>CM002507.2:13023091-13665591 GCA_000576065.2 Oryza nivara
CCCTCGAACACATCCAATACACTCTAATATTTCCAAAAATCATGTTTTGGCGGTTTTTGAACTTTTTCATTCCGGTCAAAAACATCGCACCCTCGTGTGCCAATATTGGCATTAAATGACAAAAGTTCGCCGCGCAAGTCACGAAGTGAGTTTTTGCCACGAACGCACCCAATACACTCCAATATGTCCAAAAATCATGTTTTGGGGCTTTTTGGACTTTTTCATTCCGGTCAAAAACATCACACTCGTGTGGGCTAAAATATGCTATTATTGGCATTAATTGACAAAAGTTCGCTGCGCGAATCACGAAGTGAGTTTTTCCAACGAACACATCCAATAAATTCTAATATTTCCAAAAATCATGTTTTGGTGTTTTTCGAACTTTTTCATTCCGGTCAAAAACACCGCACCCTCGTGTGCCAATATTGGCATTAATTGAAAAAAGTTCACCGCGCGAGTCACGAGGTGAGTTTTTGCCACGAACGCACCCAATACACTCCAATATGTCCAAAAATCATGTTTTGGTGCTTTTTGCACTTTTTCATTCCGGTCAAAAACATCACACTCGTGTGGGCTAAAATATGCTATTATTGGCATTAATTGACAAAAGTTCGCCGCGCGAGTCACGAAGTGAGTTTTTCCCACGAACACATGCAATAAACTCTAATATTTCCAAAAATCATGTTTTGGTGCTTTTCGAACTTTTTCATTCCGGTCAAAAACACCGCACCCTCGTGTGCCAATATTGGCATTAATTGACAAAAGTTCACCGCGCGAGTCACGAAGTGAGTTTTTGCCACGAACGCACCCAATACACTCCAATATGTCCAAAAATCATGTTTTGGTGCTTTTTGAACTTTTTCATTCGAGCCAAAAAACATCGCACCCGTGTGGGCCAATATATGCCAATATTGGCATTAATTGACAAAAGTTCGCCGCGCGAGTCACGAAGTGAGTTTTTTCCACAAAAGCACCCAATACACTCCAATATGTCGAAAAATCATGTTTTGGTGCTTCTTGAACTTGTTCATTCCGGTCAAAACCATCGCACCCGTGTCGGCCAATATATGCGAATATTGGCATTAATTGACAAAAGTTCGCCGCGCGAATCACCAAGTTAGTTTCTGCCACGAACGCACCCAATGCACTCCAATATGTCAAAAAATCATGTTTTGGTGCTTTTTGAACGTTTTCATTCCGGTCAAAAACATCGCACCCGTGTGGGCCAATATATGGCAACATTGTTATTAATTGACAATAGTTCGCCGCGCGAGTCACGAAGTGAGTTTTTTCCACAAAAGCACCCAATACACTCCAATATGTCCAAAAATCATGTTTTGGTCCTTCTTGAACTTGTTCATTCCGGTCAAAAACATCGCACCCGTGTCGGCTAATATATGCTAATATTGGCATTAATTGATAAAAGTTCGCCGCGCGAATCACAAAGTTAGTTTTTGCCACGAACGCACCCAATACACTCCAATATGTCCAAAAATCATGTTTTGGTGCTTTTTGAACTTTTTCATTCCGGTCAAAAACATCGCACCCGTTTGGGCCAATATATGGCAACATTGTTATTAATTGACAAAAGTTCGCCGCGCGAATCACGAAGTGTGTTTTATCCACGAACGCACCCAATGCACTCCAAAATGTCCAAAAATCATGTTTTAATGCTTTTAGAACTTTTTCATTCCGGTCAAAAACATCGCACCCGTGTGGGCCAATATATGGCAACATTGTTATTAATTGACAAAAGTTCGCCGCGCGAACCACGAATCATGTTTTGGTGCTTTTTGGACTTTTTCATTCCGGTCAAAAACATCACACTCGTGTGGGCTAAAATATGCTATTATTGGCATTAATTGACAAAAGTTCGCCGCGCGAATCACGAAGTGAGTTTTTCCCACGAACACATCAAATAAACTCTAATATTTCCAAAAATCATGTTTTGGTGCTTTTCGAACTTTTTCATTCCGGTCAAAAACACCGCACCCTTGTGTGCCAATATTGGCATTAATTGACAAAAGTTCACTGCGCGAGTCACGAAGTGAGTTTTTGCCACGAACGCACCCAATACACTCCAATATGTCCAAAAATCATGTTTTGGTGCTCTTTGAACTTTTTCATTCCGGTCAAAAACATCACACCCGTGTGGGCTTAAATATGCTATTATTAACATTAATTAACAAAAGTTCACCGCGCGAATCACGAAGTGAGTTTTTTCCACGAACACATCTAATACACTCTAATATTTCCAAAAATCATGTTTTGGCGTTTTTTGAACTTTTTCATTCCGGTCAAAAACATCGCACCCTCGTGTGCCAATATTGGCATTAATTGACAAAAGTTCGCCGCGCGAGTCACGAAGTGAGTTTTTGCCACGAACACATCTAATACACTCTAATATTTCCAAAAATCATGTTTTGGCGTTTTTTGAACTTTTTCATTCCGGTCAAAAACATCGCACCCTCGTGTGCCAATATTGGCATTAACTGACAAAAGTTCACTGCGCGAGTCACGAAGTGAGTTTTTGCCACGAACGCACCCAATACACTCCAATATGTCCAAAAATCATGTTTTGGTGCTTTTTGCACTTTTTCATTCCGGTCAAAAACATCACACTCGTGTGGGCTAAAATATGCTATTATTGGCATTAATTGACAAAAGTTCGCCACGCGAATCACGAAGTGAGTTTTTCCCACGAACACATCCAATAAACTCTAATATTTCAAAAAATCATGTTTTCACGTTTTTTGAACTTTTTCATTCCGGTCGAAAACATCGCACCCTCGTGTGCCAATATTGGCATTAGTTGACAAAAGTTCGCCACGCGAGTCACGAAGTGAGTTTTTGCCACGAACGCACCCAATACACTCCAATATGTCCAAAAATCATGTTTTGGTGCTTTTTGAACTTTTTCATTCGAGTCAAAAAACATCGCACCCGTCTGGGCCAATATATGCCAATATTGGCATTAATTGACAAAAGTTCGCCGCGCGAATCACGAAGTGAGTTTTTTCCACGAACGCACCCAATACACTCCAATATGGACAAAAATCTTGTTTTGGTGCTTTTTGAACTTTTTCATTCTGGTCATAAACATCGCACCCTCGTGTACAAATATTGGCAATAATTGACAAAAGTTCGCCGCGCGAATCACGAAGTGTGTTTTTGCCACGAACGCACCCAATGCACTCTAATATTTCCAAAAATCATGTTTTGGCGTTTTTTGAACTTTTTCATTGCGGCCAAAAACATCGCACCCTCGTGTGCCAATATTGGCATTAATTGACAAAAGTTCGCCGCGCGATTCACGAAGTGAGTTTTTGCCACGAACGCACCCAATACACTCCAATATGTCCAAAAATCATGTTTTGGTGCTCTTTGAACTTTTTCATTCCGGTCAAAAACATCACACCCGTGTGGGCTAAAATATGCTATTATTGGCATTAATTGACAAAAGTTCGCCGCGCGAGACACGAAGTGATTTTTTCCCACGAACACATCCAATACACTCTAATATTTCCAAAAATTATGTTTTGGTGCTTTTCGAACTTTTTCATTCCGGTCAAAAACACCGCACCCTCGTGTGCCAATATTGGCATTAATTGACAAAAGTTCACTGCGCGAGTCACGAAGTGAGTTTTTGCAACGAACGCACCCAATACACTCCAATATGTCCAAAAATCATGTTTTGGTTCTTTTTGAAGTTTTTCATTCCGGTCAAAAAAATCACACCCGTGTGGGCTAAAATATGCTATTATTGGCATTAATTGACAAAAGTTCGCCGCGCGAATCACGAAGTGAGTTTTTCCCACGAACACATCCAATACACTCTAATATTTCAAAAAATCATGTTTTGGCGTTTTTTGAATTTTTTCATTCCGGTCGAAAACATCGCACCCTCGTGTGCCAAAATTGGCATTAATTGACAGAAGTTCGCCACGTGAGTCATGAAGTGAGTTTTTGCCACGAACGCACCCAATACACTCCAATATGTCCAAAAATCATGTTTTAATGCTTTTTGGACTTTTTCATTCCGGTCAAAAACACCGCACCCTCGTGTGCCAATATTGGCATTAATTGACAAAAGTTCACTGCGCGAGTCACGAAGTGAGTTTTTGCAACGAACGCACCCAATACACTCCAATATGTCCAAAAATCATGTTTTGGTTCTTTTTGAAGTTTTTCATTCCGGTCAAAAAAATCACACCCGTGTGGGCTAAAATATGCTATTATTGGCATTAATTGACAAAAGTTCGCCGCGCGAATCACGAAGTGAGTTTTTCCCACGAACACATCCAATACACTCTTATATTTCAAAAAATCATGTTTTGGCGTTTTTTGAATTTTTTCATTCCGGTCGAAAACATCGCACCCTCGTGTGCCAATATTGGCATTAATTGACAGAAGTTCGCCACGCGAGTCATGAAGTGAGTTTTTGCCACGAACGCACCCAATACACTCCAATATGTCCAAAAATCATGTTTTAATGCTTTTTGGACTTTTTCATTCCGGTCAAAAACATCACTCTCGTGTGGGCTAAAATATGCTATTATTGGCATTAATTGACAAAAGTTCGCCGCGCGAATCACGAAGTGAGTTTTTCCCACGAACACATCCAATAAACTCTAATATTTCCAAAAATCATGTTTTGGTGCTTTTCGAACTTTTTCATTCCGGTCAAAAACACCGCACCCTCGTGTGCCAATATTGGCATTAATTGACAAAAGTTCACTGCGCGAGTCACGAAGTGAGTTTTTGCCACGAACGCACCCAATACACTCCAATATGTCCAAAAATCATGTTTTGGTTCTTTTTGAAGTTTTTCATTCCGGTCAAAAACATCACACCCGTGTGGGCTAAAATATGCTATTATTGGCATTAATTGACAAAAGTTCGCCGCGCGAATCACGAAGTGAGTTTTTCCCACGAACACATCCAATACACTCTAATATTTCAAAAAATCATGTTTTGGCGTTTTTTGAATTTTTTCATTCCGGTCGAAAACATCGCACCCTCGTGTGCCAATATTGGCATTAATTGACAGAAGTTCGCCACGCGAGTCATGAAGTGAGTTTTTGCCACGAACGCACCCAATACACTCCAATATGTCCAAAAATCATGTTTTAATGCTTTTTGGACTTTTTCATTCCGGTCAAAAACATCACTCTCGTGTGGGCTAAAATATGCTATTATTGGCATTAATTGACAAAAGTTCGCCGCGCGAATCACGAATTGAGTTTTTCCCACGAACACATCCAATAAACTCTAATATTTCCAAAAATCATGTTTTGGTGCTTTTCGAACTTTTTCATTCCGGTCAAAAAACCGCACCCTCGTGTGCCAATATTGGCATTAATTGACAAAAGTTCACCGCGCGAGTCACGAAGTGAGTTTTTTCCACGAACGCACCCAATACACTCCAATATGTCTAAAAATCATGTTTTGGTGCTTTTTGAACTTTTTCATTCCGGCCAAAAACATCGCACCCTCGTGTGCCAATATTGGCATTAAATGACAAAAGTTCGCCACGCGAGTCACGAAGTGAGTTTTTGCCACGAACGCACCCAATACTCTCCAATATGTCCAAAAATCATGTTTTGGTGCTTTTTGAACTTTTTCATTCCGGTCAAAAACATCACACCCGTGTGGGCTAAAATATGCTATTATTAACATTAATTAACAAAAGTTCGCCGCGCGAATCACGAAGTGAGTTTTTCCCACGAACACATCTAATAGACTCTAATATTTCCAAAAATCATGTTTTGGTGATTTTTGAACTTTTTCATTCCGGTCAAAAACATCACACCCGTGTGGGCTAAAATATGCTATTATTGGCATTAATTGACAAAAGTTCGCCACGCGAGTCACGAAGTGAGTTTTTGCCACGAACGCACCCAATACTCTCCAATATGTCCAAAAATCATGTTTTGGTGCTTTTTGAACTTTTTCATTCCGGTCAAAAACATCACACCCGTGTGGGCTAAAATATGCTATTATTAACATTAATTAACAAAAGTTCGCCGCGCGAATCACGAAGTGAGTTTTTCCCACGAACACATCTAATAGACTCTAATATTTCCAAAAATCATGTTTTGGTGCTTTTTGAACTTTTTCATTCCGGTCAAAAATAGCACACCCGTGTGGGCTAAAATATGCCATTATTGGCATTAATTGACAAAAGTTCGCCACGCGAATCACGAAGTGAGTTTTTGCCACGAACGCACCCAATACACTCCAGCATGTCCAAAAATCATGTTTTGGTGCTTTTTGAACTTTTTCATTCCGGTCAAAAACACCGCACCCGTGTGGGCGAATAAATGGCAACATTGTTATTAATTGACAAAAGTTCGCCACGCGAATCACGAAGTGAGTTTTTGCCACGAACGCACCCAATACACTCCAGCATGTCCAAAAATCATGTTTTGGTGCTTTTTGAACTTTTTCATTCCGGTCAAAAACACCGCACCCGTGTGGGCGAATAAATGGCAACATTGTTATTAATTGACAAAAGTTCGCCACGCGAATCACGAAGTGAGTTTTTGCCACGAACGCACCCAATACACTCCAGCATGTCCAAAAATCATGTTTTGGTGCTCTTTGAACTTTTTCATTCCGGTCAAAAACATCACACCCGTGTGGGCTAAAATATGCTATTATTGGCATTAATTGACAAAAGTTCGCCGCGCGAGACACGAAGTGATTTTTTCCCACGAACACATCCAATACACTCTAATATTTCCAAAAATTATGTTTTGGTGCTTTTCGAACTTTTTCATTCCGGTCAAAAACACCGCACCCTCGTGTGCCAATATTGGCATTAATTGACAAAAGTTCACTGCGCGAGTCACGAAGTGAGTTTTTGCAACGAACGCACCCAATACACTCCAATATGTCCAAAAATCATGTTTTGGTTCTTTTTGAAGTTTTTCATTCCGGTCAAAAACATCACACCCGTGTGGGCTAAAATATGCTATTATTGGCATTAATTGACAAAAGTTCGCCGCGCGAATCACGAAGTGAGTTTTTCCCACGAACACATCCAATACACTCTTATATTTCAAAAAATCATGTTTTGGCGTTTTTTGAATTTTTTCATTCCGGTCGAAAACATCGCACCCTCGTGTGCCAATATTGGCATTAATTGACAGAAGTTCGCCACGCGAGTCATGAAGTGAGTTTTTGCCACGAACGCACCCAATACACTCCAATATGTCCAAAAATCATGTTTTAATGCTTTTTGGACTTTTTCATTCCGGTCAAAAACATCACTCTCGTGTGGGCTAAAATATGCTATTATTGGCATTAATTGACAAAAGTTCGCCGCGCGAATCACGAAGTGAGTTTTTCCCACGAACACATCCAATAAACTCTAATATTTCCAAAAATCATGTTTTGGTGCTTTTCGAACTTTTTCATTCCGGTCAAAAACACCGCACCCTCGTGTGCCAATATTGGCATTAATTGACAAAAGTTCACTGCGCGAGTCACGAAGTGAGTTTTTGCCACGAACGCACCCAATACACTCCAATATGTCCAAAAATCATGTTTTGGTTCTTTTTGAAGTTTTTCATTCCGGTCAAAAACATCACACCCGTGTGGGCTAAAATATGCTATTATTGGCATTAATTGACAAAAGTTCGCCGCGCGAATCACGAAGTGAGTTTTTCCCACGAACACATCCAATACACTCTAATATTTCAAAAAATCATGTTTTGGCGTTTTTTGAATTTTTTCATTCCGGTCGAAAACATCGCACCCTCGTGTGCCAATATTGGCATTAATTGACAGAAGTTCGCCACGCGAGTCATGAAGTGAGTTTTTGCCACGAACGCACCCAATACACTCCAATATGTCCAAAAATCATGTTTTAATGCTTTTTGGACTTTTTCATTCCGGTCAAAAACATCACTCTCGTGTGGGCTAAAATATGCTATTATTGGCATTAATTGACAAAAGTTCGCCGCGCGAATCACGAATTGAGTTTTTCCCACGAACACATCCAATAAACTCTAATATTTCCAAAAATCATGTTTTGGTGCTTTTCGAACTTTTTCATTCCGGTCAAAAAACCGCACCCTCGTGTGCCAATATTGGCATTAATTGACAAAAGTTCACCGCGCGAGTCACGAAGTGAGTTTTTTCCACGAACGCACCCAATACACTCCAATATGTCTAAAAATCATGTTTTGGTGCTTTTTGAACTTTTTCATTCCGGCCAAAAACATCGCACCCTCGTGTGCCAATATTGGCATTAAATGACAAAAGTTCGCCACGCGAGTCACGAAGTGAGTTTTTGCCACGAACGCACCCAATACTCTCCAATATGTCCAAAAATCATGTTTTGGTGCTTTTTGAACTTTTTCATTCCGGTCAAAAACATCACACCCGTGTGGGCTAAAATATGCTATTATTAACATTAATTAACAAAAGTTCGCCGCGCGAATCACGAAGTGAGTTTTTCCCACGAACACATCTAATAGACTCTAATATTTCCAAAAATCATGTTTTGGTGATTTTTGAACTTTTTCATTCCGGTCAAAAACATCACACCCGTGTGGGCTAAAATATGCTATTATTGGCATTAATTGACAAAAGTTCGCCACGCGAGTCACGAAGTGAGTTTTTGCCACGAACGCACCCAATACTCTCCAATATGTCCAAAAATCATGTTTTGGTGCTTTTTGAACTTTTTCATTCCGGTCAAAAACATCACACCCGTGTGGGCTAAAATATGCTATTATTAACATTAATTAACAAAAGTTCGCCGCGCGAATCACGAAGTGAGTTTTTCCCACGAACACATCTAATAGACTCTAATATTTCCAAAAATCATGTTTTGGTGCTTTTTGAACTTTTTCATTCCGGTCAAAAATAGCACACCCGTGTGGGCTAAAATATGCCATTATTGGCATTAATTGACAAAAGTTCGCCACGCGAATCACGAAGTGAGTTTTTGCCACGAACGCACCCAATACACTCCAGCATGTCCAAAAATCATGTTTTGGTGCTTTTTGAACTTTTTCATTCCGGTCAAAAACACCGCACCCGTGTGGGCGAATAAATGGCAACATTGTTATTAATTGACAAAAGTTCGCCACGCGAATCACGAAGTGAGTTTTTGCCACGAACGCACCCAATACACTCCAGCATGTCCAAAAATCATGTTTTGGTGCTTTTTGAACTTTTTCATTCCGGTCAAAAACACCGCACCCGTGTGGGCGAATAAATGGCAACATTGTTATTAATTGACAAAAGTTCGCCACGCGAATCACGAAGTGAGTTTTTGCCACGAACGCACCCAATACACTCCAGCATGTCCAAAAATCATGTTTTGGTGCTCTTTGAACTTTTTCATTCCGGTCAAAAACATCACACCCGTGTGGGCTAAAATATGCTATTATTGGCATTAATTGACAAAAGTTCGCCGCGCGAGACACGAAGTGATTTTTTCCCACGAACACATCCAATACACTCTAATATTTCCAAAAATTATGTTTTGGTGCTTTTCGAACTTTTTCATTCCGGTCAAAAACACCGCACCCTCGTGTGCCAATATTGGCATTAATTGACAAAAGTTCACTGCGCGAGTCACGAAGTGAGTTTTTGCAACGAACGCACCCAATACACTCCAATATGTCCAAAAATCATGTTTTGGTTCTTTTTGAAGTTTTTCATTCCGGTCAAAAACATCACACCCGTGTGGGCTAAAATATGCTATTATTGGCATTAATTGACAAAAGTTCGCCGCGCGAATCACGAAGTGAGTTTTTCCCACGAACACATCCAATACACTCTAATATTTCAAAAAATCATGTTTTGGCGTTTTTTGAATTTTTTCATTCCGGTCGAAAACATCGCACCCTCGTGTGCCAATATTGGCATTAATTGACAGAAGTTCGCCACGCGAGTCATGAAGTGAGTTTTTGCCACGAACGCACCCAATACACTCCAATATGTCCAAAAATCATGTTTTAATGCTTTTTGGACTTTTTCATTCCGGTCAAAAATATCACTCTCGTGTGGGCTAAAATATGCTATTATTGGCATTAATTGACAAAAGTTCGCCGCGCGAATCACGAAGTGAGTTTTTCCCACGAACACATCCAATAAACTCTAATATTTCCAAAAATCATGTTTTGGTGCTTTTCGAACTTTTTCATTCCGGTCAAAAACACCGCACCCTCGTGTGCCAATATTGGCATTAATTGACAAAAGTTCACTGCGCGAGTCACGAAGTGAGTTTTTGCCACGAACGCACCCAATACACTCCAATATGTCCAAAAATCATGTTTTGGTTCTTTTTGAAGTTTTTCATTCCGGTCAAAAACATCACACCCGTGTGGGCTAAAATATGCTATTATTGGCATTAATTGACAAAAGTTCGCCGCGCGAATCACGAAGTGAGTTTTTCCCACGAACACATCCAATACACTCTAATATTTCAAAAAATCATGTTTTGGCGTTTTTTGAATTTTTTTCATTCCGGTCGAAAACATCGCACCCTCGTGTGCCAATATTGGCATTAATTGACAGAAGTTCGCCACGCGAGTCATGAAGTGAGTTTTTGCCACGAACGCACCCAATACACTCCAATATGTCCAAAAATCATGTTTTAATGCTTTTTGGACTTTTTCATTCCGGTCAAAAACATCACTCTCGTGTGGGCTAAAATATGCTATTATTGGCATTAATTGACAAAAGTTCGCCGCGCGAATCACGAATTGAGTTTTTCCCACGAACACATCCAATAAACTCTAATATTTCCAAAAATCATGTTTTGGTGCTTTTCGAACTTTTTCATTCCGGTCAAAAACACCGCACCCTCGTGTGCCAATATTGGCATTAATTGACAAAAGTTCACCGCGCGAGTCACGAAGTGAGTTTTTTCCACGAACGCACCCAATACACTCCAATATGTCTAAAAATCATGTTTTGGTGCTTTTTGAACTTTTTCATTCCGGCCAAAAACATCGCACCCTCGTGTGCCAATATTGGCATTAAATGACAAAAGTTCGCCACGCGAGTCACGAAGTGAGTTTTTGCCACGAACGCACCCAATACACTCCAATATGTCCAAAAATCATGTTTTGGTGCTCTTTGACCTTTTTCATTCCGGTCAAAAACATCAGACCCGTGTGGGCTAAAATATGCTATTATTAACATTAATTAACAAAAGTTCGCCGCGCGAATCACGAAGTGAGTTTTTTCCACGAACACATCTAATACACTCTAATATTTCCAAAAATCATGTTTTGGCGTTTTTTGAACTTTTTCATTCCGGTCAAAAACATCGCACCCTCGTGTGCCAATATTGGCATTAATTGACAATAGTTCGCCACGCGAATCACGAAGTGAGTCTTGGCCACGAACGCACCCAATACACTCCAATATGTCCAAAAATCATGCTTTGGTGCTCTTTGAACTTTTTCATTCCGGTTAAAAACATCGCACCTGTGTGGGCAATATATGCCATTATTGGCATTAATTGACAAAAGTTCGCCGCGCGAATCACGAAGTGAGTTTTTGCCACAAACGCATCTAATACATTCTAATATTTCCAAAAATCATGTTTTGGTGCTTTTTGAATTTTTCATACCGGTCAAAAACATCGCACCCTCGCGTACCAATATTGGCATTAATTGACAAAAGTTCACCGCGCGAATCACCAAGTGAGTTTTTGCCACGAACGCACCCAATACACTCCAGCATGTCCAAAAATCATGTTTTGGTGCTTTTTGAACTTTTTCATACCGGTCAAAAACATCGCACCCTCGCGTACCAATATTGGCATTAATTGACAAAAGTTCGCCGCGCGAATCACGAAGTGTGTTTTTGCCACGAACGCACCCAATGCACTCCAATATGTCCAAAAATCATGTTTTGGTGCTTTTTGAACTTTTTCATACCGGTCAAAAACATCGCACCCTCGCGTACCAATATTGGCATTAATTGACAAAAGTTCGCCGCGCGAATCACGAAGTGTGTTTTTGCCACGAACGCACCTAATGCACTCCAATATGTCCAAAAATCATGTTTTGGTGCTTTTTGAACTTTTTCATACCGGTCAAAAACATCGCACCCTCGCGTGCCAATATTGGCATCAATTGACAAAAGTTCGCCGCGCGAATCACGAAGTGAGTTTTTGCCACGAACGCACCCAATACACTCCAATATGTCAAAAAAATCATGTTTTGGTGCTTTTTGAACTTTTTCATACCGGTCAAAAACATCGCACCCTCGCGTGCCAATATTGGCATTAATTGACAAAAGTTCACCGCGCGAATCACCAAGTGAGTTTTTGCCACGAACGCACCCAATACACTCCAGCATGTCCAAAAATCATGTTTTGGTGCTTTTTGAACTTTTTCATACCGGTCAAAAACATCGTACCCTCGCGTACCAATATTGGCATTAATTGACAAAAGTTCACCGCGCGAATCACCAAGTGAGTTTTTGCCACGAACGCACCCAATACACTCCAGCATGTCCAAAAATCATGTTTTGGTGCTTTTTGAACTTTTTCATACCGATCAAAAACATCGCACCCTCGCGTACCAATATTGGCATTAATTGACAAAAGTTCGCCGCGCGAATCACGAAGTGTGTTTTTGCCACGAACGCACCCAATACACTCCAGCATGTCCAAAAATCATGTTTTGGTGCTTTTTGAACTTTTTCATACCGGTCAAAAACATCGCACCCTCGCGTACCAATATTGGCATTAATTGACAAAAGTTCGCCGCGCGAATCACGAAGTGTGTTTTTGCCACGAACGCACCCAATACACTCCAGCATGTCCAAAAATCATGTTTTGGTGCTTTTTGAACTTTTTCATACCGGTCAAAAACATCGCACCCTCGCGTACCAATATTGGCATTAATTGACAAAAGTTCGCCGCGCGAATCACGAAGTGTGTTTTTGCCACGAACGCACCAAATACACTCCAGCATGTCCAAAAATCATGTTTTGGTGCTTTTTGAACTTTTTCATACCGGTCAAAAACATCGCACCCTCGCGTACCAATATTGGCATTAATTGACAAAAGTTCGCCGCGCGAATCACGAAGTGTGTTTTTGCCACGAACGCACCCAATGCACTCCAATATGTCCAAAAATCATGTTTTGGTGCTTTTTGAACTTTTTCATACCGGTCAAAAACATCGCACCCTCGCGTACCAATATTGGCATTAATTGACAAAAGTTCGCCGCGCGAATCACGAAGTGTGTTTTTGCCACGAACGCACCTAATGCACTCCAATATGTCCAAAAATCATGTTTTGGTGCTTTTTGAACTTTTTCATACCGGTCAAAAACATCGCACCCTCGCGTGCCAATATTGGCATCAATTGACAAAAGTTCGCCGCGCGAATCACGAAGTGAGTTTTTGCCACGAACGCACCCAATACACTCCAATATGTCAAAAAAATCATGTTTTGGTGCTTTTTGAACTTTTTCATACCGGTCAAAAACATCGCACCCTCGCGTGCCAATATTGGCATTAATTGACAAAAGTTCACCGCGCGAATCACCAAGTGAGTTTTTGCCACGAACGCACCCAATACACTCCAGCATGTCCAAAAATCATGTTTTGGTGCTTTTTGAACTTTTTCATACCGGTCAAAAACATCGTACCCTCGCGTACCAATATTGGCATTAATTGACAAAAGTTCACCGCGCGAATCACCAAGTGAGTTTTTGCCACGAACGCACCCAATACACTCCAGCATGTCCAAAAATCATGTTTTGGTGCTTTTTGAACTTTTTCATACCGATCAAAAACATCGCACCCTCGCGTACCAATATTGGCATTAATTGACAAAAGTTCGCCGCGCGAATCACGAAGTGAGTTTTTGCCACGAACGCACCAAATACACTCCAATATGTCCAAAAATCATGTTTTGGTGCTTTTTGAACTTTTTCATACCGATCAAAAACATCGCACCCTCGCGTACCAATATTGGCATTAATTGACAAAAGTTCGCCGCGCGAATCACGAAGTGAGTTTTTGCCACGAACGCACCAAATACACTCCAATATGTCCAAAAATCATGTTTTGGTGCTTTTTGAACTTTTTCATACCGGTCAAAAACATCGCACCCTCGCGTACCAATATTGGCATTAATTGACAAAAGTTCGCCGCGCGAATCACGAAGTGTGTTTTTGCCACGAACGCACCCAATACACTCCAGCATGTCCAAAAATCATGTTTTGGTGCTTTTTGAACTTTTTCATACCGGTCAAAAACATCGCATCCTCGCGTACCAATATTGGCATTAATTGACAAAAGTTCGCCGCGCGAATCACGAAGTGTGTTTTTGCCACGAACGCACCCAATGCACTCCAATATGTCCAAAAATCATGTTTTGGTGCTTTTTGAACTTTTTCATACCGGTCAAAAACATCGCACCCTCGCGTACCAATATTGGCATTAATTGACAAAAGTTCGCCGCGCGAATCACGAAGTGTGTTTTTGCCACGAACGCACCTAATGCACTCCAATATGTCCAAAAATCATGTTTTGGTGCTTTTTGAACTTTTTCATACCGGTCAAAAACATCGCACCCTCGCGTGCCAATATTGGCATCAATTGACAAAAGTTCGCCGCGCGAATGACGAAGTGAGTTTTTGCCACGAACGCACCCAATACACTCCAATATGTCAAAAAAATCATGTTTTGGTGCTTTTTGAACTTTTTCATACCGGTCAAAAACATCGCACCCTCGCGTGCCAATATTGGCATTAATTGACAAAAGTTCACCGCGCGAATCACCAAGTGAGTTTTTGCCACGAACGCACCCAATACACTCCAGCATGTCCAAAAATCATGTTTTGGTGCTTTTTGAACTTTTTCATACCGGTCAAAAACATCGTACCCTCGCGTACCAATATTGGCATTAATTGACAAAAGTTCACCGCGCGAATCACCAAGTGAGTTTTTGCCACGAACGCACCCAATACACTCCAGCATGTCCAAAAATCATGTTTTGGTGCTTTTTGAACTTTTTCATACCGATAAAAAACATCGCACCCTCGCGTACCAATATTGGCATTAATTGACAAAAGTTCGCCGCGCGAATCACGAAGTGAGTTTTTGCCACGAACGCACCAAATACACTCCAATATGTCCAAAAATCATGTTTTGGTGCTTTTTGAACTTTTTCATACCGATCAAAAACATCGCACCCTCGCGTACCAATATTGGCATTAATTGACAAAAGTTCGCCGCGCGAATCACGAAGTGAGTTTTTGCCACGAACGCACCAAATACACTCCAATATGTCCAAAAATCATGTTTTGGTGCTTTTTGAACTTTTTCATACCGGTCAAAAACATCGCACCCTCGCGTACCAATATTGGCATTAATTGACAAAAGTTCGCCGCGCGAATCACGAAGTGTGTTTTTGCCACGAACGCACCCAATACACTCCAGCATGTCCAAAAATCATGTTTTGGTGCTTTTTGAACTTTTTCATACCGGTCAAAAACATCGCATCCTCGCGTACCAATATTGGCATTAATTGACAAAAGTTCGCCGCGCGAATCACGAAGTGTGTTTTTGCCACGAACGCACCCAATGCACTCCAATATGTCCAAAAATCATGTTTTGGTGCTTTTTGAACTTTTTCATACCGATCAAAAACATCGCACCCTCGCGTACCAATATTGGCATTAATTGACAAAAGTTCGCCGCGCGAATCACGAAGTGTGTTTTTGCCACGAACGCACCCAATACACTCCAGCATGTCCAAAAATCATGTTTTGGTGCTTTTTGAACTTTTTCATACCGGTCAAAAACATCGCACCCTCGCGTACCAATATTGGCATTAATTGACAAAAGTTCGCCGCGCGAATCACGAAGTGTGTTTTTGCCACGAACGCACCCAATACACTCCAGCATGTCCAAAAATCATGTTTTGGTGCTTTTTGAACTTTTTCATACCGGTCAAAAACATCGCATCCTCGCGTACCAATATTGGCATTAATTGACAAAAGTTCGCCGCGCGAATCACGAAGTGTGTTTTTGCCACGAACGCACCAAATACACTCCAGCATGTCCAAAAATCATGTTTTGGTGCTTTTTGAACTTTTTCATACCGGTCAAAAACATCGCACCCTCGCGTACCAATATTGGCATTAATTGACAAAAGTTCGCCGCGCGAATCACGAAGTGTGTTTTTGCCACGAACGCACCCAATGCACTCCAATATGTCCAATAATCATGTTTTGGTGCTTTTTGAACTTTTTCATACCGGTCAAAAACATCGCACCCTCGCGTACCAATATTGGCATTAATTGACAAAAGTTCCCCCGCGCGAATCACCAAGTGAGTTTTTGCCACGAACACACCCAATACACTCCGGCATGTCCAAAAATCATGTTTTGGTGCTTTTTGAACTTTTTCATACCGGTCAAAAAAATCGCACCCTCGCGTACCAATATTGGCATTAATTGACAAAAGTTGACCGCGCGAATCACCAAGTGAGTTTTTGCCACGAACGCACCCAATACACTCCAGCATGTCCAAAAATCTTGTTTTGGTGGTTTTTGAACTTTTTCTTACCGGTCAAAAACATCGCACCCGTGTGGGCCAATATGTGCCAATATTGGCATTAATTGACAAAAGTTCGCCGCGCGAATCACGTAGTGTGTTTTTGCCACGAACGCACCCAATGCACTCGAATATGTCCAAAAATCATGTTTTGGTGCTTTTTGAACTTTTTCATACCGGTCAAAAACATCGTACCCTCGCGTACCAATATTGGCATTAATTGACAAAAGTTCACCGCGCGAATCACCAAGTGAGTTTTTGCCACGAACGCACCCAATACACTCCAGCATGTCCAAAAATCATGTTTTGGTGCTTTTTGAACTTTTTCATACCGGTCAAAAACATCGTACCCTCGCGTACCAATATTGGCATTAATTGACAAAAGTTCACCGCGCGAATCACCAAGTGAGTTTTTGCCACGAACGCACCCAATACACTCCAGCATGTCCAAAAATCATGTTTTGGTGCTTTTTGAACTTTTTCATACCGGTCAAAAACATCGCACCCTCGCGTGCCAATATTGGCATTAATTGACAAAAGTTCGCCGCGCGAATCACGAAGTGTGTTTTTGCCACGAACGCACCCAATGCACTCCAATATGTCCAAAAATCATGTTTTGGTGCTTTTTGAACTTTTTCATACCGGTCAAAAACATCGCACCCTCGCGTACCAATATTGGCATTAATTGACAAAAGTTCGCCGCGCGAATCACGAAGTGTGTTTTTGCCACGAACGCACCCAATACACTCCAGCATGTCCAAAAATCATGTTTTGGTGCTTTTTGAACTTTTTCATACCGGTCAAAAACATCGCACCCTCGCGTACCAATATTGGCATTAATTGACAAAAGTTCGCCGCGCGAATCACGAAGTGTGTTTTTGCCACGAACGCACCCAATACACTCCAGCATGTCCAAAAATCATGTTTTGGTGCTTTTTGAACTTTTTCATACCGGTCAAAAACATCGCATCCTCGCGTACCAATATTGGCATTAATTGACAAAAGTTCGCCGCGCGAATCACGAAGTGTGTTTTTGCCACGAACGCACCAAATACACTCCAGCATGTCCAAAAATCATGTTTTGGTGCTTTTTGAACTTTTTCATACCGGTCAAAAACATCGCACCCTCGCGTACCAATATTGGCATTAATTGACAAAAGTTCGCCGCGCGAATCACGAAGTGTGTTTTTGCCACGAACGCACCCAATGCACTCCAATATGTCCAAAAATCATGTTTTGGTGCTTTTTGAACTTTTTCATACCGGTCAAAAACATCGCACCCTCGCGTACCAATATTGGCATTAATTGACAAAAGTTCGCCGCGCGAATCACGAAGTGTGTTTTTGCCACGAACGCACCTAATGCACTCCAATATGTCCAAAAATCATGTTTTGGTGCTTTTTGAACTTTTTCATACCGGTCAAAAACATCGCACCCTCGCGTGCCAATATTGGCATCAATTGACAAAAGTTCGCCGCGCGAATCACGAAGTGAGTTTTTGCCACGAACGCACCCAATACACTCCAATATGTCAAAAAAATCATGTTTTGGTGCTTTTTGAACTTTTTCATACCGGTCAAAAACATCGCACCCTCGCGTGCCAATATTGGCATTAATTGACAAAAGTTCACCGCGCGAATCACCAAGTGAGTTTTTGCCACGAACGCACCCAATACACTCCAGCATGTCCAAAAATCATGTTTTGGTGCTTTTTGAACTTTTTCATACCGGTCAAAAACATCGTACCCTCGCGTACCAATATTGGCATTAATTGACAAAAGTTCACCGCGCGAATCACTAAGTGAGTTTTTGCCACGAACGCACCCAATACACTCCAGCATGTCCAAAAATCATGTTTTGGTGCTTTTTGAACTTTTTCATACCGATAAAAAACATCGCACCCTCGCGTACCAATATTGGCATTAATTGACAAAAGTTCGCCGCGCGAATCACGAAGTGAGTTTTTGCCACGAACGCACCAAATACACTCCAATATGTCCAAAAATCATGTTTTGGTGCTTTTTGAACTTTTTCATACCGATCAAAAACATCGCACCCTCGCGTACCAATATTGGCATTAATTGACAAAAGTTCGCCGCGCGAATCACGAAGTGAGTTTTTGCCACGAACGCACCAAATACACTCCAATATGTCCAAAAATCATGTTTTGGTGCTTTTTGAACTTTTTCATACCGGTCAAAAACATCGCACCCTCGCGTACCAATATTGGCATTAATTGACAAAAGTTCGCCGCGCGAATCACGAAGTGTGTTTTTGCCACGAACGCACCCAATACACTCCAGCATGTCCAAAAATCATGTTTTGGTGCTTTTTGAACTTTTTCATACCGGTCAAAAACATCGCATCCTCGCGTACCAATATTGGCATTAATTGACAAAAGTTCGCCGCGCGAATCACGAAGTGTGTTTTTGCCACGAACGCACCCAATGCACTCCAATATGTCCAAAAATCATGTTTTGGTGCTTTTTGAACTTTTTCATACCGATCAAAAACATCGCACCCTCGCGTACCAATATTGGCATTAATTGACAAAAGTTCGCCGCGCGAATCACGAAGTGTGTTTTTGCCACGAACGCACCCAATACACTCCAGCATGTCCAAAAATCATGTTTTGGTGCTTTTTGAACTTTTTCATACCGGTCAAAAACATCGCACCCTCGCGTACCAATATTGGCATTAATTGACAAAAGTTCGCCGCGCGAATCACGAAGTGTGTTTTTGCCACGAACGCACCCAATACACTCCAGCATGTCCAAAAATCATGTTTTGGTGCTTTTTGAACTTTTTCATACCGGTCAAAAACATCGCATCCTCGCGTACCAATATTGGCATTAATTGACAAAAGTTCGCCGCGCGAATCACGAAGTGTGTTTTTGCCACGAACGCACCAAATACACTCCAGCATGTCCAAAAATCATGTTTTGGTGCTTTTTGAACTTTTTCATACCGGTCAAAAACATCGCACCCTCGCGTACCAATATTGGCATTAATTGACAAAAGTTCGCCGCGCGAATCACGAAGTGTGTTTTTGCCACGAACGCACCCAATGCACTCCAATATGTCCAAAAATCATGTTTTGGTGCTTTTTGAACTTTTTCATACCGGTCAAAAACATCGCACCCTCGCGTACCAATATTGGCATTAATTGACAAAAGTTCGCCGCGCGAATCACGAAGTGTGTTTTTGCCACGAACGCACCTAATGCACTCCAATATGTCCAAAAATCATGTTTTGGTGCTTTTTGAACTTTTTCATACCGGTCAAAAACATCGCACCCTCGCGTGCCAATATTGGCATCAATTGACAAAAGTTCGCCGCGCGAATCACGAAGTGAGTTTTTGCCACGAACGCACCCAATACACTCCAATATGTCAAAAAAATCATGTTTTGGTGCTTTTTGAACTTTTTCATACCGGTCAAAAACATCGCACCCTCGCGTGCCAATATTGGCATTAATTGACAAAAGTTCACCGCGCGAATCACCAAGTGAGTTTTTGCCACGAACGCACCCAATACACTCCAGCATGTCCAAAAATCATGTTTTGGTGCTTTTTGAACTTTTTCATACCGGTCAAAAACATCGTACCCTCGCGTACCAATATTGGCATTAATTGACAAAAGTTCACCGCGCGAATCACTAAGTGAGTTTTTGCCACGAACGCACCCAATACACTCCAGCATGTCCAAAAATCATGTTTTGGTGCTTTTTGAACTTTTTCATACCGATAAAAAACATCGCACCCTCGCGTACCAATATTGGCATTAATTGACAAAAGTTCGCCGCGCGAATCACGAAGTGAGTTTTTGCCACGAACGCACCAAATACACTCCAATATGTCCAAAAATCATGTTTTGGTGCTTTTTGAACTTTTTCATACCGATCAAAAACATCGCACCCTCGCGTACCAATATTGGCATTAATTGACAAAAGTTCGCCGCGCGAATCACGAAGTGAGTTTTTGCCACGAACGCACCAAATACACTCCAATATGTCCAAAAATCATGTTTTGGTGCTTTTTGAACTTTTTCATACCGGTCAAAAACATCGCACCCTCGCGTACCAATATTGGCATTAATTGACAAAAGTTCGCCGCGCGAATCACGAAGTGTGTTTTTGCCACGAACGCACCCAATACACTCCAGCATGTCCAAAAATCATGTTTTGGTGCTTTTTGAACTTTTTCATACCGGTCAAAAACATCGCATCCTCGCGTACCAATATTGGCATTAATTGACAAAAGTTCGCCGCGCGAATCACGAAGTGTGTTTTTGCCACGAACGCACCCAATGCACTCCAATATGTCCAAAAATCATGTTTTGGTGCTTTTTGAACTTTTTCATACCGATCAAAAACATCGCACCCTCGCGTACCAATATTGGCATTAATTGACAAAAGTTCGCCGCGCGAATCACGAAGTGTGTTTTTGCCACGAACGCACCCAATACACTCCAGCATGTCCAAAAATCATGTTTTGGTGCTTTTTGAACTTTTTCATACCGGTCAAAAACATCGCACCCTCGCGTACCAATATTGGCATTAATTGACAAAAGTTCGCCGCGCGAATCACGAAGTGTGTTTTTGCCACGAACGCACCCAATACACTCCAGCATGTCCAAAAATCATGTTTTGGTGCTTTTTGAACTTTTTCATACCGGTCAAAAACATCGCATCCTCGCGTACCAATATTGGCATTAATTGACAAAAGTTCGCCGCGCGAATCACGAAGTGTGTTTTTGCCACGAACGCACCAAATACACTCCAGCATGTCCAAAAATCATGTTTTGGTGCTTTTTGAACTTTTTCATACCGGTCAAAAACATCGCACCCTCGCGTACCAATATTGGCATTAATTGACAAAAGTTCGCCGCGCGAATCACCAAGTGAGTTTTTGCCACGAACGCACCCAATACACTCCAGCATGTCCAAAAATCATGTTTTGGTGCTTTTTGAACTTTTTCATACCGGTCAAAAACATCGTACCCTCGCGTACCAATATTGGCATTAATTGACAAAAGTTCACCGCGCGAATCACCAAGTGAGTTTTTGCCACGAACGCACCCAATACACTCCAGCATGTCCAAAAATCATGTTTTGGTGCTTTTTGAACTTTTTCATACCGATAAAAAACATCGCACCCTCGCGTACCAATATTGGCATTAATTGACAAAAGTTCGCCGCGCGAATCACGAAGTGAGTTTTTGCCACGAACGCACCAAATACACTCCAATATGTCCAAAAATCATGTTTTGGTGCTTTTTGAACTTTTTCATACCGATCAAAAACATCGCACCCTCGCGTACCAATATTGGCATTAATTGACAAAAGTTCGCCGCGCGAATCACGAAGTGAGTTTTTGCCACGAACGCACCAAATACACTCCAATATGTCCAAAAATCATGTTTTGGTGCTTTTTGAACTTTTTCATACCGGTCAAAAACATCGCACCCTCGCGTACCAATATTGGCATTAATTGACAAAAGTTCGCCGCGCGAATCACGAAGTGTGTTTTTGCCACGAACGCACCCAATACACTCCAGCATGTCCAAAAATCATGTTTTGGTGCTTTTTGAACTTTTTCATACCGGTCAAAAACATCGCATCCTCGCGTACCAATATTGGCATTAATTGACAAAAGTTCGCCGCGCGAATCACGAAGTGTGTTTTTGCCACGAACGCACCCAATGCACTCCAATATGTCCAAAAATCATGTTTTGGTGCTTTTTGAACTTTTTCATTCCGATCAAAAACATCGCACCCTCGCGTACCAATATTGGCATTAATTGACAAAAGTTCGCCGCGCGAATCACGAAGTGTGTTTTTGCCACGAACGCACCCAATACACTCCAGCATGTCCAAAAATCATGTTTTGGTGCTTTTTGAACTTTTTCATACCGGTCAAAAACATCGCACCCTCGCGTACCAATATTGGCATTAATTGACAAAAGTTCGCCGCGCGAATCACGAAGTGTGTTTTTGCCACGAACGCACCCAATACACTCCAGCATGTCCAAAAATCATGTTTTGGTGCTTTTTGAACTTTTTCATACCGGTCAAAAACATCGCATCCTCGCGTACCAATATTGGCATTAATTGACAAAAGTTCGCCGCGCGAATCACGAAGTGTGTTTTTGCCACGAACGCACCAAATACACTCCAGCATGTCCAAAAATCATGTTTTGGTGCTTTTTGAACTTTTTCATACCGGTCAAAAACATCGCACCCTCGCGTACCAATATTGGCATTAATTGACAAAAGTTCGCCGCGCGAATCACCAAGTGAGTTTTTGCCACGAACGCACCCAATACACTCCAGCATGTCCAAAAATCATGTTTTGGTGCTTTTTGAACTTTTTCATACCGGTCAAAAACATCGTACCCTCGCGTACCAATATTGGCATTAATTGACAAAAGTTCACCGCGCGAATCACCAAGTGAGTTTTTGCCACGAACGCACCCAATACACTCCAGCATGTCCAAAAATCATGTTTTGGTGCTTTTTGAACTTTTTCATACCGATAAAAAACATCGCACCCTCGCGTACCAATATTGGCATTAATTGACAAAAGTTCGCCGCGCGAATCACGAAGTGAGTTTTTGCCACGAACGCACCAAATACACTCCAATATGTCCAAAAATCATGTTTTGGTGCTTTTTGAACTTTTTCATACCGATCAAAAACATCGCACCCTCGCGTACCAATATTGGCATTAATTGACAAAAGTTCGCCGCGCGAATCACGAAGTGAGTTTTTGCCACGAACGCACCAAATACACTCCAATATGTCCAAAAATCATGTTTTGGTGCTTTTTGAACTTTTTCATACCGGTCAAAAACATCGCACCCTCGCGTACCAATATTGGCATTAATTGACAAAAGTTCGCCGCGCGAATCACGAAGTGTGTTTTTGCCACGAACGCACCCAATACACTCCAGCATGTCCAAAAATCATGTTTTGGTGCTTTTTGAACTTTTTCATACCGGTCAAAAACATCGCATCCTCGCGTACCAATATTGGCATTAATTGACAAAAGTTCGCCGCGCGAATCACGAAGTGTGTTTTTGCCACGAACGCACCCAATGCACTCCAATATGTCCAAAAATCATGTTTTGGTGCTTTTTGAACTTTTTCATACCGATCAAAAACATCGCACCCTCGCGTACCAATATTGGCATTAATTGACAAAAGTTCGCCGCGCGAATCACGAAGTGTGTTTTTGCCACGAACGCACCCAATACACTCCAGCATGTCCAAAAATCATGTTTTGGTGCTTTTTGAACTTTTTCATACCGGTCAAAAACATCGCACCCTCGCGTACCAATATTGGCATTAATTGACAAAAGTTCGCCGCGCGAATCACGAAGTGTGTTTTTGCCACGAACGCACCCAATACACTCCAGCATGTCCAAAAATCATGTTTTGGTGCTTTTTGAACTTTTTCATACCGGTCAAAAACATCGCATCCTCGCGTACCAATATTGGCATTAATTGACAAAAGTTCGCCGCGCGAATCACGAAGTGTGTTTTTGCCACGAACGCACCAAATACACTCCAGCATGTCCAAAAATCATGTTTTGGTGCTTTTTGAACTTTTTCATACCGGTCAAAAACATCGCACCCTCGCGTACCAATATTGGCATTAATTGACAAAAGTTCGCCGCGCGAATCACGAAGTGTGTTTTTGCCACGAACGCACCCAATGCACTCCAATATGTCCAATAATCATGTTTTGGTGCTTTTTGAACTTTTTCATACCGGTCAAAAACATCGCACCCTCGCGTACCAATATTGGCATTAATTGACAAAAGTTCCCCCGCGCGAATCACCAAGTGAGTTTTTGCCACGAACACACCCAATACACTCCGGCATGTCCAAAAATCATGTTTTGGTGCTTTTTGAACTTTTTCATACCGGTCAAAAAAATCGCACCCTCGCGTACCAATATTGGCATTAATTGACAAAAGTTGACCGCGCGAATCACCAAGTGAGTTTTTGCCACGAACGCACCCAATACACTCCAGCATGTCCAAAAATCTTGTTTTGGTGGTTTTTGAACTTTTTCTTACCGGTCAAAAACATCGCACCCGTGTGGGCCAATATGTGCCAATATTGGCATTAATTGACAAAAGTTCGCCGCGCGAATCACGTAGTGTGTTTTTGCCACGAACGCACCCAATGCACTCGAATATGTCCAAAAATCATGTTTTGGTGCTTTTTGAACTTTTTCATACCGGTCAAAAACATCGTACCCTCGCGTACCAATATTGGCATTAATTGACAAAAGTTCACCGCGCGAATCACCAAGTGAGTTTTTGCCACGAACGCACCCAATACACTCCAGCATGTCCAAAAATCATGTTTTGGTGCTTTTTGAACTTTTTCATACCGGTCAAAAACATCGTACCCTCGCGTACCAATATTGGCATTAATTGACAAAAGTTCACCGCGCGAATCACCAAGTGAGTTTTTGCCACGAACGCACCCAATACACTCCAGCATGTCCAAAAATCATGTTTTGGTGCTTTTTGAACTTTTTCATACCGGTCAAAAACATCGCACCCTCGCGTGCCAATATTGGCATTAATTGACAAAAGTTCGCCGCGCGAATCACGAAGTGTGTTTTTGCCACGAACGCACCCAATGCACTCCAATATGTCCAAAAATCATGTTTTGGTGCTTTTTGAACTTTTTCATACCGGTCAAAAACATCGCACCCTCGCGTACCAATATTGGCATTAATTGACAAAAGTTCGCCGCGCGAATCACGAAGTGAGTTTTTGCCACGAACGCACCAAATACACTCCAATATGTCCAAAAATCATGTTTTGGTGCTTTTTGAACTTTTTCATACCGATCAAAAACATCGCACCCTCGCGTACCAATATTGGCATTAATTGACAAAAGTTCGCCGCGCGAATCACGAAGTGAGTTTTTGCCACGAACGCACCAAATACACTCCAATATGTCCAAAAATCATGTTTTGGTGCTTTTTGAACTTTTTCATACCGGTCAAAAACATCGCACCCTCGCGTACCAATATTGGCATTAATTGACAAAAGTTCGCCGCGCGAATCACGAAGTGTGTTTTTGCCACGAACGCACCCAATACACTCCAGCATGTCCAAAAATCATGTTTTGGTGCTTTTTGAACTTTTTCATACCGGTCAAAAACATCGCATCCTCGCGTACCAATATTGGCATTAATTGACAAAAGTTCGCCGCGCGAATCACGAAGTGTGTTTTTGCCACGAACGCACCCAATGCACTCCAATATGTCCAAAAATCATGTTTTGGTGCTTTTTGAACTTTTTCATACCGGTCAAAAACATCGCACCCTCGCGTACCAATATTGGCATTAATTGACAAAAGTTCGCCGCGCGAATCACGAAGTGTGTTTTTGCCACGAACGCACCTAATGCACTCCAATATGTCCAAAAATCATGTTTTGGTGCTTTTTGAACTTTTTCATACCGGTCAAAAACATCGCACCCTCGCGTGCCAATATTGGCATCAATTGACAAAAGTTCGCCGCGCGAATCACGAAGTGAGTTTTTGCCACGAACGCACCCAATACACTCCAATATGTCAAAAAAATCATGTTTTGGTGCTTTTTGAACTTTTTCATACCGGTCAAAAACATCGCACCCTCGCGTGCCAATATTGGCATTAATTGACAAAAGTTCACCGCGCGAATCACCAAGTGAGTTTTTGCCACGAACGCACCCAATACACTCCAGCATGTCCAAAAATCATGTTTTGGTGCTTTTTGAACTTTTTCATACCGGTCAAAAACATCGCACCCTCGCGTACCAATATTGGCATTAATTGACAAAAGTTCACCGCGCGAATCACCAAGTGAGTTTTTGCCACGAACGCACCCAATACACTCCAGCATGTCCAAAAATCATGTTTTGGTGCTTTTTGAACTTTTTCATACCGATCAAAAACATCGCACCCTCGCGTACCAATATTGGCATTAATTGACAAAAGTTCGCCGCGCGAATCACGAAGTGAGTTTTTGCCACGAACGCACCAAATACACTCCAATATGTCCAAAAATCATGTTTTGGTGCTTTTTGAACTTTTTCATACCGATCAAAAACATCGCACCCTCGCGTACCAATATTGGCATTAATTGACAAAAGTTCGCCGCGCGAATCACGAAGTGAGTTTTTGCCACGAACGCACCAAATACACTCCAATATGTCCAAAAATCATGTTTTGGTGCTTTTTGAACTTTTTCATACCGGTCAAAAACATCGCACCCTCGCGTGCCAATATTGGCATCAATTGACAAAAGTTCGCCGCGCGAATCACGAAGTGAGTTTTTGCCACGAACGCACCCAATACACTCCAATATGTCAAAAAAATCATGTTTTGGTGCTTTTTGAACTTTTTCATACCGGTCAAAAACATCGCACCCTCGCGTGCCAATATTGGCATTAATTGACAAAAGTTCACCGCGCGAATCACCAAGTGAGTTTTTGCCACGAACGCACCCAATACACTCCAGCATGTCCAAAAATCATGTTTTGGTGCTTTTTGAACTTTTTCATACCGGTCAAAAACATCGCACCCTCGCGTACCAATATTGGCATTAATTGACAAAAGTTCACCGCGCGAATCACCAAGTGAGTTTTTGCCACGAACGCACCCAATACACTCCAGCATGTCCAAAAATCATGTTTTGGTGCTTTTTGAACTTTTTCATACCGATCAAAAACATCGCACCCTCGCGTACCAATATTGGCATTAATTGACAAAAGTTCGCCGCGCGAATCACGAAGTGAGTTTTTGCCACGAACGCACCAAATACACTCCAATATGTCCAAAAATCATGTTTTGGTGCTTTTTGAACTTTTTCATACCGATCAAAAACATCGCACCCTCGCGTACCAATATTGGCATTAATTGACAAAAGTTCGCCGCGCGAATCACGAAGTGAGTTTTTGCCACGAACGCACCAAATACACTCCAATATGTCCAAAAATCATGTTTTGGTGCTTTTTGAACTTTTTCATACCGGTCAAAAACATCGCACCCTCGCGTACCAATATTGGCATTAATTGACAAAAGTTCGCCGCGCGAATCACGAAGTGTGTTTTTGCCACGAACGCACCCAATGCACTCCAATATGTCCAAAAATCATGTTTTGGTGCTTTTTGAACTTTTTCATACCGGTCAAAAACATCGCACCCTCGCGTACCAATATTGGCATTAATTGACAAAAGTTCCCCCGCGCGAATCACCAAGTGAGTTTTTGCCACGAACACACCCAATACACTCCGGCATGTCCAAAAATCATGTTTTGGTGCTTTTTGAACTTTTTCATACCGGTCAAAAAAATCGCACCCTCGCGTACCAATATTGGCATTAATTGACAAAAGTTGACCGCGCGAATCACCAAGTGAGTTTTTGCCACGAACGCACCCAATACACTCCAGCATGTCCAAAAATCTTGTTTTGGTGGTTTTTGAACTTTTTCTTACCGGTCAAAAACATCGCACCCGTGTGGGCCAATATGTGCCAATATTGGCATTAATTGACAAAAGTTCGCCGCGCGAATCACGTAGTGTGTTTTTGCCACGAACGCACCCAATGCACTCGAATATGTCCAAAAATCATGTTTTGGTGCTTTTTGAACTTTTTCATACCGGTCAAAAACATCGTACCCTCGCGTACCAATATTGGCATTAATTGACAAAAGTTCACCGCGCGAATCACCAAGTGAGTTTTTGCCACGAACGCACCCAATACACTCCAGCATGTCCAAAAATCATGTTTTGGTGCTTTTTGAACTTTTTCATACCGGTCAAAAACATCGTACCCTCGCGTACCAATATTGGCATTAATTGACAAAAGTTCACCGCGCGAATCACCAAGTGAGTTTTTGCCACGAACGCACCCAATACACTCCAGCATGTCCAAAAATCATGTTTTGGTGCTTTTTGAACTTTTTCATACCGGTCAAAAACATCGCACCCTCGCGTGCCAATATTGGCATTAATTGACAAAAGTTCGCCGCGCGAATCACGAAGTGTGTTTTTGCCACGAACGCACCCAATGCACTCCAATATGTCCAAAAATCATGTTTTGGTGCTTTTTGAACTTTTTCATACCGGTCAAAAACATCGCACCCTCGCGTACCAATATTGGCATTAATTGACAAAAGTTCCCCGCGCGAATCACCAAGTGAGTTTTTGCCACGAACGCACCAATTACACTCCAGCATGTCCAAAAATCATGTTTTGGTGCTTTTTTAACTTTTTCATACCGGTCAAAAACATCGCACCCGTGTGGGCCAATATATGGCAACATTGTTATTAATTGACAACAGTTCGCCGTGCGAATCACGAAGTGAGTTTTTTCCACAAAAGCACCCAATACACTCCAATATGTCCAAAAATCATGTTTTGGTGCTTCTTGAACTTGTTCATTCCGCTCAAAAACATCGCACCCGTGTCGGCCAATATATGCTAATATTGGCATTAATTGACAAAAGTTCGCCGCGCGAATCACAAAGTTTTCGCCACGAACGCACCCAATACACTCCAATATGTCCAAAAATCATGTTTTGGTGCGTTTTGAACTTTTTCATTCCGGTCAAAAACATCGCACCCGTGTGGGCCAATATATGGCAACATTGTTATTAATTGACAAAAGTTCGCCGCGCGAATCACGAAGTGAGTTTTTGCCATGAACGCACCCAATACACTCCAATATGGAAAAAAATGTTGTTTTGGTGCTTTTTGAACTTTTTCATTCCGGTCAAAAACATCGCACCCTCGTGTACCAATATTGACATTAATTGACAAAAGTTCGCGCGCAAATCACCAAGTGAGTTTTTGCCACGAACGCACCCAATACACTGCAGCATGTCCAAAAATCATGTTTTGGTGCTTTTTGAACTTTTTCATACCGATCAAAAACATCGCACCCTCGCGTACCAATATTGGCATTAATTGACAAAAGTTCGCCGCGCGAATCACGAAGTGAGTTTTTGCCACGAACGCACCAAATACACTCCAATATGTCCAAAAATCATGTTTTGGTGCTTTTTGAACTTTTTCATACCGATCAAAAACATCGCACCCTCGCGTACCAATATTGGCATTAATTGACAAAAGTTCGCCGCGCGAATCACGAAGTGAGTTTTTGCCACGAACGCACCAAATACACTCCAATATGTCCAAAAATCATGTTTTGGTGCTTTTTGAACTTTTTCATACCGGTCAAAAACATCGCACCCTCGCGTACCAATATTGGCATTAATTGACAAAAGTTCGCCGCGCGAATCACGAAGTGTGTTTTTGCCACGAACGCACCCAATACACTCCAGCATGTCCAAAAATCATGTTTTGGTGCTTTTTGAACTTTTTCATACCGGTCAAAAACATCGCATCCTCGCGTACCAATATTGGCATTAATTGACAAAAGTTCGCCGCGCGAATCACGAAGTGTGTTTTTGCCACGAACGCACCAAATACACTCCAGCATGTCCAAAAATCATGTTTTGGTGCTTTTTGAACTTTTTCATACCGGTCAAAAACATCGCACCCTCGCGTACCAATATTGGCATTAATTGACAAAAGTTCGCCGCGCGAATCACGAAGTGTGTTTTTGCCACGAACGCACCCAATGCACTCCAATATGTCCAAAAATCATGTTTTGGTGCTTTTTGAACTTTTTCATACCGGTCAAAAACATCGCACCCTCGCGTACCAATATTGGCATTAATTGACAAAAGTTCCCCCGCGCGAATCACCAAGTGAGTTTTTGCCACGAACACACCCAATACACTCCGGCATGTCCAAAAATCATGTTTTGGTGCTTTTTGAACTTTTTCATACCGGTCAAAAAAATCGCACCCTCGCGTACCAATATTGGCATTAATTGACAAAAGTTGACCGCGCGAATCACCAAGTGAGTTTTTGCCACGAACGCACCCAATACACTCCAGCATGTCCAAAAATCTTGTTTTGGTGGTTTTTGAACTTTTTCTTACCGGTCAAAAACATCGCACCCGTGTGGGCCAATATGTGCCAATATTGGCATTAATTGACAAAAGTTCGCCGCGCGAATCACGTAGTGTGTTTTTGCCACGAACGCACCCAATGCACTCGAATATGTCCAAAAATCATGTTTTGGTGCTTTTTGAACTTTTTCATACCGGTCAAAAACATCGTACCCTCGCGTACCAATATTGGCATTAATTGACAAAAGTTCACCGCGCGAATCACCAAGTGAGTTTTTGCCACGAACGCACCCAATACACTCCAGCATGTCCAAAAATCATGTTTTGGTGCTTTTTGAACTTTTTCATACCGGTCAAAAACATCGTACCCTCGCGTACCAATATTGGCATTAATTGACAAAAGTTCACCGCGCGAATCACCAAGTGAGTTTTTGCCACGAACGCACCCAATACACTCCAGCATGTCCAAAAATCATGTTTTGGTGCTTTTTGAACTTTTTCATACCGGTCAAAAACATCGCACCCTCGCGTGCCAATATTGGCATTAATTGACAAAAGTTCGCCGCGCGAATCACGAAGTGTGTTTTTGCCACGAACGCACCCAATGCACTCCAATATGTCCAAAAATCATGTTTTGGTGCTTTTTGAACTTTTTCATACCGGTCAAAAACATCGCACCCTCGCGTACCAATATTGGCATTAATTGACAAAAGTTCCCCGCGCGAATCACCAAGTGAGTTTTTGCCACGAACGCACCAATTACACTCCAGCATGTCCAAAAATCATGTTTTGGTGCTTTTTTAACTTTTTCATACCGGTCAAAAACATCGCACCCGTGTGGGCCAATATATGGCAACATTGTTATTAATTGACAACAGTTCGCCGTGCGAATCACGAAGTGAGTTTTTTCCACAAAAGCACCCAATACACTCCAATATGTCCAAAAATCATGTTTTGGTGCTTCTTGAACTTGTTCATTCCGCTCAAAAACATCGCACCCGTGTCGGCCAATATATGCTAATATTGGCATTAATTGACAAAAGTTCGCCGCGCGAATCACAAAGTTTTCGCCACGAACGCACCCAATACACTCCAATATGTCCAAAAATCATGTTTTGGTGCGTTTTGAACTTTTTCATTCCGGTCAAAAACATCGCACCCGTGTGGGCCAATATATGGCAACATTGTTATTAATTGACAAAAGTTCGCCGCGCGAATCACGAAGTGAGTTTTTGCCATGAACGCACCCAATACACTCCAATATGGAAAAAAATGTTGTTTTGGTGCTTTTTGAACTTTTTCATTCCGGTCAAAAACATCGCACCCTCGTGTACCAATATTGACATTAATTGACAAAAGTTCGCGCGCAAATCACCAAGTGAGTTTTTGCCACGAACGCACCCAATACACTGCAGCATGTCCAAAAATCATGTTTTGGTGCTTTTTGAACTTTTTCATACCGATCAAAAACATCGCACCCTCGCGTACCATTATTGGCATTAATTGACAAAAGTTCGCCGCGCGAATCACGAAGTGTGTTTTTGCCACGAACGCACCCAATACACTCCAATATGTCCAAAAATCATGTTTTGGTGCGTTTTGAACTTTTTCATTCCGGTCAAAAACATCGCACCCGTGTGGGCCAATATATGGCAACATTGTTATTAATTGACAAAAGTTCGCCGCGCGAATCACGAAGTGAGTTTTTGCCATGAACGCACCCAATACACTCCAATATGGAAAAAAATGTTGTTTTGGTGCTTTTTGAACTTTTTCATTCCGGTCAAAAACATCGCACCCTCGTGTACCAATATTGACATTAATTGACAAAAGTTCGCGCGCAAATCACCAAGTGAGTTTTTGCCACGAACGCACCCAATACACTGCAGCATGTCCAAAAATCATGTTTTGGTGCTTTTTGAACTTTTTCATACCGATCAAAAACATCGCACCCTCGCGTACCATTATTGGCATTAATTGACAAAAGTTCGCCGCGCGAATCACGAAGTGTGTTTTTGCCACGAACGCACCCAATACACTCCAATATGTCCAAAAATCATGTTTTGGTGCTTTTTGAACTTTTTCATTCCGGTCAAAAACATCGCACCCGTTTGGGCCAATATATGGCAACATTGTTATTAATTGACAAAAGTTCGCCGCGCGAATCACGAAGTGTGTTTTTGCCACGAACGCACCCAATACACTCCAATATGTCCTAAAATCATGTTTTGGTGCTTTTTGAACTTTTTCATTCCGGTCAAAAACATCGCACCCGTTTGGGTCAATATATGGCAACATTGTTATTAATTTACAAAAGTTCGCCGTGCGAATCACGAAGTGTGTTTTTGCCACGAACGCACCCAATACACTCCAATATGTCCAAAAATCATGTTTTGGTGCTTTTTGAACTTTTTCATTCCGGTCAAAAACATCGCACCCTCGTGTACCAATATTGGCATTAATTGACAAAAGTTCGCGCGCGAATCACCAAGTGAGTTTTTGCCACGAACGCACCCAATACACTCCAGCATGTCCAAAAATTATGTTTTGGTGCTTTTTGAACTTTTTCATACCGGTCAAAAATATCGCACCCTCGCGTACCAATATTGGCATCAATTGACAAAAGTTCGCCGCGTGAATCACGAAGTGTGTTTTTGCCACGAACGCACCCAATACACTCCAGCATGTCCTAAAATCATGTTTTGGTGCTTTTTGAACTTTTTCATACCGGTCAAAAACATCGCAGCCGTGTGGGCCAATATATGGCAACATTGTTATTAATTGACAATAGTTCGCCGCGCGAGTCACGAAGTAAGTTTTTTCCACAAAAGCATCCAATACACTCAAATATGTCCAAAAATCATGTTTTGCTGCTTCTTTAACTTGTTCATTCCGGTCAAAAACATCGCACCCGTGTCGGCCAATATATGCTAATATTGGCATTATTTGACAATAGTTCGCCGCGCGAATCACCAAGTTAGTTTTTGCCACGAACGCACCCAATGCACTCCAATATGTCCAAAAATCTTGTTTTGGTGCTTTTTTAACTTTTCATTCCGTTCAAAAACATCGCACCCGTGTGGCCCAATATATGCCAATATTGGTATTAATTGACAAAAGTTCGCCGCGCGAATTGCGTAGTTAGTTTTTGCCAGGAACGCATCCAATACACATCCAATATGGCCAAAATAGATGTTTTTGTGCTTTTTGAACTTTTTCATTCCGGTCAAAAACGTCGCACCCGTGTGGGCCAATATGTGCCATTATTGGCATTAATTGACAAAAGTTCGCCGCGCGAATCACGAAGTGAGTTTTTGCCACGAACGCACCCAATGCACTCCAATATGTCAAAAAATCATGTTTTGATGCTTTTTGAACTTTTTCATTCCGGTCAAAAATATCGCACTTTTGTGGGCCAATATATGCCATTGTTGGCATTAATTGACAAAAGTTCGCCGCGCGAAACACGAAGTGTGTTTTTTCCACGAAAGCAACCAATACACTCCAATATGTCCAAAAATCATGTTGTGGTGCTTCTTGAACTTCTTCATTTCGATCAAAAACATCGCACCCGTGTCGGCCAATATATGCTAATATTGGCATTAGTTGACAAAAGTTCGCCGCGCGAATCACAAAGTTAGTTTTTGCCACGAACGCACCCAATACACTCCAATATGTCCAAAAATCATGTTTTGGTGCTTTTTGAACTTTTTCATTCCGGTCAAAAACATCGCACCCGTTTGGGCCAATATATGGCAACATTGTTATTAATTGACAAAAGTTCGCCGCGCGAATCACGAAGTGTGTTTTTGCCACGAACGCACCCAATGCACTCCAATATGTCCAAAAATCATGTTTTGGTGCTTTTAGAACTTTTCCATTCCGGTCAAAAACATCGGACCCGTGTGATCCAATATATGGCAACATTGTTATTAATTGACAATAGTTCGCCGGGCGAGCCACGAAGTGAGTTTTTTCCACAAAAGCACCCAATACACTCAAATATGTCCAAAAATCTTGTTTTGCTGCTTCTTGAACTTGTTCATTCCGGTCAAAAACATCACACCCGTGTCGGCCAATATATGCTAATATTGGTATTAATTGACAATAGTTCGCCGCGCGAATCACCAAGTTAGTTTTTACCACGAACGCACCCAATGCCCTCCAATATGTCCAAAAATCATGTTTTTGTGCTTTTTGAACTTTTTCATTCCGGTCAAAAACATCGCACCCGTGTGGGCCAATATATGGCAACATTGTTATTAATTGACAAAAGTTCGCCGCGCGAATCACGAAGTGAGTTTTTCCCACGAACACATCCAATAAACTCTAATATTTCCTAAAATCATGTTTTGGTGCTTTTCGAACTTTTTCATTCCGGTCATAAACACCGCACCCTCGCGTACACATATTGGCATTAATAGACAAAAGTTCGCCGCGCGAATCACGAAGTGAGGTTTTGCCACGAACGCACCCAATACACTCCAATATGTCCAAAAATCTTGTTTTGGTGCTTTTTGAACTTTTTCATACCGGTCAAAAACATCGTACCCTCGCGTGCCAATATTGGCATTAATTGACAAAAGTTCGCCGCGCGAATCACGATGTGTGTTTTTGCCACGAACGCACCCAATGCACTCCAATATGTCCAAAAATCATGTTTTGGTGCTTTTTGAACTTTTTCATTCCGGTCAAAAACATCGCACCCGTGTGGGCCAATATATGGCAACATTGTTATTAATTGACAAAAGTTCGCCGCGCGAATCACGAAGTGAGTTTTTCCCACGAACACATCCAATAAACTCTAATATTTCCAAAAATCATGTTTTGGTGCTTTTCGAACTTTTTCATTCCGGTCATAAACACCGCACCCTCGCGTACCAATATTGGCATTAATAGACAAAAGTTCGCCGCGCGAATCACGAAGTGAGGTTTTGCCACGAACGCACCCAATACACTCCAATATGTCCAAAAATCTTGTTTTGGTGCTTTTTGAACTTTTTCATACCGGTCAAAAACATCGTACCCTCGCGTGCCAATATTGGCATTAATTGACAAAAGTTCGCCGCGCGAATCACGATGTGTGTTTTTGCCACGAACGCACCCAATGCACTCCAATATGTCCAAAAATCATGTTTTGGTGCTTTTTGAACTTTTTCATTCGGTCAAAAACATCGCACCCGTGTGGGCCAATATATGGCAACATTGTTATTAATTGACAAAAGTTCGCCGTGCGAATCACGAAGTGATGAACCCTGAGTTCCTCTCGACACTCAAGGCTGTTGTTGGCCCGATCTTTCGGTGAGTTGTGATAACTACGATTTGGGAGAAACGTTGACGATCCGACTACAACCGTACGAGACGTTGTGTTGCGCCTTAGCGATCGATACACCTCTCCGTTGGTTGTTGATCTTGCCGATGCAGATCAACCCTATTCCTGCAAGCAAATCGAAGAAACAAGCAAGAACAAGTTAAAAGCAATCTGATATTGCAAATAGGAATTTAATACAAATGATAAGTTGGGGTTCCGAAGAACAAGCAGACGGACGGTCTAGCCGACACGCGCGCTGCAAGCAAGTAGCAATGGCTAAACTTCAATCTATCAAAACCCGAGAAACCCTAAAGGGGTAACTATCTATATATAGGGGTGGGAGGACGACCTAGGGGTGCCTAGGGTCGTGCTCCACCAGCTTGGGGCGCACCCCACATGGGCCCCACCTGGGCCGGGGTCCCAAATGAAGTTACAAGCCCATAGGCCCATTACAGGTGTCACAGCACCTTGTTTGTTCAATTGCTGCCGACTGAGATGGAATTTGGCAATGAGGCTTGATGCATTGGAAAGAGGACTCCGAGAGCTGTCCATCAAGTACTCACGGGCCGAAAACGGAGGTCGTATGGAGCTTCGGCGGCCGTTTGAAGTCAGCAGTGTAGCAGGTGGCCGAATTGGATTTTGGCACTTGGAGGACTCGAACTTGATATCTTGTTGTTCATCCATGATGTGAGCAACGGATGTATCCGTAGTAGCCATGGTCACATCATCCTCCCCTTCTTCACGGAAAACCGTCCTCGGTTTTTCCATATGGTGTTCTTCACATAGTCCATTCAAAATAACCTGTTTCATCCAATCAAAACTAGAGAAACTCGAAGTAGTGTGATTAGCAATAACATGTTTCTCTAAATCCGAACAAATGAAAACTCTATGCACCAAATATATTCCTCTATCATTATATTTGCCAAAGATATGAAAAATAGCATTAGTTGGACATGGCAAATCAGACTTAGCAAATAATTTCTCCTTCAAATTATCGAGCTCACAAAAATCATCAAACTGAACATAGCCCAAAGTATTTAAAGAAGATAGCAATTTACGTTCCTCAACTTCATTAGCAATGTGAACAGCATGCTTAAAATCAGCACAGAAAGAAACACTAGGAATAGCATGTTCATTCACTAGTTGTGGCATGGATATAAGTGAAGCATTATCACACAACTCTTCTTTATCACAAGGAACAGCGAGTAAATCAACTTGTGACAAAGGAATTCCAGCATTTGGTTCCACTAATGGTTGCTCTACTTTTGCATGAAAAGTGAACAAATTTACTTCGTTAACAATGCACTCACCTTGATTAATTTCAGTACCATTTACTTTACCTTTGATGTCCTCTTTAGATGATGGAGGTGTCTCGAACTTGAGTGTGAACAATGGAATTGGTGGCTCTTTCATGTCTCTCTCCTCCTTTTCATGATTACGCACTTCCTGCAAATAGTTAGTAATTGGAGGCAAAGACATAGCGTGTTTCTTTTTCATATCCTCCTCTATTTTACTTTCAGCATTGCAAGCAAGTTGTAACAAATGAGAAAGAGATCTATACTTTTCACAAGCAAGCATGTCCTGAATTTCTTTGTTAAGTCCACGTAAAAACCTCAATTCTGTAGCTTCTTCACATTCATCTAAGCCACAACGTAATAAACAAGCATGCATATCATGATAGTATGAAGTAACACTTTTGGTATCTTGTTTTAAACATTGCAATTTGTTGAGCAGAATATCAGCATAATACATGGGAACATAAACATCTCTAAAATATCGTTTCAGGTCTTTCCAAGATTGTGGTATTTTGTTATGCCTACAAAGATGTTTCCAATCATTAGAAGCATGTTTAACTAAAACACTAGAGGCACACATAACCTTTTGTTTCTCAGACAAGACATGCTTTTGAAATTCACTATCAACCGCTAGCTCCCAATTAATGTAAGCATGAGGATCATAGTTTCCCTCGAAATAAGGCAGTGCAGATTTGATCTTACCTAGAACATCGTCACTTACCTCATAAAGGTCATGTTGATCACTCCTCATGTCTCGACGAAGATGTCGATGGTGAGCACAGCTATCCCCCAATTATCTTGCGTATCCCTGCCATTGTTAGTAGAAAACAAGAAACATACACAAAAATATGTGCGTTCCTATTAACTACTAGGTAGTGGCAGCTCAAAAATCACACACACTCAAGCTTTTAACCAAGCTCTTACAAGATCTTACCAATGCAACCGGAATGGTGATGTACACCGACTTAACCAAGCACCCAAATGGAGGTTGGATGTATCGATGCCTTGGCAAACACTTGCTGTATGGCTGCAATCAGTTCTGTGGAGCTCTGGGTAGACTTAAATATGTAGCAAAGGGATAGCAAATGCTCAAATCAGAGGATGCAAAGTTGAATAATGGTTCAAAGTCAAGTACCGTGCTGGTCCTAGGCTAGAACGTACTAGAGACGCGAGCCTAGACACAAGCGATACCACAGGATAGCACTAGAAACAACTTAGGCACACTCTGATAGATCAAGTTCAGCTCAAAGATACAACTGATTTTTTTTCTTTCTTTCTTCTTCCTTCTTTCTTCTTCTTTTTTTTTCTCTCCTTTTTTTTTTGGTGCGGCTTTTCTTTTCTTTTTTCTTTTTATGCACCTTCCTGCCTTTTCCTTACTTTCTTTTTTCTTTATTTTTTTTCTGCAAAAACAACTCAAGGACCTCAATGTAAGATTACAGGGACTCAAATGTAAATATGAAAATTACAAGGACTCAACTGTAAAAGTCCAAACCAAAATTAAAAATTATACAAAAATGGAATGCTGAATTTATACTGGTTCCATTTTTCTAAACGGATCTCGAAACCGACACCAAACAAAAATTCACCAAGGTGTTTGACACAACTCGGAACAGGCGAAACCGACGTGAGAGGGAGGGAGTCGGACTCAGCTAAAGTGGGCAACAAAAGGAGATGGCGCCAACCGGTCTTCACGCATGGGGAGAGTTTGGAAAGTTTGGCCTTAGATGGAAACTAACCAACCTGATTGATCTAGTCTGCAAAACTTCCTCCAAAAACAGATCTGTTATCTTTTCTTTCTCTCCTCTTCCTCACGCAAGAGAAACAAGCATGGCCGAATACAGACGACAAACCCTTGATGCAACTCAGCAACTCCAAGACCGACCGACAAAAACTTCTGAAAACTAGAAAAACGAAACCCCGACAACAAGATGATTCCGTTTTCCTATGTCCCGACGACAACAAAGACACGGCGGAGGCGATGACAGTGGTACGAAACGTGACCAGAACTCGAAACTCTAAACGAACTAAACGCTAAGACCAGCAACACGACTCGACAATGCAACACAAAACTCAACAAAGCAAAAACTGATAAAAACAATGCAATGGCACAATATGGCTAGGTACAGGATACAATTTTTTTTGTATGGCAATTTTCTGGTTATGGGTAGATAAAACTCACCGAGCAACGAAAGCTCTGATACCACCTGATGAACCCTGAGTTTCACTCGACACTCAAGGCTGTTGTTGGCCCGATCTTTCGGTGAGTTGTGATAACTACGATTTGGGAGAAACGTTGACGATCCGACTACAACCGTACGAGACGTTGTGTTGCGCCTTAGCGATCGATACACCTCTCCGTTGGTTGTTGATCTTGCCGATGCAGATCAACCCTATTCCTGCAAGCAAATCGAAGAAACAAGCAAGAACAAGATAAAAGCAATCTGATATTGCAAATAGGAATTTAATACAAATGATAAGTTGGGGTTCCGAAGAACAAGCAGACGGACGGTCTAGCCGACACGCGCGCTGCAAGCAAGTAGCAATGGCTAAACTTCAATCTATCAAAACCCCAGAAACCCTAAAGGGGTAACTATCTATATATAGGGGTGGGAGGACGACCTAGGGGTGCCTAGGGTCGTGCTCCACCAGCTTGGGGCGCACCCCACATGGGCCCCACCTGGGCCGGGGTCCCAAATGAAGTTACAAGCCCATAGGCCCATTACAGGTGTCACAGCACCTTGTTTGTTCAATTGCTGCCGACTGAGATGGAATTTGGCAATGAGGCTTGATGCATTGGAAAGAGGACTCCGAGAGCTGTCCATCAAGTACTCACGGGCCGAAAACGGAGGTTGTATGGAGCTTCGGTGGCCGTTTGAAGTCAGCAGTGTAGCAGGTGGCCGAATTGGATTTTGGCACTTGGAGGACTCGAACTTGATATCTTGTTGTTCATCCATGATGTGAGCAACGGATGTATCCGTAGTAGCCATGGTCACATCATTTTCCCACGAACACATCCAATACACTCTAATATTTCCAAAAATCATGTTTTGGCGTTTTTTGAACTTTTTCATTCCGGTCAAAAACATCGCACCCTCGTGTGCCAATATTGGCATTAATTGACAAAAGTTCGCCGCGCGAATCACGATGTGAGTTTTTGCCACGAACGGACCCAACACACTCCAATATGTCCAAAAATCATGTTTTGGTGCTTTTTGAAGTTTTTCATTCCAGTCAAAAACATCACACCCGTGTGGGCTAAAATATGCTATTATTGGAGTTAATTGACAAAAGTTCGCCGCGCGAATCACGAAGTGAGTTTTTCCCACGAACGCACCCAACACACTCCAATATGTCCAAAAATCATGTTTTGGTGCTTTTTGAAGTTTTTCATTACGGTCAAAAACATCACACCCGTGTGGGCTAAAATATGCTATTATTGGCATTAATTGACAAAAGTTCGCCGCGCGAATCACGAAGTGAGTTTTTCCCACGAACACATCCAATACACTCTAATATTTCCAAAAATCATGTTTTGGCGATTTTTGAACTTTTTCATTCCGGTCAAAAACATCGCACCCTCGTGTGCCAATATTGGCATTAATTGACAAAAGTTCGCCGCGCGAATCACGAAGTGAGTTTTTGTCACGAACGCACCCAACACACTCCAATATGTCCAAAAATCATGTTTTAGTGCTTTTTGAAGTTTTTCATTCCGGTCAAAAACATCACACCCGTGTGGGCTAAAATATGCTATTATTGGAGTTAATTGACAAAAGTTCACCGCGCGAATCACGAAGTGAGTTTTTCCCACGAACGCACCCAGCACACTCCAATATGTCCAAAAATCATGTTTTGGTGCTTTTTGAAGTTTTTCAATACGGTCAAAAACATCACACCCGTGTGGGCTAAAATATGCTATTATTGGCATTAATTGACAAAAGTTCGCCGCGCGAATCACGAAGTGAGTATTTCCCACGAACGCACCCAACACACTCCAATATGTCCAAAAATCATGTTTTGGTGCTTTTTGAAGTTTTTCATTCCGGTCAAAAACATCACACCCGTGTGGGCTAAAATATGCTATTATTGGCATTAATTGACAAAAGTTCGCCGCGCGAATCACGAAGTGAGTTTTTCCCACGAACGCACCCAACACACTCCAATATGTCCAAAAATCATGTTTTGGTGCTTTTTGAAGTTTTTCATTATGGTCAAAAACATCACACCCGTGTGGGCTAAAATATGCTATTATTCGCATTAATTGACAAAAGTTCGCCGCGCGAATCACGAAGTGAGGTTTTCCCACGAACACATCCAATACACTCTAATATTTCCAAAAATCATGTTTTGGCGTTTTTTGAACTTTTTCATTCCGGTCAAAAACATCGCACCCTCGTGTGCCAATATTGGCATTAATTGACAAAAGTTCGCCGCGCGAATCACGATGTGAGTTTTTGCCACGAACGCACCCAACACACTCCAATATGTCCAAAAATCATGTTTTGGTGCTTTTTGAAGTTTTTCATTCCGGTCAAAAACATCACACCCGTGTGGGCTAAAATATGCTATTATTGGAGTTAATTGACAAAAGTTCGCCGCGCGAATCACGAAGTGAGTTTTTCCCACGAACGCACCCAACACACTCCAATATGTCCAAAAATCATGTTTTGGTGCTTTTTGAAGTTTTTCATTACGGTAAAAAACATCACACCCGTGTGGGCTAAAATATGCTATTATTGGCATTAATTGACAAAAGTTCGCCGCGCGAATCACGAAGTGAGTTTTTCCCACGAACGCACCCAACACACTCCAATATGTCCAAAAATCATGTTTTGGTGCTTTTTGAAGTTTTTCATTACGGTCAAAAACATCACACCCGTGTGGGCTAAAATATGCTATTATTGGCATTAATTGACAAAAGTTCGCCGCGCGAATCATGAAGTGAGTTTTTCCCTCGAACACATCCAATACCCTCTAATATTTCCAAAAATCATGTTTTGGCGTTTTTTGAACTTTTTCATTCCGGTCAAAAACATCGCACCCTCGTGTGCCAATATTGGCATTAATTGACCAAAGTTCGCCACGCGAGTCACGAAGTGAGTTTTTGCCACGATCGCACCCAATACACTCCAATATGTCCAAAAATCATGTTTTGGTGCTTTTTGAAGTTTTTCATTCCGGTCAAAAACATGACACCCGTGTGGGCTAAAATATGCTATTATTGGCATTAATTGACAAAAGTTCGCCGCGCGAATCACGAAGTGAGTTTTTCCCACGAACGCACCCAACACACTCCAATATGTCCAAAAATCATGTTTTGGTGCTTTTTGAAGTTTTTCATTACGGTCAAAAACATCACACCCGTGTGGGCTAAAATATGCTATTATTGGCATTAATTGACAAAAGCTCGCCGCGCGAATCACGAAGTGAGTTTTTCCCACGAACACATCCAATACACTCTAATATTTCCAAAAATCATGTTTTGGCGATTTTTGAACTTTTTCATTCCGGTCAAAAACATCGCACCCTCGTGTGCCAATATTGGCATTAATTGACAAAAGTTCGCCGCGCGAATCACGAAGTGAGTTTTTGTCACGAACGCACCCAACACACTCCAATATGTCCAAAAATCATGTTTTAGTGCTTTTTGAAGTTTTTCATTCCGGTCAGAAACATCACACCCGTGTGGGCTAAAATATGCTATTATTGGAGTTAATTGACAAAAGTTCACCGCGCGAATCACGAAGTGAGTTTTTCCCACGAACGCACCCAGCACACTCCAATATGTCCAAAAATCATGTTTTGGTGCTTTTTGAAGTTTTTCAATACGGTCAAAAACATCACACCCGTGTGGGCTAAAATATGCTATTATTGGCATTAATTGACAAAAGTTCGCCGCGCGAATCACGAAGTGAGTATTTCCCACGAACGCACCCAACACACTCCAATATGTCCAAAAATCATGTTTTGGTGCTTTTTGAAGTTTTTCATTCCGGTCAAAAACATCACACCCGTGTGGGCTAAAATATGCTATTATTGGCATTAATTGACAAAAGTTCGCCGCGCGAATCACGAAGTGAGTTTTTCCCACGAACGCACCCAACACACTCCAATATGTCCAAAAATCATGTTTTGGTGCTTTTTGAAGTTTTTCATTATGGTCAAAAACATCACACCCGTGTGGGCTAAAATATGCTATTATTGGCATTAATTGACAAAAGTTCGCCGCGCGAATCACGAAGTGAGGTTTTCCCACGAACACATCCAATACACTCTAATATTTCCAAAAATCATGTTTTGGCGTTTTTTGAACTTTTTCATTCCGGTCAAAAACATCGCACCCTCGTGTGCCAATATTGGCATTAATTGACAAAAGTTCGCCGCGCGAATCACGATGTGAGTTTTTGCCACGAACGCACCCAACACACTCCAATATGTCCAAAAATCATGTTTTGGTGCTTTTTGAAGTTTTTCATTCCGGTCAAAAACATCACACCCGTGTGGGCTAAAATATGCTATTATTGGAGTTAATTGACAAAAGTTCGCCGCGCGAATCACGAAGTGAGTTTTTCCCACGAACGCACCCAACACACTCCAATATGTCCAAAAATCATGTTTTGGTGCTTTTTGAAGTTTTTCATTACGGTAAAAAACATCACACCCGTGTGGGCTAAAATATGCTATTATTGGCATTAATTGACAAAAGTTCGCCGCGCGAATCACGAAGTGAGTTTTTCCCACGAACGCACCCAACACACTCCAATATGTCCAAAAATCATGTTTTGGTGCTTTTTGAAGTTTTTCATTACGGTCAAAAACATCACACCCGTGTGGGCTAAAATATGCTATTATTGGCATTAATTGACAAAAGTTCGCCGCGCGAATCATGAAGTGAGTTTTTCCCTCGAACACATCCAATACCCTCTAATATTTCCAAAAATCATGTTTTGGCGGTTTTTGAACTTTTTCATTCCGGTCAAAAACATCGCACCCTCGTGTGCCAATATTGGCATTAATTGACCAAAGTTCGCCACGCGAGTCATGAAGTGAGTTTTTGCCACGATCGCACCCAATACACTCCAATATGTCCAAAAATCATGTTTTGGTGCTTTTTGAAGTTTTTCATTCCGGTCAAAAACATGACACCCGTGTGGGCTAAAATATGCTATTATTGGCATTAATTGACAAAAGTTCGCCGCGCAAATCATGAAGTGAGTTTGTCCCACGAACACATCCAATACACTCTAATACTTCCGAAAATCATGTTTTGGTGCTTTTTGAAGTTTTTCATTACGGTCAAAAACATCACACCCGTGTGGGCTAAAATATGCTATTATTGGCATTAATTGACAAAAGTTCGCCGCGCGAATCACGAAGTGAGGTTTTCCCACGAACACATCCAATACACTCTAATATTTCTAAAAATCATGTTTTGGCGTTTTTTGAACTTTTTCATTCCGGTCAAAAACATCGCACCCTCGTGTGCCAATATTGGCATTAATTGACAAAAGTTCGCCGCACGAATCACGAAGTGAGTTTTTGCCACGAACGCACCCAACACACTCCAATATGTCCAAAAATCATGTTTTGGTGCTTTTTGAAGTTTTTCATTCCGGTCAAAAACATCACACCCGTGTGGGCTAAAATATGCTATTATTGGCATTAATTGACAAAAGTTCGCCGCGCGAATCACGAAGTGAGTTTTTCCCACGAACGCACCCAACACACTCAAATATGTCCAAAAATCATGTTTTGGTGCGTTTTGAAGTTTTTCATTACGGTCAAAAACATCACACCCGTGTGGGCTAAAATATGCTATTATTGGCATTAATTGACAAAAGTTCACTGCGCGAGTCACGAAGTGAGTTTTTGCCACGAACGCACCCAATACACTCCAATATGTCCAAAAATCATGTTTTGGTGCTTTTTGAACTTTTTCATTCCGGTCAAAAACATCGCACCCGTGTGGGCCAATATATGCCAATATTGGCATTAATTGACAAAAGTTCGCCGCGCGAGTCACGAAGTGAGTTTTTGCCACGAACGCACCCAACACACTCCAATATGTCCAAAAATCATGTTTTGGTGCTTTTTGAAGTTTTTCATTCCGGTCAAAAACATCACACCCGTGTGGGCTAAAATATGCTATTATTGGCATTAATTGACAAAAGTTCGCCGCGCGAATCACGAAGTGAGGTTTTCCCACGAACACATCCAATACACTCTAATATTTCCAAAAATCATGTTTTGGTGTTTTTTGAACTTTTTCATTCCGGTCAAAAACATCGCACCCTCGTGTGCCAATATTGGCATTAATTGACAAAAGTTCGCCACGCGAGTCACGAAGTGAGTTTTTGCCACGAACGCACCCAATACACTCCAATATGTCCAAAAATCATGTTTTGGTGCTTTTTGAACTTTTTCATTCCGGTCAAAAACATCACACCCGTGTGGGCTAAAATATGCTATTATTGGCATTAATTGACAAAAGTTCGCCGCGCGAATCACGAAGTGAGTTTTTCCCACGAACACATCCAATAAACTCTAATATTTCCAAAAATCATGTTTTGGTGCTTTTCGAACTTTTTCATTCCGGTCAAAAACACCGCATCCTCGTGTGCCAATATTGGCATTAATTGACAAAAGTTCACCGCGCGAGTCACGAAGTGAGTCTTTCCCTCGAACACATCCAATACACTCTAATATTTCCAAAAATCATGTTTTGGTGCTTTTCGAACTTTTTCATTCCGGTCAAAAACACCGCACCCTCGTGTGCCAATATTGGCATTAATTGACAAAAGTTCACTGCGCGAGTCACGAAGTGAGTTTTTGCCACGAACGCACCCAATACACTCCAATATGTCCAAAAATCATGTTTTGGTGCTTTTTGAACTTTTTCATTCCGGTCAAAAACATTGCACCCATGTGGGCCAATATATGCCAATATTGGCATTAATTGACAAAAGTTCGCCGCGCGAATCACGAAGTGAGTTTTTGTCAGGAACGCACCCAACACACTCCAATATGTCCAAAAATCATGTTTTGGAGCTTTTTGAACTTTTTCATTCCGGTCAAAAACATCACACCAGTGTGGGCTAAAATATGGTATTATTGGCATTAATTGACAAAAGTTCGCCGCGCGAATCACGAAGTGAGTTTTTCCCTCGAACACATCCAATACGCTCCGATATGTCCAAAAATCATGTTTTGGTGCTTTTTGAACTTTTTCACTCTGGTCAAAAAACATCGCACCCGTGTGGCCCAATATATGCCAATATTGGCATTAATTGACAAAAGTTCGCCGCGCGAATCACGAAGTGAGTTTTTGCCACGAACGTACCCAATACACTCCGATATGTCCAAAAATCATGTTTTGGTGCTTTTTGAACTTTTTCATTCTGGTCAAAAAACATCGCACCTGTGTGGGCCAATATATGCAAATATTGGCATTAATTGACCAATGTTCGCCGCGCGAATCACGAAGTGAGTTTTTGCAACGAACGCACCCAATACACTCCGATATGTCCAAAAATCATGTTTTGGTGCTTTTCGAACTTTTTCATTCCGGTCAAAAACACCGCATCCTCGTGTGCCAATATTGGCATTAATTGACAAAAGTTCACCGCGCGAGTCACGAAGTGAGTTTTTGCCACGAACGAACCCAATACACTCCCATATGTCCAGAAATCATGTTTTGGTGCTTTTTGAACTTTTTCATTCTGGTCAAAACACATCGCACCCGTGTGGGCCAATATATGCCAATATTGGCATTAATTGACAAAAGTTCGCCGCGCGAATCACGAAGTGAGTTTTTGCCACGAACGCACCCAATACGCTCCGATATGTCCAAAAATCATGTTTAGGTGCTTTTTGAACTTTTTCACTCTGGTCAAAAAACATCGCACCCGTGTGGGCCAATATATGCCAATATTGGCATTAGTTGACAAAAGTTCGCCGCGCGAATCACGAAGTGAGTTTTTGCCACGAACGTACCCAATACACTCCGATATGTCCAACAATCATGTTTTGGTGCTTTTTGAACTTTTTCATTCTGGTCAAAAAACATCGCACCCGTGTGGGCCAATATATGCAAATATTGGCATTAATTGAACAATGTTCGCCGCGCGAATCACGAAGTGAGTTTTTGCCACGAACGCATCCAATACACTCCAATATGTCCAGAAATCATGTTTTGGTGCTTTTTGAGCTTTTTCATTTTGGTCAAAAAACATCGCACCCGTGTCGGCCAATATATGCCAATATTGGCATTAATTGACAAAAGTTCGCCGCGCGAATCACGAAGTGAGTTTGTGCCACGAACGCACCCAATACACTCCGATATGTCCAAAAATCATGTTTTGGTGCTTTTTAAACTTTTTCATTCTGGTCAAAAACATCGCACCTGTGTGGGCAATATATGCTATTATTCGCATTAATTCACAAAAGTTCGCCGCGCGAATCACGAAGTGAGTTTTTGCCACGAACGCACCCAGTACTCCAATATGTCCAAAAATCATGTTTTTGTGCTTTTTGAGTTTTTCATTCCGGTTAAAAACATCGCACCCTCATGTGCCAATATTGGAATTAATTGACAAAAGTTCGCAGCGCTAGTCACGAAGTGAGTTTTTGCCACGAACGCACTCAATACGCTCCAATATGTCCAAAAATCATGTTTTGGTGCTTTTTGAACTTTCATTCCGGTCAAAAACACCGCACCGTCGTGTGCCAATATTGGCATTAATTGAAAAAAGTTCGCCGCGCTAATCACAAAGTGTGTTTTTGCCACGAACGCACCCAATGCAGTCCAATATGTCCAAAAATCATATTTTGGTGCTTTTTGAACTTTTTCATTCCGGTTAAAAACATCGCACCGTGTGGGCCAATATATGGCAATACTGGCATTAATTGACAAAAGTTCGCCGTGCGAATCACTGATGTGACCATGGCTACTACGGATACATCCATTGCTCACATCATGGATGAACAACAAGATATCAAGTTCGAGTCCTCCAAGTGCCAAAATCCAATTCGGCCACCTGCTACACTGCTGACTTCAAACAGCCGCCGAAGCTCCATACGACCTCCGTTTTCGGCCCGTGAGTACTTGATGGACAGCTCTCGGAGTCCTCTTTCCAATGCATCAAGCCTCATTGCAAAATTCCATCTCAGTCGGCAGCAACTGAAGAAACAAGGTGCTGTGACACCTATAATGGGCCTATGGGCTTGTAACTTCATTTGGGACCCCGGCCCAGGTGGGGGCCCATGTGGGGTGCGCCCCAAGCTGGTGGAGCACGACCCTAGGCACCCCTAGGTCGTCCTCCCACCCCTATATATAGCTAGTTACTCCTTTAGGGTTTCTCGGGTTTTGTTAGATTAAAGTTTAGCCATTGCTACTTGCTTGCCGCGCGCGTGTCGGCTAGACCGTCCGTCTGCTTGTTCTTCGGAACCCCAACTTATCATTTGTATTAAATTCCTATTTGCAATATCAGATTGCTTTTATCTTGTTCTTGCTTGTTTCTTCGATTTGCTTGCAGGAATAGGGTTGATCTGCACCGGCGAGATCAGCAACCAACGGAGAGGTGTATCGATCGCTAAGGCGCAACACAACGTCTCGTACGGTTGTAGTCGGATCGTCAACGTTTCTCCCAAATCGTAGTTATCACAACTCACCGAAAGATCGGGCCAACAACAGCCTTGAGTGTCGAGAGGAACTCAGGGTCCATCAATCACGAAGTGTGTTTTTGCCACGAACGCACCCAATGCAGTCCAATATGTCCAAAAATCATGTTTTGGTGCTTTTTGAACTTTTTCATTCCGGTCAAAAACTTAGCTCTCATGTGCCAATATTGGCATTAATTGACAAAAGTTCGCCGCGCGAATCACGAAGTTAGTTTTTTCCACGAACGCACCCAATACGCTCCATTATGTCCAAAAATCATGTTTTGGTGCTTTTTGAAGTTTTTCATTCCGTTCAAAAACATCGCACCCTCGTGTACCAATATTGGCATTAATTGACAAAAGTTCGCCGCGCGAATCACGAATTGTGTTTTTGCCACGAATGCACCCAATGCACTCCAATATGTCCAAAAATCATGTTTTGGTGCTTTTTGAACTTTTTCATTCCGGTCAAAAACATCGCACCCGTGTGGGCCAATATATGGCAACATTGTTATTAATGGACAAAAGTTCGCCGCGCGAATCACGAAGTGAGTTTTTGCCACGAACGCACCCAATACACTCCAATATGGACAAAAATCTTGTTTTGGTGCTTTTTGAACTTTTTCATTCCGGTCAAAAACATCGCACCCTTGTGTACCAATATTGGCATTAATTCAAAAAAGTTCGCACGCGAATCACGAAGTGTGTTTTTGCCACGAGCGCACCCAATACACTCCAGCATGTCCAAAAATCATGTTTTGGTGCTTTTTGAACTTTTTTATTCCGGGCAAAAACATCGCACCCTCGTGTACCAATATTGGCATTAATTGACAAATGTTCGCCACGTGAATCACGAAGTGTGTTTTTGCCACGAACACACCCAATGCACTCCAATATGTCCAAAAATCATGTTTTGGTGCTTTTTGAACTTCTTCATTCCAGTCAGAAACATCGCACCCGTGTTGGTGATGCAGCAACGGGGGTCCCGATCTTTCGATGAGAGGAGGATAAACTTCGATTTGGGGAAGGATACGACGTTGGCGGTCCGACTACAACTACCACAGGGGTGCTGCGCCTTAGCAACCGGTACACCGACTCCACGTTGTTGCTGTTCTTGCCGTGCCAAGAACAACCTTGATCCTGCAAGCAATCGAAGAACAAGCAAGAACAAGTTGACAAGGAAACAGCTCACGGCACTTGTCAAATGATGAAACTTAAACAAACCAAAATGGGGTTGTGAATACAAGTATCCGGGTGGTCTAGCCGACACACGCGAGTACAAGGAAGTAGCTGCAGCTAAACTTACATCAAAACAAAACCCAAAGTGCAAAATGGTGGCTGCTAGGAGTTTATATAGGTGGAGGAATGACCAGGAGAGGAGGTGGGAGCAAACCCTAGATTTTGTGGACCCCTAATGGGCTGTAATGATACAAGGCCCAAGCCCAAGTTTCTGATGTAAAGAACTATTTTCGTCATTCTGAGCAGCCTGGGTCAAACTTGATGGTGAGGCCACAGATAGCTGAAAGTAGACGACGAGATCTTTCCAACAAGTACTCATTTGCCCTGTTTGCCCTCCGGAGTGAAGAGCATTGACTTCATCAAATCAGCGCTGCTAGTGCTGCTTGCGATTTGGTTCCTCTCCCATATTCCTAACAACAAGTAGATCACAACAACCATTTAGTAGCACCCAATTCTGAGAAGAACTTGTATGATTAGCTAGGAATGACTTTACCTGATAATTAAGTTCACGAGCTCGAGCTCTAGTCATTGGTCCTTGCTGTGCAATAGGCGTGGTTGTATCGTTGGAAGGGATGTCCTCATCATCCTCCCCTTCTTGCATTTGAGTCGTCCTCGACTCTAACTCATCTTCTTCTCCCAAATATGGCTTTAAATCTGCAATGTTAAACGTGGGGCTAACCCCAAAATCGGCAGGTAGCTCAAGCTTGTATGCATTGTCATTAATCTTTTGTAGCACTTTGAAAGGACCATCAGCTCTAGGTAGCAACTTAGATTTTCTCAAATTAGGGAACCTATCCTTTCTCAAATGCAACCAAACCAAATCACCAGGTTCAAAAGCAACATGTTTCTTTCCTTTGCTCCCAGCAAGTTTATACTTAATATTCATGCGCTCTATGTTCTCCTTAGTGGTCTCATGCAGTTTTAACATCAATTCAGCGCGATATTTTGCATCAAAGTTCACTCTCTCTGAAGTTGGGAGGGGCAAAAGATCAATTGGAGCACGGGGTAGAAGGCCATAAACAATCTCAAAAGGGCACTTCTTAGTAGTAGAATGTTGTGAACGATTATAAGCAAACTCAACATGAGGCAAACATTCTTCCCACATTTTAATATTCTTTTTCAAAACAGCCCTAAGCATTGTACATAATGTTCTATTCACCACCTCGGTTTGTCCATCAGTTTGGGGGTGACATGTAGTAGAAAATAAAAGTTTAGTCCCCAACTTAGCCCACAAGGTTCTCCAAAAATGACTAAGGAATTTTGTATCGCGATCAGAAACTATGGTGTTTGGCACTCCATGCAAGCGAACAATCTCACGAAAGAACAAATCAGCAACATGTGTAGCATCATCACTCTTATGACAAGGTATGAAATGCGCCATCTTAGAAAATCTATCTACAACAATAAAGATACTGTCCCTCCCCTTCTTTGTTCTAGGCAGCCCTAAAACAAAGTCCATAGAAATATCCTCCCAAGGCACACTAGGAACAGGCAAAGGCATATACAAACCATGAGGGTTAAGGCGTGACTTAGCTTTTTGGCATGTTGTGCAGCGAGCAACGAACCTCTCCACGTCTCTCCTCATCTTAGGCCAAAAGAAATGATTAGCAAGGATATCCTCCGTCTTCTTCACACCAAAGTGTCCCATCAGCCCTCCACCATGCGCTTCCTGCAATAATAGCATACGCACGGAGCTAGCTGGAATGCATAACTTATTAGCTCTAAACACAAACCCATTGGTGAGAACGAATTTGTTCCAAGTCCTTCCCTCCTTGCAATTCAACAACACATCTTTAAAATCATCATCGTGCGCATATTGCTCTTTTATTGTTTCTAAGTCAAAAATTTTGAAGTCAAGTTGGGATAGCATTGCGTAACGTCTAGACAAAGCATCAGCAATGACATTTTCTTTTCCCTTCTTATGTTTGATGACATATGGAAAAGATTCAATAAATTCAACCCATTTAGCATGCCTACGGTTAAGTTTTGCTTGACTTCGAATGTGTTTCAAAGATTCATGATCAGAGTGTATAACAAAAATTCTTTGGGCCATAAATAATGCTGCCATGTTTCCAATGTTCGCACTAGAGCAAACAATTCCTTATCATAAGTAGAATAATTCAAACTAGGCCCACTCAATTTCTCGCTGAAATATGCTACAGGTTTGCCTTCTTGTAACAACACACCACCCAATCCAATCCCACTAGCATCACATTCAAGCTCAAAAGTTTTGTTGAAATTAGGAAGTTGGAGTAAAGGAGCGTGTGTTAACTTATCTTTCAAAGTGTCGAATGCATTCCTTTGTGCTGCAGCCCAAGTGAATGTGACATTTCTCTTGGTAAGCTCATGTAATGGGGCTGCAATGGTGCTAAAATCCTTCACAAAGCGGCGGTAGAACCCAGCAAGTCCTAGAAAGCTTCTCACTTGGGTGATCGTTGTTGGAACCGGCCAGCTATGTATGGCTTCAACCTTGGCTTGATCTACTTCAATTCCCTGCGGAGTCACAACATAGCCAAGAAAAGAGACTCGATCTGTGCAAAATGTGCACTTCTCAAGGTTACCAAATAAACGTGCATCTCGTAGAGCATCAAAAACAGCACGCAAATGACCATGATGATCCTCTATTGATCTGCTATATATGAGAATGTCATCAAAATATACCACCACAAATCTGCCAATGAAAGCACGTAAAACTTCATTCATTAATCTCATGAAAGTACTGGGTGCATTAGTTTGGCACCCACTCATATAGGCCGAATTTAGTTTTAAAAGTTGTTTTCCATTCATCTCCTAACTTCATGCAAATCTGGTGGTAACCACTACGCAAATCAATTTTAGAGAACACAAGTGAACCACTCAATTCATCAAGCATATCATCTAGCCTAGGGATAGGATGACGATATCTGATTGTGATGTTGTTAATTGCTCTACAATCCACACACATGCGCCATGAGCCATCTTTCTTAGGAACTAAAAGCACGGGGACAGAACAAGGACTAAGAGACTCACGTACATACCCCTTGTCGAGTAACTCTTGCACTTGACGCTGAATCTCCTTTGTTTCCTCCGGGTTGGTCCTGTATGGCGCACGGTTTGGCAGAGAGGCCCCAGGAATGAGGTCAATTTGGTGCTCAATCCCTCGAATTGGTGGCAGCCCCGGTGGAACCTCCTTTGGGAAAATATCAGTATACTCCTGCAAAAGGTTAGTGACCGGAGGAGGCAAAGAAATAGGAGTATCCTCAATTGGAAATAAGGTTTCTTTGCAAACCAAAGCATAGCAAACAACAGTGTCAGTGTCAACTTCATCCAATCTGATTTTGTTGCAATGAAACAAGATCCCTTCAGCTTAATCTCATTTTTATTATTTTGAATAGAGTTGGTGGGTTTCTTCTTATGCTTCTCAAGTTCATTAGCCGCAATAAGATGCTCACTCCTAGTATGCTCCTGATTTTTTTGTTTGCTAGCTCTAGCAAGTTCATCCTTTAAAATAACTTCAGGAGACATAGGATGTAACACAAGTTTTTTTCCATTATGCACAAAGGAGTATTGATTGGATTTGCCAAAGTGTAAAGAATCTTTATCAAACTGCCATGGCCTACCTAATAACATAGAACATGCTTGCATAGGCACAACATCACAGTTGATTGAATCATGATAAGAACCAATGGCAAAATATACTCTTACCAATCGTGTTACCTTTACCTTGCCGCTGCTATTAAGCCATTGAATATAGTAGAGCTGCGGATGTGGCTGTGTGCTCAATGCAAGTTTCTCCACCATTTCAGCACTAGCCAAATTATTGCAGCTTCCTCCATCTATGATCACGCGGCAAGAGCGTTCCTTGATCACACACTTGGTTTGAAACAAGGTGTGGCGCTGATTCTGTTCAGCCCTTTCCATTTGTGCGCTTAGCACTCGCTGCACCACGAGGCTCTCATAGTGCTCTGCAGCTTCAGCCCTAATGTGTTCCTCATCTTGGTGGGGCGCGTCACCTTCCCCTGCATTGTTAGTTGCAAGCAAAGCATAGGTTTCTTCATCTAAATCACTAGCAGAGGAGTACCCACCATCAGCTCTCACGATCATTACACGAGTGCTTGGGCAGTCCTTGCGCACGTGACCATAGCCCTTGCAGCGTAGGCACTGAATATCTCTTGTCCTTCCTGATGAAGCTACTGATGATGAGCTCTTGGAAGGTGTAGCAGCAACCCCTCTTGTTGGTTCACTCGGGCATGGTGTAGAGTTTGTTGTAGAGGGACGCAGCTTGTTGCTTGAGGACGATGGTGCTGCTGCTCGAGTTGACGGTGCAGCAGCGTTGGAAGATGTCCAAGAGCTAGCACAACCTGCAGAAATGTTAGTCCTGAAGCTAGCTCTTCGTCCCTGTACTTCCCTTTCAGCTTTACAAGCAAGATGAAACAAACGATTAATTGAATTATATTCTTTGTAGGCTAGAATGTCCTGAATTTCTCGGTTCAGCCCACCCATGAATCTAGCCATACCAGCATCATCATTTTCTACCAATCCACAACGAAGCATTCCTGTTTGCAAAGCTTGATAATACTCCTCTACAGATTTGTTTCCCTGTCTAAGTTGTTGCAATTTGTGCAGCAAATCACGTGCATGATATGAAGGAACAAATCTAGCTCGCATGACTCTTTTCATTGCATCCCAGGTTTGGGGAGTGTTATTTGGATTGGAACGAACAAATTCACTCCACCAAATGGATGCAAAAATCAGTGAACTCACTAGTAGCAGCCCTAACACGTTTATTCTCAGGAAAATCATGGCAAGCAAATTTCTGATCAATGGCTAACTCCCAAGTAAGATATGCATCAGGGTCTTATTTTCCATCAAAGCAAGGAATGGTAAACTTGATCTTGCCTAAAGAATCATCATTATCACGTACCTCCCGCCGTGGTGGAGCGCCCATGCCATGGCGCTGCCGGCGCTGTTGTCTTTGTGGACGACCAAGTACCTCCTCATCATGCTCAGTGTCAGCAGCGTACTCCAGTTCTTCCCTTGCTGCGATGCTGCTATTAGCATCATGGCCATTGTGGTTGCACCTAGCTGATCCATCATGACCATCTTGGCCCATTCTCTCCAACGTATTCAAGATACCTGCAAGAGAAGTGCTCACAGCCACAAGGGACCTCTCCAATGAGGAAAGCTTGGAGTTGGTGTCAATTTGAGCAGCCTCCAATTGACCAAGGCGATCATTGGCGACCCTAACATCCTCATCAAGGCCTTCAGCATGCTCCCTCACTTGGCGCTCAAAATGTTGTATGATGCCCCTCGTACGTGGTGAATGTTGAGGGTGCTCCCCCGATCCTCCTGTCATGGTTAATGGGAAGAAACAATTCACAAGAAATATGTCCTATCAACTATTGGAGCTAGGTGTTGTCCATCTCCACTTCTACCAAACTTGTGCAAACGAGTTCTTACATGTTCTTACTTTGTTATGTAAAAGGCGTTGGCAAACAGCAAGAACAGCAACAACGGTTAGTAGTACCGGAGCCGACAACAAGCACGATCCTGTGATATAGTAGATAAAAATTTGTGGAGCTATAGGTGGCTGCAAGTAATATCAAGGTATAGCTAGAACCACATTAATCAAAGCAAGTTGAATAATCATTCAACGATGGTATTGTGCTGGTCCTAGGCAAAACCCTTTAGAGACGTGAGCCTAGTCACAAGCGTAGCCACTCAAAATAGCACGAAAATAACACAAACAAAACAGCAACAACAACAACTTCCTCTCTTCCCTTCCTTTTTTTTTTCTTCTCTTCACTTCTGATTTTTTTTTCTTTCTTTTTTTTTGTTTTCTTTCTTTTTTTTTGTACAGCAAGCTCAAAGCTTCAGCCAACAAGTCAAAACAAGCCTTAGCAAAATAACCTTTTCTCAAACATTTTCGAAATTTCACAAGCTTCAGCCAACAAATCAAAACAAGAAGTAATGATGGGTTGGTTGGCTAGTTACATGATTCAGCCAACAAGTCAAAAGTGAGAGCACTTAATTGCTTTCTTGGGAAGGGATGATTCACTTCAAAAAGTTGCAAAAGGGTTGGCTGTTGGTGGAGGCAGCAATAAATGCATTTGGGGGTGGCTGATGTGGTGATGAGGGTGCTGCTGGTTGTGGTGGACGAAATTTGGTGGGGTTGGAGGTGGATTTCGTGGTGAATATGGTGGTGATGGTGGCAGCGGGATGAAGATAAATGAAGTGATGGTGGAAGTGTTTGCGGTGACGAAATCGTGAGCAGAACTCGAAACTCTAAAGGGCTAAACTACTAGAACCAGCAACTCAACCAATCGATGCAATCGAAAACTCAGCAAGCAAAGACTACGTAGAACAGCAAAGGCTCAACATGTTTTGGTGATTTCGGGTCTGACCTATTGTAGTGGTTTTTCTTTTGGGCTGTAGGTAAAAACAAAGAAGTGATAAAATCTCTCACCGAGCAACTTGAGCTCTGATACCACTTGATGCAGCAACGGGGGTTCCCGATCTTTCGATGAGAGGAGGATAAACTTCGATTTGGGGAAGGATACGACGTTGGCGGTCCGACTACAACTACCACAGGGGTGCTGCGCCTTAGCAACCGGTACACCGACTCCACGTTGTTGCTGTTCTTGCCGTGCCAAGAACAACCTTGAACCTGCAAGCAATCGAAGAACAAGCAAGAACAAGTTGACAAGGAAACAGCTCACGGCACTTGGCAAATGATGAAACTTAAACAAACCAAAATGGGGTTCTGAATACAAGTATCCGGGTGGTCTAGCCAACACACGTGAGTACAAGGAAGTAGCTGCAGCTAAACTTACATCAAAACAAAACCCAAAGTGCAAAATGGTGGCTGCTAGGAGTTTATATAGGTGGAGGAATGACCAGGAGAGGAGGTGGGAGCAAACCCTAGGTTTTGTGGACCCCTAATGGGCTGTAATGATACAAGGCCCAAGCCCAAGTTTCTGATGTAAAGAACTATTTTCGTCATTCTAAGCAGCCTGGGTCAAACTTGATGGTGAGGCCACACATAGCTGAAAGTAGACGACGAGATCTTTCCAACAAGTACTCATTTGCCCCGTTTGCCCTCCGGAGTGAAGAGCATTGACTTCATCAAATCAGCGCTGCTAGTGCTGCTTGCGATTTGGTTCCTCTCCCATATTCCTAACAACAAGTAGATCACAACAACCATTTAGTAGCACCCAATTCTGAGAAGAACTTGTATGATTAGCTAGGAATGACTTTACCTGATAATTAAGTTCACGAGCTCGAGCTCTAGTCATTGGTCCTTGCTGTGCAATAGGCGTGGTTGTATCGTTGGAAGGGATGTCCTCATCAGTTGGCCAATATATGGCAATATTGTTATTAATTGACAAAAGTTCGCCGCGCGAACCACGAAGTGTGTTTTTGCCACGAACGCACCCAATACACTCCAATAAGGACAAAAATCTGGTTTTGGTGCATTTTGAACTTTTTCATTCCGGTCAAAAACATCGCACCCTCGTGTACCAATATTGGCATTAATTGACAAAAGTTCGCCGCGTGAATCACGAAGTGTGTTTTTGCCACGAACGCACCCAATGCACTCCAATATGTCCAAAAATCATGTTTTGGTGCTTTTTGAACTTTTTCATTCCGGTCAAAAACATCGCACCCGTGTCGGCCAATATATGCTAATATTGGTTTTAATTGACAAAAGTTCGCTGCGCGAATTACCAAGTTAGTTTTTGCCACGAACGCACCCAATACACTCCAATATGTCTAAAAATCATGTTTTGGTGCTTTTTGAACTTTTTCATTCCGGTCAAAAACATCGCACCCGTGTCGGCCAATATATGCTAATATTGGTTTTAATTGACAAAAGTTCGCCGCGGGAATCACCAAGTTAGTTTTTGCCACGAACGCACCCAATACACTCCAATATGTCTAAAAATCATGTTTTGGTGCTTTTTGAAGTTTCTCATTCCGTTCAAAAACATCGCACCCGTGTCGGCCAATATATGCTAATATTGGTTTTAATTGACAAAAGTTCGCCGCGGGAATCACCAAGTTAGTTTTTGCCACGAACGCACCCAATGCACTCCAATATGTCCAAAAATCATGTTTTGGTGCTTTTTGAACTTTTTCATTCCGGTCAAAAACATCGCACCCGTGTGGGCCAATATATGGCAACGTTGTTATTAATTGACAAAAGTTTGCCGTGCGAATCACGAAGTGAGTTTTTTCCACAAAAGCACCCAATACACTCCAATATGTCCAAAAATCATGTTTTGGTGCTTCTTGAACTTGTTCATTCCGGTCAAAAACATCGCACCCGTGTCGGCCAATATATGCTAATATTGGCATTAATTGACAAAAGTTCGCCGCCTGATGTGACCATGGCTACTACGGATACATCCGTTGCTCACATCATGGATGAACAACAAGATATCAAGTTCGAGTCCTCCAAGTGCCAAAATCCAATTCGGCCACCTGCTACACTGCTGACTTCAAACGGCCGCCGAAGCTCCATACGACCTCCGTTTTCGGCCCGTGAGTACTTGATGGACAGCTCTCGGAGTCCTCTTTCCAATGCATCAAGCCTCATTGCCAAATTCCATCTCAGTCAGCAGCAATTGAACAAACAAGGTGCTGTGACACCTGTAATGAGCCTATGGGCTTGTAACTTCATTTGGGACCCCGGCCCAGGTGGGGCCCATGTGGGGTGCGCCCCAAGCTGGTGGAGCACGACCCTAGGCACCCCTAGGTCGTCCTCCCACCCCTATATATAGATAGTTACCCCTTTAGGGTTTCTCGGGTTTTGTTAGATTAAAGTTTAGCCATTGCTACTTGCTTGCAGCGCGCGTGTCGGCTAGACCGTCCGTCTGCTTGTTCTTCGAAACCCCAACTTATCATTTGTATTAAATTCCTATTTGCAATATCAGATTGCTTTTATCTTGTTCTTGCTTGTTTCTTCGATTTGCTTGCAAGAATAGGGTTGATCTGCACCAGCAAGATCAACAACCCACGGAGAGGTGTATCGATCGCTAAGGCGCAACACAACGTCTCGTACGGTTGTAGTCGGATCATCAACGTTTCTCCCAAATCGTAGTTATCTCAACTCACCGAAAGATCGGGCCAACAACAGCCTGGAGTGTCGAGTGGAACTCAGGGTTCATCAGGTGGTATCAGAGCTTTCGTTTCTCGGTGAGTTTTCTTCTACCTATAACCAGAAAATAGCCAGACAAAAAAAAATTGTATCATTTACCTATCCATATTGTGCCATTGCATTGTTCTTTTCAGTTTTTGCTTTGTTGAATCTGTGTTGCATCGTCGAGTCGTGTTGCTGGTCTTAGCGTTTAGTCCGTTTAGAGTTTCGAGTTCTGGTCACGTTTTATACCACAGTCGTCGTCGCCTCCGTGTCTCTGTTGTCGTCGGAACCTACGAAAACGGAATCGGCTCGCTGCCACGGTTCTATTTTCGTAGTTTTCAGAAGTTTTTGTCGGTTAGTTTTTGAGTTCTTGAGTTGCATAGCTTCTGTTCGGTGGCTGTGCCGTGCAAGTGTGCGAGGAAGAATAGAGGAATATAGCAGATCTTTTTGGATTCGGTGGGGTGGAAGGAAAGAAAAAAAAGGAAAGAAAAGGAAAGGAAAGTTTTTTTTTGATTGGATTTGGTTTCCACTTGTGGAGGGCCAGGCCGAACCCTCCCACCTACCATACCCACCACCACCGTGACAGTCCAACTCCCTCCTCCCTCTCCAAATCACGTTATCTCAGTTCTGAGTTGTGTCAAACACCTTGGTGAAATTTCGTTTGGTGTCGGTTTCGAGATCTGTTTGGAAAAACGGAACCGGCATAAATTCAGCATTCCATTTTTTATAATTTTTAATTTTTGGTGTGGACTTTACAGTTGAGTCCCTGTAATTTTCATATTTACATTTGAGTCCCTGTGATCTTACATTGAGGTCCTTGAGTCTGTTTTTGGTAAAAAAAATAATCAAAAAAAAGAAAGAAAAAAAAAGGCAGAAAGGTGCATAAAAAACAAAGAGAAGAAAAGCCGCACCAAAAAAAAAGAGAAAAGAAAAAGAAAAGAAAATAGAAAAGAAAGAAAAGGAAAGAAAGAAACAAAAGGAAAAGTTAGTTGTATCTTTGAGTTTGCTTTAATACATCAGAGTGTGCTTGAGTTGTTTCTGGTGCTATTTTGTGGTACTGTTTGTGTCTAGGCTCGCGTCTCTAGTACGTTCTAGCCTAGGACCAGCACGGTACTTGACTTTGAACCATTATTCAACTTTGCATCCTCTGATTTGAGCATTTGCTATCCCTTTGCTACATATTTAAGTCTACCCAGTGCTCCACAGACCTGATTGCAGCCATACAGCAAGTGTTTGCCAAGGCATCGATACATCCAACCTCCATTTGGGTGCTTGGTTAAGTCGGTGTACATCACCATTCCGGTTGCATTGGTAAGATCTTGTAAGAGCTTGGTTAAAAGCTTGAGTGTGTGTGATTTTTGAGCTGCCACTACCTAGTAGTTAATAGGAACGCACATATTTTTGTGTATGTTTCTTGTTTTCTACTAACAATGGCAGGGATACGCAAGATAATTGGGGGATAGCTGTGCTCACCATCGACATCTTCGTCGAGACATGAGGAGTGATCAACATGACCTTTATGAGGTAAGTGACGATGTTCTAGGTAAGATCAAATCTGCACTGCCTTATTTCGAGGGAAACTATGATCCTCATGCTTACATTAATTGGGAGCTAGCGGTTGATAGTGAATTTCAAAAGCATGTCTTGTCTGAGAAACAAAAGGTTATGTGTGCCTCTAGTGTTTTAGTTAAACATGCTTCTAATGATTGGAAACATCTTTGTAGGCATAACAAAATACCACAATCTTGGAAAGACCTGAAACGATATTTTAGAGATGTTTATGTTCCCATGTATTATGCTGATATTCTGCTCAACAAATTGCAATGTTTAAAACAAGATACCAAAAGTGTTACTTCATACTATCATGATATGCATGCTTGTTTATTACGTTGTGGCTTAGATGAATGTGAAGAAGCTACAGAATTGAGGTTTTTACGTGGACTTAACAAAGAAATTCAGGACATGCTTGCTTGTGAAAAGTATAGATCTCTTTCTCATTTGTTACAACTTGCTTGCAATGCTGAAAGTAAAATAGAGGAGGATATGAAAAAGAAACACGCTATGTCTTTGCCTCCAATTACTAACTATTTGCAGGAAGTGCGTAATCATGAAAAGGAGGAGAGAGACATGAAAGAGCCACCAATTCCATTGTTCACACTCAAGTTCGAGACACCTCCATCATCTAAAGAGGACATCAAAGGTAAAGTAAATGGTACTGAAATTAATCAAGGTGAGTGCATTGTTAACGAAGTAAATTTGTTCACTTTTCATGCAAAAGTAGAGCAACCATTAGTGGAACCAAATGCTGGAATTCCTTTGTCACAAGTTGATTTACTCGCTGTTCCTTGTGATAAAGAAGAGTTGTGTGATAATGCTTCACTTATATCCATGCCACAACTAGTGAATGAACATGCTATTCCTAGTGTTTCTTTCTGTGCTGATTTTAAGCATGCTGTTCACATTGCTAATGAAGTTGAGGAACGTAAATTGCTATCTTCTTTAAATACTTTGGGCTATGTTCAGTTTGATGATTTTTGTGAGCTCGATAATTTGAAGGAGAAATTATTTGCTAAGTCTGATTTGCCATGTCCAACTAATGCTATTTTTCATATCTTTGGCAAATATAATGATAGAGGAATATATTTGGTGCATAGAGTTTTCATTTGTTCGGATTTAGAGAAACATGTTATTGCTAATCACACTACTTCGAGTTTCTCTAGTTTTGATTGGATGAAACAGGTTATTTTGAATGGACTATGTGAAGAACACCATATGGAAAAACCGAGGACGGTTTTCCGTGAAGAAGGGGAGGATGATGTGACCATGGCTACTACGGATACATCCGTTGCTCACATCATGGATGAACAACAAGATATCAAGTTCGAGTCCTCCAAGTGCCAAAATCCAATTCGGCCACCTGCTACACTGCTGACTTCAAACGGCCGCCGAAGCTCCATACGACCTCCGTTTTCGGCCCGTGAGTACTTGATGGACAGCTCTCGGAGTCCTCTTTCCAATGCATCAAGCCTCATTGCCAACTTCCATCTCAGTCGGCAGCAATTGAACAAACAAGGTGCTGTGACACCTGTAATGGGCCTATGGGCTTGTAACTTCATTTGGGACCCCGGGCCAGGTGGGGCCCATGTGGGGTGCGCCCCAAGCTGGTGGAGCACGACCCTAGGCACCCCTAGGTCGTCCTCCCACCCCTATATATAGATAGTTACCCCTTTAGGGTTTCTCGGGTTTTGTTAGATTAAAGTTTAGCCATTGCTACTTGCTTGCAGCGCGCGTGTCGGCTAGACCGTCTGTCTGCTTGTTCTTCGAAACCCCAACTTATCATTTGTATTAAATTCCTATTTGCAATATCAGATTGCTTTTATCTTGTTCTTGCTTGTTTCTTCGATTTGCTTGCAAGAATAGGGTTGATCTGCACCAGCAAGATCAACAACCCATGGAGAGGTGTATCGATCGCTAAGGCGCAACACAACGTCTCGTACGGATGTAGTCGGATCGTCAACGTTTCTCCCAAATCGTAGTTATCTCAACTCACCGAAAGATCGGGCCAACAACAGCCTGGAGTGTCGAGTGGAACTCAGGGTTCATCACCGCGCGAATCACAAAGTTAGTTTTCTCCCCGAACGCACCCAATACACTCCAATATGTCCAAAAATCCTGTTTTTGTGCTTTTTGAACTTTTTCATTCCGGTCAAAATCATCGCACCCGTGTGGGCTAATATATGGCAACATTGTTATTAATCGACAAAAGTTCGCCGCGCGAATCACGAAGTGAGTTTTTGCCAAGAACGCACCCAATACACTCTCCAATATGGACAAAAATCTTGTTTTGGTGCTTTTTGAACTTTTTCATTCCGGTCAAAAACATCGCACCCTCGTGTACCAATATTGGCATTAATTGACAAAAGTTCGCGCGCGAATCACCAAGTGAGTTTTTACCACGAACGCACCCAATACACTCCAGCATGTCCAAAAATCATGTTTTGGTGATTTTTGAACTTTTTCATACCGGTCGAAAACATCGCAACCTCGTGTACCAATTAATTGACAAAAGTTCACCGCGCGAATCACCAAGTGAGTTTTTGCCACGAACGCACCCAATACACTCCAGCATGTCAAAAATCATGTTTTGGTGTTTTTTGAACTTTTTCATACCGGTCAAAAACATCGCACCCTCGCGTACCAATATTGGCATTAATTGACAAAAGTTCGCCGCGCGAATCACGAAGAGTGTTTTTGCCACGAACGCACCCAATACACTCCAGCATGTCGAAAAATCATGTTTTGGTGCTTTTTGAACTTTTTCATACCGGTCAAAAACATCGCACCCTCGCGTACCAATATTGGCATTAATTGACAAAAGTTCGCCGCGCGAATCACGTAGTGTGTTTTTGCCACGAACGCACCCAATACACTCCAGCATGTCCGAAAATCATGTTTTGGTGCTTTTTGAACTTTTTCATACCGGTCAAAAAGATCGCACCCTCGCGTACCAATATTGGCATTAATTGACAAAAGTTCGCCGCGCGAATCACGAAGTGTGTTTTTGCCACGAACGCACCCAATACACTCCAGCATGACGAAAAATCATGTTTTGGTGCTTTTTGAACTTTTTCATACCGGTCAAAAACATCGCACCCTCGCGTACCAATATTGGCATTAATTGACAAAAGTTCGCCGCGCGAATCACGTTGTGTGTTTTTGCCACGAACGCACCCAATGCACTCCAATATGTCCAAAAATCATGTTTTGGTGCTTTTAGAACTTTTTCATTCCGGTCAAAAACATCGCACCCGTGTTGGCCAATACATGGCAATTGTTATTAATTGACAATAGTTCGCCGCGCGAGTCACGAAGTGAGTTTTTTCCACAAAAGCACCCAATACACTCAAATATGTCCAAAAATCATGTTTTGCTGCTTCTTGAACTTGTTCATTCCGGTCAAAAACATCGCACCCGTGTCGGCCAATATATGCTAATATTGGCATTAATTGACAATAGTTCGTCGCGCGAATCACCAAGTTAGTTTTTGCCACGAACGCACCCAATGCACTCCAATATGTCCAAAAATCATGTTTTGGTGCTTTTTGAACTTTTTCATTCCGGTCGAAAACATCGCACCCGTGTCGGCCAATATATGCTAATATTGGTTTTAATTGACAAAAGTTCGCCGCGTGAATTACCAAGTTAGTTTTTGCCACGAGCACACCCAATACTCTCCAATATGTCTAAAAATCATGTTTTGGTGCTTTTTGAAGTATTTCATTACGTTCAAAAACATCGCACCCTCGTGTACCAATATTGGCATTAATTGACAAAAGTTCGCCGCACGAATCGCGTAGTTAGTTTTTGCCAGGAACGCATCCAATACACATCCAATATGGCCAAAATAGATGTTTTTGTGCTTTTTGAACTTTTTCATTCTGGTCAAAAACATCGCACCCGTGTGGGCCAATATATGCCATTATTGGCATTAATTGACAAAAGTTCGCCGCGCGAATCACGAAGTGAGCTTTTGCCACGAACGCACCCAATACACTCCAGCATGTCCAAAAATCATGTTTTTGTGCTTTTTGAACTTTTTCATACCGGTCAAAAACATCGCACCCTCGCGTACCAATATTTGCATTAATTGACAAAAGTTCGCCGCGCGAATCACGAAGTGAGTTTTTGCCACGAACGCACCCAATGCACTCCAATATGTCCAAAAATCATGTTTCGGTGCTTTTTGAACTTTTTCATTCCGGTCAAAAACATCGCACCCGTGTGGGCCAATATATGGCAACATTGCTATTAATTGACAAAAGTTCGCCGTGCGAATCACGAAGTGAGTTTTTTCCACAAAAGCACCCAATACACTCCAATATGTCCAAAAATCATGTTTTGGTGCTTCTTGAACTTGTTCATTCCGCTCAAAAGCATCGCACCCGTGTCGGCCAATATATGCTAATATTGGCATTAATTGACAAAAGTTCGCCGCGCGAATCACAAAGTTAGTTTTCGCCACGAACGCACCCAATACACTCCAATATGTCCAAAAATCATGTTTTGGTGCTTTTTGAACTTTTTCATTCCGGTCAAAAACATCGCACCCGTGTGGGCCAATATATGGCAACATTGTTATTAATTGACAAATGTTCGCCGCGCGAATCACGAAGTGAGTTTTTGCCATGAACGCACCCAATACACTCCAATATGGACAAAAATCTTGTTTTGGTGCTTTTTGAACTTTCTCATTCCGGTCAAAAACATCGCACCCTCGTGTACCAATATTGGCATTAATTCACAAAAGTTCGCGCGCGAATCACCAAGTGAGTTTTTACCACGAACGCACCCAATACACTCCAGCATGTCCAAAAATCATGTTTTGGTGATTTTTGAACTTTTTCATACCGGTCGAAAACATCGCAACCTCGTGTACCAATTAATTGACAAAAGTTCACCGCGCGAATCACCAAGTGAGTTTTTGCCACGAACGCACCCAATACACTCCAGCATGTCAAAAATCATGTTTTGGTGTTTTTTGAACTTTTTCATACCGGTCAAAAACATCGCACCCTCGCGTACCAATATTGGCATTAATTGACAAAAGTTCGCCGCGCGAATCACGAAGAGTGTTTTTGCCACGAACGCACCCAATACACTCCAGCATGTCGAAAAATCATGTTTTGGTGCTTTTTGAACTTTTTCATACCGGTCAAAAACATCGCACCCTCGCGTACCAATATTGGCATTAATTGACAAAAGTTCGCCGCGCGAATCACGATGTGTGTTTTTGCCACGAACGCACCCAATGCACTCCAATATGTCCAAAAATCATGTTTTGGTGCTTTTAGAACTTTTTCATTCCGGTCAAAAACATCGCACCCGTGTTGGCCAATATATGGCAACATTGTTATTAATTGACAATAGTTCGCCGCGCGAGTCACGAAGTGAGTTTTTTCCACAAAAGCACCCAATACACTCAAATATGTCCAAAAATCATGTTTTGCTGCTTCTTGAACTTGTTCATTCCGGTCAAAAACATCGCACCCGTGTCGGCAGTTATATGCTAATTTTGGCATTAATTGACAATAGTTCGCCGCGCGAATCACCAAGTTAGTTTTTGCCACGAACGCACCCAATGCACTCCAATATGTCCAAAACTCATGTTTTGGTGCTTTTTGAACTTTTTCATTCCGGTCAAAAACATCGCACCCGTGTCGGCCAATATATGCTAATATTGGTTTTAATTGACAAAAGTTCGCCGCGTGAATTACCAAGTTAGTTTTTGCCACAAGCACACCCAATACACTCCAATATGTCTAAAAATCATGTTTTGGTGCTTTTTGAAGTATTTCATTCCGTTCAAAAACATCGCACCCTCGTGTACCAATATTGGCATTAATTGACAAAAGTTCGCCGCACGAATCGCGTAGTTAGTTTTTGCCAAGAACGCATCCAATACACATCCAATATGGCCAAAATAGATGTTTTTGTGCTTTTTGAACTTTTTCATTCTGGTCAAAAACATCGCACCCGTGTGGGCCAATATATGCCATTATTGGCATTAATTGAGAAAAGTTCGCCGCGCGAATCACGAAGTGAGCTTTTGCCACGAACGCACCCAATACACTCCAGCATGTCGAAAAATCATGTTTTGGTGCTTTTTTAACTTTTTCATACCGGTCAAAAATATCGCACCCTCACGTACCAATATTTGCATTAATTGACAAAAGTTTGCCGCGCGAATCACGAAGTGAGCTTTTGCCACGAACGCACCCAATACACTCCAGCATGTCGAAAAATCATGTTTTGGTGCTTTTTGAACTTTTTCATACCGGTCAAAAACATCGCACCCTCGCGTACCAATATTGGCATTAATTGACAAAAGTTCGCCGCGCGAATCACGATGTGTGTTTTTGCCACGAACGCACCCAATGCACTCCAATATGTCCAAAAATCATGTTTTGGTGCTTTTTGAACTTTTTCATTCCGGTCAAAAACATCGCACCCGTGTGGGCCAATATATGGCAACATTGTTATTAATTGACAAAAGTTCGCCGCGCGAATCACGAAGTGAGTTTTTGCCACGAACGCACGCAATACACTCCAATATGTCCAAAAACCATGTTTTGGTGCTTCTTGAACTTGTTCATTCCGCTCAAAAACATCGCACCCGTGTCGGCCAATATATGCTAATATTGGCATTAATTGACAAAAGTTCGCCGCGCGAATCACAAAGTTAGTTTTCGCCACGAACGCACCCAATACACTCCAATATGTCCAAAAATCATGTTTTGGTGCTTTTGCCACGAACGCACCCAATACACTCCAGCATGTCCAAAAATCATGTTTTGGTGCTTTTTGAACTTTTTCATACCGGTCAAAAACATCGCACCCTCGCGTACCAATATTTGCATTAATTGACAAAAGTTCGCCGCGCGAATCACGAAGTGTGTTTTTGCCACGAACGCACCCAATACACTCCAGCATGACGAAAAATCATGTTTTGGTGCTTTTTGAACTTTTTCATTCCGGTCAAAAACATCGCACCCTCGTGTACCAATATTGGCATTAATTGACAAAAGTTCGCGCGCAAATCACCAAGTGAGTTTTTGCCACGAACGCACCCAATACACTCCAGCATGTCCAAAAATCATGTTTTGGTGATTTTTGAACTTTTTCATACCGGTCGAAAACATCGCACCCTCGTCTACCAATTAATTGACAAAAGTTCACCGCGCGAATCACCAAGAGAGTTTTTGCCACGAACGCACCCAATACACTCCAGCATGTCCAAAAATCATGTTTTGGTGCTTTTTGAACTTTTTCATACCGGTCAAAAACATCGCACCCTCGCGTACCAATATTGGCATTAATTGACAAAAGTTCGCCGCGCGAATCACGAAGTGTGTTTTTGCTACGAACGCACCCAATACACTCCAGCATGTCCAAAAATCATGTGTTTGGTGCTTTTTGAACTTTTTCATACCGGTCAAAAACATCGCACCCTCGCGTACCAATATTGGCATCAATTGACGAAAGTTCGCCGCGCGAATCACGAAGTGTGTTTTTGCCACGAACGCACCCAATACACTCCAGCATGTCCTAAAATCATGTTTTGGTGCTTTTTGAACTTTTTCATACCGGTCAAAAACATCGCACCCTCGTGTACCAATATTGGCATTAATTGACAAAAGTTCGCCGCGCGAATCACGAAGTGAGTTTTTGCCACGAAAGCACCCAATGCACTCCAATATGTCCAAAAATCATGTTTTGATGCTTTTTGAACTTTTTCATTCCGGTCAAAAATATCGCACTTTTGTGGGCCAATATATGCCATTGTTGGCATTAATTGACAAAAGTTCGCCGCGCGAATCACGAAGTGAGTTTTTTCCACGAAAGCAACCAATACACTCCAATATGTCCAAAAATCATGTTTTGGTGCTTCTTGAACTTCTTCATTCCGATCAAAAACATCGCACCCGTGTCGGCCAATATATGCTAATATTGGCATTAGTTGACAAAAGTTCGCCGCGCGAATTGCGTAGTTAGTTTTTGCCAGGAACGCATCCAATTCGCATCCAATATGGCCAAAATAGATGTTTTTGTGCTTTTTGAACTTTTTCATTCCGGTCAAAAACATCGCACCCGTTTGGGCCAATATATGGCAACATTGTTATTAATTGACAAAAGTTCGCCGCGCGAATCACGAAGTGTGTTTTTCCTCAAACGCACCCAATGCACTCCAATATGTCCAAAAATCATGTTTTGGTGCTTTTTGAACTTTCTCATTCCGTTCAAAAACATCGCACCCGTTTGGGCCAATATATGGCAACATTGTTATTAATTGACAAAAGTTCGCCGCGCGAATCACGAAGTGTGTTTTTTCCACGAACGCACCCAATGCACTCCAATATGTGCAAAAATCATGTTTTGGTGCTTTTAGAACTTTTTCATTCTGGTCAAAAACATCGCACCCGTGTAGGCCAATATATGGCAACATTGTTATTAATTGACAATAGTTCGCCGCGCGAGTCACGAAGTGTGTTTTTTCCACAAAAGCACACAATACACTCAAATATGTCCAAAAATCATGTTTTGCTGCTTCTTGAGCTTGTTCATTCCGGTCAAAAACATCGCACCCGGCCAATATATGCTAATATTGGTTTTAATTGACAAAAGTTCGCCGCGTGAATTACCAAGTTAGTTTTTGCCACGAGCACACCCAATACACTCCAATATGTCTAAAAATCATGTTTTGGTGCTTTTTGAAGTATTTCATTCCGTTCAAAAACATCGCACCCTCGTGTACCAATATTGGCATTAATTGACAAAAGTTTGCCGCACGAATCGCGTAGTTAGTTTTTGCCAGGAACGCATCCAATACACATCCAATATGGCCAAAATAGATGTTTTTGTGCTTTTTGAACTTTTTCATTCCGGTCAAAAACATCGCACCCGTGTGGGCCAATATATGCCATTATTGGCATTAATTGACAAAAGTTCGCCGCGCGAATCACGAAGTGAGTTTTTGCCACAAACGCACCCAATGCACTCCAATATGTCCAAAAATCATATTTTGGTGCTTTTTGAACTTTTTCATTCGGGTCAAAAACATCGCACCCTCGTGTACCAATATTGGCATTAATTGACAAAAGTTCACCGCGCGAATCACCAAGTGAGTTTTTGCCATGAACGCACCCAATACACTCCAGCATGTCCAAAAATCATGTTTTGGTGCTTTTTGAACTTTTTCATACCGGTCAAAAACATCGCACCCTCGCGTACGAATATTGGCATCAATTGACGAAAGTTCGCCGCGCGAATCACGAAGTGTGTTTTTGCCACGAACGCACCCAATACACTCCAGCATGTCCTAAAATCATGTTTTGGTGCTTTTTGAACTTTTTCATACCGGTCAAAAACATCGCACCCGTGTGGGCCAATATATGGCAACATTGTTTTTAATTGACAATAGTTCGCCGCGCGAGTCACGAAGTGAGTTTTTTCGACAAAAGCACACAATACACTCAAATATGTCCAAAAATCATGTTTTGCTGCTTCTTGAACTTGTTCATTCCGGTGAAAAACATCGCACCCGTGTCGCCCAATATATGCTAATATTGGCATTAATTGACAATAGTTCGCCGCGCGAATCACCAAGTTAGTTTTTGCCACGAACGCACCCAATGCACTCCAATATGTCCAATAATCATGTTTTTGTGCTTTTTGAACTTTTTCATTCCGTTCAAAAACATCGCACCCGTGTGGCCCAATATATGCCAATATTGGTATTAATTGACAAAAGTTCGCCGCGCGAATTGCGTAGTTAGTTTTTGCCAGGAACGCATCCAATAAACATCCAATATGGCCAAAATAGATGTTTTTGTGCTTTTTGAACTTTTTCATTCCGGTCAAAAACATCGCACCCGTGTGGGCCAATATATGCCATTATTGGCATTAATTGACCAAAGTTCGCCGCGCGAATCACGAAGTGAGTTTTTGCCACGAATGCACCCAATGCACTCCAATATGTCAAAAAATCATGTTTTGATGCTTTTTGAACTTTTTCATTCCGGTCAAAAATATCGCACTTTTGTGGGCCAATATATGCCATTGTTGGCATTAATTGACAAAAGTTCGCCGCGCGAATCACGAAGTGAGTTTTTTCCACGAAAGCAACCAATACACTCCAATATGTCCAAAAATCATGTTTTGGTGCTTCTTGAACTTCTTCATTCCGATCAAAAACCTCGCACCCGTGTCGGCCAATATATGCTAATATTGGCATTAGTTGACAAAAGTTCGCCGCGCGAATCACAAAGTTAGTTTTTGCCACGAACGCACCCAATACACTCCAATATGTCCAGAAATCATGTTTTGGTGCTTTTGGAACTTTTTCATTCCGGTCAAAAACATCGCACCCGTTTGGGCCAATATATGGCAACAATTTTATTAATTGACAAAAGTTCGCCGCGCGAATCACGAAGTGTGTTTTTGCCACGAACGCACCCAATGCACTCCACAATGTCCAAAAATCATGTTTTGGTGCTTTTTGAACTTTTTCATTCCGGTCAAAAACATCGCACCCGTTTGGGCCAATATATGGCAACATTGTTATTAATTCACAAAAGTTCGCCGCGCGAATCACGAAGTGTGTTTTTGCCACGAACGCCCCCAATGCACTCCAATATGTCCAAAAATCATGTTTTGGTGCTTTTAGAACTTTTTCATTCCGGTCGAAAACATCGCACCCGTGTAGGCCAATATATGGCAACATTGTTATTAATTGACAATAGTTCGCCGCGCGAGTCACGAAGTGAGTTTTTTCCACAAAAGCACACAATACACTCAAATATGTGCAAAAATCATGTTTTGCTGCTTCTTGAACTTGTTCATTCCGGTCAAAAACATCGCACCCGTGTCGGCCAATATATGCTAATATTGGCATTAATTTAACAATAGTTCGCCGCGCGAATCACCAAGTTAGTTTTCGCCACGAACGCACCCAATGCACTCCAATATGTCCAAAAATCATGTTTTGGTGCTTTTTGAACTTTTTCATTCCGGTCAAAAACATCGCACCCGTTTGGGCCAATATATGGCAACAATTTTATTAATTGACAAAAGTTCGCCGCGCGAATCACGAAGTGTGTTTTTGCCACGAACGCACCCAATGCACTCCACAATGTCCAAAAATCATGTTTTGGTGCTTTTTGTACTTTTTCATTCCGGTCAAAAACATCGCACCCGTTTGGGCCAATATATGGCAACATTGTTATTAATTGACAAAAGTTCGCCGCGCGAATCACGAAGTGTGTTTTTGCCACGAACGCCCCCAATGCACTCCAATATGTCCAAAAATCATGTTTTGGTGCTTTTTGAACTTTTTCATTCCGGTCAAAAACATCGCACCCGTTTGGGCCAATATATGGCAACATTGTTTTTAATTGACAAAAGTTCGCCGCACGAATCACGAAGTGTGTTTTTGCCACGAACGCACCCAATGCACTCCAATATGTGCAAAAATCATGTTTTGGTGCTTTTAGAACTTTTTCATTCCGGTCAAAAACATCGCACCCGTGTAGGCCAATATATGGCAACATTGTTATTAATTGACAATAGTTCGCCGCGCGAGTCACGAAGTGAGTTTTTTCGACAAAAGCACACAATACACTCAAATATGTCCAAAAATCATGTTTTGCTGCTTCTTGAACTTGTTCATTCCGGTGAAAAACATCGCACCCGTGTCGCCCAATATATGCTAATATTGGCATTAATTGACAATAGTTCGCCGCGCGAATCACCAAGTTAGTTTTTGCCACGAACGCACCCAATGCACTCCAATATGTCCAAAAATCATGTTTTTGTGCTTTTTGAACTTTTTCATTCCGTTCAAAAACATCGCACCCGTGTGGCCCAATATATGCCAATATTGGTATTAATTGACAAAAGTTCGCCGCGCGAATTGCGTAGTTAGTTTTTGCCAGGAACGCATCCAATAAACATCCAATATGGCCAAAATAGATGTTTTTGTGCTTTTTGAACTTCTTCATTCCGGTCAAAAACATCGCACCCGTGTGGGCCAATATATGCCATTATTGGCATTAATTGACCAAAGTTCGCCGCGCGAATCACGAAGTGAGTTTTTGCCACGAACGCACCCAATGCACTCCAATATGTCAAAAAATCATGTTTTGATGCTTTTTGAACTTTTTCATTCCGGTCAAAAATATCGCACTTTTGTGGGCCAATATATGCCATTGTTGGCATTAATTGACAAAAGTTCGCCGCGCGAATCACGAAGTGAGTTTTTTCCACGAAAGCAACCAATACACTCCAATATGTCCAAAAATCATGTTTTGGTGCTTCTTGAACTTCTTCATTCCGATCAAAAACCTCGCACCCGTGTCGGCCAATATATGCTAATATTGGCATTAGTTGACAAAAGTTCGCCGCGCGAATCACAAAGTTAGTTTTTGCCACGAACGCACCCAATACACTCCAATATGTCCAAAAATCATGTTTTGGTGCTTTTGGAACTTTTTCATTCCGGTCAAAAACATCGCACCCGTTTGGGCCAATATATGGCAACAATTTTATTAATTGACAAAAGTTCGCCGCGCGAATCACGAAGTGTGTTTTTGCCACGAACGCACCCAATGCACTCCACAATGTCCAAAACTCATGTTTTGGTGCTTTTTGAACTTTTTCATTCCGGTCAAAAACATCGCACCCGTTTGGGCCAATATATGGCAACATTGTTATTAATTCACAAAAGTTCGCCGCGCGAATCACGAAGTGTGTTTTTGCCACGAACGCCCCCAATGCACTCCAATATGTCCGAAAATCATGTTTTGGTGCTTTTAGAACTTTTTCATTCCGGTCGAAAACATCGCACCCGTGTAGGCCAATATATGGCAACATTGTTATTAATTGACAATAGTTCGCCGCGCGAGTCACGAAGTGAGTTTTTTTCCACAAAAGCACACAATACACTCAAATATGTCCAAAAATCATGTTTTGCTGCTTCTTGAACTTGTTCATTCCGGTCAAAAACATCGCACCCGTGTCGGCCAATATATGCTAATATTGGCATTAATTTGACAATACTTCGCAGCGCGAATCACCAAGTTAGTTTTCGCCACGAACGCACCCAATGCACTCCAATATGTCCAAAAATCATGTTTTGGTGCTTTTTGAACTTTTTCATTCCGGTCAAAAACATCGCACCCGTTTGGGCCAATATATGGCAACAATTTTATTAATTGACAAAAGTTCGCCGCGCGAATCACGAAGTGTGTTTTTGCCACGAACGCACCCAATGCACTCCACAATGTCCAAAAATCATGTTTTGGTGCTTTTTAAACTTTTTCATTCCGGTCAAAAACATCGCACCCGTTTGGGCCAATATATGGCAACATTGTTATTAATTGACAAAAGTTCGCCGCGCGAATCACGAAGTGTGTTTTTGCCACGAACGCCCCCAATGCACTCCAATATGTCCAAAAATCATGTTTTGGTGCTTTTAGAACTTTTTCATTCCGGTCAAAAACATCGCACCAGTGTAGGCCAATATATGGCAACATCGTTATTAATTGACAATAGTTCGCCGCGCGAGTCACGAAGTGGGTTTTTTCCACAATACACTCAAATATGTCCAAAAATCATGTTTTGATGCTTCTTGAACTTGTTCATTCCGGTCAAAAACATCGCACCCGTGTCGGCCAATATATGCTAATATTGGCATTAATTGACAATAGTTCGCCGCGCGAATCACCAAGTTAGTTTTCACCACGAACGCCCCCAATGCACTCCAATATGTCCAAAAATCATGTTTTGGTGCTTTTAGAACTTTTTCATTCCGGTCAAAAACATCGCACCCGTTTGGGCCAATATATGGCAACAATTTTATTAATTGACAAAAGTTCGCCACGCGAATCACGAAGTGTGTTTTTGCCACAAACGCCCCCAATGCACTCCAATATGTCCAAAAATCATGTTTTGGTGCTTTTAGAACTTTTTCATTCCGGTCAAAAACATCGCACCCGTCTGGGCCAATATATGGCAACATTGTTATTAATTGACAATAGTTCGCCGCGCGAGTCACGAAGTGAGTTTTTTCCACAAAAGCACACAATACACTCAAATATGTCCAAAAATCATGTTTTGCTGCTTCTTGAACTTGTTCATTCCGGTCAAAAACGTCGCACCCGTGACGGCCAATATATGCTAATATTGGCATTAATTGACAATAGTTCGCCGCGCGAATCACCAAGTTAGTTTTCGCCACGAACGCACCCAATGCACTCCAATATGTCCAAAAATCATGTTTTGGTGCTTTTTAACTTTTTCATTCCGGTCAAAAACATCGCACCCGTTTGGGCCAATATATGGCAACATTGTTATTAATTGACAAAAATTCGCCGCGCGAATCACGAAGTGTGTTTTTGCCACGAACGCCCCCAATGCACTCCAATATGTCCAAAAATCATGTTTCGGTGCTTTTAGAACTTTTTCATTCCGGTCAAAAACATCGCACCCGTGTACGCCAATATATGGCAACATTGTTATTAATTGACAAAAGTTCGCCGCGCGAATCACGAAGTGAGTTTTTGCCACGAACGCACCCAATACACTCCAATATGGACAAAAATCTTGTTTTGGTGCTTTTTGAACTTTTTCATTCCGGTCAAAAACATCGCACCCGTTTGGGCCAATATATGGCAACATTGTTATTAATTGACAAAAGTTCGCCACGCGAATCACGAAGTTAGTTTTTGCCACGAACGCACCCAATACGCTCCAATATGGACAAAAATCTTGTTTTGGTGCTTTTTGAACTTTTTCATTCCGTTCAAAAACATCGCACCCTCGTGTACCAATATTGGCATTAATTGACAAAAGTTCGCCAAGCGAATCACGAAGTGTGTTTTTGCCACGAACGCACCCAATGCACTCCAATATGTCCAAAAATCATGTTTTGGTGCTTTTTGAACTTTTTCATTCCGGTCAAAAATGCCGCACTTTTGTGGGCCAATATATGCCATTGTTGGCATTAATTGACAAAAGTTCGCCGCGCGAATCACGAAGTGAGTTTTTGCCACGAACGCACCCAATACACTCAAATATGGACAAAAATCTTGTTTTGGTGCTTTTTGAACTTTTTCATTCCGATCAAAAACATCGCACCCTCGTGTACCAATATTGGCATTAATTGACAAAAGTTCGCACGCGAATCACGAAGTGAGTTTTTGCCACGAACGCACCCAATACACTCCAGCATGTCCAAAAATCATGTTTTGGTGCTTTTTGAACTTTTTCATTCCGGTCAAAAACATCGCACCCTCGTGTACCACAATATTGGCATTAATTGACAAAAGTTCGCCGCGCGAATCACGAAGAGTATTTTTGCCACGAACACACCCAATGCAGTCCAATATGTCCAAAAATCATGTTTTGGTGCTTTTTGAACTTTTTCATTCCGGTCAAAAACAACGCACCTCGTGTACCACAATATTGGCATTAATTGACAAAAGTTAGTTTTTGCCAGGAACGCATCCAATACACTCCAATATGGCCAAAATAGTTGTTTTGGTGCTTTTTGAACTTTTTCATTCCGGTCAAAAACATCGCACCCGTGTAGGCCAATAAATGGCAACATTGTTATTAATTGACAAAAGTTCGCCGCGCGAATCACGAAGTGTGTTTTTGCCACGAACGCACCCAATACACTCCAGCTTGACGAAAAATCATGTCTTGGTGCTTTTTGAACTTTTTCATTCCGGTCAAAAACATCGCACCCTCGTGTACCAATATTGGCATTAATTGACAAAAGTTCGCGCGCAAATCACCAAGTGAGTTTTTGCCACGAACGCACCCAATACACTCCAGCATGTCCAAAAATCATGTTTTGGTGATTTTTGAACTTTTTCATACCGGTCGAAAACATCGCACCCTCGTGTACCAATTAATTGACAAAAGTTCACCGCGCGAATCACCAAGAGAGTTTTTGCCACGAACGCACCCAATACACTCCAGCATGTCCAAAAATCATGTTTTGGTGCTTTTTGAACTTTTTCATACCGGTCAAAAACATCGCACCCTCGCGTACCAATATTGGCATTAATTGACAAAAGTTCGCCGCGCGAATCACGAAGTGTGTTTTTGCTACGAACGCACCCAATACACTCCAGCATGTCCAAAAATCATGTGTTTGGTGCTTTTTGAACTTTTTCATACCGGTCAAAAACATCGCACCCTCGCGTACCAATATTGGCATCAATTGACGAAAGTTCGCCGCGCGAATCACGAAGTGTGTTTTTGCCACGAACGCACCCAATACACTCCAGCATATCCTAAAATCATGTTTTGGTGCTTTTTGAACTTTTTCATACCGGTCAAAAACATCGCACCCTCGTGTACCAATATTGGCATTAATTGAAAAAAGTTCGCCGCGCGAATCACGAAGTGAGTTTTTGCCACGAAAGCACCCAATGCACTCCAATATGTCCAAAAATCATGTTTTGGTGCTTTTTGAACTTTTTCATTCCGGTCAAAAACATCGCGCCCGTGTGGGCCAATATATGGCAACATTGTTATTAATTGACAAAAGTTCGCCGCGCGAATCAGGAAGTGGGTTTTTGCCACGAACGCACGCAATACACTCCAATATGTCCAAAAATCATGTTTTGGTGCTTCTTGAACTTGTTCATTCCGCTCAAAAACCTCGCACCCGTGTCGGCCAATATATGCTAATATTGGCATTAATAGACAAAAGTTCGCCGCGCGAATCACAAAGTTAGTTTTCGCCACGAACGCACCCAATACACTCCAATATGTCCAAAAATCATGTTTTGGTGCTTTTTGAACTTTTTCATTCCGGTCAAAAACATCGCACCCGTGTGGGCCAATATATGGCAACATTGTTATTAATTGACAAATGTTCGCCGCGCGAATCACGATGTGAGTTTTTGCCATGAACGCACCCAATACACTCCAATATGGACAAAAATCTTGTTTTGGTGCTTTTTGAACTTTTTCATTCCGGTCAAAAACATCGCACCCTCGTGTACCAATATTGGCATTAATTGACAAAAGTTCGCGCGCGAATCACCAAGTGAGTTTTTGCCACGAACGCACCCAATACACTCCAGCATGTCCAAAAATCATGTTTTGGTGCTTTTTGAACTTTTTCATACCGGTCAAAAACATCGCACCCGTGTGGGCCAATATATGGAAACATTGTTATTAATTGACAATAGTTCGCCGCGCGAGTCACGAAGTGAGTTTTTTCCACAAAAGCACACAATACACTCAAATATGTCCAAAAATCATGTTTTGCTGCTTCTTGAACTAGTTCATTCCGGTCAAAAACATCGCACCCGTGTCGGCCAATATATGCTAATATTGGCATTAATTGACAATAGTTCGCCGCGCGAATCACCAAGTTAGTTTTTGCCACGAACACACCCAATGCACTCCAATATGTCCAAAAATCATGTTTTGGTGCTTTTTGAACTTTTTCATTCCGTTCAAAAACATCGCACCCGTGTGGCCCAATATATGCCAATATTGGTATTAATTGACAAAAGTTCGCCGCGAGAATTGCGTAGTTAGTTTTTGCCAGGAACTTATCCAATTCATATCCAATATGGCCAAAATAGATGTTTTTGTGCTTTTTGAACTTTTTCATTCCGGTCAAAAACATCGCACTCGTGTGGGCCAATATATGCCATTATTGGCATTAATTGACAAAAGTTCGCCGCGCGAATCACGAAGTGAGTTTCTGCCACGAACGCACCCAATGCACTCAAATATGTCAAAAAATCATGTTTTGATGCTTTTTGAACTTTTTCATTCCGGTCAAAAATATCGCACTTTTGTGGGCCAATATATGCCATTGTTGGCATTAATTGACAAAAGTTCGCCGCGCGAATCACGAAGTGAGTTTTTTCCACGAAAGCAACCAATACACTCCAATATGTCCAAAAATCATGTTTTGGTGCTTCTTGAACTTCTTCATCCCGATCAAAAACATCGCACCCGTGTCGGCCAATATATGCTAATATTGGCATTAGTTGACAAAAGTTCACCGCGCGAATCACCAAGAGAGTTTTTGCCACGAACGCACCCAATACACTCCAGCATGTCCAAAAATCATGTTTTGGTGCTTTTTGAACTTTTTCATACCGGTCAAAAACATCGCACCCTCGCGTACCAATATTGGCATTAATTGACAAAAGTTCGCCGCGCGAATCACGAAGTGTGTTTTTGCTACGAACGCACCCAATACACTCCAGCATGTCCAAAAATCATGTGTTTGGTGCTTTTTGAACTTTTTCATACCGGTCAAAAACATCGCACCCTCGCGTACCAATATTGGCATCAATTGACGAAAGTTCGCCGCGCGAATCACGAAGTGTGTTTTTGCCACGAACGCACCCAATACACTCCAGCATGTCCTAAAATCATGTTTTGGTGCTTTTTGAACTTTTTCATACCGGTCAAAAACATCGCACCCTCGTGTACCAATATTGGCATTAATTGACAAAGGTTCGCCGCGCGAATCACGAAGTTAGTTTTTGCCACGAACGCACCCAATGCACTCCAATATGTCCAAAAATCATGTTTTGGTGCGTTTTGAACTTTTTCATTCCGGTCAAAAACATCGCACCCTCGTGTACTAATATTGGCATTAATTGACAAAAGTTCGCACGCGAATCACGAAGTGAGTTTTTGCCACGAACGCACCCAATACACTCCAGCATGTCCAAAAATCAGGTTTTGGTGCTTTTTGAACTTTTTCATTCCGGTCAAAAACATCGTACCCTCGTGTACCAATATTGGCATTAATTGGCAAAAGTTCGCACGCGAATCAGGAAGTGAGTTTTTGCCACGAACGCACCCAATACACTCCAGCATGTCCAAAAATCATGTTTTGGTGCTTTTTGATTTTTTTCATTCCGGTCAAAAACATCGCACCCGTGTGGGCCAATATATGGCAACATTGTTATTAATTAACAAAAGTTCGCCGCGCGAATCACGAAGTCAGTTTTTGCCACGAACGCACCCAATACACTCCAATATGGACAAAAATCTTGTTTTGGTGCTTTTTGAAGTTTTTCATTCCGTTCAAAAACATCGCACCCTCGTGTACCAATATTGGCATTAATTGACAAAAGTTCGCCAAGCGAATCACGAAACGTGTTTTTGCCACGAACGCACCCAATGCACACCAATATGTCCAAAAATCATGTTTTGGTGCTTTTTGAACTTTTTCATTCCGGTCAAAAACATCGCACCCTCGTGTACCAATATTGGCATTAATTGACAAAAGTTCGCACGCGAATCAGGAAGTGTGTTTTTGCCACGAACGCACCCAATACACTCCAGCATGTCCAAAAATCATGTTTTGGTGCTTTTTGATCTTTTTCATTCCGGTCAAAAACATCGCACCCGTGTGGGCCAATATATGGCAACATTGTTATTAATTAACAAAAGTTCGCCGCGCGAATCACGAAGTCAGTTTTTGCCACGAACGCACCCAATACACTCCAATATGGACAAAAATCTTGTTTTGGTGCTTTTTGAAGTTTTTCATTCCGTTCAAAAACATCGCACCCTCGTGTACCAATATTGGCATTAATTGACAAAAGTTCGCCGCGCGAATCACGAAGTGTGTTTTTGCCACGAACGCACCCAATGCACTCCAATTTGTCCAAAAATCATGTTTTGGTGCTTTTTGATCTTTTTCATTCCGGTCAAAAACATCGCACCCGTGTGGGCCAATATATGGCAACATTGTTATTAATTGACAAAAGTTCGCCGCGCGAATCACAAAGTTAGTTTTTGCCACGAACGCACCCAATACACTCCAATATGTCCAAAAATCATGTTTTGGTGCTTTTTGAACTTTTTCATTCCGGTCAAAAACATCGCACCCGTTTGGGCCAATATATGGCAACATTGTTATTAATTGACAAAAGTTCGCCGCGCGAATCACGAAGTTAGTTTTTGCCACGAACGCACCCAATACACTCCAATATGGACAAAAATCTTGTTTTGGTGCTTTTTGAACTTTTTCATTCCGGTCAAAAACATCGCACCCTCGTGTGCCAATATTGGCATTAATTGACAAAAGTTCGCCAAGCGAATCACGAAGCGTGTTTTTGCCACGAACGCACCCAATGCACACCAATATGTCCAAAAATCATGTTTTGGTGCTTTTTGAACTTTTTCATTCCGGTCAAAAACATCGCACCCTCGTGTACCAATATTGGCATTAATTGACAAAAGTTCGCACGCGAATCACGAAGCGAGTTTTTGCCACGAACGCACCCAATACACTCCAGCATGTCCAAAAATCATGTTTTGGTGCTTTTTGAATTTTTTCATTCCGGTCAAAAACATCGCACCCTCGTGTACCAATATTGGCATTAATTGACAAAAGTTCGCACGCGAATCACGAAGCGAGTTTTTGCCACGAACGCACCCAATACACTCCAGCATGTCCAAAAATCATGTTTTGGTGCTTTTTGAACTTTTTCATACCGGTCAAAAACATCGCACCCTCGCGTACCAATATTGGCATTAATTGACAAAAGTTCGCCGCGCGAATCACGAAGTGTGTTTTTGCTACGAACGCACCCAATACACTCCAGCATGTCCAAAAATCATGTGTTTGGTGCTTTTTGAACTTTTTCATACCGGTCAAAAACATCGCACCCTCGCGTACCAATATTGGCATCAATTGACGAAAGTTCGCCGCGCGAATCACGAAGTGTGTTTTTGCCACGAACGCACCCAATACACTCCAGCATGTCCTAAAATCATGTTTTGGTGCTTTTTGAACTTTTTCATACCGGTCAAAAACATCGCACCCTCGTGTACCAATATTGGCATTAATTGACAAAGGTTCGCCGCGCGAATCACGAAGTTAGTTTTTGCCACGAACGCACCCAATGCACTCCAATATGTCCAAAAATCATGTTTTGGTGCGTTTTGAACTTTTTCATTCCGGTCAAAAACATCGCACCCTCGTGTACTAATATTGGCATTAATTGACAAAAGTTCGCACGCGAATCACGAAGTGAGTTTTTGCCACGAACGCACCCAATACACTCCAGCATGTCCAAAAATCAGGTTTTGGTGCTTTTTGAACTTTTTCATTCCGGTCAAAAACATCGTACCCTCGTGTACCAATATTGGCATTAATTGGCAAAAGTTCGCACGCGAATCAGGAAGTGAGTTTTTGCCACGAACGCACCCAATACACTCCAGCATGTCCAAAAATCATGTTTTGGTGCTTTTTGATTTTTTTCATTCCGGTCAAAAACATCGCACGCGTGTGGGCCAATATATGGCAACATTGTTATTAATTAACAAAAGTTCGCCGCGCGAATCACGAAGTCAGTTTTTGCCACGAACGCACCCAATACACTCCAATATGGACAAAAATCTTGTTTTGGTGCTTTTTGAAGTTTTTCATTCCGTTCAAAAACATCGCACCCTCGTGTACCAATATTGGCATTAATTGACAAAAGTTCGCCAAGCGAATCACGAAACGTGTTTTTGCCACGAACGCACCCAATGCACACCAATATGTCCAAAAATCATGTTTTGGTGCTTTTTGAACTTTTTCATTCCGGTCAAAAACATCGCACCCTCGTGTACCAATATTGGCATTAATTGACAAAAGTTCGCACGCGAATCAGGAAGTGTGTTTTTGCCACGAACGCACCCAATACACTCCAGCATGTCCAAAAATCATGTTTTGGTGCTTTTTGATCTTTTTCATTCCGGTCAAAAACATCGCACCCGTGTGGGCCAATATATGGCAACATTGTTATTAATTAACAAAAGTTCGCCGCGCGAATCACGAAGTCAGTTTTTGCCACGAACGCACCCAATACACTCCAATATGGACAAAAATCTTGTTTTGGTGCTTTTTGAAGTTTTTCATTCCGTTCAAAAACATCGCACCCTCGTGTACCAATATTGGCATTAATTGACAAAAGTTCGCCGCGCGAATCACGAAGTGTGTTTTTGCCACGAACGCACCCAATGCACTCCAATTTGTCCAAAAATCATGTTTTGGTGCTTTTTGATCTTTTTCATTCCGGTCAAAAACATCGCACCCGTGTGGGCCAATATATGGCAACATTGTTATTAATTGACAAAAGTTCGCCGCGCGAATCACAAAGTTAGTTTTTGCCACGAACGCACCCAATACACTCCAATATGTCCAAAAATCATGTTTTGGTGCTTTTTGAACTTTTTCATTCCGGTCAAAAACATCGCACCCGTTTGGGCCAATATATGGCAACATTGTTATTAATTGACAAAAGTTCGCCGCGCGAATCACGAAGTTAGTTTTTGCCACGAACGCACCCAATACACTCCAATATGGACAAAAATCTTGTTTTGGTGCTTTTTGAACTTTTTCATTCCGGTCAAAAACATCGCACCCTCGTGTGCCAATATTGGCATTAATTGACAAAAGTTCGCCAAGCGAATCACGAAGCGTGTTTTTGCCACGAACGCACCCAATGCACACCAATATGTCCAAAAATCATGTTTTGGTGCTTTTTGAACTTTTTCATTCCGGTCAAAAACATCGCACCCTCGTGTACCAATATTGGCATTAATTGACAAAAGTTCGCACGCGAATCACGAAGCGAGTTTTTGCCACGAACGCACCCAATACACTCCAGCATGTCCAAAAATCATGTTTTGGTGCTTTTTGAATTTTTTCATTCCGGTCAAAAACATCGCACCCTCGTGTACCAATATTGGCATTAATTGACAAAAGTTCGCACGCGAATCACGAAGCGAGTTTTTGCCACGAACGCACCCAATACACTCCAGCATGTCCAAAAATCATGTTTTGGTGCTTTTTGAACTTTTTCATACCGGTCAAAAACATCGCACCCTCGCGTACCAATATTGGCATTAATTGACAAAAGTTCGCACGCGAATCACGAAGCGAGTTTTTGCCACGAACGCACCCAATACACTCCAGCATGTCCAAAAATCATGTTTTGGTGCTTTTTGAACTTTTTCATTCCGGTCAAAAACATCGCACCCGTTTGGGCCAATATATGGCAACATTGTTATTAATTGACAAAAGTTCGCCGCGCGAATCACGAAGTTAGTTTTTGCCACGAACGCACCCAATACACTCCAATATGGACAAAAATCTTGTTTTGGTGCTTTTTGAACTTTTTCATTCCGGTCAAAAACATCGCACCCTCGTGTGCCAATATTGGCATTAATTGACAAAAGTTCGCCAAGCGAATCACGAAGCGTGTTTTTGCCACGAACGCACCCAATGCACACCAATATGTCCAAAAATCATGTTTTGGTGCTTTTTGAACTTTTTCATTCCGGTCAAAAACATCGCACCCTCGTGTACCAATATTGGCATTAATTGACAAAAGTTCGCACGCGAATCACGAAGCGAGTTTTTGCCACGAACGCACCCAATACACTCCAGCATGTCCAAAAATCATGTTTTGGTGCTTTTTGAATTTTTTCATTCCGGTCAAAAACATCGCACCCTCGTGTACCAATATTGGCATTAATTGACAAAAGTTCGCACGCGAATCACGAAGCGAGTTTTTGCCACGAACGCACCCAATACACTCCAGCATGTCCAAAAATCATGTTTTGGTGCTTTTTGAACTTTTTCATACCGGTCAAAAACATCGCACCCTCGCGTACCAATATTGGCATTAATTGACAAAAGTTCGCCGCGCGAATCACGAAGTGTGTTTTTGCTACGAACGCACCCAATACACTCCAGCATGTCCAAAAATCATGTGTTTGGTGCTTTTTGAACTTTTTCATACCGGTCAAAAACATCGCACCCTCGCGTACCAATATTGGCATCAATTGACGAAAGTTCGCCGCGCGAATCACGAAGTGTGTTTTTGCCACGAACGCACCCAATACACTCCAGCATGTCCTAAAATCATGTTTTGGTGCTTTTTGAACTTTTTCATACCGGTCAAAAACATCGCACCCTCGTGTACCAATATTGGCATTAATTGACAAAGGTTCGCCGCGCGAATCACGAAGTTAGTTTTTGCCACGAACGCACCCAATGCACTCCAATATGTCCAAAAATCATGTTTTGGTGCTTTTTGAACTTTTTCATTCCGGTCAAAAACATCGCACCCTCGTGTACCAATATTGGCATTAATTGACAAAAGTTCGCACGCGAATCACGAAGCGAGTTTTTGCCACGAACGCACCCAATACACTCCAGCATGTCCAAAAATCATGTTTTGGTGCTTTTTGAATTTTTTCATTCCGGTCAAAAACATCGCACCCTCGTGTACCAATATTGGCATTAATTGACAAAAGTTCGCACGCGAATCACGAAGTGAGTTTTTGCCACGAACGCACCCAATACACTCCAGCATGTCCAAAAATCAGGTTTTGGTGCTTTTTGAACTTTTTCATTCCGGTGAAAAACATCGTACCCTCGTGTACCAATATTGGCATTAATTGACAAAAGTTCGCACGCGAATCAGGAAGTGAGTTTTTGCCCCGAACGCACCCAATACACTCCAGCATGTCCAAAAATCATGTCTTGGTGCTTTTTGATCTTTTTCATTCCGGTCAAAAACATCGCACCCGTGTGGGCCAATATATGGCAACATTGTTATTAATTAACAAAAGTTCGCCGCGCGAATCACGAAGTCAGTTTTTGCCACGAACGCACCCAATACACTCCAATATGGACAAAAATCTTGTTTTGGTGCTTTTTGAAGTTTTTCATTCCGTTCAAAAACATCGCACCCTCGTGTACCAATATTGGCATTAATTGACAAAAGTTCGCCGCGCGAATCACGAAGTTAGTTTTTGCCAGGAACGCATCCAATACACTCCAATATGGCCAAAATAGATGTTTTGGTGCTTTTTGAACTTTTTCATTCCGGTCAAAAACATCGCACCCGTGTAGGCCAATAAATGGCAACATTGTTATTAATTGACAAAAGTTCGCACGCGAATCACGAAGTGAGTTTTTGCCACGAACGCACCCAATACACTCCAGCATGTCCAAAAATCATGTTTTGGTGCTTTTTGATCTTTTTCATTCCGGTCACAAACATCGCACCCGTGTGGGCCAATATATGGCAACATTGTTATTAATTAACAAAAGTTCGCCGCGCGAATCACGAAGTTAGTTTTTGCCACGAACGCACCCAATACACTCCAATATGGAGAAAAATCTTGTTTTGGTGCTTTTTGAACTTTTTCATTCCGGTCAAAAACATCGCACCCTCGTGTGCCAATATTGGCATTAATTGACAGAAGTTCGCCAAGCGAATCACGAAGCGTGTTTTTGCCACGAACGCACCCAATGCACACCAATATGTCCAAAAATCATGTTTTGGTGCTTTTTGAACTTTTTCATTCCGGTCAAAAACATCGCACCCTCGTGTACCAATATTGGCATTAATTGACAAAAGTTCGCACGCGAATCACGCAGCGAGTTTTTGCCACGAACGCACCCAATACACTCCAGCATGTCCAAAAATCATGTTTTGGTGCTTTTTGAACTTTTTCATTCCGGTCAAAAACATCGCACCCTCGTGTGCCAATATTGGCATTAAATGACAAAAGATCGCCGTGCGAATCACGAAGTGTTGTTTTGCCACGAACGCACCCAGTGCACTCCAATATGTCGAAACATCATGTTTTGGTGCTTCTTGAAGTTCTTTATTCCGGTCAAAAACATCGCACCCGTGTGGGCCAATATATGTCGCGCGAATAACGAAGTTAGTTTTTGCCACGAACGCACCCAATACACTCCAATATGTTCAAAACTCATGTTTTGGTGCTTTTTGAACTTTTTCATTCCGGTTAAAAACATCGCACCCTCGTGTGCCATTATTGGCATTAATTGACAAAAGTTCGCCGCGCGAATCACGAAGCGAGTTTTTGCCACGAACGCACCCAATACAGTCCAATATGTCCAAAATAGATGTTTTGGTGGTTTTTGAACTTTTTCATTCCGGTCAAGAACATCGCACCCGTATGGGCCAATATTGGTATTAATTGACAAAAGTTCGCCACGCGAATCACGAAGTGACTTTTTGCCACGAACGCACCCAATACACTCCAATATGGACAAAAATCTTGTTTTGCTGCTTTTTGAACTTTTTCATTCCGGTCAAAAACGTCGCACCCTCGCGTACCAATATTGGCATTAATTGACAAAAGTTCGCACGCGAATCACGAAGTGAGTTTTTGCCACGAACGCACCCAATACACTCCAGCATGTCCAAAAATAATATTTTGGTGCTTTTTGAACTTTTACATTACGGTCAAAAACATCGCACCCTAGTGTACCAATATTGGCATTAATTGACAAAAGTTCGCCAAGCGAATACGAAGTGTGTTTTTGCCACGAATGCACCCAATGCACTCTAGTATGTCCAAAAATCATGTTTTGGTGCTTTTTGAACTTTTTTATTCCGGTCAAAAACATCGCACCCGTGTGGGCTAATATGTGCCAATATTGGCATTAATTGACAAAAGTTCGCCGCACGAATCACGAAGCGAGTTTTTTTCCACGAAAGCACCCAATGCACTTCAATATGTCCAAAAATCATGTTTTGGTGCTTTTTGAACTTTTTCATTCCGGTCAAAAACATCGCACCCGTGTGGGCCAATATATGTCGCGCGAATCACAAAGTTAGTTTTTGCCACGAAAGCACCCAATACACTCCAATATGTGCAAAACTCATGTTTTGGTGCTTTTTGAACCTTTTCATTCCGGTTAAAAACATCGCACCCTCGTGTGCCAATATTGGCATTAATTGACAAAAGTTCGCCGCGCGAATCACGAAGTGAGTATTTGCCACGAACGCACCCAATACACTCCAATATGTGCAAAACTCATGTTTTGGTGCTTTTTGAACTTTTTCATTCCGGTTAAAAACATCGCACCCTCCTATGCCAATATTGGCATTAATTGACAAAAGTTCACCGCGCGAATCACGAAGTGAGTTTTTGCCACGAACGCACCCAATACAGTCCAATATGTCCAAAAATCAGGTTTTGGTGCTTCTTGAACTTCTTCATTCCGGTCAAAAACATCGCACCCTCGTGTAATAATATTGGCATTAATTAAAAAAAGTTCGCCGCGCGAATCACGAAGCGAGTTTTTGGCACGAACGCACCCAATACACTTCAATATGTCCAAAAATCATGTTTTGGTGCTTTTTGAACTTTTTCATTCCGGTCAAAAACATCACACCCTCGTGTGCCAATATTGGCATTAATTGACAAAAGTTTGCTGCGCGAATCACGAATTGAGTTTTTGCCACGAACGCACCCAATACACTCCGATATGTCCAAAAATCATGTTTTGGTGCTTTTTGAACTTTTTCATTCCGGTCAAAAACATCGCACCCTCGTGTGCCAATATTGGCATTAATTGACAAAAGTTCGCCGCGCGAATCACAAAGTTAGTTTTTGCCACGAATGCACCCAATACACTCCAATATGTCCAAAACTCATGTTTTGGTGCTTTTTGAACTTTTTCATTCCGGTTAAAAACATCGCACCCTCGTGTGCCAATATTGGCATTAATTGACAAAAGTTCACCGCGCGAATCACGAAGCGAGTTTTTGCCACGAACGCACCCAATACAGTCCAATATGTCCAAAATAGATGTTTTGGTGCGTTTTGAACTTTTTCATTCTGGTCAAGAACATCGCACCCGTATGGGCCAATATTGGTATTAATTGACAAAAGTTCGCCACGCGAATCACGAAGTTAGTTTTTGCCACGAACGCACCCAATACACTCCAATATGTCCAAAACTCATGTTTTGGTGCTTTTTGAACTTTTTCATTCCGGTTAAAAACATCGCACCCTCGTGTGCCAATATTGGCATTAATTGACAAAACTTCGCCACGCGAATCACGAAGTGAGTTGTTGCCACGAACGAACCCAATACAGTCCAATATGTCCAAAAATCATGTTTTGGTGCTTTTTGAACTTTTTCATTCCGGTCAAAAACATCGCACCCTCGTGTGCCAATATTGGCATTAATTGACAAAAGTTCACCGCGCAAATCACGAAGGGAGTTTTTGCCACGAACGCACCCAATACAGTCCAATATGTCCAAAAATTATGTTTTAATGCTTTTTGAACTTTTTCATTCCGGTCAAAAACATCGCACCCTCGTGTGCCAATATTGGCATTAAATGACAAAAGATCGCCGTGCGAATCACGAAGTGTTGTTTTGCCACGAACGCACCCAGTGCACTCCAATATGTCGAAAAATCATGTTTTGGTGCTTCTTGAAGTTCTTTATTCCGGTCAAAAACATCGCACCCTCGTGTCCAATATTGGCATTAATTGACAAAAGTTCGCCGCGCGAATCACAAAGTTAGTTTTTGCCACGAACGCACCCAATACACTCCAATATCTCCAAAACTCATGTTTTGGTGCTTATTGAACTTTTTTATTCCGGTCAAAAACATCGCACCCTCGTGTACCAATATTGGCATTAATTGACAAAAGTTTGCCGCGCGAATCACGAAGCGACTTTTTGCCACGAACGCACCCAATACACTTCAATATGTCCAAAAATCATGTTTTAATGCTTTTTGAACTTTTTCATTCCGGTTAAAAACAACGCACCCTCGTGTGCCACTATTGGCATTAATTGACAAAAGTTCGCCGCGCGAATCACGAAGCGTGTTTTTGCCACGAACGCGCCCAATGCACTCCAATATGTCCAAAAATCATGTTTTGATGCTTCTTGAACTTCTTCATTCCGGTTAAAAACATTGCACCCGTGTGGGCCAATATATGCTAATATTGGCATTAATTGACAAAAGTTCGCCGTGCGAATCACAAAGTTAGTTTTTGCCACGAACGCACCCAATAAACTCCAATATGTCCAAAAATCATGTTTTGGTGCTTCTTGAACTTCTTCATTCCAGTCAAAAACATCGCACCCTCGAGTAATAATATTGGTATTAATTAAAAAAAGTTCGCCGCGCGAATCACGAAGCGAGTTTTTGCCTCGAACGCACCCAATACAGTCCAATATGTCCAAAAATCATGTTTTGGTGCTTTTTGAACTTTTTCATTCCGCTCAAAAACAACGCACGCACGTGTGCCAGTATCGGCATTAATTGACAAAAGTTTGCCGCGCGAATCACGAAGTGAGTTTTTGCCTCGAACGCACCCAATACAGTCCAATATGTCCAAAAATCATGTTTTGGTGCTTTTTAAACTTTTTCGTTCCGGTTAAAAACATCGCACCCTCGTGTGCCAATATTGGCATTAATTGATAAAAGTTCGCCACGCGAATCACGAAGTGAGTTTTTGCCACGAGTGCACCCAATACACTCCAATATGTCCAAGAGTCACTTTTTTTCTTTTTGAACTTTTTCATTCCGGTTAAAAACAACGCACGCACATGTGCCAATATCTACATTAATTGAGAAAAGTTTGCCGCGTGAGTCACGAAGTGAGTTTGTGCCACGAACGCACCCAATACATTCCAATATGTCCAAAAATCAAGTTTTGGAGCTTTTAGAACTTTTTCATTCTGCTTGAAAACAACGCACGCACATGTGCCGATATCGGCATTAACTGACAAAACTTCGCCGCGCGAGTCACCAAGTGAGTTTTGGCCACGAACGCTCCCAATACACTCCAATATGTCCAAAAATCATTTTTTTTGCTATTTGAACTTTTTCATTCCGGTTAAAAACAACGCACGCACGTGTGCCCATATCGGCATTAATTGACAAAAGTTCGCCGCGCGAGTCACGAAGTGAGTTTTTGCCACGAACGCACCCAGTAGACTCCAATTTGTCCAAAAATTATGTTTTTCTGCTTTTTGAACTATTTCGTTCCGGTTAAAAACAACGCACGCGCGTGTGCCAATATCGGCATTAATTGACAAAAGTTCGCCGCGCGAGTCACGAATTGAGTTTCTGCCACGAACGCACCCAATACACTCCAATATGTCCAAAAATGATTTTTTGGTGCTTTTCTAGCTTTTTCATTCCGGTTAAAAACAACGCACACATGTGTGCCAATATCGGCATTAATTGACAAAAGTTCGCCGCGCGAGCCACGATGTGAGTTTTTGCCACGAACGCACCCAATACACTCCAATATGTCCAAAAGTCATTTTTTTTTGCTTTTTGAACTTTTTCATTCCGGTTAAAAACAACGCACGCACGTGTGCCAGTATCGGCATTAATTGACAAAAGTTCGCCGCGCGAATCACGAAGTGAGTTTTTGCCACGAACGCACCCAATACAGTCCAATATGTCCAAAAATCATGTTTTGGTGCTTTCTGAACTTTTTCATTCCGGTCAAAAACATCGCACCCTCGTGTGTCAATATTGGCATTAATTGACAAAAGTTCGCCGCGCGAATCACAAAGTTAGTTTTTGCCACGAATGCACCCAATACACTCCAATATGTGCAAAACTCATGTGTTTGGTGCTTTTTGAACTTTCATTCCGGTTAAAAACATCGCACCCTCGTGTGCCAATATTAGCATAAATTAACGAAAGTTCGCCGCGCGAATCACGAAGTGAGTTTTTGCCACGAACGCACCCAATACACTCCAATATGTCCAAAAATCATGTTTTGGTGCTTCTTGAACTTCTTCATTCCGGTCAAAAACATCGCACCCTCGGGTACCAATATTGGCATTAATTAAAAAAAGTTCGCCGCGCGAATCACGAAGCATGTTTTTGGCACGAACGCACCCAATACACTTCAATATGTCCAAAAATCAGGTTTTGGTGCTTTTTGAACTTTTTCATTCCGGTCAAAAACATCGCACCCTCGTGTGCCAATATTGGCATTAATTGACAAAAGTTCGCCGCGCGAATCACCAAGTGAGTTTTTGCCACGAATGCACCCAATACACTCCAATATGTCCAAAAATCATGTTTTGGTGCTTTTAGAACTTTTTCATTCTGCTTGAAAACAACGCACGCACTGATGAGGACATCAACACCATCGATACATCCACGTCCCCCCATATACAGCATGATGGTCCTATTACCCGCGCTCGTGCACGTCAACTAAATTATCAGGTGAGTTCTTTCTTGAGTTCATATTCCTCGTCTTTATACCTCGTAGACGCGTGCACTCGTGTTTTACTCAGGAACGATGGAGAGGATCCAAAGGGAAGAGGATTCGCGCGGGGTGGATTCGGACTGCAGGGCAGCGCCAACTTCTGACGGCCGCCACGACTTCATGCGAACTCCGATTTGGGCGTGCAAGTACTTCATGGAAAGCTTATCAAGTCTACTTTCAAATGGATCCAGCCACATGTCCATATCTGTTCTGGAGCGGCCGCAATTGTCATTTTACTCCCGACTATTTTCTGTCCATGGTGCTGCGTCACCTCTTTTGGCCCAATGGGCTGTGTATCCATGTTGGGCCCATTAGGGGCGCGTCCTAGGGTTGGAGCACGACCCTATGGTCGTTCTTCCCCTCTTTTTATACCTCTAGTCGCCGCCAAGAACAGGCGGGTTTTGATGATAGAGTTAGCTTCTTGCTACCGGCTCGCAGCGCGCGTGTTGGCTAAACCGCCCGTCTGCCTGTAATCGGAACCCCACCATATTGTGTTTGATAGTGAAACTTTCATCTTTATCTAGCAATTTCAGTGCTTGTCCTACTTGTTCTTGCTTGTTCTTCGATTGCTTGCAGGACGAGTGCCCTCGTGGCCGGGTTGACGCGCACCACAAGTTCGCGGCGACCATTGGAGACGGTGTATCGGTTGCTAAGGCGCAGCGTCTTTGGACAGTTGTAGTCGGGCCGTGAACGTCGACTTCATCTAATCGAGTTATCCCTTACCTCTCATCGAAAGATCGGGCCACAAACCCTAGCGGGTTCGCATCAGGTGGTATCAGAGCGTGGTTCATCGGTGAGAGAATTTACCCTTCCCTTCGTCATTATTATTTTTTTTTCCTATAGTCCAGAAAAGACCAACAAAAAAAAATAGTAGATTAGTTTTTCCATGATCCTATAGACCATTGTGCCTTTTCACTAGTACTGCTTAGTTAAGGCTTGTTGAGTTTTCGATTGCATCGGTTGTGTTAATTTGCTGGTCTTAGTGTTAGGCGATTAGAGTTTCGAGTTCTTGCCACCACCGCACATCGCCACCTTCATCAATTTTGCCGTCATCACCACCGTCACCACCGTCGCAGTCACCCACCAAATCACTTTCTATTTGTGTTTGATCTGTTGCCGATAGTTTTTGTGAGTTGCCTTGTATCCTGCCGCCACTAGAAAGGAAATAGAGCCCTGATTCGAGTGACCTTCCTTAAAACAGTCATATCTTTTTCATACGGACTCGAAATTAGGCTTATAATATATCCACGGACATCTACAAAAAAAAGTTACATCCGTTTCTCCCCCGCTTCGCCGGGTTCGGCAAATTTAAAATCGCCAAATTCCTCTTGCAAAATTCTGTTTTTGTGGCGAGAAGCTTCGGGACCTATTCGCATAGAACTTTGAAAAAATTCTACAAGCTTCATACTTTGTCCGTTTGAGATAAGATTTTCTGTGGTTGGTTCTAGTGTGCTCCTGGTTGTGAAAAAAATATCAAAAAAAAAATAAAAAAAAAAGTTGTGCCTCTCTTCTCAGCACTAGAGAGAGCAAAAAAAAGAAAAAAGAGGATCCAGCGAGCACACCACACCATTCCCCCCTTTGTCACCACCTTCCACCACCGGTTCTTGTTTTCGTTGCTGTTTGGGTTTGTGTTTTGTGGCGTCCTTTGTGGTTAGGCTCGCGTCTCTACTTCGACTAGCCTAGGACCAGCACTGTACACTATACCCTTGAGCGATTATTCAATTTGCTTTGGCTAACGTGGTTTCTAGTTTTCTCTTGAGCATTGCTTTCAGCCCACCAACAGCTCCACCACAAACCCGACTACAGCTTGACAGGTCTTGTTGCTACAGCACCAATACACCTCGTTCCACGGTTGCTAACTTGTGGTGTTGCTGTCCCCCTCCTGTGGGCAAGGTAAGAACTGGTAAGAGCTTGTGAGACAAGCTGCGAGTGAAGTGAGAGTGAGCGTCTTGCAAAAGCTACATCCCAATAGTTGTGTAGGGCTTACATTACATCCTCCATTGTTTTGTTGTCCTTCATTTCTAAACCATGGCAGGTCCAGAGGATAAAGATGAGGAGGGTGCATCTCATTCCCCACGCACCAAAGGCATCATCCAATACTTTACAAGGCAAGTGAAGCAGCACACAGAAGGACTTGATACAGATTTGCAGGTGACAAATGAGAAGATTGGACAATTGGAGTCCACGCAGATCTCCACCAACACTAAGCTTACAGGGCTGGAGACAGCGGTCGCCCGCATTGACACTAGCCTTGCTGCTCTTGTGAGGCATTTTGATGCTCTCAATGCTGGAGGCAATGGTGGGGGTAATGATGATGACATTGACGGAGAGTACGTCGAGGATAATTTGGAGGATGAATATATTGCTGACACTGAACAAGATGATCGAGATGCTCGAGATCGTCAACGGCTACACAACAATCGACGAGGTATGGGTGGTCGCCGCCGACGCGAGGTACGCAACAATGATGATGCTTTTTCTAAAATTAAATTTAAGATTCCTCCTTTTGATGGAAAATATGATCCTGATGCGTACCTCTCTTGGGAGATTGCTGTTGACCAAAAATTTGCATGCCATGAGTTTCCTGAGAGCACTAGAGTTAGAGCTGCTACGAGTGAGTTCACCGATTTTGCTTCGGTTTGGTGGATAGAACATGGCAAGAAAAATCCTAATAACATGCCACAAACTTGGGATGCTTTGAAACGGGTCATGCGGGCTAGATTTGTTCCTTCTTACTATGCACGTGACTTGCTGAATAGGTTGCAACAATTGAGACAGGGTGCGAAAAGTGTAGAGGAATATTATCAGGAGTTACAAATGGGCTTGCTTCGTTGTAATTTAGAGGAAACTGAGGACGCTGCCATGGCTAGATTTTTGGGTGGGTTAAACCGCGAGATTTATGACATCGTAGACTATAAAGATTACACTAATATGACCCGATTGTTTCATCTTGCTTGTAAGGCTGAAAGGGAAGTGCAGGGACGACGTTCTAGTGCCAAGGCTAATTTTTCTGCAGGTAAAACTTCATCATGGCAGACACGCACCACTCCTCCGGCCGGCCGTACTGCTTCTCCATCTTCCACACCCACAACCAGTCGAGCAGCACCTCCTCCATCTAGTGACAAGTCAGCGACAAAGGCTGCTCAGCCCGCACCGAGTGCTTCTTCAATGGCATCCACAGGCCGAATGAGAGATGTTCAGTGCCACCGTTGCAAGGGCTTTGGGCATGTGCAGCGTGACTGCCCTAGCAAGCGAGTTTTGGTAGTCAAAAACGATGGTGAGTACTCCTCTGCTAGTGATTTCGATGATGATACACTTGCTTTGCTTGCGGCTGACCATGCAGATAATGAGCCACCGGAAGAGCACATAAGGGCTGCATTTGCGGATCACTATGAGAGCCTCATTGTGCAGCGTGTCCTTAGCGCACAAATGGAGAAGGCGGAGCAAAATCAGCGACACACGTTGTTCCAAACAAAGTGTGTCGTCAAAGAGCGTTGTTGCCGCATGATCATTGATGGAGGTAGCTGCAACAACTTGGCTAGCAGCGAGATGGTGGAGAAGCTTGCACTTAGCACAAAACCGCACCCACATCCATACTACATCCAATGGCTGAACAACAGTGATAAGGCGAAGGTAACAAAACTGGTGCACATTAATTTTGCAATTGGAAATTACCATGATGTTGTTGAATGTGATGTTGTGCCCATGCAAGCATGTAATATTCTGCTAGGTAGACCATGGCAATTTGATAGGGATTCTATGCATCATGGTAGGTCCAACCAGTACTCTTTTCTGTACCATGATAAGAAAATTGTGTTGCATCCCATGTCTCCTGAAGATATTTTGCGTGATGATGTTGCTAAGGCTGCCAAATCCAAATGTGAGAGTGATAAAAAAGCCCAATCTGATGGCAAGAAACCTGAGACAATCAATTTGAAACCCAAATGCTTACTTGCTACTAAATCTGATATTAATGAGTTGATTGCATCACCTTCAGTTGCCTATGCTTTGGTATGCAAAGATGCTTTGATTTCACTTCACGATATGCAGCATTCTTTGCCCCCTGCTGTTGCTAACATTTTGCAGGAGTACTCTGATGTGTTTCCCAAGGAAGTGCCACCGGGGCTGCCACCGGTGCGCGGCATTGAGCATCAAATCGACTTGATCCCAGGTGCTTCCCTACCGAACCGTGCGTCATACCGAACAAACCCTGAGGAAACCAAGGAGATTCAGCGTCAAGTTCATGAGTTGCTTGATAAAGGGTATGTACGCGAGTCTCTTAGTCCATGTGCGGTTCCGGTAATTTTGGTACCAAAGAAAGATGGTTCATGGCGTATGTGTGTTGATTGTAGAGCTATTAATAACATTACCATTCGATATCGTCATCCTATTCCTAGGTTAGATGATATGCTTGATGAATTGAGTGGCTCTATTGTGTTCTCCAAAGTTGATTTGCGTAGTGGTTACCACCAGATTCGTATGAAGTTGGGTGATGAATGGAAAACAGCATTTAAAACGAAGTTTGGGTTGTATGAGTGGTTAGTGATGCCTTTTGGTTTAACTAATGCACCCAGCACTTTCATGAGGTTGATGAATGAGGTTTTGCGTCCTTTCATTGGAAAATTTGTGGTGGTCTACTTTGATGATATCTTGATTTACAGCAAGTCTATGGGTGAACATTTTAATCATTTACGTGCTGTTTTTAATGCTCTTCGTGATGCACGTTTATTTGGTAACCTTGAGAAGTGCACCTTTTGCACGGATCGAGTTTCTTTTCTTGGCTATGTTGTAACTCCGCAGGGGATTGAGGTTGATCAAGCCAAGGTTGAAGCAATTCAGAGTTGGCCGACTCCTAAAACGGTCTCACAAGTGCGGAGCTTTCTAGGACTCGCGGGGTTCTATCACCGCTTTGTGCAGGATTTCAGCACCATTGCTGCACCATTGAATGCGCTTACAAAGAAGGGAGTGCCTTTCACTTGGGGCACATCACAAGAGAACGCCTTCCACATGTTGAAAGATAAGTTGACCCACGCACCTCTCCTCCAACTTCCCGATTTTAATAAGACTTTTGAACTTGAATGTGATGCTAGTGGGATTGGATTGGGTGGTGTTTTGCTACAAGAAGGAAAACCTGTTGCATATTTTAGTGAAAAGTTGAGTGGGCCTGTTCTGAATTATTCTACTTGTGATAAGGAATTGTATGCTCTTGTGCGAACTTTAGAAACATGGCAGCATTATTTGTGGCCCAAGGAATTTGTCATACATTCTGATCATGAGTCTTTGAAGCATATTCGTAGTCAAGGGAAGCTGAACCGTAGACATGCTAAATGGGTTGAATTTATTGAATCTTTTCCTTATGTTATCAAACACAAGAAAGGGAAGGAGAACATCATTGCTGATGCTTTGTCTAGGAGATACACTTTGTTGACACAACTTGACTACAAGATTTTTGGCCTGGAAACAATCAAAGACCAATATGCGCATGATGCTGATTTTAATGATGTGTTGCTGCATTGTAAGGATGGAAGAACATGGAACAAATTCGTCATCAATGATGGGTTTGTTTTCAGAGCTAACAAGCTATGCATTCCAGCTAGCTCCGTTCGCTTGTTGTTGTTGCAGGAAGCGCATGGAGGCGGTTTGATGGGACATTTTGGTGCCAAGAAGACACATGACATCCTTGCTAGTCATTTCTTTTGGCCACAGATGCGAAGAGATGTTGGCAGGTTCGTTGCTCGCTGCGCTACATGTCAAAAGGCTAAGTCACGCTTACATCCACATGGTTTGTATATGCCTCTTCCTGTTCCTACTGTTCCTTGGGAAGATATTTCAATGGATTTTGTGTTAGGATTGCCTAGGACCAAGAGGGGGCGTGATAGCATTTTTGTGGTTGTGGATCGATTTTCTAAAATGGCACATTTCATACCATGTCATAAAACTGATGATGCTTCTCATATCGCTGATTTGTTCTTTCGAGAAATTGTTCGCTTGCATGGTGTGCCAAACACAATTGTTTCTGATCGTGACACAAAATTTCTTAGCCATTTTTGGAGAACTTTGTGGGCTAAATTGGGGACTAAACTTTTGTTTTCTACTACTTGTCATCCCCAAACTGATGGACAAACTGAAGTGGTGAATAGAACCTTGTCTACTATGCTTAGGGCTGTTTTGAAGAAAAATATCAAGATGTGGGAAGAATGCTTGCCTCATATTGAATTTGCTTATAATCGTTCCTTGCATTCTACTACAAAAATGTGCCCATTTCAGATTGTGTATGGTTTGTTGCCTCGTGCTCCAATTGATTTGATGCCTTTACCATCTTCTGAGAAACTGAATTTTGATGCTAAGCAACGTGCTGAGTTGATGTTAAAACTGCATGAGACAACTAAAGAAAACATAGAGCGCATGAATGCTAAGTATAAGTTTGCTGGTGACAAAGGTAGAAGGGAATTGACTTTTGAACCTGGAGATTTGGTTTGGTTGCATTTGCGAAAAGAACGATTTCCTGATTTGAGAAAGTCTAAATTGATGCCTAGAGCTGATGGACCATTTAAAGTGTTAGCAAAGATTAATGAGAATGCATATAAGATTGATTTGCCTGCAGATTTTGGGGTTAGTCCCACATTTAACGTTGCAGATTTGAAGCCGTATTTGGGAGAAGAAGATGAGCTTGAGTCGAGGACGACTCAAATGCAAGAAGGGGAGGATGATGAGGACATCAACACCATCGATACATCCACGTCCCCCCATATACAGCATGATGGTCCTATTACCCGCGCTCGTGCACGTCAACTAAATTATCAGGTGAGTTCTTTCTTGAGTTCATATTCCTCGTCTTTATACCTCGTAGACGCGTGCACTCGTGTTTTACTCAGGAACGATGGAGAGGATCCAAAGGGAAGAGGATTCGCGCGGGGTGGATTCGGACTGCAGGGCAGCGCCAACTTCTGACGGCCGCCACGACTTCATGCGAACTCCGATTTGGGCGTGCAAGTACTTCATGGAAAGCTTATCAAGTCTACTTTCAAATGGATCCAGCCACATGTCCATATCTGTTCTGGAGCGGCCGCAATTGTCATTTTACTCCCGACTATTTTCTGTCCATGGTGCTGCGTCACCTCTTTTGGCCCAATGGGCTGTGTATCCATGTTGGGCCCATTAGGGGCGCGTCCTAGGGTTGGAGCACGACCCTATGGTCGTTCTTCCCCTCTTTTTATACCTCTAGTCGCCGCCAAGAACAGGCGGGTTTTGATGATAGAGTTAGCTTCTTGCTACCGGCTCGCAGCGCGCGTGTTGGCTAAACCGCCCGTCTGCCTGTAATCGGAACCCCACCATATTGTGTTTGATAGTGAAACTTTCATCTTTATCTAGCAATTTCAGTGCTTGTCCTACTTGTTCTTGCTTGTTCTTCGATTGCTTGCAGGACGAGTGCCCTCGTGGCCGGTTGACGCGCACCACAAGTTCGCGGCGACCATTGGAGACGGTGTATCGGTTGCCATCGCGCGGCGAAGTCTTTGGACAGTTGTAGTCGGGCCGTGAACGTCGACTTCATCTAATCGAGTTATCCCTTACCTCTCATCGAAAGATCGGGCCACAAACCCTAGCTGGTTCGCATCACGCACGTGTGCCGATATCGGCATTAATTGACAAAACTTCGCCGCGCGAGTCACCAAGTGAGTTTTGGCCACGAACGCTCCCAATACACTCCAATATCTCCAAAAATCATTTTTTTTGCTTTTTGAACTTTTTCATTCCGGTTAAAAACAACGCACGCACGTGTGCCAATATCGGCATTAATTGACAAAAGTTCGCCGCGCGAGTCACGAAGTGAGTATTTGCCACGAACGCACCCAGTAGACTCCAATTTGTCCAAAAATTATGTTTTTCTGCTTTTTGAACTGTTTCGTTCCGGTTAAAAACAACGCACGCGCGTGTGCCAATATCGGCATTAATTGACAAAAGTTCGCCGCGCGAGTCACGAATTGAGTTTTTGCCACGAACGCACCCAATACACTCCAATATGTCCAAAAATGATCTTTTGGTGCTTTTCTAGCTTTTTCATTCCGGTTAAAAACAACGCACACACGTGTGCCAATATCGGCATTAATTGACAAAAGTTCGCCGCACCTACGTGTGCCAATATCGGCATTAATTGACAAAAGTTCGCCGCGCGAGTCACGAATTGGGTGTTTGCCACGAACGCACCCAATACACTCCAATATGTCCAAAAATGATCTTTTGCTGCTTTTCTAGCTTTTTCATTCCGGTTAAAAACAACGCACGTACGCGTGCCAATATCGGCATTACTTGACAAAAGTTCGCCGCGCGAGCCACGAAGTGAGTTTTTGCCACGAACGCACCCAATACACTCCAATATGTCCAAAAGTCATTTTTTTTGCTTTTTGAACTTTTTCATTCCGGTTAAAAACAACGCACGCACGTGTGCCAGTATTGGCATTAATTGACAAAAGATCGCCGCACGAGTCACGAAGTGAGTTTTTGCCACGAACGCACCCAGTAGACTCCAATTTGTCCAAAAATAATGTTTTTCTGCTTTTTGACCTGTTTCGTTCCGGTTAAAAACAACGCACGCGCGTGTGCCAATATCGGGATTAATTGACAAAAGTTCGCCGCGCGAGTCACGAATTGAGTTTTTGCCACGAACGCACCCAATACACTCCAATATGTCCAAAAATGATCTTTTGCTGCTTTTCTAGCTTTTTCATTCCGGTTAAAAACAACGCACGCACTTGTGCCAATATCGGCATTAATTGACAAAAGTTCGCGCGCGAGCCACGAAGTGAGTTTTTGCCACGAACGCACCCAATACACTCCAATATGTCCAAAAGTCATTTTTTTTGCTTTTTGAACTTTTTCATTCCGGTTAAAAACAACGCACGCACGTGTGCCAGTATTGGCATTAATTGACAAAAGATCGCCGCACGAGTCACGAAGTGAGTTTTTGCCACGAACGCACCCAGTAGACTCCAATTTGTCCAAAAATAATGTTTTTCTGCTTTTTGACCTGTTTCGTTCCGGTTAAAAACAACGCACGCGCGTGTGCCAATATCGGGATTAATTGACAAAAGTTCGCCGCGCGAGTCACGAATTGAGTTTTTGCCACGAACGCACCCAATACACTCCAATATGTCCAAAAATGATCTTTTGCTGCTTTTCTAGCTTTTTCATTCCGGTTAAAAACAACGCACGCACTTGTGCCAATATCGGCATTAATTGACAAAAGTTCGCGCGCGAGCCACGAAGTGAGTTTTTGCCACGAACGCACCCAATACACTCCAATATGTCCAAAAGTCATTTTTTTTTTGCTTTTTGAACTTTTTCATTCCGGTTAAAAACAACGCACGCACGTGTGCCAGTATTGGCATTAATTGACAAAAGTTCGCCGCACGAGTCACGAAGTGAGTTTTTGCCACGAACGCACCCAGTAGACTCCAATTTGTCCAAAAATAATGTTTTTCTGCTTTTTGAACTGTTTCGTTCCGGTTAAAAACAACTCACGCGCGTGTGCCAATATCGGCATTAATTGACAAAAGTTCGCCGCGCAAGTCACGAAGTGAGTGTTTGCCACGAACGCACCCAATACACTCCAATATGTCCAAAAATGATCTTTTGCTGCTTTTCTAGGTTTTTCATTCCGGTTAAAAACAACGCACGCGCGTGTGCCAATATCGGCATTAATTGACAAATGTTCGCCGCGCAAGTCACGAACTGAGTGTTTGCCACGAACGCACCCAATACACTCCAATATGTCCAAAAATGATCTTTTGCTGCTTTTCTAGGTTTTTCATTCCGGTTAAAAACATCGCACCCTCGTGTGCCAATATTCGCATTAATTGACAAAAGTTCGCCGCGCGAGTCACGAATTGAGTTTTTGCCACGAACGCACCCAATACAGTCCAATATGTCCAAAAATCATGTTTTGGTGCTTTTTGACAAAAGTTCGCCGCGCAAGTCATTTTTTTTGCTTTTTGAACTTTTTCATTCCAGTTAAAAACAACGCACGCATGTGTGCCAATATCGGCATTAATTGAGAAAAGTTCGCCGCGCGAGTCAAGAATTGAGTTTTTGCCACGCACGCACCCAATACACTCCAATATGTCCAAAAGTCATTTTTTTTTGCTTTTTGAACTTTTTTATTCCTGTTAAAAACAACGCACGCACGTGTGCCAATATCTGCATTAATTGAGAAAAGTATGCCGCGTGAGTCACAAAGTTAGTTTGTGCCACGAACGCACCCAATACACTCCAATATGTCCGAAAATCATGTTTTGGTGCTTTTAGAACTTTTTCATTCTGCTTGAAAACAACGCACGCACGTGTGCCGATAACGGCATTAACTGACAAAACTACGCCGCGCGAGTCACCAAGTGAGTTTTGGCCACGAACGCTCCCAATACACTCCAATATGTCCAAAAATCATTTTTTTTGCTTTTTGAACTTTTTCATTCCGGTTAAAACAAGGCACGCACGTGTGCCAATATCGGCATTAATTGACATAAGTTCGCCGCGCGAGTCACAAAGTGAGTTTTTGCCACGAACGCACCCAGTAGACTCCAATTTGTCCAAAAATTATGTTTTTCTGCTTTTTGAACTGTTTCGTTCCGGTTAAAAACAACGCACGCGCGTGTGCCAATATCGGGATTAATTGACAAAAGTTCGCCGCGCGAGTCACGAATTGAGTTTTTGCCACGAACGCACCCAATACACTCCAATATGTCCAAAAATGATCTTTTGGTGCTTTTCTAGCTTTTTCATTCCGGTTAAAAACAACGCACGCACGTGTGCCAATATCGGCATTAATTGACAAAAGTTCGCCGCGCGAGTCACGAAGTGAGTTTTTGCCACGAACGCACCCAGTAGACTCCAATATGTCCAAAAATTATGTTTTTCTGCTTTTTGAACTGTTTCGTTCCGGTTAAAAACAACGCACGCGCGTGTGCAAATATCGGCATTAATTAACAAAAGTTCGCCGTGCGAGTCACGAATTGAGTTTTTGCCACGAACGCACCAAATACACTCCAATATGTCCAAAAATGATCTTTTGGTGCTTTTCTAGCTTTTTTATTCCGGTTAAAAACAACGCACGCACGTGTGCCAATATCGGCATTTATTGACAAAAGTTCGCCGCGCGAGTCTCGAAGTGAGTTTTTGCCATGAACGTACCCAGTAGACTCCAATTTGTCCAAAAATTATGTTTTTCTGCTTTTTGAACTGTTTCGTTCCGGTTAAAAACAACGCACGCGCTTGTGCCAATATCGGCATTAATTGACAAAAGTTCGCCGCGCAAGTCACGAATTGAGTGTTTGCCACGAACGCACCCAATACACTCCAATATATCCAAAAATGATCTTTTGCTGCTTTTCCAACTTTTTCATTCCGGTTAAAAACAACGCACGCACGTGTGGCAATATCGGCAATTGACAAAAGTTTGCCGCGCGAGCCACGAAGTAAGTTTTCGCCACGAACGCAACCAATACACTCCAATATGTCCAAAAATCATGTTTTTGGTGCTTTTCTAACTTTTTCATTCCGTTATATAACGTCGCACCTACGTATGCCAATATCGGCATTAATTGACAAAAGTTCGCCGCGCGAGTCACGAATTGAGTTTCTGCCACGCACGCACCCAATACACTCCAATATGTCCAAAAGTCATTTTTTTTTGCTTTTTGAACTTTTTCATTCCGGTTAAAAACAACGCACGCACGTCTGCCAGTATCAGCATTAATTGACAAAAGTTCGCCGCGCGAATCACGAAGTGAGTTTTTGCCACGAACGCACCCAATACAGTCCAATGTCCAAAAATCATGTTTTGGTGCTTTTTGAACTTTTTCATTCCGGTCAAAAACATCGCACCCTCGTGTGCCAATATTGGCATTAATTGACAAAAGTTCGCAGCGCGAGTCACGAATTGAGTTTTTGCCACGAACGCACCCAATACACTCCAATATGTCCAAAAGTCTTTTTTTTTGCTTTTTGAACTTTTTCATTCCGGTTAAAAACAACGCACGCACCTGTGCCAGTATCGGCATTAACTGACAGAACTTCGCCGTGATGCAGCAACGGGGGTTCCCGATCTTTCGATGAGAGGAGGATAAACTTCGATTTGGGGAAGGATACGACGTTGGCGGTCCGACTACAACTACCACAGGGGTGCTGCGCCTTAGCAACCGGTACACCGACTCCACGTTGTTGCTGTTCTTGCCGTGCCAAGAACAACCTTGAACCTGCAAGCAATCGAAGAACAAGCAAGAACAAGTTGACAAGGAAACAGCTCACGGCACTTGTCAAATGATGAAACTTAAACAAACCAAAATGGGGTTCTGAATACAAGTATCCGGGTGGTCTAGCCGACACACGCGAGTACAAGGAAGTAGCTGCAGCTAAACTTACATCAAAACAAAACCCAAAGTGCAAAATGGTGGCTGCTAGGAGTTTATATAGGTGGAGGAATGACCAGGAGAGGAGGTGGGAGCAAACCCTAGATTTTGTGGACCCCCAATGGGCTGTAATGATACAAGGCCCAAGCCCAAGTTTCTGATGTAAAGAACTATTTTCGTCATTCTGAGCAGCCTGGGTCAAACTTGATGGTGAGGCCACACATAGCTGAAAGTAGACGACGAGATCTTTCCAACAAGTACTCATTTGCCCCGTTTGCCCTCCGGAGTGAAGAGCATTGACTTCATCAAATCAGCGCTGCTAGTGCTGCTTGCGATTTGGTTCCTCTCCCATATTCCTAACAACAAGTAGATCACAACAACCATTTAGTAGCACCCAATTCTGAGAAGAACTTGTATGATTAGCTAGGAATGACTTTACCTGATAATTAAGTTCACGAGCTCGAGCTCTAGTCATTGGTCCTTGCTGTGCAATAGGCGTGGTTGTATCGTTGGAAGGGATGTCCTCATCACGCCGCGCGAGTCACCAAGTGAGTTCTGGCCACGAACGCTCCCAATACACTCCAATATGTCCAAAAATCATTTTTTTTTGCTTTTTGAACTTTTTCATTCCGGTTAAAAACAACGCACGCACGTGTGCCAATATCGGCATTAATTGACAAAAGTTCGCCGCGCGAGTCACGAAGTGAGTTTTAGCCACGAACGCACCCAGTAGACTCCAATTTGTCCAAAAATTATGTTTTTCTGCTTTTTGAACTGTTTCGTTCCGGTTAAAAACAACGCACGCGCGTGTGCCAATATCGGCATTAATTGACAAAAGATCGCCGCGCGAGTCACGAATTGAGTTTTTGCCACGAACGCACCCACTACACTCCAATATGTCCAAAAATGATGTTTTGGTGCTTTTCTAACTTTTTCATTCCGGTCAAAAACATCGCACCCTCGTGTGCCAATATTGGCATTAATTGACAAAAGTTCGCCAAGCGAATCACGAAGCGTGTTTTTGCCACGAACGCACCCAATGCACACCAATATGTCCAAAAATCATGTTTTGGTGCTTTTTGACCTTTTTCATTCCGGTCAAAAACATCGCACCCTCCTGTGCCAATATTGGCAATAATTGACAAAAGTTCGCCGCGCGAGTCACGAATTGAGTGTTTGCCACGAACGCACCCAATACACTCCAATATGTCCAAAAATCATGTATTTGGTGCTTTTCTAACTTTTTCATTCCGTTATATAACGTCGCACCTACGTGTGCCAATATCGGCATTAATTGACAAAAGTTCGCCGCGCGAGTCACGAATTGAGTATTTGCCACGCACGCACCCAATACACCCCAATATGTCCAAAAGTCATTTTTTTTTGCTTTTTGAACTTTTTCATTCCGGTTAAAAACAACGCACGCACGTCTGCCAGTATCGGCATTAATTGACAAAAGTTCGCCGCGCGAATCACGAAGTAAGTTTTTGCCACGAACGCACCCAATGCAGTGCAATATGTCCAAAAATCATGTTTTGGTGCTTTTTGACCTTTTTCATTCCGGTCAAAAACATCGCACCCTCGTGTGCCAATATTGGCATTAATTGACAAAAGTTCGCCGCGCGAGTCACGAATTGAGTTTTTGCCACGAGCGCACCCAATACACTCTAATATGTCCAAAAGTCATTTTTTTTTTGCTTTTTGAACTTTTTCATTCCGGTTAAAAACAACGCACGCACGTGTGCCAATATCGGCATTAATTGACAAAAGTTCGCCGCGCGAGTCACGAATTGAGTTTTTGCCACGAACGCACCCAATACACTCCAATATGTCCAAAAGTCATTTTTTTTTGCTTTTTGAACTTTTTCATTCCGTTTAAAAACAACGCACGCACTTGTGCCAGTATCGGCATTAACTGACAAAACTTCGCCGCGCGAGTCACCAAGTGAGTTTTGGCCACGAACGCTCCCAATACACTCCAATATATCCAAAAATCATTTTTTTTGCTTTTTGAACTTTTTCATTCCGGTTAAAAAAACCGCACGCACGTGTGCCAATATCGACATTAATTGACAAAAGTTCGCCGCGCGAGTCACGAAGTGAGTTTTTGCCACGAACGCACCCAGTAGACTCCAATTTGTCCAAAAATTATGTTTTTCTGCTTTTTGAACTGTTTCGTTCCGGTTAAAAAAACCGCACGCTCGTGTGCCAATATCGGCATTAATTGACAAAAGTTCGCCGCGCGAGTCAGGAATTGAGTTTTTGCCACGAACGCACCCAATACACTCCAATATGTCCAAAAATGATCTTTTGGTGCTTTTCTAGCTTTTTCATTCCGGTTAAAAACAACGCACGCACGTGTGCCAATATCGGCATTGATTGACAAAAGTTCGCCGCGCAAGTCACGAAGTGAGTTGTTGCCACGAACGCACCCAGTAGACTCCAATATGTCCAAAAAATTATGTTTTTCTGCTTTTTGAACTGTTTCGTTCCGGTTAAAAACAACGCACGCACGTGTGCCAATATTGGCATTAATTGACAAAAGTTCGCCGCGCGAGCCACGAAGTGAGTTTCTGCCACGAACGCACCCAATACACTCCAATTTGTCCAGAAATCATGTTTTTGGTGCTTTTCTAATTTTTTCATTCCGTGATATAGCGTCGCAACTACATGTGCCAATATCGGCATTAATTGACAAAAGTTCGCCGCACGAGTCACGAAGTTAGTTTTTTCCACGAACACACGCAATACCCTCCAATATGTCAAAAAATCAAGTTTTTCTGCTTTTAGAACTTTTTCATTACGGTTAAAAACAACGCACGCACGTGTGCCAATATCGGCATTAATTGACAAAAGTTCGTCGCGCGACTCACGAAGTGAGTTTTGCCCACGAACGCACCCAATACACTCCAATATGTCCAAAAATAATTTTTTTTTGCTTTTTGAACTTCTTCATTCCGGTTAAAAACAGCGGACGGACGTGTGCCAATATCGGCATTAATTGTCAAAAGTTCGCCGCGCGAGTCACGAAGTGAGTTTTTGCCACGAACGCACCTAATACACTCCAATATGTCCAAAAATGATGTTTTGGTGATTTTTGAACATTTTCATTCCGGTATATAACAACCCACCCACGTGTGCTAATATCGACGTTAATTGACAAAATTTTGCCGCGCGAGTCACGAAGTGAGTTTTTGCCACGAACGCACCTAATACACTCCAATATGTCCAAAAATGATGTTTTGGTGATTTTTGAACATTTTCATTCCGGTATATAACAACCCACCCACGTGTGCTAATATCGACATTAATTGACAAAATTTTGCCGCGCGAGTCACGAAGTGACTTTTTGCCACGAACGCACCCAATACACTCCAATATGTCCAAAAATCATGTTTTGGTGCTTTTAGAACTTTTTCATTCTGCTTGAAAACAACGCACGCACGTGTGCCGATATCGGCATTAACTGACAAAACTTCACCGCGCGAGTCACCAAGTGAGTTTTGGCCACAAACACTCCCAATACACTCCAATATGTCCAAAAATCATTTTTTTGCTTTTTGAACTTTTTCATTCCGGTTAAAAACAACGCACGCACGTGTGCCAATATCGGCATTAATTGACAAGAGTTCGCCGCGCGACTCACGATGTGAGTTTTGCCCAAGAACGCACCCAATATACTCCAATATGTCCAAAAATCATTTTTTTGCTTTTTGAACTTTTTCATCCCGGTTAAAAACAGCGCACGGACGTGTGCCAATATCGGCATTAATTGACAAAAGTTCGCCGCGCGAGTCACGAAGTGAGTTTTTGCCACGAACGCACCTAATACAGTCCAATATGTCCGAAAATCTTGTTTTGGTGCTGTTTGAACTTTTTCATTCCGGTCAAAAACATCGCACCCTCGTGTGCCAATATTGGCATTAATTGACAAAAGTTCGCCGCGCGAATCATGAAGTGTGTTTTTGCCACGAACGCACCAATGCACTGCAATATGTCCAAAAATCATGTTTTGGTGCTTCTTGAACTTCTTCATTCTGGTCAAAAACATCGCACCCGTGTGGGCCAATATATGCTAATATTGGCATTAATTGACAAAAGTTCGTCGCCCGAATCACAAAGTTAGTTTTTGCCACGAACGCACCCAATACACTCCAATATGTCCAAAAATCATGTTTTGGTGCTTTTTGAACTTTTTCATCCCGGTTAAAAACAACGCACCAACGTGTGCCAATATCGACATTAATTGACAAAAGTTCGCCGCGCGAGCCACGAAGTGAGTTTTTGCCATGAACGCACCGAATACACTCCAATATGTCATAAAATCATGTTTTTGGTGCTTTTCTAACTTTTTCATTCCGTTATATAACGTCGCACCTACATGTGCCAATATCGGCATTAATTGACAAAAGTTCGCCGCACGAGTCAGTAAGTGAGCTTTTGCCACGAACACACGCAATACCCTCCAATATGTCAAAAAATCATGTCTTTCTGCTTTTAGAACTCTTTCATTCCGGTTAAAAACAACGCACGCACGTGTGCCAATATCGGCATTAATTGACAAAAGTTCGCCGCGCGACTCACGACGTGAGTTTTGCCCACGAACGCACCCAATACTCTCCAATATGTCCTAAAATCAATTTTTTGCTTTTTGAACTTTTTCATCCCGGTTAAAAACAGCGCACGGACGTGTGCCAATATCGGCATTAATTGACAAAAGTTCGCCGCGCGAGCCACGAAGCGAGTTTTTGCCACGAACGCACCGAATACACTCCAATATGACATAAAATCATGTTTTTGGTGCTTTTCTAACTTTTTCATTCCGTTATATAACGTCGCACCTACATGTGCCAATATCGGCATTAATTGACAAAAGTTCGCCGCGCGAGTCAGGAAGTGAGTTTTTGCCACGAAAGCACCCAATACTCTCCAATATGTCCAAAACTCATGTTTTTGTGCTTTTTGAAATTTTTCATTCCGGTTAAAAACAACGCACACACGTGTGCCAATATCGACATTAATTGACAAAAGTTCGCCGCGCGAGCCACGAAGTGAGTTTTTGCCATGAACGCACCGAATACACTCCAATATGTCATAAAATCATGTTTTTGGTGCTTTTCTAACTTTTTCATTCCGTTATATAACGTCGCACCTACATGTGCCAATATCGGCATTAATTGACAAAAGTTCGCCGCACGAGTCAGTAAGTGAGCTTTTGCCACGAACACACGCAATACCCTCCAATATGTCAAAAAATCATGTCTGTCTGCTTTTAGAACTCTTTCATTCCGGTTAAAAACAACGCACGCACGTGTGCCAATATCGGCATTAATTGACAAAAGTTCGCCGCGCGACTCACGACGTGAGTTTTGCCCACGAACGCACCCAATACTCTCCAATATGTCCTAAAATCAATTTTTTGCTTTTTGAACTTTTTCATCCCGGTTAAAAACAGCGCACGGACGTGTGCCAATATCGGCATTAATTGACAAAAGTTCGCCGCGCGAGTCATGAAGTGAGTTTTTGCCACGAACACACCCAATACAGTCCAATATGTCCGAAAATCTTGTTTTGGTGCTGTTTGAACTTTTTCATTCCGGTCAAAAACATCGCACCCTCGTGTGCCAATATTGGCATTAATTGACAAAAGTTCGCCGCGCGAATCATGAAGTGTGTTTTTGCCACGAACGCACCCAATGCACTGCAATATGTCCAAAAATCATGTTTTGGTGCTTCTTGAACTTCTTCATTCTGGTCAAAAACATCGCACCCGTGTGGGCCAATATATGCTAATATTGGCATTAATTGACAAAAGTTCGTCGCCCGAATCACAAAGTTAGTTTTTGCCACGAACGCACCCAATACACTCCAATATGTCCAAAAATGATCTTTTGGTGCTTTTCTAGCTTTTCCAATCCGGTTAAAAACAACGCACGCACGTGTGCCAATATCGGCATTAATTGACAAAAGTTCGCCGCGCGAGCCACGAAGTGAGTTTTTGCCACGAACGCACCGAATACACTCCAATATGACATAAAATCATGTTTTTGGTGCTTTTCTAACTTTTTCATTCCGTTATATAACGTCGCACCTACATGTGCCAATATCGGCATTAATTGACAAAAGTTCGCCGCACGAGTCAGTAAGTGAGCTTTTGCCACGAACACACGCAATACCCTCCAATATGTCAAAAAATCATGTCTGTCTGCTTTTAGAACTCTTTCATTCCGGTTAAAAACAACGCACGCACGTGTGCCAATATCGGCATTAATTGACAAAAGTTCGCTGCGCGAGCCACGAAGTGAGTTTTTGCCATGAACGCACCGAATACACTCCAATATGTCATAAAATCATGTTTTTGGTGCTTTTCTAACTTTTTCATTCCGTTATATAACGTCGCACCTACATGTGCCAATATCGGCATTAATTGACAAAAGTTCGCCGCACGAGTCAGTAAGTGAGCTTTTGCCACGAACACACGCAATACCCTCCAATATGTCAAAAAATCATGTCTTTCTGCTTTTAGAACTCTTTCATTCCGGTTAAAAACAACGCACGCACGTGTGCCAATATCGGCATTAATTGACAAAAGTTCGCCGCGCGACTCACGACGTGAGTTTTGCCCACGAACGCACCCAATACACTCCAATATGTCCTATAATCAATTTTTTGCTTTTTGAACTTTTTCATCCCGGTTAAAAACAGCGCACGGACGTGTGCCAATATCGGCATTAATTGACAAAAGTTCGCCGCGCGAGTCACGAAGTGAGTTTTTGCCACGAACACACCCAATACAGTCCAATATGTCCGAAAATCTTGTTTTGGTGCTGTTTGAACTTTTTCATTCCGGTCAAAAACATCGCACCCTCGTGTGCCAATATTGGCATTAATTGACAAAAGTTCGCCGCGCGAATCATGAAGTGTGTTTTTGCCACGAACGCACCCAATGCACTGCAATATGTCCAAAAATCATGTTTTGGTGCTTCTTGAACTTCTTCATTCTGGTCAAAAACATCGCACCCGTGTGGGCCAATATATGCTAATATTGGCATTAATTGACAAAAGTTCGTCGCCCGAATCACAAAGTTAGTTTTTGCCACGAACGCACCCAATACACTCCAATATGTCCAAAAATGATCTTTTGGTGCTTTTCTAGCTTTTCCAATCCGGTTAAAAACAACGCACGCACGTGTGCCAATATCGGCATTAATTGACAAAAGTTCGCCGCGCGAGCCACGAAGTGAGTTTTTGCCACGAACGCACCGAATACACTCCAATATGACATAAAATCATGTTTTTGGTGCTTTTCTAACTTTTTCATTCCGTTATATAACGTCGCACCTACATGTGCCAATATCGGCATTAATTGACAAAAGTTCGCCGCACGAGTCAGTAAGTGAGCTTTTGCCACGAACACACGCAATACCCTCCAATATGTCAAAAAATCATGTCTGTCTGCTTTTAGAACTCTTTCATTCCGGTTAAAAACAACGCACGCACGTGTGCCAATATCGGCATTAATTGACAAAAGTTCGCCGCGCGAGCCACGAAGTGAGTTTTTGCCATGAACGCACCGAATACACTCCAATATGTCATAAAATCATGTTTTTGGTGCTTTTCTAACTTTTTCATTCCGTTATATAACGTCGCACCTACATGTGCCAATATCGGCATTAATTGACAAAAGTTCGCCGCACGAGTCAGTAAGTGAGCTTTTGCCACGAACACACGCAATACCCTCCAATATGTCAAAAAATCATGTCTTTCTGCTTTTAGAACTCTTTCATTCCGGTTAAAAACAACGCACGCACGTGTGCCAATATCGGCATTAATTGACAAAAGTTCGCCGCGCGACTCATGAAGTGTGTTTTTGCCACGAACGCACCCAATACTCTCCAATATGTCCTAAAATCAATTTTTTGCTTTTTGAACTTTTTCATCCCGGTTAAAAACAGCGCACGGACGTGTGCCAATATCGGCATTAATTGACAAAAGTTCGCCGCGCGAGTCACGAAGTGAGTTTTTGCCACGAACACACCCAATACAGTCCAATATGTCCGAAAATCTTGTTTTGCTGCTGTTTGAACTTTTTCATTCCGGTCAAAAACATCGCACCCTCGTGTGCCAATATTGGCATTAATTGACAAAAGTTCGCCGCGCGAATCATGAAGTGTGTTTTTGCCACGAACGCACCCAATGCACTGCAATATGTCCAAAAATCATGTTTTGGTGCTTCTTGAACTTCTTCATTCTGGTCAAAAACATCGCACCCGTGTGGGCCAATATATGCTAATATTGGCATTAATTGACAAAAGTTCGTCGCCCCGAATCACAAAGTTAGTTTTTGCCACGAACGCACCCAATACACTCCAATATGTCCAAAAATGATCTTTTGGTGCTTTTCTAGCTTTTCCAATCCGGTTAAAAACAACGCACGCACGTGTGCCAATATCGGCATTAATTGACAAAAGTTCGCCGCGCGAGCCACGAAGTGAGTTTTTGCCACGAACGCACCGAATACACTCCAATATGACATAAAATCATGTTTTTGGTGCTTTTCTAACTTTTTCATTCCGTTATATAACGTCGCACCTACATGTGCCAATATCGGCATTAATTGACAAAAGTTCGCCGCACGAGTCAGGAAGTGAGCTTTTGCCACGAACACACGCAATACCCTCCAATATGTCAAAAAATCATGTCTGTCTGCTTTTAGAACTCTTTCATTCCGGTTAAAAACAACGCACGCACGTGTGCCAATATCGGCATTAATTGACAAAAGTTCGCCGCGCGACTCACGACGTGAGTTTTGCCCACGAACGCACCCAATACTCTCCAATATGTCCTAAAATCAATTTTTTGCTTTTTGAACTTTTTCATCCCGGTTAAAAACAGCGCACGGACGTGTGCCAATATCGGCATTAATTGACAAAAGTTCGCCGCGCGAGCCACGAAGCGAGTTTTTGCCACGAACGCACCGAATACACTCCAATATGACATAAAATCATGTTTTTGGTGCTTTTCTAACTTTTTCATTCCGTTATATAACGTCGCACCTACATGTGCCAATATCGGCATTAATTGACAAAAGTTCGCCGCGCGAGTCAGGAAGTGAGTTTTTGCCACGAAAGCACCCAATACTCTCCAATATGTCCAAAACTCATGTTTTTGTGCTTTTTGAAATTTTTCATTCCGGTTAAAAACAACGCACACACGTTTGCCAATATCGACATTAATTGACAAAAGTTCGCCGCGCGAGCCACGAAGTGAGTTTTTGCCATGAACGCACCGAATACACTCCAATATGTCATAAAATCATGTTTTTGGTGCTTTTCTAACTTTTTCATTCCGTTATATAACGTCGCACCTACATGTGCCAATATCGGCATTAATTGACAAAAGTTCGCCGCACGAGTCAGTAAGTGAGCTTTTGCCACGAACACACGCAATACCCTCCAATATGTCAAAAAATCATGTCTGTCTGCTTTTAGAACTCTTTCATTCCGGTTAAAAACAACGCACGCACGTGTGCCAATATCGGCATTAATTGACAAAAGTTCGCCGCGCGACTCACGACGTGAGTTTTGCCCACGAACGCACCCAATACTCTCCAATATGTCCTAAAATCAATTTTTTGCTTTTTGAACTTTTTCATCCCGGTTAAAAACAGCGCACGGACGTGTGCCAATATCGGCATTAATTGACAAAAGTTCGCCGCGCGAGTCACGAAGTGAGTTTTTGCCACGAACACACCCAATACAGTCCAATATGTCCGAAAATCTTGTTTTGCTGCTGTTTGAACTTTTTCATTCCGGTCAAAAACATCGCACCCTCGTGTGCCAATATTGGCATTAATTGACAAAAGTTCGCCGCGCGAATCATGAAGTGTGTTTTTGCCACGAACGCACCCAATGCACTGCAATATGTCCAAAAATCATGTTTTGGTGCTTCTTGAACTTCTTCATTCTGGTCAAAAACATCGCACCCGTGTGGGCCAATATATGCTAATATTGGCATTAATTGACAAAAGTTCGTCGCCCGAATCACAAAGTTAGTTTTTGCCACGAACGCACCCAATACACTCCAATATGTCCAAAAATGATCTTTTGGTGCTTTTCTAGCTTTTCCAATCCGGTTAAAAACAACGCACGCACGTGTGCCAATATCGGCATTAATTGACAAAAGTTCGCCGCGCGAGCCACGAAGTGAGTTTTTGCCACGAACGCACCGAATACACTCCAATATGACATAAAATCATGTTTTTGGTGCTTTTCTAACTTTTTCATTCCGTTATATAACGTCGCACCTACATGTGCCAATATCGGCATTAATTGACAAAAGTTCGCCGCGCGAGTCAGGAAGTGAGTTTTTGCCACGAAAGCACCCAATACTCTCCAATATGTCCAAAACTCATGTTTTTGTGCTTTTTGAAATTTTTCATTCCGGTTAAAAACAATGCACACACGTGTGCCAATATTGGCATTAATTGACAAAAGTTCGCCGCGCGACTCACGACGTGAGTTTTGCCCACGAACGCACCCAATACACTCCAATATGTCCTAAAATCAATTTTTTGCTTTTTGAACTTTTTCATCCCGGTTAAAAACAGCGCACGGACGTGTGCCAATATCGGCATTAATTGACAAAAGTTCGCCGCGCGAGTCACGAAGTGAGTTTTTGCCACGAACACACCCAATACAGTCCAATATGTCCGAAAATCTTGTTTTGGTGCTGTTTGAACTTTTTCATTCCGGTCAAAAACATCGCACCCTCGTGTGCCAATATTGGCATTAATTGACAAAAGTTCGCCGCGCGAATCATGAAGTGTGTTTTTGCCACGAACGCACCCAATGCACTGCAATATGTCCAAAAATCATGTTTTGGTGCTTCTTGAACTTCTTCATTCTGGTCAAAAACATCGCACCCGTGTGGGCCAATATATGCTAATATTGGCATTAATTGACAAAAGTTCGTCGCCCGAATCACAAAGTTAGTTTTTGCCACGAACGCACCCAATACACTCCAATATGTCCAAAAATGATCTTTTGGTGCTTTTCTAGCTTTTCCAATCCGGTTAAAAACAACGCACGCACGTGTGCCAATATCGGCATTAATTGACAAAAGTTCGCCGCGCGAGCCACGAAGTGAGTTTTTGCCACGAACGCACCGAATACACTCCAATATGACATAAAATCATGTTTTTGGTGCTTTTCTAACTTTTTCATTCCGTTATATAACGTCGCACCTACATGTGCCAATATCGGCATTAATTGACAAAAGTTCGCCGCACGAGTCAGGAAGTGAGCTTTTGCCACGAACACACGCAATACCCTCCAATATGTCAAAAAATCATGTCTGTCTGCTTTTAGAACTCTTTCATTCCGGTTAAAAACAACGCACGCACGTGTGCCAATATCGGCATTAATTGACAAAAGTTCGCCGCGCGACTCACGACGTGAGTTTTGCCCACGAACGCACCCAATACTCTCCAATATGTCCTAAAATCAATTTTTTGCTTTTTGAACTTTTTCATCCCGGTTAAAAACAGCGCACGGACGTGTGCCAATATCGGCATTAATTGACAAAAGTTCGCCGCGCGAGTCAGGAAGTGAGTTTTTGCCACGAAAGCACCCAATACTCTCCAATATGTCCAAAACTCATGTTTTTGTGCTTTTTGAAATTTTTCATTCCGGTTAAAAACAACGCACACACGTTTGCCAATATCGACATTAATTGACAAAAGTTCGCCGCGCGAGCCACGAAGTGAGTTTTTGCCATGAACGCACCGAATACACTCCAATATGTCATAAAATCATGTTTTTGGTGCTTTTCTAACTTTTTCATTCCGTTATATAACGTCGCACCTACATGTGCCAATATCGGCATTAATTGACAAAAGTTCGCCGCACGAGTCAGTAAGTGAGCTTTTGCCACGAACACACGCAATACCCTCCAATATGTCAAAAAATCATGTCTGTCTGCTTTTAGAACTCTTTCATTCCGGTTAAAAACAACGCACGCACGTGTGCCAATATCGGCATTAATTGACAAAAGTTCGCCGCGCGACTCACGACGTGAGTTTTGCCCACGAACGCACCCAATACTCTCCAATATGTCCTAAAATCAATTTTTTGCTTTTTGAACTTTTTCATCCCGGTTAAAAACAGCGCACGGACGTGTGCCAATATCGGCATTAATTGACAAAAGTTCGCCGCGCGAGTCACGAAGTGAGTTTTTGCCACGAACACACCCAATACAGTCCAATATGTCCGAAAATCTTGTTTTGCTGCTGTTTGAACTTTTTCATTCCGGTCAAAAACATCGCACCCTCGTGTGCCAATATTGGCATTAATTGACAAAAGTTCGCCGCGCGAATCATGAAGTGTGTTTTTGCCACGAACGCACCCAATGCACTGCAATATGTCCAAAAATCATGTTTTGGTGCTTCTTGAACTTCTTCATTCTGGTCAAAAACATCGCACCCGTGTGGGCCAATATATGCTAATATTGGCATTAATTGACAAAAGTTCGTCGCCCGAATCACAAAGTTAGTTTTTGCCACGAACGCACCCAATACACTCCAATATGTCCAAAAATGATCTTTTGGTGCTTTTCTAGCTTTTCCAATCCGGTTAAAAACAACGCACGCACGTGTGCCAATATCGGCATTAATTGACAAAAGTTCGCCGCGCGAGCCACGAAGTGAGTTTTTGCCACGAACGCACCGAATACACTCCAATATGACATAAAATCATGTTTTTGGTGCTTTTCTAACTTTTTCATTCCGTTATATAACGTCGCACCTACATGTGCCAATATCGGCATTAATTGACAAAAGTTCGCCGCGCGAGTCAGGAAGTGAGTTTTTGCCACGAAAGCACCCAATACTCTCCAATATGTCCAAAACTCATGTTTTTGTGCTTTTTGAAATTTTTCATTCCGGTTAAAAACAATGCACACACGTGTGCCAATATTGGCATTAATTGACAAAAGTTCGCCGCGCGACTCACGACGTGAGTTTTGCCCACGAACGCACCCAATACACTCCAATATGTCCTAAAATCAATTTTTTGCTTTTTGAACTTTTTCATCCCGGTTAAAAACAGCGCACGGACGTGTGCCAATATCGGCATTAATTGACAAAAGTTCGCCGCGCGAGTCACGAAGTGAGTTTTTGCCACGAACACACCCAATACAGTCCAATATGTCCGAAAATCTTGTTTTGGTGCTGTTTGAACTTTTTCATTCCGGTCAAAAACATCGCACCCTCGTGTGCCAATATTGGCATTAATTGACAAAAGTTCGCCGCGCGAATCATGAAGTGTGTTTTTGCCACGAACGCACCCAATGCACTGCAATATGTCCAAAAATCATGTTTTGGTGCTTCTTGAACTTCTTCATTCTGGTCAAAAACATCGCACCCGTGTGGGCCAATATATGCTAATATTGGCATTAATTGACAAAAGTTCGTCGCCCGAATCACAAAGTTAGTTTTTGCCACGAACGCACCCAATACACTCCAATATGTCCAAAAATGATCTTTTGGTGCTTTTCTAGCTTTTCCAATCCGGTTAAAAACAACGCACGCACGTGTGCCAATATCGGCATTAATTGACAAAAGTTCGCCGCGCGAGCCACGAAGCGAGTTTTTGCCACGAACGCACCGAATACACTCCAATATGACATAAAATCATGTTTTTGGTGCTTGTCTAACTTTTTCATTCCGTTATGTAACGTCGCACCTACATGTGCCAATATCGGCATTAATTGACAAAAGTTCGCCGCGCGAGTCAGGAAGTGAGTTTTTGCCACGAAAGCACCCAATACTCTCCAATATGTCCAAAACTAATGTTTTTGTGCTTTTTGAAATTTTTCATTCCGGTTAAAAACAACGCACACACGTGTGCCAATATCGACATTAATTGACAAAAGTTCGCCGCGCGAGCCACGAAGTGAGTTTTTGCCATGAACGCACCGAATACACTCCAATATGTCATAAAATCATGTTTTTGGTGCTTTTCTAACTTTTTCATTCCGTTATATAACGTCGCACCTACATGTGCCAATATCGGCATTAATTGACAAAAGTTCGCCGCACGAGTCAGTAAGTGAGCTTTTGCCACGAACACACGCAATACCCTCCAATATGTCAAAAAATCATGTCTGTCTGCTTTTAGAACTCTTTCATTCCGGTTAAAAACAACGCACGCACGTGTGCCAATATCGGCATTAATTGACAAAAGTTCGCCGCGCGACTCACGACGTGAGTTTTGCCCACGAACGCACCCAATACTCTCCAATATGTCCTAAAATCAATTTTTTGCTTTTTGAACTTTTTCATCCCGGTTAAAAACAGCGCACGGACGTGTGCCAATATCGGCATTAATTGACAAAAGTTCGCCGCGCGAGTCACGAAGTGAGTTTTTGCCACGAACACACCCAATACAGTCCAATATGTCCGAAAATCTTGTTTTGGTGCTGTTTGAACTTTTTCATTCCGGTCAAAAACATCGCACCCTCGTGTGCCAATATTGGCATTAATTGACAAAAGTTCGCCGCGCGAATCATGAAGTGTGTTTTTGCCACGAACGCACCCAATGCACTGCAATATGTCCAAAAATCATGTTTTGGTGCTTCTTGAACTTCTTCATTCTGGTCAAAAACATCGCACCCGTGTGGGCCAATATATGCTAATATTGGCATTAATTGACAAAAGTTCGTCGCCCGAATCACAAAGTTAGTTTTTGCCACGAACGCACCCAATACACTCCAATATGTCCAAAAATGATCTTTTGGTGCTTTTCTAGCTTTTCCAATCCGGTTAAAAACAACGCACGCACGTGTGCCAATATCGGCATTAATTGACAAAAGTTCGCCGCGCGAGCCACGAAGTGAGTTTTTGCCACGAACGCACCGAATACACTCCAATATGACATAAAATCATGTTTTTGGTGCTTTTCTAACTTTTTCATTCCGTTATATAACGTCGCACCTACATGTGCCAATATCGGCATTAATTGATAAAAGTTCGCCGCGCGAGTCAGGAAGTGAGTTTTTGCCACGAAAGCACCCAATACTCTCCAATATGTCCAAAACTCATGTTTTTGTGCTTTTTGAAATTTTTCATTCCGGTTAAAAACAACGCACACACGTGTGCCAATATCGGCATTAATTGACAAAAGTTCGCCGCGCGACTCACGACGTGAGTTTTGCCCACGAACGCACCCAATACACTCCAATATGTCCAAAAATCATTTTTTTGCTTTTTGAACTTTTTCATCCCGGTTAAAAACAGCGCATGGACGTGTGCCAATATCGGCATTAATTGACAAAAGTTCGCCGCGCGAGTCACGAAGTGAGTTTTTGCCACGAACGCACCCAATACAGTCCAATATGTCCGAAAATCTTGTTTTGGTGCTGTTTGAGCTTTTTCATTCCGGTCAAAAACATCGCACCCTCGTGTGCCAATATTGGCATTAATTGACAAAAGTTCGCCGCGCGAATCATGAAGTGTGTTTTTGCCACGAACGCACCCAATGCACTGCAATATGTCCAAAAATCATGTTTTCGCGCTTCTTGAACTTCTTCATTCTGGTCAAAAACATCGCACCTGTGTGGGCCAATATATGCTAATATTGGCATTAATTGACAAAAGTTCGTCGCCCGAATCACAAAGTTAGTTTTTGCCACGAACGGACCCAATACACTCCATTATGTCCAAAACTCATGTTTTGGTGCTTTTTGAACTTTTTCATTCCGGTCAAAAACATCGCACCCTCGTGTGCCAATATTGGATTAATTGACAAAAGTTCGCCGCGCTAATCACAAAGTTAGCTTTTGCCACGAATGCACCCAATACACTCCAATATGTCCAAAACTCATGTTTTGGTACTTTTTGATCTTTTTCATTCCGGTTAAAAACACCGCACCCTCGTGTGCCAATATTGGCATTAATTGACAAAAGTTCGCCGCGCGAATCACAAAGTTAGTTTTTGCCACGAAGGCACCCACTACACTCCAATTTGTCCAAAACTCATGTTTTGGTGCTTTTTGAACTTTTTCATTCCGGTTAAAAACATCGCACCCTCGTGTGCCAATATTGGTATTAATTGACAAAAGTTCGCCGCGCGAATCACAAAGTGTGTTTTTGCCACGAACGCACCCAATACACTCCAATATGGACAAAAATCATGTTTTGGTGCTCTTTTAACTTTTTCATTCCGGTCAAAAACATCGCACCCTCGTGTACCAATATTGGCATTAATTGACAAAAGTTCGCCGTGTGAATCACGAAGTGAGTTTTTGCCACGAACGCACCCAATAGACTCCAGTATGTCCAAAAATTATGTTTTGATGCTTCTTGAACTTTTTCATTCCGGTCAAAACCATCGTACCCGTGTGGGCCAATATATGCCATTATTGGCATTGATTGACAAAAGTTCGCCGCGCGAATCACAAAGTAAGTTTTTGCCACGAAAGCACCCAATACACTCCAATATGGAAAAAAATCTTGTTTTGGTGCTCTTTGAACTTTTTCATTCTGGTCAAAAACATCACACCCTCGTGTACCAATATTGGCATTAATTGACAAAACTTCACCGCGCGAATCACGAAGTGTGTTTTTGCTACGAACGAACCCAATGCACTCCAATATGTCCAAAAATCATGTTTTGGTGCTTTTTGAACTTTTTCATTCCGGTCAAAAACATCGCACCCATGTGTGCCAATATTGGCATTAATTTGCCAAAAGTTCGCCGCGCGAATCACGAAGTGAGGTTTTGCCACGAACGCACCCAATACACTCCAATATGTCCAAAAGTCATGTTTTGGTGCTTTTAGAACTTTTCGATTCCGGTTAAAAACAACGCGCCCACGTGTGCCAATATTGGCGTTAATTTGCCAAAAGTTCGCCGCGCGAGTCGCGAAGTGAGGTTTTGCCACGAACGCACGCAATACACTCCAATATGTCCAAAAATCATGTTTTGGTGCTTTTTGAACTTTTTCATCCCGGTTAAAAACAGCGCACCGACGTGTGCTAATATCGGCATTAATTGACAAAACATTGCCGCGCGAGTCACGAAGTGAGTTTTTGCCATAAACGCACCCAATACACTCCAATATGTCCAAAAATGATGTTTTGGTGCTTTTCTATCTTTTTCATTCCGGTTAAAAACAACACACGCATGCGTGCCAATATCGGCATTACTTGACAATAGTTCGCCGCGTGAGTCACGAAGTGAATTTTTGCCACGAACGCACCCAATACACTCCAATATGTCCAAAAGAGATGTTTTGGTGCTTTTCTCACTTTTTTTTCCGGTTAAAAACAACGCACCCACGTGTGCCAATATCGGCATTAATTGACAAAAGTTCGCCGCGCGAGTCACGAAGTGAGTTTTTGCCACGAAAGCACCCAATACACTCCAATATGTCCAAAACTCATGTTTTTGTGCTTTTTGAAATTTTTCAGTCCGGTTAAAAACAACGCATGCACGTGTGCCAATATCGGCATTAATTGACAAAAGTTCACCGCGCGAGTCACGAAGTGCGTTTTTGCCACGAGCGCACCCAATACACTCCAATATGTCCAAAATTCATGTTTTGGGGCTTTTTTAACTTTTTCATTACGGTTAGAAACAACGCACGCACGTGTACCAATATCGGTATTAATTGACAAAAGTTCGCCGCGCGAGTCACGAAGTGAGTTTTTGCCACGAACGCCCCCAATAAACTCCAATATGTCCAAAAATCATGTTTTTCTGCTTTCTGAAATGTTTCGTTCCGGTATATAACAACGCACCCACGTGTGCCAATATCGGCATTAATTGACAGAAGTTCGCCGCGCGAGTCACGAAGTGAGTTTTTGCCACGAGCGCACCCAATACACTCCAATATGTCCAAAAATCATGTTTTAGGTGCTTTTCTATCTATTTCATTCCGTTATGTAAAGTCGCACCCACGTGTGCCATTATCGGTATTAGTTGACAAAAGTTCGCCGCGCGAGTCACGAAGTGAGTTTTTGCCACGAAAGCACCCAATACACTCCAATATGTACAAAACTCATGTTTTTGTGCTTTTTGAAATTTTTCAGTCCGGTTAAAAACAACGCACGCACGTGTGCCATTATCGGCATTAATTGCAAAAAGTTCACCGCGCGAGTCACGAAGTGCGTTTTTGCCACGAGCGCACCCAATACACTCCAATATGTCAAAAATTCATGTTTTGGAGCTTTTTGAACTTTTTCATTACGGTTAGAAACAACGCACGCACGTGTACCAATATCGGTATTAATTGACAAAAGTTCGCCGCGCGAGTCACGAAGTGAGTTTTTGCCACGAACGCCCCCAATAAACTCCAATATGTCCAAAAATCATGTTTTTCTGCTTTCTGAAATGTTTCGTTCCGGTATATAACAACGCACCCACGTGTGCCAATATCGGCATTAATTGACAGAAGTTCGCCGCGCGAGTCACGAAGTGATTTTTTGCCACGAACGCACCCAATACACTCCAATATGTCCAAAAATCATGTTTTGGTGCTTTTTGAACTTTTTCATCCCGGTTAAAAACGACGCACCAACGTGTGCTAATATCGGCATTAATTGACAAAACTTTGCCGCGCGAGCCACGAAGTGAGTTTTTGCCACGAACGCACCCAATACACTCCAATATGTCCAAAAATGATGTTTCGGTGCTTTTCTAACTTTTTCATTCCGGTTAAAAACAACGCAAGCACGTGTACCAATATCGGTATTAATTGACAAAAGTTCGCCGCGCGAGTCACGAAGTGAGTTTTTGCCACGAACGCCCCCAATAAACTCCAATATGTCCAAAAATCATGTTTTTCTGCGTTTTGAAATGTTTCGTTCCGGTATATAACAACGCACCCACGTGTGCCAATATCGGCATTAATTGATAAAAGTTCACCGCGCGAGTCACGAAGTGAGTTTGTGCCACGAACGCACCCGATACACTCCAATATGTCCAAAATTCATGTTTTGGCGCTTTTTGAACTTTTTCATTACGGTTAGAAACAACGCACGCACGTGTACCAATATCGGTATTAATTGACAAAAGTTCGCCGCGCGAGTCACGAAGTGAGTTTTTGCCACGAACGCCCCCAATAAACTCCAATATGTCCAAAAACCATGTTTTTCTGCTTTCTGAAATGTTTCGTTCCGGTATATAACAACGCACCCACGTGTGCCAATATCGGCATTAATTGACAGAAGTTCGCCGCGCGAGTCACGAAGTGAGTTTTTGCCACGAGCGCACCCAATACACTCCAATATGTCCAAAAATCATGTTTTAGGTGCTTTTCTATCTATTTCATTCCGTTATGTAAAGTCGCACCCACGTGTGCCATTATCGGTATTAATTGACAAAAGTTCGCCGCGCGAGTCACGAAGTGAGTTTTTGCCACGAAAGCACCCAATACACTCCAATATGTACAAAACTCATGTTTTTGTGCTTTTTGAAATTTTTCAGTCCGGTTAAAAACAACGCACGCACGTGTGCCATTATCGGCATTAATTGCAAAAAGTTCACCGCGCGAGTCACGAAGTGCGTTTTTGCCACGAGCGCACCCGATACACTCCAATATGTCCAAAATTCATGTTTTGGCGCTTTTTGAACTTTTTCATTACGGTTAGAAACAACGCACGCACGTGTACCAATATCGGTATTAATTGACAAAAGTTCGCCGCGCGAGTCACGAAGTGAGTTTTTGCCACGAACGCCCCCAATAAACTCCAATATGTCCAAAAATCATGTTTTTCTGCTTTCTGAAATGTTTCGTTCCGGTATATAACAACGCACCCACGTGTGCCAATATCGGCATTAACTGACATAAGTTCGCCGCGCGAGTCACGAAGTGAGTTTTTGCCACGAACGCACCCAATAAACTCCCATATGTCCAAAAATCATGTTTTGGTGCTTTTTGAACTTTTTCATCCCGGTTCCAAACAACGCACCAACGTGTGCCAATATTGGCATTAATTGACAATATTTCGCCGCGCGACTCACGAAGTGAGGTTTTGCCACGAACGCACCCAATACACTCCAATATGACCAAAATTCATGTTTTGGAGCTTTTAGAACTTTTTGATTCTGGTTAAAAACAACGCGCCCACGTGTGCCAATATTGGCATTAATTGACAAAAGTTCGCCGCGCGAGTCACGAAATGAGTTTTTGCCACGAACGCACCCAATACACTCCAATATGTCCAAAAATCATGTTTTGGTGCTTTTTGAACTTTTTCATCCCGGTTAAAAACAACGCACCAACGTGTGCTAATATCGGCATTAATTGACAGAACTTTGCCGCGCGAGCCACGAAGTGAGTTTTTGCCACAAACGCACCCAATACACTCCAATATGTCCAAAAATGATGTTTTGGTGCTTTTCTAACTTTTTCATTCCGGTTAAAAACAACGCACGTACGCGTGCCAATATCGGCAATACTTGAAAAAAGTTCGCCGCGCGAGTCACGAAGTGAGTTTTTGCCACGAACGCACCCTATACACTCCAATATGTCCAAAATTCATGTTTTTCTGGTCGGCATTAATTGACAAAAGTTTGTCGCGTGAGTCACGAAGTGACTTTGTGCCACGAACGCACCCAATAAACTTCAATATGTCCAAAAATCATGTTTTGGTGCTTTTATAACTTTTTGATTCCGGTTAAAAACAACGTGCCCACGTGTGCCAATATTGGCATTAATTGAAAAAAGTTCGCCGCGTGAGTCACGAAGTGAGTTTTTGCCACGAACGCACGCAATACACTCCAATATGTCCAAAAATGATGTTTTGGTGCTTTTCTAACTTTTTCATTCCGGTTAAAAACAACGCACGCACGTGTGCCAATATCGGCATTAATTGACAAAAGTTCGCCGCGCGAGTCACGAAGTGAGTTTTTGCCACGAAAGCACCCAATACACTCCAATATGTCCAAAACTCAAGTTTTTGTGCTTTTTGAAATTTTTCATTCTGGTTAAAAACAACGCACGCACGTGTGCCATTATCGGCATTAATTGAAAAAAGTTCACTGCGCGAGTCACGAAGTGCGTTTTTGCCACGAGCGCACCCAATACACTCCAATATGTCCAAAATTCATGTTTTGGCGCTTTTTGAACTTTTTAGTTACGGTTAGACACAACGCACGCACGTGTACCAATATCGGTATTAATTGACAAAAGTTCGCCCCGCGAGTCACGAAGTGAGTTTTTGCCACGAACGCCCCCAATAAACTCCAATATGTCCAAAAATCATGTTTTTCTACCTTTTGAAATGTTTCGTTCCGGTATATAACAACGCACCCACGTGTGCCAACATTGGCTATAATTGACAAAAGTTCGCCGCGCGAACCACGAAGTGAGTTTTTGCCACGAACGCACCCAACACACTCCCATATGTCCAAAAATCATCTTTTTGTGCTTTTTGAACTTTTTCATTCCGGTTCCAAACAACGCACGCACGTGTGCCAATATTGGCATTAATTGACAAAAGTTCACCGCGCGACTCACGAAGTGAGTTTTTGCCACGAACGCACCCAATACACTCCAATATGTCCAAAAATCTTGTTTTGCTGCTTTTTGAACTTTTTCCTCCCGGTTAAAAACAACACACCAACGTGTGCTAATATCGGCATTAATTGACAAAACTTTGTCGCACGAGTCACGAAGTGAGTTTTTTGCCACGAACGCACCCAATACACTCCAATATGTCCAAAAATGATGTTTTGGTGCTTTTCTAACTTTTTCATTCCGGTTAAATACAACGCAAGCACGTGTACCAATATCGGTATTAATTGACAAAAGTTCGCCGCGCGAGTCACGAAGTGAGTTTTTGCCACGAACGCCCCCAATGAACTCCAATAGGTACAAAAATCATGTTTTGCTGCTTTTTGAAATTTTTCGTTCCGGTATATAACAACGCACCCGCGTGTGCCAATATCGGCATTAATTGACATAAGTTCGTCGCGGTAGTCACGAAGTGAGTTTTTGCCACGAACGCACCCAATACACTCCCATATGTCCAAAAATCTTTTTTTTGTGCTTTTTGAACTTTTTCATTCCGGTTCCAAACAACGCACGCACGTGTGCCAATATTGGCATTAATTGACAAAAGTTCACCGCGCGACTCACGAAGTGAGGTTTTGCCACGAACGCACCCAATACACTCCAATATGACCAAAATTCATGTTTTGGAGCTTTTAGAACTTTTTGATTCTGGTTAAAAACAACGCGCCCACGTGTGCCAATATTGGCATTAATTGACAAAAGTTCACCGCACGACTCACGAAGTGAGTTTTTGCCACGATCGCACCCAATAATCTCCAATATGTCCAAAAATCATGTTTTTGTGCTTTTTGAACTTTTTCCTCCCGGTTAAAAACAACGCACCAACGTCTGCTAATATCAGCATTAATTGACAAAACTTTGCCGCGCGAGTCACGAAGTGAGTTTTTGCCACGAATGCACCCAATACACTCCAATGTGTCCAAAAATGATGTTTTGGTGCTTTTCTAACTTTTTCATTCCTGTTAAAAACAACGCACGCACGTGTACCAATATCGGTATTAATTGACAAAAGTTCGCCGCGCGAGTCACGAAGCGAGTTTTTGCCACGAACGCCCCCAATAAACTCCAATATGTCCAAAAATCATGTTTTTCTGCTTTTTGAAATGTTTCGTTCCGGTATATAACAACGCACCCACGTGTGCCAATATCGGCATTAATTGACATAAGTTCGTCGCGCGAGTCACGAAGTGAGTTTTTGCCACGAACGCACCCAATACACTCCCATATGTCCAAAAATCATGTTTTTGTGCTTTTTGAACTTTTTCATTCCGGTTCCAAACAACGCACGCACGTGTGCCAATATTGGCATTAATTGACAAAAGTTCACCGCGCGACTCAAGATGTGAGGTTTTGCCACGAACGCACCAATACACTCCAATATGACCAAAATTCATGTTTTGGAGCTTTTAGAACTTTTTGATTCTGGTTAAAAACAACGCGCCCACGTGTGCCAATATCGGCATTAATTGACAAAAGTTCGCCGCGCGAGTCACGAAGTAAGTTTTGACCACGAACGCACCCAATACACTCCAATATGTCGAAAATTCATGTTTTTCTGCTCGGCATTAATTGACAAAAGTTCACCGCGCGAGTCACGAAGTGCGTTTTTGCCACGAACGCATCCAATACACTCCAATATGTCCAAAAATCATGTTTTGGTGCTTTTAGAACTTTTCATTCCAGTTAAAAACAATGCACACACGTGTGCCAATATCGGCATTAATTGAGAAAAGTTGGCCGCGCGAGTCACGATGTTAGTTTTTGCCACGAAAGCACCCAATACACTCCAATATGTCCCAAAATGATGTTTTGGTGCTTTTCTAACGTTTTGATTCCAGTTAAAAACAACGGACGCACGTGTGCCAATATCGGCATTAATTGACAAAAGTTCACCGCGCGAGTCACGAAGTGCGTTTTTGCCACGAGCGCACCCAATACACTCCAATATGTCTAAAAATCACGTTTTTGGTGCTTTTCGATCTTTTTCATTCCGTTATATAAAGTCGCTCCCACGTGTGCCAATATCGGCATTAATTGACAAAAGTTCGCCGCACGAGTCACGAAATGAGTTTTTGCCACAAACGCACCCAATACACTCCAATATGTCCAAAAATCACGTTTTTGGTGCTTTTCGATCTTTTTCATTCCGTTATATAAAGTCGCTCCCACGTGTGCCAATATCGGCATGAGTCACGAAAGTTCCGTTATTAATTGACAAAAGTTCGCCGCACGAGTCACGAAATGAGTTTTTGCCACAAACGCACCCAATACACTCCACTATGTCCAAAAATCATGTTTTGGTGCTTTTTGAACTTTTTCAACCCGGTTAAAAACAATGCACCAACGTGTGCTAATATCGGCATTAATTGACAGAACTTTGCCGCGCGAGTCACGAAGTGAGTTTTTGCCACAAACGCACCCAATACACTCCAATATGTCCAAAAATGATGTTTTGGTGCTTTTCTAACTTTTTCATTCCGGTTAAAAACAACGCACGTACGCGTGCCAATATCGGCATTACTTGAGAAAAGTTCGCCGCGCGAGTCACGAAGTGATTTTTTGCCACGAACGCACCCAATACACTCCAATATGTCCAAAATTCATGTTTTTCTGCTCGGCATTAATTGACAAAAGTTTGCCGCGTGAGTCACGAAGTGACTTTGTGCAACGAACGCACCCAATAAACTCCAATATGTCCAAAAATCATGTTTTGGTGCTTTTATAACTTTTTGATTCCAGTTAAAAACAACGTGCCCACGTGTGCCAATATTGGCATTAATTGAAAAAAGTTCGCCGCGTGAGTCACGAAGTGAGTTTTTGCCACGAACGCACGCAATACACTCCAGCATGTCCAAAAATGATGTTTTGGTGCTTTTATAACTTTTTCATTCCGGTTAAAAACAATGCACGCACATGTGCCAATATCGGCATTAATTGACAAAATTTCGCCGCGCGAGTCATGAAGTGAGTTTTTGCCACGAAAGCACCCAATACACTCCAATATGTCCAAAACTCATGTTTTTGTGCTTTTTGAAATTTTTCATTCCGGTTAAAAACAACGCACGCACGTGTGCCATTATCGGCATTAATTGACAAAAGTTCACCGCGCGAGTCACGAAGTGCGTTTTTGCCACGAGCGCACCCAATACACTCCAATATGTCCAAAATTCATGTTTTGGCGCTTTTTGAACTTTTTCATTACGGTTAGAAACAACGCACGCACGTGTACCAATATCGGTATTAATTGACAAAAGTTCGCCGCGCGAGTCACGAAGTGAGTTTTTGCCACGAACGCCCCCAATAAACTCCAATATGTCCAAAAATCATGTTTTTCTGCTTTTTGAAATGTTTCGTTCCGGTATATAACAACGCACCCACGTGTGCCAATATCGGCGTTAATTGACAAAAGTTCACCGCGCGAGTCACGAAGTGCGTTTTTGCCACGAACGCACTCGATACACTCCAATATGTCCAAAATTCATGTTTTGGCGCTTTTTGAACTTTTTCATTACGGTTAGAAACAACGCACGCACGTGTACCAATATCGGTATTAATTGACAAAAGTTCGCCGCGCGAGTCACGAAGTGAGTTTTTGCCACAAACGCCCCCAATAAACTCCAATATGTCCAAAATCATGTTTTTCTGCTTGTTGAAATGTTTCGTTCCGGTATATAACAACGCACCCACGTGTGCCAATATCGGCATTAATTGACATAAGTTCGGCTGAAACAATTAAATCTGGTAAGATCGGCTGAAACTCCGACACTACTCTAATCGGCGATCAGAGGGCAGGCTAGAGATTGATATTCTAAGCACGACTTAATAGATCAAACTCAACTGATGCAGCATTAAGTATAAATAGAAGAACAATATCTAGACAATCAAGCCGCTGGAAGTTTCATAGAGTGCTAGATATCTTATATAATCTAGGTCAACGTCGCTATTTAACCAAATCGGTTGCCTTCTATTAACAGATGTTAGCCGATTGTAGGTTAGATGACGATATTGTCGAAGATTATGTAAGATATATGATAACATGACGAATTACATAGACAAGTTTAGAGTATCATAAAGATGGAAGCACTAATCCCGAAAACATAATTCATCATAACAAGTTTTACCTCTTGTTGAAGATCGAAACAGATGCAGCTCAACCCGAAAGCAAGAACTCGTCGAAATAAAACTAAAGCAAAAAGATGGCGATGCGCTGAGATTGTATTGAATGTGTGTGTTAAAAGTTACATAGGGCTCGGGTCTATTTATACCCGAGAATTACAAGATATGTCCATAACGGACACGACTACTATCTCTAACAAACTCTAAGATACCATAAGTCTTTGCGGCAGACTTTTGCCCAAACATATCTCTCAGAAAATTACATAAAACATCCTAATTACTAGATACAATTACCTTCTCAGGACTCTATCCATGTGCGGCAATCACCCTGAAGCGCCTCAATACAACCCGATATCATACATCAAGTTGCATTGTCGGAATCGGCTGCATCGGCTTACCTAGCCCGACTCAGACCCAGCCGATCCTTATCGTAGCTGATCTGGACTCTAGCCGATTCCTGCTCTGTTTCCGAACTCGATCTCCGCCTCCAACTTTGCTTCGATCTAATCTTCTTTCCCGATGCCGATATTACCAACTTTGGTTGTTAACACCCACGTGTGCCACTATCGGCATTAATTAACAAAAGTTCAACGCGCATCACGAAGCGAGTTTTTGCCACGAACGCACCCAATACACTCCAATATGTCCAAAAATCATGTTTTGGTGCATTTTGAACTTTTTGATTCCGGTGAAAAACATGGCACCCACATGTCCCAATATCGGCATTAATTGACAAAAGTTCGCCGTGCAAGTTACGAAGTGAGTTTTTCTACGAACTCTCCCAATACACTCCATTATGTCAAAAAATAATGTTTTGGTGTATTTTGAACTTTTTTATTCTGGTATATAACATGTTCAAAAATCATTTTTTGGTGCTTTTTGAACTTTTTAATTCCGGTGAAAAACATGGCACCCACGTGTCCCAATATCGACATTAATTGACAAAAGTTCGCCGCGCGAGACACGAAGTGAGTTTTGCCACGAACTCTCCCAATACACTCCAATATGTCCAAAAATAATGTTTTGGCGCATTTTGAAATTTTTGATTCTGGTATATAACATGTCCAAAAATCATTTTTTGTGCTTTCTGAACTTTTTAATTCCGGTAGATAACATCCCACCCACGTGTGCCAATATCTGCATTAATTGACAAAAGTTCGCCACGCGAGTCACGAAGCGAGTTTTTGCCACGAACGCACCCAATACACTCCAATTTGTCCAAAAATCATGTTTTGTTGCTTTTTGAACCTTTTGATTCCGGTGAAAAACATGGCACCCACGTGTGCCTATATCGGTATTAATTGACAAAAGATCGCCGCGCGAGTCACGAAGTGAGTTTTTGCCACGAACGCACCCAATAAACTGCAATATGTCCAAAAATCATGTTTTGGTACTTTTTGAACTTTTTTATTCCGGTATATAACATGGCACCCACGTGTGCCAATATCGGCATTAATTGACAAAAGATTGCCAAGCGAGTCACGAAGTGAGCTTTTGCCACGAACGCACCCAATACACTCCAATATGTCCAAAAATCATGTTTTTCTGCTTGTTGAACTTTTTCATTGCGGTAAATAACATCGCACCCACGTGTGCCAATATCGGTATTAATTGACAAAAGATCGCCGCGCGAGTCACGAAGCGAGTTTTTGCCACGAACGCACCCAATACACTCCAATTTGTCCAAAAATCATGTTTTGTTGCTCTTTGAATCTTTTGATTCCGGATAAAAACAACGCACCCACGTGTGCCTATATCGGCATTAACTGACAAAAGATCGCCGCGCGAGCCACGAAGTGAGTTTTTGCCACGAACGCACCAAATAAACTACAATATGTCCAAATATTATGTTTTGGTACTTTTTGAACTTTTTGATTCCGGTATATAACATCGCACCCATGTGGCAATATCGTCATTAATTGATAAAACATTACCGCGCGAGTCACGAAGTGAGCTTTTGCCACGAACGCACCCAATACACTCCAATATGTCCAAAAAACAATTTTTGGTGCTTTTTGCTCTTTTTCATTCCAGTTAAAAACAACGCACACACGTGTGCCACTATCGGCATTAATTGACAAAAGTTCACCGCGCGTCACGAAGCGAGTTTTTGCCACGAACGGAGCCAACACACTCCAATATGTCCAAAAATCATGTTTTGGTGCATTTTGCACTTTTTGATTCTGGTATATAACATGTCCAAAAATCATTTTTTGGTACTTTTTGAACTTTTTAATTCCGGTGAAAAACATGGCACCCACGTGTCCCAATATCGGCATTAATTGACAAAGTTCGCCGCGCGAGTTACGAAGTGAGTTTTTGCCACGAACGCACGGAATACACTCCAATATGTCCAAAAAATCATGTTTTGGTGCTTTCTGAACTTTTTCATTCCGGTTAAAAATAACGCACCCACGTGTGCCTTTATGAGCATTAATTGACAACAGTTCGCCACGCGAGTCACGAAGTGAGTTTTCGCCATGAACACACCCAATACACTCCAATTTGTCCAAAAATCATGTTTTTCTGCTTTTTGAACTTTTTCATTCTGGTAAATAACATCGCACCCACGTGTGCCAATATCGGCATTAATTGACAAAAGTTTGTCGCGCGAGTCACGTTGTGAATTTTTGCCACGAACGCACCCAATACACTCCAATATGACCAAAATACATGTTTTGGAGCTTTTAGAACTTTTTGATTCTGGTTAAAAACAACGCGCCCACGTGTGCCAATATTGGCATTAATTGACAAAAGTTCACCGCGCGACTCACGAAGTGAGTTTTTGCCACGAACGCACCCAATACACTCCAATATGTCCAAAAATCATGTTTTGGTGCTTTTTGAACTTTTTCATCCCGGTTAAAAACAACGCACCAACGTGTGCTAATATCGGCATTAATTGACAAAACTTTGTCGCACGAGTCACGAAGTGAGGTTTTGCCACGAACGCACCCAATACACTCCAATTTGTCCAAAAATCATGTTTTGGTGCCTTTTGAACTTTTTCAATCCAGATAAAAACAACGCACCCACGTGTGCCAATATCGGCATTAATTGACAAAACATCGCCGCGCGAGTCACGAAGCGAGTTTCTGCCACGAACGCACCCAATACACTTCAATATGTCCAAAAATCATGTTTTCTTGCTTTTTGAACCTTTTGATTCCGGTGAAAAACATGGCACCCACGTGTGCCAATATCGGTATTAATTGACAAAAGATCGCCACGTGAGTCACGAAGCGAGTTTTTGCCACGAACGCACCCAATACACTCCAATATGTCCAAAAATCATGTTTTGGTACTTTTTGAACTTTTTTATTGCGGTATATAACATCGCACCCACGTGTGCCAATATTGGCAGTAAGCGACAAAAGTTCGCCGTGCAAGTCACGAAGCGAGTTTTTGCCACGAACGCACCTAATACGCTCCAATATGTCCAACAATCTTGTTTTGGTGCATTTTGAACTTTTTGATTCTGGTATATAACATGTCCAAAAATCATTTCTTTGTGCTTTTTGAACTTTTTAATTCCGGTGAAAAACATGGCACCTACGTGTCCCAATATCGGCATTAATTGACAAAAGTTCGCCGCGAACTCTGCCAATACACTCCAATATGTCCAAAAATAATGTTTTGGTGGTTTTTGAACTTTTTTGATTCTGGTATATAACATGTACGAAAATCATTTTTTTGGTGCTTTTTGAACTTTTTCATTCCGATGAAAAACATCGCACCCTCGTCTGCCAACATTGGCTTTAATTGATAAAAGTTCGCCGCACGAGTCACAAAGTGATTTTTTGTGCTTTTTGAACTTTTTCATTCCGGTGATAAACATCGCACGCATTTGTGCCAATATATGCCAACATTGGCATTAATTGACAAAAGTTTGCCGCGCGAGTCACAAAGTGAATTTTTGCCACGCACGCACCCAATACAATCCAATATGTCCCAAAATCATGTTTTGGTGCATTTTGAACTTTTTCATCCCGGTTAAAAACGACGCACCAACGTGTGCTAATATCGGCATCAATTGACAAAACTTTGCCGCGCGAGCCACGAAGTGAGTTTTTGCCACGAACACACCCAATACACTCCAATATGTCCAAAAATCATGTTTTGGTGCTTTTTGAACTTTTTCATCCCGGTTAAAAACAACGCACCAACGTGTGCTAATATCGGCATTAATTGACAAAACTTTGTCGCACGAGTCACGAAGTGAGGTTTTGCCACGAACGCACCCAATACACTCCAATTTGTCCAAAAATCATGTTTTGGTGCCTTTTGAACTTTTTCAATCCAGATAAAAACAACGCACCCACGTGTGCCAATATCGGCATTAATTGACAAAACATCGCCGCGCGAGTCACGAAGCGAGTTTCTGCCACGAACGCACCCAATACACTTCAATATGTCCAAAAATCATGTTTTCTTGCTTTTTGAACCTTTTGATTCCGGTGAAAAACATGGCACCCACGTGTGCCAATATCGGTATTAATTGACAAAAGATCGTCACGTGAGTCACGAAGCGAGTTTTTGCCACGAATGCACCCAATACACTCCAATATGTCCAAAAATCATGTTTTGGTACTTTTTGAACTTTTTTATTCCGGTATATAACATCGCACCCACGTGTGCCAATATTGGCAGTAAGCGACAAAAGTTCGCCGTGCAAGTCACGAAGCGAGTTTTTGCCACGAACGCACCTAATACGCTCCAATATGTCCAACAATCTTGTTTTGGTGCATTTTGAACTTTTTGATTCTGGTATATAACATGTCCAAAAATCATTTTTTTGTGCTTTTTGAACTTTTTAATTCCGGTGAAAAACATGGCACCTACGTGTCCCAATATCGGCATTAATTGACAAAAGTTCGCCGCGAACTCTGCCAATACACTCCAATATGTCCAAAAATAATGTTTTGGTGGTTTTTGAACTTTTTTGATTCTGGTATATAACATGTACGAAAATCATTTTTTTGGTGCTTTTTGAACTTTTTCATTCCGATGAAAAACATCGCACCCTCGTCTGCCAACATTGGCTTTAATTGATAAAAGTTCGCCACACGAGTCACAAAGTGATTTTTTGTGCTTTTTGAACTTTTTCATTCCGGTGATAAACATCGCACGCATTTGTGCCAATATATGCCAACATTGGCATTAATTGACAAAAGTTTGCCGCGCGAGTCACAAAGTGAATTTTTGCCACGCACGCACCCAATACAATCCAATATGTCCCAAAATCATGTTTTGGTGCATTTTGAACTTTTTCATCCCGGTTAAAAACGACGCACCAACGTGTGCTAATATCGGCATCAATTGACAAAACTTTGCCGCGCGAGCCACGAAGTGAGTTTTTGCCACGAACGCACCCAATACACTCCAATATGTCCAAAAATCATGTTTTGGTGCTTTTTGAACTTTTTCATCCCGGTTAAAAACAACGCACCAACGTGTGCTAATATCGGCATTAATTGACAAAACTTTGTCGCACGAGTCACGAAGTGAGGTTTTGCCACGAACGCACCCAATACACTCCAATTTGTCCAAAAATCATGTTTTGGTGCCTTTTGAACTTTTTCAATCCAGATAAAAACAACGCACCCACGTGTGCCAATATCGGCATTAATTGACAAAACATCACCGCGCGAGTCACGAAGCGATTTTCTGCCACGAACGCACCCAATACACTTCAATATGTCCAAAAATCATGTTTTCTTGCTTTTTGAACCTTTTGATTCCGGTGAAAAACATGGCACCCACGTGTGCCAATATCGGTATTAATTGACAAAAGATCGCCACGTGAGTCACGAAGCGAGTTTTTGCCACGAACGCACCCAATACACTCCAATATGTCCAAAAATCATGTTTTGGTACTTTTTGAACTTTTTTATTCCGGTATATAACATCGCACCCACGTGTGCCAATATTGGCATTAAGCGACAAAAGTTCGCCGTGCAAGTCACGAAGCGAGTTTTTGCCACGAACGCACCTAATACGCTCCAATATGTCCAACAATCTTGTTTTGGTGCATTTTGAACTTTTTGATTCTGGTATATAACATGTCCAAAAATCATTTTTTTGTGCTTTTTGAACTTTTTAATTCCGGTGAAAAACATGGCACCTACGTGTCCCAATATCGGCATTAATTGACAAAAGTTCGCCGCGAACTCTGCCAATACACTCCAATATGTCCAAAAATAATGTTTTGGTGGTTTTTGAACTTTTTTGATTCTGGTATATAACATGTACGAAAATCATTTTTTTGGTGCTTTTTGAACTTTTTCATTCCGATGAAAAACATCGCACCCTCGTCTGCCAACATTGGCTTTAATTGATAAAAGTTCGCCGCACGAGTCACAAAGTGATTTTTTGTGCTTTTTGAACTTTTTCATTCCGGTGATAAACATCGCACGCATTTGTGCCAATATATGCCAACATTGGCATTAATTGACAAAAGTTTGCCGCGCGAGTCACAAAGTGAATTTTTGCCACGCACGCACCCAATACAATCCAATATGTCCCAAAATCATGTTTTGGTGCATTTTGATCTTTTCGATTCTGGTATATAACATGTCCAAAAATCATTTTTTTGTGCTTTTTGAACTTTTTAATTCTGGTGAAAAACAAGGCACCCACGTGTCCCAATATAGGCATTAATTGACAAAAGTTCGCCGCGCGAGTCACGAAGTGAGTTTTGCCACGAACTCTCCCAATACACTCCAATATGTCCAAAAATAATATTTTGGTGCATTTTGAACTTTTTGATTCTTGTATATAACATGTCCATATATTATTTTTCGGTGCTTTTTGAACTTTTTAATTTCGGTGAAAAACATGGCACCCACGTGTCCCAATATCGACATTAATTGACAAAAGTTCGCCGTGTGAGACACGAAGTGAGTTTTGCCACGAACTCTCCCAATACACTCCAATATGTCCAAAAATAATGTTTTGGTGCATTTTGAAATTTTTGATTCTGGTATATAACATGTCCAAAAATCATTTTTTGGTGCTTTTTGAACTTTTTAATTCCGGTAGATAACATCCCACCCACGTCTGCCAATATCTGCATTAATTGACAAAAGTTCACCGCGCGAGTCACGAAGCGAGTTTTTGCCACGAACGCAACCAATACACTCTAATTTGTCCAAAAATGATGTTTTGTTGCTTTTTGAACCTTTTGATTCCGGTGAATAACATGGCACCCATGTGTGCCTATATCGGCATTAATTGACAAAAGATCGCCGTGCGAGTCACGAAGTGAGTTTTTGACACGAAAGCACCCAATAAACTCCAATATGTCCAAAAATCATGTTTTGGTACTTTTTGAACTTTTTGATTCCGGTATATAACATCGCACCCTCGTCTGCCAACATTGGCTTTAATTGATAAATGTTTGCCGCACGAGTCACGAAGTGATTTTTTGGTGATTTTTGAACTTTTTCATTCCGGTGAAAAACATCGCACGCATGTGTGCCAATATATGCCAACATTGGCATTAATTGACAAAAGTTTGCCGCGCGAGTCACAAAGTGAATTTTTGCCACGCACGCACCCAATACATTCCATTATGTCCAAAAATCATTTTTTTGGTGCTTTTTGAAATTTTTCATTACGGTGAAAAATATCACACCCACCTCTGCCAACATTGGCTATAATTGACAAAAGTTCGTCGCGCGAGTCACGAAGTGACTTTTTACGAACTCACCCAATACACTCCAATATGTCCAAAAATAATGTTTTTCTGCTTTTTGAACTTTTTGATTCTGGTATATATAAGATGTCCAAAAATCATGTTTTGGTGCTTTTTGAAATTTTTCATTCTGGTGAAAAACATCGCACGCACGTGTGCCAATATATGCCAATATTGGCATTAATTGACAAAAGTTTGCCGTGCGAGTCACGAAGTAAGTTTTTACCATGCACGCACCCAATACACTCTAATATGTCAAAAATTCATGTTTTGATGCTTTTTAAAAATTTTCAATCCGGTGAAAAACATCGCTCGTGCGTGGGCCAATATATGGCAACATTGTTATTAATTGACAAAAGTTCGCCGCGCGAATCACGAAGTGAGTTTTTGCCACGAACGCACCCATACACTCCAATATGTCCAAAAATCATGTTTGGGTGCTTTTTGATCTTTTTTATTCTGGTGAAAAACATCGCACCCACGTCTACAAACATTGGTATTAATTGACAAAAGTTCGCCGCGCGAGTCACGAAGTGATTTTTTGCCTCGAACGCACCCAATACACTCCAATATGTCCAAAAATCATGTTTTGGTTCTTTTTGAACTTTTTGATTCCTGTAAGAAAACATCGCACCCTCGTGTGCTAGTATTGGCATTAATTGACAAAAGTTCGTCGCGCGAGTCACGAAGTTAGTTTTTGCCACGAACGCACCCAATACACTCCAATATGTTCAAAAATCATGTTTTGGTGCTTTTTGAACTTTTTGATTCCGGTGAAAATGGAGGGAAAGGCATGGGTATAAAAAAATGAGAAAAAAAAAGAGAGATGGAAATAAAGCTTGCTCTCAAAACTTTGAGCATGGTGAAATGAAAATATAGTCATGCCCCTTCCATATTCATGCCAAGAAAGCAAAATGGAGAGCAAGTATAGAAAATGGGAGAATCATTTCTTTGTTCCACAATTCCACAAAATATTTCACTTTTCTATTTTCTACCACAAATAAAGACCCTTGATGTAGGAGTATGACTGATGATCCTCTGGAGTCCATATTTTGGCTTTGCAATATATATGATGCAATTATGTCACAATTTATCCCTACCAAGCTCCACATATCAGCCTTAGAATAGGGATAAATTCTAGCACACTTTGCCTTGGTGAGGATCCAAAAGAAATATATATATATATATATATATATATATATATATATATATATATATCCTTGAGAGATAAGAGAGAAAGTCAGTATGAGGAAAAGAGCTGGTTTGCGAAAATTTATAAAAATCCCATGAGTCTGACAGGAGAAGCAAGAAGGACTGGAATCAGATCATTCTATTTATCAATTACTCAAGATGATAGCCACTGATACAGTTCACTGGTGTAGGTATGGTTGTGAATAATTTATATGCTTGATTCATATCTTGAAGAAATTCATTTTACTCTAACCTTTACTCAGGGACGAGCAAAGAGCTAAGTGTGGGGGGTTTTGTTGGTGGTTGTTAAAGGCCGATTCTATACCGCCATTATCTACATATAGTTCAGATAATAAAACATCCAACTTTGTAATAGGTGCTTAATTTCACATATTCCACAAGTGTTGGTGTATATTTGTATGCAGGTGATAAACCCCGAGGTTGGGAGGAAATCTAGACTAAAGTGAGGAGAATTTTGTATCCATACGAGGATGGGTTGTGAACTTCATCAAAATACTAGAGAATCAGCCCAAAACTCCGAGAAATGGATAGAGGAGAGTCCAGGGAGTCCACAGGCCGAAGGCTAGGCTGGGAGGGCCCAGCCCAGGTTCGGCCGAACCCCCCTAAATCACCGTTGATCCTGGGGTTTGGCATGGACACTCCAGATGATCTCCTGATGGCGGTTGTGGGGCAGTTTGGACATTTCCCCTTCTCACAACCGTCATAACTGCTCTATAAAAGGAGCTTCACTCCTTCACTCACACACACACTTCCATGCTTGAGCTGAATTATAAGTGGCTCTATTGTATTATATTGTATACTAGAATAGGAAGAGAGTAGAGTAGAAGTCGGAAAAATTCCGGAGTTGTCGGTAATCTTCTCTCATTTCTTTTATCCTGTTTATTACTCTGAATTCAATATAATATTCTTCCTAAGTAATTTAGATTTATCTCATGAGAATTATCTCTTGGTTAGTTCCTAATTAGCATACGGGATCATTGTTCACTATAGTCCATATATTTGTAGTGATTGCTTTAGTGTTTGATCGAAACTAGAGTAGTTTTTAATTGTGTAGACGCGGTGTCTAGGTAATTAATCTCCAGTGGTTGCTGCGTATCCCACAGTTCGTTTGAGGTACGTGTAGAGGTGGTGACAGCCCTAAAGAGCACTTTAAGTCCTCCCTATCCGGGTACGTAGTAGAGCGACATCTGGGAACAGCGGGTTGCTAGTGCCTGAAGTATTGCATTAGGATTAAAGTTAAGCTTTCCCTATACACTGTTTCTCACTAGTAAATCCTCTCTATCTTGGCCTATCATATGATTGGTGTCCTTGGATGAACCGGAGGAAGATTTGACCACACACGTTCCCTTGGATTCGATACCCATGGAATACTCCGTAGGGGAAGTGCTACATCGGTATATCCGTGCGCTTGCGGATTCTATCTGTGATCGTAAGAAATACCAACACCCGACCTTCTCGATGTAGGATCCAGATAAACCGTGAAACCTCATGAACTGGATGAACAACACGCTGCCCGTGCAACTCACCTTTCACCATGAATTCACAAAACCACACGCTTTGAAAGGTTGATCCACTTGACCACGCAAAAGTGGATCTATTGCCCCCTCAATTCCCTGCAAGGAAAAGCAAGAACAATCTATGGCAGAACTCCCAATCCCTCTCTATAGTTTAGCAGCGGCGGCACAAAACCTAGGAGAAGAACAAGAGCAAATTTGCTGCAATTTTCATTAGAATAAGCGTGGTCTAACCTTTCTGGTCGAGCACAAGGCCTTACATACAATTCCAATACTAGAAACAAACTAGGACTCAATTTGGAAACTACATATTACAGGCACGAATTGTTTCGGTGATTGCGACGTGACCGCTTCGAGTCTTGTAGCCCAACAAGTGCTCATACAACCTAATCGGAGTCCGTATGACTGATTTGGGCCTCTTTTAGTATGGCAACCTCAGATTGCCACCCGAGTCCGAGTTGGGCCTTCTCGTTTTTATCTTCAGTTTTCCGGTACTGCAACTCTCCTTTGTTGTTGGTGCTGATTTGTTCTATCTTGTCGCTGGTGCCATCCCTCCACACCCCCCTCTCGGTAATAACGGTATGGGTTTGCGCCATTAAACAATGTATTGGATCAGAGAGCTCTTCCTCTTGTCTTTCGGTCTCCAATCATGTCATACCTTCAAATCTGAGCACAAGAAAAGAGCAACTATTAGGTAGTAAATTATGCTCACTACTATCATAATTCAAAGTACTTAGGAACAGATTCACCTTATTTCGAATTTCCCGTGCACGTGCTTGTGTCATAGGTCCCTTATACGCATTGGAGATTGTTGGATCGGGAGTGGCAGTAGAAGAATGTGAGGACCTAGGTAGGTCCTCATCATCCTCCCCCACTTGAAAAGGATTCGTCCTCGAATTTGTTTCTTCCGTGCCAAAGAATGGTGACAAATCAGCCACATTGAATGTGTTACTAACTGCGTAATCACCGGGAAGATCTTTCTTATAAGCATTGTCATTGATTTTCTCCAAAACCCTGAATGGCCCATCTCCAATGGCATAAGCTTGGACTTCCGCTTCTCCGGAAAACGATCCTTGCGAAGGTGCACCCAAACTAAATCACCGGGTTGAAATTGCATCTTCTTTCTGTGTTTGTTTGCCGTGCAGCATAGGACTGAATTTTTCTCTCAATGGTCTCCTTCGTCTTCTCATGCATTTTCTTCACATAATCTGCACGCTTTGTTGCTTCCATATTGGCACGTTCTTGAAGTGGCAGGGGCAGCAAATCAAGTGGTAATTGCATCTTCTTTCTGTGTTTGTTTGCCGTGCAGCATAGGACTGAATTTTTCTCTCAATGGTCTCCTTCGTCTTCTCATGCATTTTCTTCACATAATCTGCACGCTTTGTTGCTTCCATATTGGCACGTTCTTGAAGCGGCAGGGGCAGCAAATCAAGTGGTGTGATTGGATTGAAACCATACACGACCTCAAACGGACTGAGTTGATTAGTAGAATGTACCACCCTATTATATGCAAACTCCACATGTGGCAAACAATCTTCCCATTCTTTCAAGTTCTTCTTAATCATCGTTCTCAGCAACATAGAAAGTGTTCGATTCACCACCTCCGTTTGTCCGTCAGTTTGGGGGTGACAAGTTGTTGAAAACAACAACTTAGTCCCAAGCTTAGCCCACAAAGTCTTCCAAAAATAACTCATGAACTTGACATCACGATCTGAAACAATAGTGCGAGGTACTCCATGCAAGCGTACAACCTCCCTGAAAAACAAGTCAGCTACGTGCGACGCGTCGTTGCTTTTGTGACAGGGAATAAAGTGTGCCATTTATGAAAATCTATCAACAACTACAAATATTGAATCCCTCCCCCTCGTTGTCCTAGGCAATCCTAAAACAATGTCCGTACTAATATCCTCCCAAGGTGCATTAGGGACAGGTAATGGAGTGTACAAACCATGGGGATTCAATTTCGATTTTGCTTTATGACAAGTGACACACCTTTGCACATACCTCTCAACGTCACGCCTCAACTTAGGCCAATAGAAATTCTCAGATAGCAGCATATATATCTTTTCTCCTCCAAAATGTCCCATCAAACCTCCTGCATGTGACTCCTGCAACAAAAGCAAACGCACAGACGATTCTAGAACACATAGCTTGTTAGCACGAAATAAAAACCCATCATGCAAATGATACTTCTCCCAGCCTTTCCCATCCAAACACTTAGAATATGGATCTGAAAATTTGCTATCCTTAGCGTACAATTCTTTCAAACTCTCTAAACCTGAAACTTTCACGTCTAATTGAATCAAAAGCACACTCTTGTGAGATAAAGCATCAGCAACCACATTCTCTTTTCCTTTCTTATATTGCACAATGTATGGAAAGGACTCAATAAACTCAACCCACTTAGCATGCCTACGGTTCAGATTAGCTTGGCCTCTTAAATATTTCAAAGCTTCATGATTAGAATGAATAACAAACTCCTTCCGCCAAAGATAATGTTGCCAAGTTTCCAAACCACGTACAAGAGCATAGAGTTCTTTATCATAAACAGGGTAATTCAATTGTGCACTACCAAGCTTCTCACTAAAATATGCAATGGGCTTACCTTCCTGCATCAAAACACCACCAATACCGATTCCACTTGCATCACATTCAATCTCAAAAATTTTAGTGAATCAGGTAAAATAAGCAATGGTGCTTCAGTTAGCCTCTTTTTCAGCTCACAAAAAGAATCCTCTTGTGCTTTTCCCCATTCAAAAGACACACCATTTTTTGTTAACTCATTTAACGGGGTTGCAATACTGCTAAAATCTTTCACAAAGCGCCTATAAAAACCAGCAAGGCCATGAAAACTGCGCACTCGACTAACATTCACAGGTGTAGGCCAATTTTTAATTGATTCAACCCTAGATTCATCAACTTCTACACCCTGTCCAGAAACAACATATCCAAGAAACACCACCTTTTCTTTGCAAAAAGTGCACTTTTCAAACTTAGCAAACAAGCGTTCAGACCTAAGCATCTCTAGCACTTGCTGAATGTGAGCAAGGTGTTCCCCCATTGTTTTACTATATATCAAAATGTCATCAAAGCACACTACCACAAATTTCCCAATGAAAGCCCTTAGAACATAATTCATCAGACGCATGAATGTACTTGGTGCATTAGTCAAACCAAAAGGCATTACTAACCACTCATACAATCCAAACTTTGTTTTAAAGGCAGTTTTCCATTCATCCCCTTCTTTCATTCGAATTTGATGGTAACCACTACACAAATCAATTTTAGAGAATATGACAGCACCACTAAGTTCATCTAGCATATCATCAAGCCTAGGAATAAGATGGCGATATCTAACAGTAATGCTATTAATTGCTCTACAATCAACACACATGCGCCATGTACTATCTTTCTTTGGAACAAGAATAACAGGGACAGCACAAGGACTAAGGCTTTCACGTACGTACCCTTTGTTTAGAAGTTCTTGTACTTGTCGCTGAATTTCTTTTGTTTCCTCTGGATTGGTACGATAAGGTGGATGGTTGGGAAGAGATGCCCCAGGAATCAAGTCAATTTGATGTTCAATACCACCAATTGGTGGCAAACTAGCTGGCACTTCTTGTGGAAACACATCATCATACTTCTGCAAAACATGAGAGACCACACTAGGAAGAGATGTTAACTCATTAGTAGAAAGCAGTGCATCTTTGTATAGCAAGACAAAGTGCAACATAGTGGGATCATCTCTCATTTCTCTCATTTCGGATTTTGTGGCTAACATCACAAGCCTCTCTCCCTCACTTTTCTTTTTACCACTTTGTTTTGGCTTGTGGCTCTCACTCACCGATTTGTGGATAACACTCTTTTGCTCGCTTTTTTTTATCACTCTCAACAATAACTTCTAGCTTTTAGCAATTCTCATTTATAATTTGTGAAGGAGTCATAGGTCGCAGCACTATATCCTTTTCTTTCCACCTCAACTTGTACTGATTTGCACAGCCATCATGTTGCACCGCACGATCATATTGCCACGGCCTACCAAGTAGCAAGTGACACACCGTCATTGGCACCACATCACACTCCACAGTGTCACAATAGTCCCCAAACTAAAATGTTACATGCACCATGAATTGTATCTTCACTTCCCCACAATCACTAAACCATTGCACATGATACGGATGAGGATGATGCACCAGATTCAAACCAAGCATGCCGCACATCTCCTTACTAGCTAGGCTATGACAACTATCACCATCAATGATTACTTTGCATACCTTGCCATCAACTTTTGCCTTGGTCTGAAATAAATTGCATCGTTGTTCATGATCAATCTTGGGCTGAACCGTCAAAACTTTTGGAGTAACAACAAGTGAAGGTCCCTCTTCAAAGTCACAATACACAACACCATTTTCCTCATCCTCCTCTTGAGCATCATCAAAATGCGTCAAATCAGCAGCTGGATCATCCTCATCTTCACTTGTTGATTCATATTCACCATCCTCCAAAATCAGCATTGTCTTATTATTTGGGTAGTCCTTTTGCATGTGACCATGTCCAAGGCATTTGAAGCACTAAATATTGCTACTCTTTGGCATAGAACCTACCGAAGAGGTGCTGCTACCTGCAGAAACAACAGGTTTCTTGCTTGCACTTTGTGTACACTCCTCTTTCTTACTTGCTGAATTGAGAGAAGGAGAGTTGCTGGAGGTGAAGTTCTTGCTCAAGTTAAACTTTGGGGTCGGTCTATCTCCATTGGACAAAGAGCGAGCAGCAAATGAGGTGTTGCGTGCCACATTTGCATCTTCTTGGACTTGATGCTCTGCCTTTGTAGCTTGGTGCACCAATTGCACAACAGTGTTGTATGTATGAAAATTGACTATGCGTTTGATGGGATGATTTAGACCAGCAAGGAAACATGCCATTGTTTGCTCTTCATCTTCCTTCACTTTGGCTCGAATCATGGCTTTCTCCATCTCCATGTAGTACTCCTCTACAAAGCATGTTCCTTGCCTCATATTCTGCAATCTTTCAAAAATATCACGTTTGTAGTGACTTGGAACAAATCGTGCATGCATCTCATGCTTCATCTGTACCCATGTAGCAACACCAGGTTCATCGTGTTCCTCCCTTTGGTTCAGCACTTGCTCCCACCAAATCAGAGCATACTCATCAAATTCAAGTGATGCCATGTGTAACTTTGTTTCTTCAGTGTAGTTGCGCATACGTAATATCTTATCAACCTTTAATTCCCAAGTAAGATACTCCTCAGGATCGTTGGTACCACAAAATTTTGGTATGGTAACCTTGAGTTTTCCAAACCTATCCTCACGCTAGCCATTGCGAGCACGACGCCGTTGGTGCCCATCATCTTGATCCAACACGAAGTCTGCATCAACATCATCTTCATGTGCACCAATAGCATGGCCACGACCAGCACGGCCGCGACCCCTCCCATTGCCACCATTACCACGTCCACGCCCATGTGGACGCATGGCGTGTGCAGCAGCAATATTGCGTCTTTGTTGTGCTTCACGTTGCTCACGAGCAGTAGCTTCACCATCCGTCTCATCATGCAAGGATCCATGGACACTATCATCCTCAACATGAGGCCTCAGAAGATGTTCAAGATCGGAACAATATTTTGCCGCAATTGCTCCATATTGTTGTTCACTTGTACCTCAAAATCTTGAATAGTCTTTTCGAACTTCTGTGATAGTTCATCTGTTCTCCCCTCTAGAGTGTCCATCCTGGAATTCATCTCCCTTCGCAACACATCTCTCAATGCTTTGTATTGGAGATGGGTGATTGGTTCATTGCTGTTACCGTCATCTTCAACATCTTTAGCTTCTCCTATTCTTGCCATGGTTAGTTATGAGAAAATTCCTATATGCAGCAGCGAATAGAAAGAAAAAAAATTGTGGAATCTCTCAACTACACCCTTCTTACCAATCGATGTTCTTATCCTTCCTTCTTGAGATGAGGGGATGATTACACCCTAATGGTAGTAGACAACTCAAAGGTGATGGTTAGGCGAATTCACAGTTCAGGAGCAATTGCACACTTGGATGGCTAAGTGTGTGTCCTAGCAATTCTAAATTCAAGATATTTTCTTGTTAAGTAGTAATCCAAGCTAGAAAAAAATGCTTAGTTGCTGATCACATGATACAAATGAAGTGTACAGCACTCACACAATGATAATGGGACCTATGTAACCAAGAAGAGAGCTATCATAAAATGGATATGAAATCAAAAGCTCGTGTTGCAAAAGTACAAGGAGAGACGCTAGCTGATTGCTCAAAATCTGAATTGGGCTACCAGATTTGCACAAAACAATTAAAGACTAACTTCTGAAACAAACAATAGATGTGGTGACTGCAACACTTCTCTTTTTTTTTGTAATCCTTCCTTTTTTTTTTTGCTTTCTCGTTTTTTTGAACTCTTCTACTTCTTTTTTTTTTGCCACTACGATCAGCACACCAGATTGAACAATACATGTATGACTGTAAAAACACAACCTTGCAAAGCCCAAGAGCAACTTCCTACGCTAGTCTCAATGGGTTCAAAAGTATTAGCAAAGGATAGAATAGGCTCACTATTTTTTTTGTATTATTGATGTATGGACTCAGCACACAAACTGAAATAAGACTCAAACAAAACTCAGAACAACCACTAACTTTGTTGTCTCCGAAACACGCAGATAATGGCCGAATTAAGATGTCGACCAGAGATAATGATTTGTAGAAAACCACGTGCTCTTTCCAACAAGTATTTAAACACTGATTTCCGACCCTCTATGCAACTTTGATGACTATTTTACTGCACGAACTACGCACTGAAAATTCAGAACACGACAAGAAATAAAATCTAGCACACAAGATAAATTGATATAGGCTCAAGTGTAACACGAAGGAACACTAAGATCAGCAACCAAACACAAGTCTAATGGATTAAAACCTAACAAAAAAAACACTATAACCAGATTGCAAACTATGGGCTATTTTTGTTAAGGGTTTTTGTGTATAGGACAGAAATAAAATATGTAGCTAGGGTAAAAAATCCTACCGAGACAACCGTGCTCTGATACCAAGATGATACGGGGAAAGCCAGACCTTTTCGACGTAGGATCCAGATACACCGTGAAACCTCACGAACTGGATGAACAACACGCTGCCCATGCTACACACCTTTCACCACGAATTCGCGAAACAGCACGCTTTGATAGGTTGATCCACTTGACCACGCAAAAGTGGATCTAGTGCCCCCTCAATTCCCTGCAAGGAAAAGCAAGAACAATCTATGGCAGAACTCCCAATCCCTCTCTCTAGTTTGGCGGCGGCGGCACAAAACCTAGGAGAAGAACAAGAGCAAATTTGCTGCAATTTTCATTAGAATAAACGTGGTCTAACCTTCCTAGTCGAGCACAAGGCCTTACATACAATTCCAATACTAGGAAACAAACTAGGACTCAATTTGGAAACTACATATTACCGGCACGAATTGTTTCGGTGATTGCGACGTGACCGCTTTGAGTCTTGTAGCCCATGAGCACAATCTAGATCGGGCTTGAAGTTATCTTTCCAACAAGTGCTCATACAACCCAATCGGAGTTCATATGATTGATTTGGGCCTCTTTTAGTATGGCAACCTTAGACTGCCACCCGAGTCCGAGTTGGGCCTTCTCCTTCTTATCTTCAGTTTTCCGCTACTGCAACTCTCATTTGTTGTTGGTGCTTATTTATTCTATCTTATCGCTGGTGCCTTCCCTTGTCGGAGCCCGAAACTAACAACTTGGATCTGACGTAAATTAATGTATCAATCCCTGGATCAGTAGATATTCATACATACAATATAACTGGTTCTTCATTGCATACGTTAAAGTTTTACAATACTACGGGTTTTTACAATAATAGGTACTCACCTAACTATTTAATACACAGCGGATAAACATTCTGACATTCTGACTAGTGAGGTATAACCTTTAGGGATTCTCTAAGTTATCGGGGTCATCGTAGTAATAGTCATAAGGGTCCTCCTATTGACCCAAATCTGAAAAAGGGGTTATAAGAGCAAGGATGAGTATCCACAATACTCAGCAAGTTATCATGGAAATATGTTATGCATGGATATATAGTAGGGTTCTTTGCAAAAAGCAATAATAAACAATCTGGAAGAGTTATAGCAAGAATTTATGAAACATATAGACTTTAGATTTCTAACCAGGGTACCATATGAGTCCCGGTACTCAATTCCATGAGTACGGCTATTCGAATAGTTTCAAAGATATTCCACTGCAGCAGATGTACGCTTTACCCGCAGTCCACGACTTGCTGATATTCATCGGCTTTAGTCATGGCCCAGTATTAAGTCATTAACAATTATGGTACCTGTTCTATGAACTTATATCCTCATATGCTCTGAACGTATTGTTAACAGCAGCAAGAGGAGTTCTGGCGTTCCCGAGGTATTTAAGGGGGAACTGATCATATGACACCACGTCATCTCGATCAGGGTTTAGAAATTTATAGTTTATACTCGAGTATCACAAACCATTTACCTCTACATGGTAATGGTTAAAGTTGCCCTTCGCGGCTATAGTTGCCTCCTGCGCGAGGACTTAAAAATAAGAACCACTATACAGAGGTGACATATTGCTAATTAACATAATAACTAGGTCTATCCCCATTCTAGAAACTGCGGTCGTACCCGTTCGTTCGACATAAGTACCTGGTAATAACTATATCGATCAAGACAGTACTAGCCACCCGGAAATCATCCAATTCTTACGTACTGTCCCAATCTAAGTATGAGATATTTTAACCAGATTGTAAGAAAAATAAGCAATACTAAATTATCTGGGTTTCTATGATTGATTTATGAATAATAAAATAGAGTATTGAATAGAAGGCTATAAATAAATAATTTGTAAAATATAGGATTAAATGTTCAAAAGGTGTATAGTATCTTGCCTTGCTCGATGTCCTAAGATTGATTGATATTATCTATTGAGTCAGAAGAATCCTCAAGACCTAGGGTTAGACATATAAGGTTCAAATTCAAAAGGAGTTCAAATAAAATCCAAAAATAAGAAAAAAATGGAGAAAATAAAATAAAATGCAAAAATAGCAAAAAGGGGCTCAAAACATAGAAAATAATTTTAGAAGAATATTGGTCCAAGTTTCACTGGAATTGGATCTATATTTTAAAAGATATGAGCTTCTAAAGTTTGAAAATCAAATAAAAGTGAAATATTACTGTGTGCGGGTCCCACCTGTCAGTCTCTCTCTCTCTTCTCTTCTTCTACCTCCGGCCGTTCCCCAAATTGGGCCGGCAGCACTAGGGTTGGCGATTACGGCGGCGATAGAGGGGAAAAGGGGTTGCGGCCGAGGAGGGAAGGGAGCTAGGGTTCTCCGGCAACGGCGAGCGGCGGCGGAGGGATTAATTCGGTGTATAGACGGCCTAGCGGCTAGGGCGGTGGTGGCACGGTTAGGCCGTGATGGTGATCAAGGTGATATGAGTTAGACATGGCTAGGGGAGGGGTTCTAGGGCATCTACGAGGTACCTAGATGGATTCCGACAGCTTGCCGACCTTTGGCAAGGCGCGGAGAATACTTGCTGACGAGCACCTCTATTGGTGGCGGTCATGTTCACGTCGGTAGCTCAGGGGGTGGCATGATAGTGCAAAGTGATTGCTAAAATGGAATCTTGGGAGTATGTAGATGGTTAAAACGGAAGAACTCACCGAGATCGGTTGAAACGGCGGATTACGGCCGGAAAAACTTCTCGGCGGCGAAGAACAGAGCAACGCGGGGGCAGCGGTGCTTGGCTTGGTGCGGCGAGGTAAAACTTGACGCAGAGCTTCGATTAGGGCTTAGTATACTAGAACATGATAGGATATAGGTGTCTAAGAGGTAATTAGGGCGGAGGATGGATGGAGGGGTGTGGAGTCGCTCGCGCACAAGGTGTTCGACCGACGGGCGATGGTGATTGATGGAATGGATTGGGGAAGCAGAGCTTCAGGATGTGGGGCTATGGTTGTTGATGATCGATGTTAGACAAGGAAAGGATTGGGGTCCTATTTATAGGGCTAGAAGGAGCGGATGAGCTCGGACACCGACATCGCCATGGATGAGCTCAATCTTTGGATAGGGCTGGGGCGGCAGAGGCTGTGAGAGGGCGGCCAAGATCAATTTGAGTGGCGGGAGGCCACGTTTGAATACTTACCGGCGAAGGATTGGCTTGACCGCGTGCAAATTCGGCTGGCGACGTGTTGGCGCCAATCCGGGTGCGACGCGCGGCGGCGGTGAGGGTGAAAACGGCCGACTCAGGGGTGAATGGTTTGAATTGTGAGAGGAGATATCACCGTCTATCTTCAATCCAACCGTGCGACAAGAATTGGCACGATTCACCCGGAGTAGAAGCGAAATCGCACTCGGCGGCGGCTTTGGAGGGGCGCGCACAGCGTCGAGTGGCGATTTCTTGCGGCGGTCGTCGTCCCGGCTTTGTCGTCGTCAAGATTGGTGCGGCGACGACGGTCTGAGGGCGTCGGATGGGCAGCGGCGCGCCAAGGCGGTCGGGCATGCGCGATCGATCCAGAGACCGACGCGTGGCGGCTCGGCGCGCGGCAAAGTCGGATGCCAGGGCGGCGCGCGCAAGGGGAGGAAAAGGGCAACTAAACCACGGTTTTTGAGTGGGTTGTGGTCCCCTAGGATCAATTCTAGAGTTTGCACAAGATTAGGTGGTGGTTGGGCTGCTCTAGCTGGCTGGGCATTTCATCGAGCACCTTGTGTGCGATGAACAGTGAATTTCAGAATTTTTGGATATTTTCCTAGAAAAGAATGAACTTAATCTATGAATTTGGAAGGTTTTCACTAGGGTTTGGAGGAAAGCAAATCCTTACTAATATTAGGGTAAACTAAGGAAATAATCTATAGTTTGAAATTTGAGAGAATTTGCTCAAATCCACTAAGGTTTGGAATAAAGGGAATAATTAGAGAAAATTAGTAGCGTTCTAAAGAAGTAACACTTGAACCAATTTAAGAATCAAATACATTTTTAAAATACGCTAATTTAATCAAAAGCCAGCATGATGCAGTCAAATTTTAGTTTAAAATTTGAGGATGTTACATCCCTCCACACCTCCCTCTCAGTAATAACGTTATGGGTTTGCGCTATTAAACAAAATATTGGATCAGAGAGCTCTTCTTCTTGTCTTTTGGTCTCCAATGATGTCATTCCTTCAAATCTGAGCACAAGAAAAGAGCAACTATTAGGTAGTAAATTATGCTCACTAATATCATAATTTAAAGTAATTAGGAACAGATTCACCTTATTTCGAATTTCCCGTGCACGTGCTCGTGTTATAGGTCCCTTATACGCATTGGAGATTGGTGGATCGGGAGTGGTAGTAGAAGAATGTGAGGAGCTAGGTAGGTCCTGATCATCTAAGGTATCATATGTATTTGATCCCAAGGTGTAACATACCTAAATTCTAGGCCTTAAGAATTTCATGTCAAAATAGTTGGAAGTTAACATTTTCATTTTTTAGAGCTAAAAATTTTCATTTGTAACCTAGGTATGGTCAATCTAACCTTTTTCATCTTTAACATAGGACAAAGATGCAAACACAAGTGAACGTATGCATACTCGCACAAAACATGTTTTGACTTGAGTCCTCTTTGTCTATTTGGATTTTTTGTTGGCATTGCATATTAGGTCTCATGAGCATAAATAAAATATAAAATTTCACTAAGCAAACCTATAACCACTCTTGAGCAATAATTATAAAGGCATGAAAATAAGGTTAAATAATATCACCTCAGGTCAAGAGAGTCCAAATATAATTTTTATGAATAACTAGATGCATTTATGAGTAGGAAACACACACACACACACACACACACACACACACATATATATATATATATATATATATATATATACACTCATATGGGGCACCATGGTATCTAATGCACAAAATCACTCAAATTTTTCAAAATTTTCAAATTGTGAGTATATACCTAGTTATAATAATTCGATTCATACCTATACCTATCAACAAAACAACTCAAATTTAACTTTATTTCACAATCCGTGATTACATATCTAACTAATTATATGTATGGATGCTATATACCTAGAATCAAAATCTAACAAAAACAAGTTCAAACTTGCTTTGAACTAGTTAGTAAAGTAGTTAATGTTAATACCTAAGTAATTAAAAAAGTTTCATACTCATTTGAATTGGGTATATACTCATACTCAATTTCAACAATGGTGCCCGGGCACCATGGAGCACCAAACAAAATTACTATATATATATATCTATATATATAAAAGTCTTGCTAATTATATAAAATAATTCGTGCAAGATAAAATCTTGGGAAAATTCATATAGGCTCTAATCAACACATACAACTCACTGTAATTTTGATATAATTTAATAACTAAATTTGATATCTCAAATAAATCAGTCAAACCAGTGTTAATTATAATCCTTAATCGGCTAAAGCCTATCCTCATCAAAATGTGTATTAAATTGTGTATAAGTGTATGAGTTAAATAATTTATTAAAATACTAGGTTAATTATCAAGAATAAATATATTTTTTTCAGAATTTATTTAATATTTTTAGACCTCCTAAAAATTCAAACAATCTCCTATCGGGCTCATCTTCTCCAATTTTCTGAGAACAAACTACACATAATTTTTTAGTGCAATAAAATAAAATGGAAACTATGTACATTCACCTACCTCCAGTAAAATCCACATGAATTTATCTACACCACAAATTAATCTATGAATTAACAAATATGGGGAAGAGAAATAATCTTGGAAATAAATGAAAAACGTCTTTCACTCATGTTCCTACCCATCTAGGGATGATAATTTTACCCATGCCTTCGGGTATCCGTGGATACCCGACCCGATGGTCATGGGCGTGGGTGTGACATTTTACCCATGGACACGCCTGCCCGAGACCCGAAGACATCATGGGTAATAGCCGGGTTTCATTTTTTACCCGTGGGTAACCCATGCCCCACCCGATACATATGTATTAGCTAATTTTGACTTATTTCTTAACTCTTATACCATTTCTCTTGGTTCATTTGTGATGCTAACTGATACTAAGTTGTGATGTAATTCAAATTATTGTTGATAAACGATAATTTGGTAAATTATTAATTTTATTTCTCTTTGTTAAATTACATATCTTTCAAGTTATTATTCATGTGAGATCCATTGGGTACCCGCCGGACATACCCGCGCCCGCCGGGCATGGGTACGGGCACGGAGTTTTGCCCGCTAACTCTAGTGGGTAGGGTACAGGCGGGCAATGTCGGGCATTGGGTCGGGCATGGTTTTGTTCTACCCGTGGCCGACCCGACCCATTGCCATCCCTATACCCATCCCTCACACCCACACCTAGCAACCATCACCCTGGACCCACCTTTCATCGTCCCTATGTCACCCCATCTCTGTGTCTATTCCCCAGCCGACCAAGATACACCGAGGGAAAGAGAGAGCGAGGAGGAAGTGGTGCCGACCGGCACTGGACGCGCGTGACGCATGGCCTCGACGTGGCAACGCCGAGCCGAGTCTTCATCTCCTCCCAGCTGCATCGCTCATTCCCATTCCTCACTCTAGTGCCGACCAAACCGAGAGCGAATGACCTCAGCCTCTCCGACACCTTATCTCCGCTGCCGGCTGCGAAGAAAGACGACCCCGCCAATTGTCGTCATGCCGTCGTCGTTGCTATATTTTCCCTGATCCATGATCTCCTCTCGACGCCGGTTCCATCCCTTCTGGCCTAGCCCTCTATCGTGCAGTGAGCGCACGGGAACGCGGACCTCGCCGACAATGCTCTGGAGCACGCACTGGACGCCGCCATCGGGACATCGTCTTCGTCGACGTCGAACCGGAGCAAGCCGAGCTGAGCCACCGCGCCATAAACATCTCCTCGTTGTCCTCTCCTAAAGACCTCATGAACCCTAGCCGGAGGCGCTGCGAGGAGGAAGAACGACACCGTTTTCTCCAACTCCGGTCAACCGTCGCCATGGTCGATTCCGCCTCCTCCGGTGAGCCATTGTCCGATTATTTGCGCATGGACCATCCCTAGAACCTCTCTAACACGATACCTGTATGGCAGTTCTTTGAGGGCATCGAGTCGTCGCCGTTCACCCGAAGCTCCCCGCCGTCGCCGAACCGTTCTGTGCATGGTCACCGCTACCAACACCTCGCCAAGTTTCATTGGACGCACGGTAAGCATCCTAGGATCCCATAGAGGCACATGCATGTAGCAAAACATCTAGATCGATGCTCTACCCTCACATTCACCATCACCCCGAGAGCCGCCGCCGCTTGCGCCACCGCTACAATCAAATTTGGTCACCATCAGCCGTGATTCAACTACAAACGGGTGCTCTAGAGCTTAGATACATTTTCTATTTTGGACACATGGCGATATCGGCCACCGTTCGCCACCGGCGAACCCAAATATGGCCGCCGGCCATTCATGCCACCCCTGTACAGGTCGCAGGGACCTCTACTGAGAAGAATCAAAACTCTAGGTGCTATTTTGTAAACGTTCGCTCACACAGAGAACAGTCAGAGGACCGCGGGGTCTATTCCCTTCGAACTTTAGGGGACTTTTTGCATATTTCTAGAAAAATCTAAATGAAATGCCTAAAGCTTTATATTTTCAACAGAAAGACATGTAAACTTGTAAAATCCATAACAAATTGAAAACAACTCATTTTGGATTAAATAAAATTTCTGTGAACTCAACAAATCATTAACTTTAATGTTATGGCATAAAAACTTGCACTCACTGTACAAACGTTTCCTCTAAAATTCATCTAAATAAAATCACACATAAAACTTGCACAAATTTATAAAATGCATAGAAAATTCATTACAACTCAAAATGAATAAAAATCAGTTTCTACAGATCCACCGACTTATTTTCTTCTATAAAGTAAAATAAAATAGTATACATACTTTACATCAAATGCCTACAAAAATATTATCTACAAAATGATTAGTTTTGGATAAGCTGAACATTAGAAATTCAAATAAAATTTGTCTCAACTCCTTTTTAGATGAACTCAAGTTCTGTAGAATCACAAAAATTATGCACTTCAATGATATAAATTAAGAATACACATTCACAGTACATGAAAATCTCCTAAACTTTAATGTGAGGAGATAATCAACATAGAGCTCACATTAACTTGTAAAATTTTTTAGAAAATTCATATTTAATCCAAATGGAGTGAACCAAGTATATATGTAACCAGCAAGAAGTGAGCTTCATCCCAGTAAAATAGAATATGGCACCTTCCGTACTAAATATATCTCTAAACTTTAAATTGATAAACTAGATGCTAATCACATACTACAAGTTAAGCAAATTATATAAAATACATCCAAACTCCAAATAAAGCAAATGGATCCTAGATGGACCAGAGAAAATATAACTCCAACCTCTTCCACCAAAACTTAATGCACTTAGCTTATATAATAATTTCAAGGTTAATATAATGTATTGCTAGCATAGACTAGAGCACCCCTAGTTTATAAAGTATGAACCATGATAAGACCATAAACTTATGAATTAAAAATGGTTTAGTTAACCAAATTATTCCTTTTACTCAACTCAATCAATAAGTAACATGTTCTGGATATAAAACTCCCAACTTCCAAGACATGTACATGTAGAACATTATATGCCTACAACACATTATAACTTGTAAAATTCATAAGAAAATCATTATAACTTCAAAAATTGTAAAACCAAATGTATAGTCTTAGAAAAAACACCACCACACCTCTGTGAAGTTAAATCTAATAAAATTCACATGCAAAAATATTTCATAATGCTACCTAAGCCAATACTACACTATATCGATGTAACTTCTAAAATTCGTAAATCCCAAATAAAAAGTGATAAAATAGAAATTATTTCACCTAAATTCATTTTAGACCAGAACCTACCAACTGTGCACAAATCATGCATCTTCGAGCATTTGGAATTTTTACATGTTTTGGTATTTATCATTACCATTATTTTCTTTAAAAGTATGAAATCAATACCGGTGAAGGAGATGAATTATAATTAATCTTAGGGAGGTCATATGTCAACCAAGGCAAGTTTTTCCCTTACTTTGAACATATTGAATCCTATGTTTTCGGGCTAAATGTTTTGTTTGTAAAGTTGCACGTGTATTTCTAACTATCGAAACTTTCAAAAACTATAAGTTGTAGTTATGTCCTAAAGATGCATGAATCCCCTTTTTAAAATCACTCCCTTACTGTTTTGAACCTTAGGATTAATTAGAGTACTTTATTTGTGCTCATATGACTATACTATGTGTTTATAAAGTGCAAATGGTTAGTGATAAATAAAAAGTAAAAACATGGTTATGGGTCACTTACTATACTTTTTTAAGGCTTTTTTGAATATTATGGACAGAGATGAATCTCTGATTATTTGTGAAATCAAATGAGATAAAATGTGATTTTTAGACTTGGGCGGCAAGTGGTATGCATATGGTAGTAGTTGCATACCGATAGGGGGAGTGTTCGCCTGAGTCGATTAAGGACCAAACATCATATCACCCATTATGTTTACCGTACATCCACATGTGTCTATGGGGGACCTTGGCCTATTAAGTTAAACACTTGTCTAGCCTTGCATTTGGGAGGCCGTTGTAGTAGAGGTAGCAGTCACGAGTGTACGGTGGGCTACCTATAGAAACTACCCATATGTGTGTGTGATCGTACGATGATAAATTCCCTACGTGTGTATTTTCCGTGAGGGGACGAGTGTAATGTTCCGCCTCACGGAATGGGCGTCTAAGTCTTTCCAATACTACGGTATTGTGCCACGTGGTGGGGTCCGTTCGATGTTCACCACCACAGCATTATGTTTAAAGCGTGGCCCCGCCACTTAACGGTTCTAGGTCATATTCCAAGTATGCCTAGGATGGGGGAACATGTATCGTGCTCATGCAAGGTTAGATAATACTTAATGTAAAAGCCTCGTTATGACCTCTAGACCACATTCAACGTGTAGAATGTGGTAGAGCCTTGCAAACTCGAAACAAACTAGAGTGTTCATATCATGTGGGTAAAGCTATACAAACTTTGCAGAGTTCTAAAAACTAATCGATTAGCCATGCTCACGGTCATCAGTGGCATGATGGTATACTATGGGTATAATCTTGTGATTTCTAAATGCTTTTGGAACTAAATGTTTGAGAATGATGATGAGATTGTTATATATAAGTAGTATGATTGCCTTACTTTCGGATTGGTAAGGGAATGATGCTTATCTACATATGTTGACCATGCCATGATTATTATGCTTTACATATTTCTTAAATGTTTTGCTTAAATTACGTTGCAAATGGTTTGTGAACTAAAATTTGCTTTATGCTGAAAATTAAAACCACAAATAGCCTTCCTTTGACTTAGAGCTTTCATGTATACAGGTTTGATAGTGCTCTTGCCAGTACATTAATCAAATTAATATACTGAGTCTTGCCATGATTTGTCTAACTTATGTTTTATAGGGAATAGACTTGGCATAATTTGAGTGATGCGGGTTTCGACTGCTTTTTCTAGGATTTGAACTTAATGGGGTAAACCCCTAGTCGGTGTGCTTGTGTTTGGGTAGTTAAGCTTCCGATGTTCTCTGATATAATTATATTTGGCCGGTCGGCCATTGTAATTATTAAGTAGTTGTAATTTGAAATCACTTTCATCTTAAATGTATTTTGCTATGTATCTTCATGCTTAAGATGAAAGTGTGAATCTACTGCACATTCTGGGAACTAGATTCACATTAGTATGAATTAAGAATATTTTAGATGTTGTAGATCTTTAGCCATTGTCAAGTCTCGGAATGTGTAACATATCTGGTCGTCGTCTTCGAGCGGTTCAAGGGGTACATCTCAGGCTGAAGTTGACTAGCAGGCTAAAAGGCTTAGCAATGTCTCTAATATTCTTCTCTCGAGGCGTCGGATATTTCATTATGTTTGTTTGATGACTTCAATTATTCACTTCATCTCTCAAATATAATGGGAGATCCGAAGAGCCTACGACACAAGGGGAGATTTATAAGAGAAAACTATGCTAATAATTTATATATTACTCATATACATCCTCCGACACAAGAGAAGATTTAATTTATATATTACTTATATACATCCTCCGACACAAGAGAATTTTAATTTATATATTACTTATATACATCCTCCGACACAAGAGAAAGATTTATAAGAGAGAACTATGCTAATAATTTATATATTACTTATATACATTATAGTCTAAGCAGGGGTTAATTCATTTATACTAGGTAGAGTGACACGATGTAAGAAAAACTCATACTCTCATTAAATAAATCTAGGCTATATTAAATAAATCTAGGCTATGTGAAGAAAGAAATAGAAAACAAATTATTCCTATACTTCTAGTATACATGCATCTTTAGTTTACAATTGCTAGTATATAGCTATGCAACCAATACCCCCTAACAGTGCGTTCTTGGTGTTTTGAGAGACCAACCCTGATTGCCGAGTTTCTCACGACAACCCGTCATGACCATCCAACCGGGATCAAATATGGAGTTTATTACGACAACCTGTCATGACCATCCTACCAGAATCAAATACGGAGGAGTACCCACCCAAGGAAAGTGTCTTAGGAATATATACTAACGTAGAGGAATACCCGTACTGAGCTATCACCATATATGCCCAAATAATGATAAATCTAAGCACCATGTTTACATTATTAAATACTACTCCATATCCTCTAGAATGACATAGAGCAATCATTTGCATGAACATTAAACCCACACCATTGCACCTCTATGGTAAGCTAGTCACACAACTATATCGAGACAAATATAAAATAAAGCCGGTACTAAGAAAAAGTAAAATACCGAAGTGTCGTAGGCTCTCCGGACCTTCCATTATATTTGAGAGATGAAGTGAATAATTCAAGTCATCAAACAAGCATAATGAAACATCCGACACCTTGAGAGAGAAATATTGGAGACATTGCTGGGCCCTTAGCCTGCCAGTCAACTTCATCCTGAGATGTGTCCATCAAACCACTCGAAGGCGGCGACCAGATGTGTTACACATTCAGGAGACTTGACAAAAATGGCTAAAGATCTACAACCTCTCAAATATTCCTAACTCATACTCATGTGAATCTAGTTCCCAGGATGTGCACTAGATTCACACTTTCATCTTAAGCATGATTACACATAGCAAACACAACTAAGATGAAAGAAACTTAAGACTTACAACAACTTAATAATTACATAGGCCGACCGACCAAATAGACTTATTAGAGAACAGCGGAAGCTTGACTACCCAAACACAAGCACACCGACTAGGGGTATACCCCATTAAGTTCTCATCCTAGAAGAAGCAATCGGAACCCGCATCACTCAAAGACTAAGACTAAACCTGCAAACAAAAGGTTATATCAACAGCAAGAGTCAGTACATTAAACAAGTTAATGTACTGGCAAGCACAAGTCAATCCTACCATACTACATGTAAGGCATATATTCAAAGGAAGGCAATATGTAGTTCATTTTCAGCATAAAGCAAGTTTTGTTTCGCAATTCTTTTGTAAAAGAGTTGATGCTTCAATTAACAAAACAAATTTTAAGTTTCAATATTTAATTCATCATAATTCCATTATAATCAATCTCCTGTTGTCATCCTTTGACAACAAGTCATAATATATCACCTCACACACACAACTCAACACATTTATCAATTTCAAACCAATATCACATGATCACATTTTTAAAACATAGTCTATACTCATGACACATCACCAAAGCGCTCATGACCGTGAGCACGGCTAATCGATTAGTTTAAAGAACTCTGCAAAGTTTGTACAGCTTTACCCACATGATATGAACTCTCTAGTTTGTTTTGAGTTTGCAAGACTCCATCACACTCTTCATGTTGAATGTGATCTAGAGGTCATAACGAAGCCTTTACACTACCTAGAATCTAGCCTTGCACCAGCACGATACGTGTTCCTCCATCCTAGGCATACTTGGAAATATGTCTAGAACCGTTAAGTGGCGGGCCCACGCCTTAAACTTAACGCCGTGGTGGCGGACACAACGGGAACCCACCCACGTGGCACAATACCGTTGTATTGGACAGACTTAGTCACCTAAACTACCACGTCGGGGCAAATAGGAAGTTCCTCTGAATCATCGACTAATTCCTCAGAATTATCGACTAACTCATACACACCGGCCTACCAGAATGCAAGGCTAGTTCTAAATAGATTAATCAGCTTAGGCCATCCCATACTAGCACATGTGGATGTACGAATAACTTTAAATGGGTGACACAAGTTCGGTCCTTATGGACTTGGGCAAACACTCCCCCTATCGGTATGCAACTAACACTATATGCACACCACTTGCTGCCCAAGTGTAAAATCACATTTTACACATTTTAGTTCGCAAATACCCATCATATTCATTTTATTCCAGCAAAGGTTCAAGTATCAAAACCACATTTTAATTATAGATGGAATGAGCATTTGCATATTTCTAAGCATGGCTAAGCAAGTAATTGCACATAGAGCATATATAAACCCATTTGAGCACAAAGAGTGTACTCTAACCATTTCTAGGGGTTCAAACAGCAAGAGGATCAATTATTCAAGGTGGGTTATGCAGCAAATAGGTCATAACTACCTTAACCCAGTTTCAAATACCGATATAGTCTAAGTTCACATTCAACTTTGCAAAAAATATTTTCATTCCTCAAATCATGGGATTCAATGTGTTCAAAGGATGGGAGGAGAAAACTTGCCTTGATCAGAGAATTGTTAGCACCTAATCCACTTCTTCACCGATTATGCAATTATCTAGATAAAGGACACGATATGCAATTAAACACCGAAAGAGCTGAAAATCCAAAATGCTCTAAAATGCATGATTTATGCACAGTGGGTTGGTACTGATCTAAAATGAATTTAGGTGAAAGATTTTTTTATTTTATCTTATTCCATTAGGGAGTTATGAATTTTTAGAAGTTTTATCGGTTTATAGTAGTATAGTCTTAGGTAGTGTTATGAAATACTTTTGTAAAGTGATTTTTGTTAGATTAGACTTCACAGGGGTGTGGAGATGTGTTTTCTAAGACTAACACATTTGGTTTCACAATTTTTGGAGTTATAATGATTTTCTTATAGATTTTACAAGTTACAACGTGTTTTAGGCATATAGTGTTTTATATGTGCATGACTCCTGAGTTATAGGTTCAGAACATGCTACTTCATGTTTAAGTTGAATAAAAGGAATAATTTGGTTAACTAAAACATTTTTATCTCACATGTTTATGGTCTTTACTACTATGGTTCATATTTTATAAAGTAGAGATGCTTTAATCTAAACTAGCAATATATTATATTAACCTAGAAATTGTTATATGAGCCAAGTTCTTCTAAGTTTTAGTGGATGAGGATGGAACTATGGCTTCACTGGTCAATCAAGTTTTTATTTAGGTTTAATTAGACCTAAAGTGTATATATATACTTATACATGTTTATGTATTACTTAAACAACACTATGTGTTTAAATTCTTATTTCACTAAGTTAAGGTTTTGATCTATGTTCTCTACAAAAGGTGTCAAATTTTATTTTACTATGTTGAAGCTAACTATTTGCTGGTTCTATAGAAACTTTGTTCATTTCATTTGGACTAAAAATGAATTTTCTACAAGTTTTACAAATTAAAGGCTGCTCTATGTTAGTAAATCCTTATATGAATATTTAGAGACTTTTACTACACAGCAAGTATATAATCTTATTTCATAACTTGGAAATACATGTTTTAGTGATCCTACATAACTTAAGTTTACTCAAATTGAAGCTAAATTGGGTTCTACATGAATTTCTAAAGTTTAGCTTATCTAAAACTAGTCATTTTAAAGATAACAGTTTTAGAGGCTTTTGATGCAAAGTAAGTAATTACTTTTATTTCACTTAATCAGAGACTGTCTGATGATGAATCTGCAGTTTTTGAGTTTGTTTCAAAATGAGTTGAAATGAATTTTCTATGTATTTTATAAGTTTGTACATGTTTTATGCATGACTTATCTTAGATAAATCTTAGAGACATTATTTGTACAGTGAGTGTCAAGTTTTATATTTCTGGAATAAAGTTCATAACTTCAAGAATCTACAGAAACTGGAATCACTTCAAAATGAGCTATATTTGATTTTATATAGATTTTACAACTTTGTGCATTTTTCTGCTAAACATATATTTGTTTGGGCATTTTCCTAATTTTTCTTCAGATTTTAAAGGATGGGTCCACATGGCTGTGAGGGACCAATATGCACAAAGGCCCTTGAGGTTTCTAGGAATCAACCCGCAGTCCTAGGCCCATATGTCAGTGTTTCTACAATTGTAAACAGATCCCTGCACTTAATCTAATTCACGGAAGTCATCCCTCTGCTCTAGGCAGAGCAGAGCTAGCCATGGCTGAGCTCGATCTGGAGCTCGCCGGCGGCAAACGGTGGCTCGATTGAGGTTGAGGTCAAAATATAAAATGAAGAGCAAGCTCTCGCGATTCCATTCCTCTAGTTTTCTTGGTTAGAGGACATCGGAGTAGCGCCGATGGCGAGTGTGAGCGGCGGTGGTTTTGGGGTGAAAGTGCATGTGCGCATGGAAGTCGATTACGAACGAAAAGGATGCATGCATGTGGTCTTCTAGACTTCAGGATGCTCACCGTGGGTCGAGCTAGGGTTGTCGAGGTCTTGGCGGCAGCGGTGACTTGTGGAATGGCTCGGCGACGGCGCTCCTCCTCGGGTGAACGACGACGGCTCGAACGGGACAATGAGCTGCTTCAAGCAAGCATGCACGAGGGTTGTGAGGTCAAGGAGATGGTGTATGCGCAAGGAATCGAACAATGGCTCACCAAGGCAGCGGTAATCGACGATGACGGCGGAGGCGATCCTAGATTGGCGCCGGTGAAGAAAAGGATGTGTTCTCCGTGTTCTTGATGTTTCCGGCTGGGGTTCTTGAGGCGTTTTGAAGAGGAGGTTGAGGCGATGACAATGGCGCAGCAGCTTTCTCTGAGGTGAATGAGAATGGCCGGACGACGACAATGGTTGAAGCGGCGGCGCTCCGGTGCGTGCTCCAGGGCGTCGTCGGCGTGGTCGCGTTCCGGTGGCTGTGATGCACAAAACGGGAGGTGGTCAAAAGAGAAATGGTTCGGCACTGTGTGGAGAGAAGGGAACGCGAAAAACCTGGAGATGACCTTTACCCAATCAGCGATGGCGATGGTCGTCGTCTCCACGGCCGGCGGCAAGGTTTGGGGCGATGGAGAGGCAGAGAACTTCCTCCCTCGGCTTCTTCAGCTCCAGACTGATGAATGGAGAATGGCGACGCGTCTGGGAGGAGTAGAGTGAGAGAAAAGGGAAACCGAGATCGACGACACGTTGCGGCCACGCGTCGGCTCGCTCAATCTCTCCCTCTCTCGGCTGGAACAGTGGAGGAAGTGATGGACAGAGTCAAGGCAAGCTTAAGAGGCTGTCAGGTGGGTCCAGGTCGTGGCAAACTAGGCTAGGGTGAGAGGGTTGGGTAAGATTCTGGGTAAACTTGATTTTTAGATTAATTTTCGGAATTATTTTCTCCTCTAACTTTGTAACTACATAATTCAATGTGTGGACCAAATTAATTAGTGTTGATTTTACTGGAGGTAAATGATTACACCTAGATTCCATTTTCTTTGGTTGCACTCAAAAATAATGGGTGGACTGCTCACAGAAATTAAACAAAGATGGGCTATTAGAAAGCTAGATTGAATTTTTAGGAGGATTAAACAGAGAAGGAAAATTCTAGAAAAATTACATTTATTCATGATAACTAATCTAGTATTTGAATAAATTATTTCCCATGTTCACTTATGTGCAGTTAAATGTACTTTTGGATGAAATATGGTTTTAGCCGATTAAATTTAATTTGAGTTCTTTTACTTGTCTGCTTCAACCGATTAATTTGAGATATCAACTTGAGTGTTAACACGTTACCAAATTACAGAGGATAAGTTTGTGCTCATCACTGTCCACATAAATTTTTCCATGATTTTATCTTGCACAAAATATTTTAGAGAATTAAGATGACCTTTGTTTGTATATGTGTTCCCACTTCATAATTGCATCTAATATTATTATAGGGATTACATTAAACTTATTTTAGGCTGAGAAGATGATATTTGAGTTTAATATTAAGTCCACATGTTATCACCCAAGATTAACTATAGGTTTGTTTAGTGAAATAATTCTTTTAGATTGTGCTCATGGGATCTATTATGGAATGCAAGACCGAAACTCCAAATGCACAAAGAACTCGAGCCTAGGCATGCATTATGTACATGTATGCTTAATGACATTTCTAGTCTAATGTTGGGAATGAAAAGATTTTATTTTGTTCTCAAATTTTAATCATGCAATGGTTTAAGTTGATCATCACCTAAATTAAAACGGAAATTTTTGGCTCTCGAAATTTGGAGAAGTTAACCTCTAACTATTTTGACAAGAAATTTTAAGTCCTAAAATTTTGGGTATGTTACACGAAGATATATAAAGAAGAATATTCTATTAATTTGACAAGTCCTACAAAAGAAGAGAAAAGCTGCTAGAGCCATACCCGAAATCTCCTAGAGACTAGAGGGCTAAAAAAAAACTATTCTATTCTACTCTACTAGCACTAGAGTACTAAACTAAACTTGAGAGAAAGATCAAGAGCTTCTTGCTTGAGTGTGTGTTGGAGTGGAGAAGGTGAGGTACTTTTATAGCTGAACTATGAGATGGTTGGAAAGGTCGGAAACGTCCACACCAAACCCTGCATCCAACAGAGCAGGTGCTTGGGCTGGCCCAACCAGCCTAGTTTTTTGCAGGCCATCTCCCTGTTGGCTCCTCACTTCAGTGATGTGGAGTTTGGGCCTTTTGAGGTTATTTCTCTGGTTTTTTAGGCCCATTTACTCATAAGCCTACTTCTCAACAGCGTCTGATTGATCATTCATTAGTTTTCCTGTCGATTCTCCTTCATTTGTGTAGCAATCTCTGCAATCGAATAAAATCCAAGTACAATTAGAAATAGATTATTCTAAAACAAATATGCATTGCAAGTATAGCTAGTTCTCCTTTATTTTAGTTATATTGACGGTCGAAATTGGTCTATAATGACCGTCAACAATAATATACAAAGAATTTTTCGGTGCCATTGCTAGGAATTATATTTCTAGTAGTGTCGTTAAGAAATATCAACAAGCATTTCTGGCGCCGTTGCTAGGGAAGATTAATGATTAAGAGATTATTATATGGTAATAACTTTATATTTACCTATGTATAATCATTGTCCTTTGCAGGCTAACCTTGGTTGTTTTCACTTTTGTCGTGAAAACAGGGTAGTGTATGACCGGTTTCAATTTGCCGAAAAACTTCCAAGACAACACAGAAGTTTTCTTTAGGATTGTCAAACCGCGAGTTGTCCCTTCGCAGAAAACATTATCGGCAAAGAAACCAACCATCCCAGTGTCATCGAGCTTCAAGAACATGGCTGAGAAGACCCTCCGTGAGTTCGTTGCTCCCTCCGCTGACAATGTGCCCATTGGGCCGCACGTCAACTTAGGAGATGGCGACTTTGACTTGAAGACTAGCCTCATTATGATGGCGCAGGCAAGCTCATTCTATGGCATGCCGGTGCTCATCTTCAACAGTTCTTGGAGATCTGTAGCACGAGCACGATGAAAGGCGTCAGCCCAGACGCCGGCAGGCTTAGACTGTTTCCGTTTTCCCTCTATGGGAAAGCAAAGCAGTGATTTTATGACAACCGTGCAAAGATAGACACTTGGAACTAATGCTCTACGGCATTCCTATCAAAGTTCTTTCCGATGGGCAAGACCAATGCCCTTCGTGGGAGAATTTCAAGCTTCCAGCAGAAGGGACGAGTCCATTCCGGAATCCTGGGAAAGGCTGCAAGAGTACGTTGCCGCCTGTCCTCATCATGGGATGGACGACTGGCTGATCCTGCCGAGTTTTTACAATGGACTCACCCCCTCGTCCCGGGACCATTTGGACGCGGCTGCTGGAGTAGCCTTCTTCTCAAAGACGATCAGAGGAGCCGTCGACTTAATTGAGAAGATGGTCTCGAACATGGGCTGGAGCGAAGAACGACTCTAGACCCGTGGCATGCATACCATCAAGGAGACGGAAATCCTAGCCGCAAAACTGGACTTCCTGATGAAGCGCTTGGACGACTAGGAAAAGAACAAGCTGAGGCACAGTCAAGGCCTTGGACTCGTACATCACGTGTGAGGTCTGCGAGAATGCAGGTCATTCCGGGACAGACTGTCTCGAGACCCGTGAGGAGGAAGCAATGTTCATGAATAACAATAGATATTGTCCGCAAGGAGGCCACAGGTGGAACCAGCCCTGCCTGTTCTACCAAGGAGGCAATGGCAACAACGGTAATTTTAATAATCAACCTCCCTTGAAAGATCTTGTTTTTGCCCAAGCTAAAACTACTGATGCTTTAAGCAAGAAGCTAACTGTCAATAAGTGCTTTAATCAACTGACGGCTTAGCTTTCGCTTTCTAAAACCAGCTGATATTTAATAAGATGCTAGAAACTCAACTGGTACAACTAGCTGCTCTAGTTCCAATAAAACATCATGATGATAACTATTGTACAACCAGTGCAACCCCTCCCACAAGAGAGTACTAGAGAGAGAGAGAGTGCATAACATTTACAAAGATATTAGAGTGACATGCTTTCTTATTCGCTCTCTTCCTCAAGTGTACAATAATGAATCTCATCCCCTCTATTAATAGGCATCCAGTTTCCTAAAAGAGGCAATGCAGGAACAAGTTAAACTGTTCGGCGGTCTCTAAATTCCTCCCACAATGTTGGCAAAAAGATAATTATTTAGCCAACCCCTCAATTGCAAGCAATCGCTGTTCATAGCCAATTATGGAGCAGCGACAGCCACCCAAAGAATTTGCAGGACAGACTTTGTTTGTCCATGGGGCTCTCCATGAACTGACATGTATGCCTACAAAAACAAAACCCGCACTCCTATCTACTTCCTCCGTTTCACAATGTAAGACTTTCTAGCATTGCCTATATTCATATAGATGTTAATGAATCTAAACACACACACACACACACACACATATATATATATGTATAGATTTATTAACATTTATATGAATGTGGGCAATGCTAAAAGTCTTCTGATATCTTGCAAGAAAGTTCAGAAAGTCTGAAACAATAATGTAGTTTTGAAGGCATGGCAATTAAATAAAAATAGAATTGTTTCAGCCATTTGCAAAAATGTGCAATCAACAATATAATATCTCAGACATATGATAATCACTGAAATAGTTCCACCAAACTAACAATATATAATATCTCAGTTGTGTGCGGTATGAGATGCTAACTTTGAATGAATGCACCGTGGATTAACCTAGAATCCAATAGAACTTAGGGTAAATTTTCAGCCTCATCAATACTGTAAAAGTAACTCATAGGGCAACTAAATCCCACCAGATTGTTAATTAAAACCATTGATGCCGGCCAAAAGACTAATCCAGAATAGAAAGTTGCCTTAACTTTGAAATGGACACTTCAAGGATGAAATCTTGGATCTTGACCAATGGTTTGCAAGTACATGATTCTCGTTGAAATCTTTCGATTTTAGTTCTTGTTGATATTATAGGTACCCTAGAACAAATACCAAATCTGAAGTAGCATATAATAAAAAGGACATAGACTGGAAGTAGTAGCTGCAAACATGGGTCCATTATATTTATTTTATAATCTATAACTGCTTGTGTACACAGCCATGAGGAAACCAGCAGAGTAAGAAAACCTAATGTCCCCGTTACAATTGAACAATATGCGAGTGCCACTTGAAGGAAACGGTAACAAAATAAATTACTTTGATTTCTATGTTTAACAATTGGCATTACCGAAAGAGTGTTATCTTAGATACCTTCTTGTCATGCACGACTTTCTTAGGACATGGCATATTAAATTGGTCCATATGGTGTTGCAGATGAAGCACCAATGTGATAATTGAACTCCAGAAAGAAGAGATGCACAGGATCCTGTTGGGTTGGAGGAAAGGAAGGGAACCATAAGGGTAATAAGAGTGTAATCTACATACTATGGCCTACAATAGCAATCAAAACATTTACTATGTTCCACAATGTATGTGGAATCTACAGAGTATTATAACTTCATATTTACGTAACTCATTAAAGAATCAGTAATTCGCAGATATCACATAGAAACACCTAACCACTTCAAAAGAGCTCGAAAAGAAGACCTACTCAGTTTGTCAGCGTACTATTATCTCTAAGAACAAAAAGACATATATGAGAAATGTATTTCATATCAAACTAAAAGAGCATAGGGGAAAATAATGTATGTCACTAAACGACATTGTTGATTATGAGAAAAAAGTCTGAAACACAAACATATGTATTAACCATCTTCAACCTCATAACATAGAAAACCAAGGAACAATGTGCATTCTGAGTGGAGACAGCTGCAATTAAGAACAAATAATGTGATGCGAAAATTACCAATCTGGAATATATAGCAGATGCAAAAGAAAAGCGGGATGATGGCTGACGAAGGGGATATAGGACTAAAATACGTGTCTTAGTCGCATGAATGAGCAGCAAGACCTGAAACCAGGGATGCCCTGCTCTGCTGTCTACTCACCAAATTGGTGACGTAATCACCTCAATGTTAACCCATGGCAATGATTTGTATTAGTACTGCAAGCACTCATGTATAAATAGGTAAAGCTGATCCTTTTTAAGTACCAATGAGAGAATAAAGAAGCATACCTTGTCTTTCCCATATGAGCTAAGAAAAAAAGAATCTGAACACAACCTACCTGTTATATGTTGCTCAAATCACATTCATGAACAGCTCTTGCTTCGTCTGTGTATCTTGGACATGCAAATTGGGATTTCAGAGATCCATAAAATTAGACAAATTCACAATGAATTAAGAATCACATATTGCATAGAGAGAGAATGGAATTACTCTGGGCTCCTTGATGTGACTCCAATACAAGCATCACCAGGTGATCCAGGCGGGATGACATTATTTCCGCGGTAATTGCCTGTCAATATCAGGTTTCCTCTCCCAAAGAAAAATAAATTGAAAAGCAAAGACTGAGCCATTGCCGACTTGCTATTCCCTACCATCGTCCTAACCAAGCCGCTAGCCGCCGCCATCCCTAGCCATCGACCTGACCGAGCAACAACCGTCGTCATCACAGTAATGGCCAAGCCGCGACCCTCCTCCTTCCTTCTCCCCAACAGCTGCACCGCTCCTACCTTCTCCTCCTACCAAACCCGGCGACCTCTATAAGCCGAATCTAACACTGGGTGGAGCTGAGAGAAGGAGAGGGGCGGTGGAGGTGCAGAGAAGGAGAGTAGTAGAGGGTGGCAGCGACAGCTTGCTCCCTCGCTTCCAAGGCTCCGAGCAACCGGATCCACCGGCGGGAGACCAAACCATCGATGGCCCGCCAACGGATCTGGCGCTACACCAAGAGGGACGAAGAAGAAGGTGGAGGCGGCTCACATCTCTTTCATCTGGGCGGTCTGATCCATCTGTGGGGAGGCTGGCCTCCCTCATTGGTAGCTGCAGCGACTAGACCGAGAGAGGCGAGGCCGGGCTGCCTGCGGCAGGAGGAGGGCAAGGCAGCAGCGCGCGCGAGGAGAGAAGGGCGAGGCGACGTGGGTGAGAAGAACGTCGGGTGGCCGAGCTACGCGTTGAGTGGTGCGAGGTTGAGGTGGCTAGGGTTTTTGGTAAATCCATACCGTCGATCAGACGATGGTGGAAGGGTAGCCAGGCTAGGACACGTGGACGGTCAGATCGACCTTAGCACGTGATCCGACGGGCCACATTAACAGGGATGCACACACTATTAGCGGAAAGAGCAAGGGTTTTTCTGAAAAAAGTCGATGACGTGGCATTCTAAATCTCCAGCGCTCCCGCGACGTTTAGAGAGATTAATACGCACTATCTCCTCGGTCCTTGCTCAGGAAAATTGGATACCATCAGCAAGACAAGTTTTCACAGTCCATCTCACTGGTACACAACCGCACCTTACAGGCAGCTTCTTTACACAAAATGCGCCATTCTTAGACTAATATGGCTGGAGCTGCCTACCTATTGATGTATAAATAAAAGAAAACTAAAAGGAACAACCGTCTCCTATTTTGGACCTTAGAGACAAATATCGTGAGCAAGAAACAAGATCATGCATGCCAAAACTAAATTAAAGACTATGAACTTGTTTCAGTTTCTATCCATCAGACATACAGATGTAAAACTGAATTGATCGAAGTGCCAGCACCACACCACATGATCAGGTAGGGCACATTCACAACTTTACCCAGCATTGTAGAAGACCTTCAGATCTAATTTTGACAACGATTAGCTCATTCGTGACCACAGAAACAGTGGCAGTTTAGCTCAGACATCATCAGTATCATCTGTCTTCTGCTTCTTCCACTTATAGGCTGCTTCAAGGATCTTGAGGTTTGGAGCCAGCGCAACCTCATCGGGGAAAATATAATCAATGTACTCTTCATACCTAAGGTTAACAAAATATTGTATCAATACATTTGTTCCCTAAATTGCAGGCAACCTAAATGGAAAACAGGCTATGTGAACAGATTAGGAGTCAGAACGTTGAAAAGCATATAACAGAATAAGATGAAGCGTTTTAGAAAAAACTATATAGCATAATGAAATAACTGAGTAAGGAACATACGCAACAGTGGAGCCATCCTCTGTAGGAATTGGTCTCTTTCTCTTCACTTTCCTTGGCGCCTTTTTCTGCACTAAGGTGACATCACCAAGGTCACCAAAGCTCACCTCCTTGTTAAGCCATTCTTCAAGGAGCATTGCTCTTTCCTCCTTTAACTCTGGAGCACTAGTTCTGAAGTATTCGAATGCTCTTTCAAAGATTGCTGAAATTGAAAAAAAAAAGGAAATATAAGTTAGGTTTATTGCACTTTGAATGACAAAAGGAACAGAGGTACCCGCCTAACTTCAATTACCCACGAATAAATTTGCTCTCAATTACCTCGGCACCTTCGAACCCGTTCTATCTGCTGTTCATGATAACTAACTTCATTCTTAATCTCCTCACTCTCACCGTCTTCCCCAGCCAAACCAGCCGAGGCCTCAAACTCGGTATAGCTTATCCATACCTTCAAATGTTTTGTTCTATCAAGCAATCTCTCGTATAGTTCGCGAGTCCTATCGAATTCATTTTCATCAATTTCAAACTGCAAGTACTCCTGTAAGATACAAAACAGGAAATGATTAAGAATACATAGCAAATAAACACATGAAACTCCAGGATGGACTAAATAAGTCAGTATCTGTAGATTTTCTAAGACCATTGCTTGATGGCTCTCTCAGTTGTAACATGTATAACAGTGTCACGACCTGAGGTCATGACAGGATACCCACAGCCAGGAAGATAGACGTGCGTCATCAGCTCCTGGAGAAGGGATGTAGATTTAGGCTAGGGAGAAGAACATTATGGGGAGGGAGAGATTAGACTAAGTGATATTCATCATTGCTTAATGATAATAGACTTCCCATCCTTATATAGATGGAATAATTGGACTCTTAAGTAAGGACTCGACCTAGTCTTATCTTTAACTCTTACTGATGTATTATCCCTAACCTAACTAATAATCTTATATCTAAGTTGCCTGGTATGGGCTGCCCATGGGCGCCTTACGGCCCAATGCCCATGCACAGTTTTGTATAGAGAATTTTATCCTTATTCCTGCAGTAACTAAATATTCCAATTATTCTAGTGAAATTACTGAAAGAAACTGCCTTTTTTTAATTCACCATCACAGCAGGGCCTAACTATTTGAAAAACTTCCTAATAGAAGGCCCAAATTTTCAGAATGTGCTCTCTGTATTCTGGACATAAATGTAAAATGTTGATAGTCCATCACATTTTCTCCTAAGCAAAAAAAGGATGAGGAAATTCAAGACCATAAAGGAGCGTAAAAGAGTTTCCTATTAGCCGGCATTAGTACTATACACATGGTTCAGCCCTTCACCTTTCAAGGGGGAATAAGAGCCAAAAAACCAAAAGAGTACAAGAATGCCAAAAAAAGTGCCGCCTGATTTACGCAAATGAGGCATCTAAAATAGATATGCTTATTCTAAATAAGCATGTATGTCAAAATCTTACATTGAATAATATAACTACATCAATATGCCACTGCTGTGAAATAGCAGATATTATCATATAGTTGAAGAGAAATATGCTTCTAGCCTTGCTGAAGTAAATCTGATAGAATAGAAATTGAAGAATAGACAACAAATAACAATCACGCCACAGTTTTTTGAGTGCCAGAATATAATAATGCAAAGATCAATGGTAAAACAATACACACTTCAACACACAAAGCCTAGATCTCAAAAAAGAAATAAATATTGGGATTCAGTGTTCAAAACAAGAAAAATGGGACTAGTTATGCAGCATGCCCATTATGCCCATAAAAGTTACACCTTCCATATTATGGAGAACAACCAAGAAAGATACCAATCAAGCTTATTTTCTACTCTCTAGCTAGTATGTCAAACACATTATAGCATTATATTGAAATCTAGAAACAAAGCTGATCGGTAAATATCAACTTTGCTTTGTATTCATGAAATGAACAGAACCTTTAATCAAAACATGAGCAGATATGAACCAATATTATCAAGTAAAATGTATTTTAGGACCAAAGAATCGGCCATAGAAGAATTGGTATAGGTATTAGGTAGAACCATCCCACTACTGTTGTTTACAGAATGTGTTTTGAATTGGCATGGTTTCAAAAAGTAGGCATGGGTTATGATGGTTCTTTAACTTGATAATCAAAACATTTTTCAATGGTGAATATAATTGTCCCTTTTTTACATTGAAAATACATACATTGTTGGACTATGGATATTCAGATACATTATAAAATATAAATGTTGGAATGCTTAGGCGCCACAGCAATACCAATAAAACGAGGAAAAAGTTTTTATGTGATGAGTGGGTGGTGTCTCAGACAATGTCAATTCAACAGTTCACTACAATATGAAATCAACTGATTTTAGAAATTAAAACAATGCTTGTATACGTTTCACTATAGAACCATTTACCACTTGAGGAACAAGAGAAATAAGAAATACATATCTACCACTTCTAGTTTGAAAGCCCTAAAAAAGAGGATATACTAGGATAACAGAAAGAACAACACACCTTCCACAGAACTTCTGGTGTATCAAGGGCTGGCTGAGCAATAGCAAGCTCATATATGGAACGAGCACGATCAGTCTCACTAAGGTTCTTCTCTAATTCAGCATACTTCCTCCAGGCATAACAGTTTGCTGGAGACCATTCAATATACTTCTCATAGAGAGTCCTACAACGGTCAAAATTACCAAGATACAACTCAATCTCAATGTACTTTTTGAATATCTTGCCCTTTGGAGACATCCCAATGGCATTTCCGAGTATCTGCCGTGCAGCTTTAAGATTCCTTTGCCTTATCTCAAACTGGGCTGCCATGAGCCACATCTTGGCAAAAGTGAATTTCTTGTGTGGAACCAATTTGAGACACTCGCTGTAAACTTCCCTGGTCCGTTCCACATCCTTTGCATCAAGCTCCTCATACAAAGCATAATTTATCCATAGGTAAATGTATCGTTGCCAGTAACGCTTCTCATCTGCTGGGGGGATATTAGCAATGGCTCTCTCATACACCTCCCTGATCCTGTCATTGTTCCCAACACTCTCCTCCAGCCTAATGTAATCAAACCATGAATCATAATTGAGAGGGTTCTTCCTCACCTCGTCCTCATACTGGAATCTCCTCTTACCCACGATGGCATCCTCAATTCCTTCACGGTCACCAAACTGTTTTTCAAATGCAAGGAACTTCCTGTACAGCTCCTCAGCCTGGCCTTTGGGCACCCTATCAAGTGCATACTTGTATATAGCTCGGGCACGCTCAACCTCCCGGCACCTTTCCTCAAACTCAGCAAAGGCTACAAACAGCACCTGGGCATCCTCATCATCTGCGAGCAGGTCTGCAGCACGCTCGTACACCTGCCGCGCGCGCTCCACTTCTCCACGCTTCATCTCAAACTTGGCATATCGAATGAACGTATCTGGTCGTGGGTGTTCAGCCACAAACCGCTCATAAATAGCTCTTGCCCGCTCCACCTCACCATAGCGCAGCTCAAATTTGATGTACGAGTTCCAGCCAGCTGTGTCAGGACGCCAGGCCATCCAGCGCTCGAACACCTGGCGGGCGTTGGCAACAGCGCCAAGTAGCTCCTCCATGTGGATGTACTTGTACCACAGCTGGTCCACCCGGGGTAGGAGAGAAACGGCGCGGTCCCAGACGTTGCGGGCATGATTGACGAACCTGTTGCGCATCTCGAACTCTGCGTACTTGAGCCAGAGCGTATGGTCGCGGTGGGCGACGTCGAGGGCGCGCTCGTAGACGGAGCGCGCGCGGGCGAAGTCCCGTTGCTGCTCCTCCCACTTGGCGTACTTGACCCAGGCGTTGACGTTCCATCGGACGCGGCGGATGACGTCCTCGAACTCTTTGCGGCGGCGGAGGCGGTACTCGGAGAGCTCGATTGAGTCGGTGATCTTCTGCTTGGGCGGGCGGATCTCGGGCTCCTGCCGCTCCCGCGCCTCCCGGAGGATCTGCTCTGCGGTGATCTGGACCGAGGCGGGGGTCTTGTTCTTCACCCGCGTCGCCCGGGGCAGCTTCACCTCCGTGTCGCGCTTAGTGAGGAACCCGAGGCTCGGGTCGGAGGCGGACGGTGGGGCTTTGTCTCCTCCGCCGCCGCCCCCGCCGCTAGCTGGGGTGATGAGCGCCATGGCCGCCGCCGGCGCGGGGGAGAGCTAGGGTTAGGGTTCGGGAGGGGAGTTGTGGGAGGAAGAGACAGGGGAGAAGTGGGGCAAATAGGATTTCGATTTGAGGGAGATTACGGAACGGTGTGCCGTGCAACGGTACGGCCTGCACATGGGCCGGGACGGGTCGACCCGTTACCATCTGGCCCATTGACTTGGTATTAGCCCATTAAGTTCCCCGCTCTATCTTATTCGGAAAAAGTTCATTTGTGGTCTCTCATATTGTAGCGGAGTTTGAAAATCATCCCTACACTGAAATACCAGATATAGCGCATCCGTAATCTTGTAAAACTGGATCACTTTAGGTCGCAAGGCAGTTTTGAGAGTGGTTTTGGATGAAGTGGCATTGACGTGGCACTAGAAGAAACAAAAAAATAAAATCCATGTGAAACCCGCAAATCAGTGAAAGAATATATTCTTTTCCGCAACATGTCGTCGTCGTAGTCGGCCGTAGCGAGGATCACCGGGGGCGGCTAATGGGCGGGTGACCGCTCCAGGAGATCACCCCCCATCCCCCTATAAGCTACTGTCTCTCCCTTCCTACCCCCTCTTCTCTTCTTACTACACCATACATTTTTAAAAAATAAAAAAACAAAGTTGAAAAAATTTATGTATAGAGATACTATATATAAAAAATATTTGAATTCAAATTCAAATTTGAAACGGGTATGTAAACTTTTTGACTTATAAACTTTGGGTCTATAAACTAATATTTGAATTCAAATTCAAATTTGAATCGGGTATGTAAACTTTTGACTTATAAACTTTGGGTCTATAAACTTTAGGTGTATAAACTTTAGATGCATAGAAATACTATATATAAAAAATATTTGAATTCAATTCAAATTTGAAATCGGATATAATTAAAATTTAAATTTGAAATCGGGTCTATAAACTTTTGACTTATAAACTTTGGATATATAAACTTTAGGTGTATAAACTTTAGATGTATAGAAATACTATATATAAAAATATTTGAATTCAAATTCAAATTTGAATCAGATATATAAACTTTTAACTTATAAACTTTGGATCTCTAAACTTTATATGTGTAAACTTGAGATGTACAAACTTTAGGTGCATAAATTTACTAAAATAGAAAAGTAATACGGTGCTGAAAAAGAAAATCACGTGGAGGGTGGGGGAACCGCGCTAGGGGCGATCGATCACCCCTTAGCCTTTCCGAGGATCGCCGCCGCCTCCTCGAACACGTCCTCGCCAAGCTCCACCACCATGCAGCCACGCAGCTCGAACGCGGAAACCTTGCCGTCATCGTCCTTGTCCAAGGCCGCAAACACCGATGACGCTGATGAGTAGCAAATAATCCAATTCCACTCACCAAGCCCTAATCACAACATAGAACTAATTGACGGTGCCTGCACGCAGTGGTGTAGCTAGGATTTTAGGTTAGGGTGGTCCAATTTAATTAACATAATTTTTCTGAACACTATTAATGTTAATATACTATTAACATAGAACTGCTTCAACAAATCTACAATAGGATTATGCATTGTTTTAACGGATTTATCAATCCAATTCTAATCGGAATTCCCAAAATCGAACCGAAACTAATATAGTGATATACCTGCTTGCTGAACGCTGCTCTTGATCCTAGTCGCCAGACGCCTGTTGCCGCCATTGGACATGGGCCCCCAATCCCAAGCGTTGAGTCGTCGAGTTATGAAAGCAGCACTCGCACGATCTATGGCGTAGTCAGGATGGGAACTAGGAAGGACGGAAACCGGAACAACAACTCGATAAAGCAAATCAACTTATGAAACAAAAGCATCGTTCTTTTCTATGTTTGGATCAGAACAGGGGTAATAGGCATTTGGGCCAGAATTTACTGTGGTCCATGGCCCACACGGACCACCATGTGGCTCCGCCACTGCCTGCACGGAGTAGCAAATCTTCCAAGTCTATTTTTTTGAGAAGGGTATTTTACAATATACTAGCAAAAGTGCATGTGCGTTGCACCGGGTCATTACGAAGTGTGTACGGTGACCAAAAGTGTTGTTTGGTTTAGACAATTAATCTACGACACACGGAAGCAAAACCCTAAAAACAGGAGGGATTCCTTACCGGGGAGCAAAAACCGGGGAAGGACGACGACGGCAGCGACGGCGGTTCCGGGGGCAGCACCCGAGATCGACGACGACGCTAGAGGGAGGCAAAAGGGGGAAAAACTTAGGTTGCTAGATTGATGATTGCAGAAGCAATTACATCAAAGGACGAGGAGAACAGAGTACCGGCGGCGCTACAGCGACGACGGTGATGGCAACCAGCAGCGGTGACGGCACTGGGCAGCAGTGGCGCTAAGGCGGCGGCGGCTTGGGTGGAGACTAGAGCTATTGGTTGGGAAAAGGAAAAAAACAAGGGGAGGAATTACTTATACAGGGGAGGATTAGATTATGAAAGGGTGAATCCTAGTGGGAGTAGGATTGGGAGGAAGGGAAGGAGACCGACTCTGCAGGAGGAGGAGCGGCGCGCGCGGGGGAGGGGGAGAGGGGCGCTCGGCTAGCTAGAGAGGGAGAGGGAAAAAAAGAAAAAGGAGGGAACTAGGACTTTCCCAAAAAGGAAAATCAATGCGGTGCCGTTTTAGAAAAAGAACGGAAACAGTCCCGCGAACGAAAACGGATACGGTTCGCCATGCAAAACGAAACCGCGGATTGAGAGGGGAGTGAATTGGGCACAATTCACAACCAAGGGCAAAGGAAGAAACTACTATTAGAGGGGTCTTGACACTTTTAAACTTAGCAACACGGCCTCCGGTGTTATGATATTTACTCTTTAAGTCATGTTAGTGATTTTCAGAGCAAAGAGAATTCGAAAAAAATTCTCCCTGATGTCGTAGGCTCTTCAGACCTTCCATTATATTTGAGAGATGAAGTGAATAATTCAAGTCATCAAACAAACATAATGAAACATCTGACGCCTCGAGAGAGGAATATTGGAGACATTGCTGGGCCCTTAGCCTGCCAGTCAACTTCAGCCTGAGATGTGCCCGTCAAACCACTCGAAGGCGGCGACCAGATGTATTGCACATTCAGGAGACTTGACAAAAATGGCTAAAGATCTACAACCTCTCAAATATTCCTAACTCATACTCATGTGAATCTAGTTCCTAGGATGTGCACTAGATCCACACTTTCATCTTAAGCATGATTATACATAGCAAACACAACTAAGATGAAAGAAACTTAAGACTTACAACAACTTAATAATTACATAGGCCGACCGGCCAAATAGACTTATTAGAGAACAGCGGAAGCTTGACTACCCAATCACAAGCACACCGACTAGGGGTTTACCCCATTAAGTTCTCATCCTAGAAGAAACAATCGGAACCCGCATCACTCAAAGACTAAGACTAAACCTGCAAACAAAAGGTTATATCAACAGCAAGAGTCAGTACATTAAACAAGTTAATGTACTGGCAAGCACAAGTCAATCCTACCATACTACATGTAAGGCATATATTCAAAGGAAGGCAATATGTAGTTCATTTTCAGCATAAAGCAAGTTTTGTTTCGCAATTCTTTTGTAAAGGAGTTGATGCTTCAATTAACAAAACAAATTTTAAGTTTCAATATTAAATTCATCATAATTCCATCATAATCAATCTCTTGTTGTCATCCTTTGACAATAAGTCATAATATATCACCTCACACACACAACTCAACACATCTATCAATTTCAAACCAATGTCACATGATCACATTTTTAAAACATAGTCTATACTCATGACACATCACCAAAACGCTCATGACCGTGAGCACGGTTAATCGATTAGTTTAAAGAACTCTGCAGAGTTTGTACAGCTTTACCCACATGATATGAACTCTCTAGTTTGTTTTGAGTTTGCAAGACTCCACCACACTCTTCATTTTGAATGTGATCTAGAGGTCATAACGAAGCCTTTACACTACTTAGAGCCTAGCCTTGTGTAACATCCTGAAAATTCCCAATAATAAAAATCACTAAAATTTCGAACTTTTAAAACTTTTTGCATCATGCTGAATGTTATGGTTGCTTTTACTTGCCAAGCTATAAATTGTCACAATGGAAAATCAAACTAAAGTTATACAACTAAGTAATAATCATAATAATAAGATATTATTATGAACCCTATAAATATTTACGCACGAGAAAACAAAACCATACAAAGGGAAGGTTAATTACCAATTTAATTTATAGATCAAATATTAAATACTTGAACCATGAAATATAAACACTTAGGAAAGGATAATCATTCAAATAAATGAAACTCTATCTGTAGAGAAGTTTTACTGGGATAAATTAATTAGATATTATACAATTTGAATTGAATCACAAATGCTAAATTATAAGAAATTCATGTGGTGGTGAAACCAATCCAAAAAGATAAACAAATATATGTGAAAACATATAAATACCAAAATCCCAAATATAGGGAATTATAAAAATCTAGGATATATATTAAAAATTAGACAATATTAAATTCTGGGAAAATTCACATTTGAGCACTTAATAGGGTCACCCAAATGCTTAGGAGTAAATACAAATTAAAATAAAGATTAGGTGGATAGAAATAAATAAAATATTATCGCGACCATATTTGGATCAATTAAATTTAAATACGATGGAATAAGAATTAACCCTAATTAAAAATTCAAATAAATTATACAAAAATAAAGTATGAATAAATTTTAATTTAGATTGAGTTTATTAGTTGAGATAGCACAATTATTGAGTAAATACATAGGTGCAAATTTTAGGAATTTTTGGAATCAAATTTATATGGGAAAATACCCTAAAATCGGTTTTATTGGAAAAATGCACTGTTCATTGCCCGCCACGTGCTCGACATTGTCCCCGGCCCTTCCCCTCCTCTGCCGCGTGCGCCGCGCGCCGCTCGGCCGTCACCGTCGCGCCTCGCGCATCGCCCGCCGCGCGCCATCGCCGTCGCCGCTCCGCTGTCGCGTCGCCGCTGCCGCCCGTCGCATCTCCTCGCGCCCCGCGCCGCCTCGAGTCGCGCGCCGCCGCCTCGCGCCCCGCGAGCCGTCGCCTGTCGCCCCGCGCTCGCGCCCCACGCCGCGCCGCCTGCCGTCGCGTCGCCGCTGCCGCGCCGCGCGCCGTCGCCGTCGCTGCCTCGCGCCGCGCGCCGCCGCTGTCACGCCGTCCCGCGCCCGCGCGTCGCGTCCGTAGTGTCGCCGTCGTCTCGAGCCCCCGTGCCGCGCCGCGCCGTCGCCGTCGCTTCCGTCGCGTCGCCGCGCCGCTGTTCCATCACGCCGAGCCCCGTGCCGCGCGCCGTCGCCATCCCCGGTCGCGTCGCCTTGAGCCCCACCCCTCCGCGCGCCGTCGCCATCACGTCCCGTCGACGCTCCGCCGTCGTCGACGCGTCGCCTGTCGCCCTCACCGCGCGCCGAGCACCGTGCCGCCCCGAGCCGCGTCGCCGCCCCTCCCCTCCCCTCTTTTCCCTCTTCTTCCTCCTCTCTTCCCTCTTCCCTCTCCCCCTTTGTCTCTCTCCCTCTCCCTATAAAGGCCGCCCTAATTTCCCCCCCTTCTTCTCCCCGTCTCCACCACCCACTCCTCCACGCCGCCGCGCCGCCGTCGTAGTGCCGTCGCGCCGCCGCCGCCGTGTTGCCGCGCCACTGCCGCTTAGGGCCACCGCGCCGTCGCCCCGGAGCCGCCGCGCCGTGCGTCGCCGCCTTGCGCCGCCGTCGCCGTCATCGCCGCCGTTGCCGTCGCCGCCGTCGGTAAGCCGCCACCCCCCCCCCCCCCCCCCGCGTTCATCGCCGTCGCCGCCCGGGTGAGAGAGGGAGGGAGCCGAGAGAAAGAGAGGGAAAGAGGGGGAGAAAAGAGAAGAAGAGGCCGGGAGAGGAAAGAGAGAAAAGAAAGGAAAAGGAAAGGAAAGAAAAGAAAAAGGGAAAGAAAAGAAAAAGGAGAGAAAAGAAAAGAGAAATTTAGGGGGAAATTTAAAATATTTACAGATATTAGAATTTAATTATGGGATTAATAAAAATATAGTTAAATGAAATTTTACTAATTAAATACATAAAATACTAGCTTCTAAATATAGGCTTAATAAAAATATAATTGGATGAGTTTCTATAGGTTATAAATTATTTTAGTACTCTCCATAAGAAATCAATTCACGGTATTAATTTAGATGTATTTAATAGTTCTCGTAAATTATTATGAGTTATTACGGGATAGTCTCTATAAGTGATCAATTAGCGATAGAAATTCGGATTTAATCACTAGGAATTTTAGACGTATATTATATTTAGTCGTTTAGTCCTAGACTAAAATTAAATTGTATAATATAACAAGATAATTTTTGGATTCCGTTCGATATTTGGCTCGCGATAGAAAATTTCTAACCTATTATATGGATATAATGCTCGGGTAGATTAAATTAAAAACTTATGCTAACAAAAGGTTTATACCCGCAAAATAGTTTAGGTGTATAAATCGAAAATGAATATTATACAGGGGCATAATTATCTTTAATGTGTTTTGCCACAGTAGCAACCACATAAATTAGTTATAATCAATCCTTCAAATTAATGGGTGTATAGGAAAATGTGAATGCCATTTACTAGCCTATGTCCGAATATAACCAAATCCATGATTTATAAATTATTTACATAAAGTTTAGCCGCATATTTTGCAAACAAAAATATAAACACACCTAGATGAGTCTTTAACTTGTTTAAAAGAGTAATCACTGAGCTAGTTGTATTTGGACCACTTAAAAATTTGCCGATACAATGTCATGTGAAGTAGAACATATGTATATAGTCGATTAATATCCATTAGTTAGCCAAACAGAGCCATCTTAAAATCAACATGTATTGTATAGCTTACAGTAAAGCAACTACTCAAATATATGACCCGATAATAAGATATTGTTGCTTACGCATATACTATACATCTCATTATGGGGGTACGGTATAGTATCAATTTGCGTGTTGCATATATTAAATTAAGAGGGAGTGTATGACAAAAATGTATGTTAGATAAATACTAGTTATAAATCTTGACCTCATATAATTATAATTATAGCTCAACGGTAAATTAGAATTATTCATTGTAAAATTATGTGATGGGATAATCTGTAACCATAATATGATTAACCTAAACAATTCTAGCATACAAAGCAAGGGTAATTGTTAACCTTTATAATTTATTTTGACAAGTAAAGTATATTCATAATTAAAGTAAAGCTTCCATCAATAAAATAAATAATACAAATGATTCACTATAATTATTTGATTGATCCTAAAATCCATCTAACAACAGAACCTCTAGTATATAACCTTCCTATTTAGATAAATGCGTGCTTAGCCATAATCCTTCCATAAGCCATTTGATAGACTAAACCACCGATTAGCTAAATATATATGTATCCCATAAATGTTATTGGTTAACTCCTAAATAAACCGCGTTGACAATAGAAAGATTAAGAAACCTTAGCCCCTAGCGTGATTGGAATCCGTTAGCAGACATGAATAGCATGAGCAACCCTAGGTTCAACCCCGACATTTGTATTTTGGTTGTGCATATTTGCTTGTTGTTGAATATTGGTTTTCTTGCGTATTATAGAATTTGCGTATCGATTAGTCGTGAGGCAACGTATGCAGCTTCCAGGAGGTGAAGGTTGATCACGATTGTATCAAGAATAAGGACTATCCTGAGCAGGCAAGTCATCACTATTCCTTGAACATGTTGATCCTAATTGCGAAATTGTTTTGTTTATAAATAAAATTGCATGCAATGATGAACACCCTACTTGTGATTATGCCATGCCTTGATTATTGTTTACCCTTAAATCCTTGTAACCACGTTTACGTATGAGTCCCTGGTCAACTATGACAATTGCTTAGAAATGCTATTCTAGAATCATGCATACTCATATTTATCAAATGCTATATGCCTGGGCAATTACCTTTGGGAAGGTAATTGAGATGCGGCATGTGGAGACATGAGCGCCACATTGCCATGATGTTGATGATATGATTTGTGAAAGGAGAAATAAAATTAAACAACTGTTTTCGACTGGGGCGGACGGAGGATTTGGGTGGTATCTGGAAAAGGCTAGTACCGTCCCCGGTCAATTAAGGACCGAGCCATGAAGTTAAGCATGAAACGACCCCCGTACAACCGTACTTCTCGAATGGGTATAGACCTAGCGGATTAGATAGCCGAGCGGAGGCAGTATCCCTGCATAGTGGTTTCTTGATGTGTGAGGCAGGGGCTCTACGGTGGGGCAGCCATTGGTAGGACCGCGAGGCGGGTGTCTACAGTGGTGTCGCCATCAGTAGGACTGCCATGTGAGAATCTAAAACATAATTATAACTTAATGCATGTGTGAGTCTTCCCTTCCCGGGTGCGCCAGAACTCCTCTCACTGCTAGAAACCGTGTACGCCTAGAGTGCATGAGGATGAAAAGTTCATGGAGCGGGTACTGCCAATGCGAGGTTATCGAAAAGCTTTGCCGTGACACGTCTCATGTGTTGGGACGAGGCTCATGTGTTGGGCAGTCGCGGAGTGCGGGTAAAGTGTACATCCACTGCAGTGTGAGTAAACCAAATCTATTCGAATAGCCGTGCTCGCGGTTATTGAGCACCGGGACATGTATTACACTTGGCTAGACTCTAAATTCTTAACTTATGGGGGATGGGATATTGCATGATGAATTTTATGCTGATGGAGCCACTTCCCGAGAGGAGGGAAGGTGGACATCCTCAGAAAACCATGGCGATTCAATGGCGGGAAGCTATCCTTGGGATCACAATGGATGGTGGACAGAACCGTCGTTGTTTAAAGTGAACACTGGTACTAAAATTTGATCAGTCTATGCTAGGTTTTAGGCTTGTGAAAAGAATTGTAAAATTAGCTTTATGCAAAAGAACCTGAAACCATTCCTTGAATACCCTCTATCATATGCATTGTTGTTGTGGTGGCTTGCTGAGTACGGTTGGTACTCACCCTTGCTATTTATATAACTTTTAGGAGAGTGTTGAAGAGAAGCCCTTGTCGGTACGCTTGCGTATCCCACAAGATGATCGGAGTGCGGTCTTGTTCTAGGTCTCGTTCCCCAGTCGACTGCCTGTGACATGTTAACCGGGCCCTTATATTACTTTGTATTCCGCTGTTGTTCTCTGATAGTTGTTGGCCTACCTGGCCCTAATGTGAGTATTTAACTCTTTTAGCCTAAATTCGTTCATGATATGATGTGATCCAACTATGTATGTGTGTACCAACTACTGATCCAGGGATTGGTACGGATAAACACAGAAGATTTCCGATTTCCAAAATCGGGGGTCTACAGAGCTGGTATCAGAGCATATCGACTGTAGGTCGAGACCCTAGATAGAATGGCCGTTAGTTTAAGGACCCTCTATTTTACAAATATATTTTTAAATGCTAAAAAAAAAAAGGTTGTGAAAACATTCAAAAGTTGTTTCCCATCTTACCTTTCTTCAAAAATATCTGATTCCAATACGCCAAAAAAAAAAAAATTTTGATACCTTACATCTCAACCCTTCCTTTGACAAGGCGATTTTACCACTTGATTTGTGATTGAAAAATATTGGTTCTATATTCTCATCCACATTTCAAAATTTTAGAATAAGAACCGAAAGCAATTAAGACGCTATAGAGATATTATTGATTGTGCCGAAACCTTATCCTCGAAAGTAGACGATTGCATCATGATTATATGAAAAACAAAGAAAAAAAAAGAAGAAAAGATCAGAAATTAACTCATCAATCATGATAACTCATTGTTGTTAGTACTAGTTTCCTCTAGTCACACACTCGTATAGTAGAAGTGAAGTCTCGACTAAGCCGTTAGTGACCATAGAAGCTCGACCTACGACATGGAAGTTCATAAAGAACAATAAAGAGAAAAGAAATAGACTGCGTATCTATGAGAAAGCCCGGCAAGAATGCTAAGTTGTTTCCATAAACATACAAGGATCTGAAGATTATGGATCAGAAAGGAACATAAGATGGTATGCATATATGGGAATTTAATAAAAGGAACCATGTTTTCGATAAGAGTACATGGACGAAGGATGAAAGAGATTTGAATTTATTGGATTTTAGCTTTAGGGTTGCTTCAAAATTCCAAGGACAAGTCGAACTCATATGGCTTAAATCCCCTGAACTTTATAAAATTCCTTTAGAAAATATTGCAAAGCAAATTAATTTTTGCATTTTAAAATATCGCCTTACAAAGGAAAAATTGCTTCAAAAAGAAAGGAAATGATTGTTTCAAACTATGTAATTGCAAAATTGTCCCCAAAGCCGCTTTGAAATTATCTCTAAATTTTAGGAAAGGTCAAAATTAGTTTCAAAAGAAAATTTTCTTTGAAGAATATTTGTGAAATTTTGATTCCAAATAATGTGTTGCAAAATTTTCCAAAATAAAACTTCATGCAAAACCAAATTTCGAGTGCATGTCTTCGAAAGCCTCCTTTCAAAAAGGTTTCCCAAGTTTAATTTCAATAATTATCTGCCTAAAGCTTTGCTTAAAAAAAAATATATATATATAAATGATTGCGAAACCTTTCTAGAACCTTTGTGAAAACCGATTTCAAGTGATTAATTCCATATTAAAAAAAAAGAGAGTTAAAAAAAAACAACAAAAAAAAACAAAAACAAACAAATTTTCTTTCATGAGTTTTCTTTTGAGGTGTTCAGAAGTATTGTTGTTTCAATTTTGAACCATATGGTATTTTGGCCCTATTGGCAAGAGTTTTCTTTTGCGAAATAAAATAAAATGTTGTTTTCAAGAAAAAAAAAATTTTACAAAAAGTTTTTAGTTGCCATGTTGCTTTTTGTTAAACATATGTATGATTATGCAAAATTTTGCTGGAAAAATCTATTTTCACATTATATTTGGTGAGAAAATGCATCTCTTGAATATTTTAAATGTTTTGCAAACATCATTTCCAAAGAATATTTCTGCAAGACCATTTTGATAAAAAAAAATCTACTTTGTGAATGCAAAAGCATATGTTCTTCCAAATTGCTTTCAAAAATTTTTATTTTAAGGGGGGTAGCCTATGTGGAGAGACCTCAAAAGAATCAAATAACTTGTGAAAATATGGATAAGGAATACAACATATCAAGCTCTATTCACCCTCGGACAAGGAATTTTGAGTGTATTCAGCACCGTATGACAGTAAATCGTCGACAAGATTTATAATGTGTTAAGGGACGAAGGATTGAATAGAGGAAGTACAGAAACAACAATTCAGCATTGTCATGCTACTATTGATGCCAAGAATAATAGTTTACTAACCTTCAACCTACTAACTTCTAACAGAATAAGCCTACCATAGGATGAGAAGATGATGGAACAACTAACACCGAGAAACAAGAATTCCTCCAACTTACAACACCTACAGAATATGGAGATAAACCAGCCCATGCTACTCTTTGAAGATCCTCCCCAAGCTTCCCGGAACAAAGGACGAGTCCAAGCCTCACTGAAGCCTGAAGACTACACCATCAATCTAAATCACCTAAATCAATACCCTGCGAATGGAAGCTGCCATCTGACTACAGCAAGACGGAAGACAAATGTCACATGTTTCGATTGTGGTGAGAAAGGACATTATGCCAATAAATGCCCCCAAAGAAGGTTGAGAGTTGGACCAAGAAGGAATTTGCCTTGGCACCCAATATGCAATATAAGACCAGGAATATTACCAACGCCAATGCCCTGTTCAGGGAATCCAAAACTTCCGTATCAACCATTTCCTAGACAAAGAACTACACAGCATTGGTGGAAAGGAGAACGGAAAAGAAAAGCGTCATCACTAATAACATATGCTGAACTTGATCTCAGTAAAATGGGAATAGAAATCGGTGATTTGCCTGAAGAAGTTGAAGAGCTACAACTATGGCAACGAAAGAGAGATGGCTGTTGTTTTTCTTGTGGACAATTTGGACATTATGCGATAGGCTGTACTCAAGACACCAATGAAGAACAAGAAACACTGCCTTCACAGATCAGCCCGGAAGAGCATAGAGTTTCAGACCCATCCAAAGAAGTTTCGAAGATTAAGGCATGTAGTCGTTGCGGAGAGATAGGACACTACGGTAGTAATTGCGTTACTCAATGCCCCTACTGTGACAAAGACCATCAAAACGGAGAATGCCCTACAACGAAGACCACGTGCTTCCTCTGTGAAAAGATGGACCATGTGCCACAAGACTGTCAACTAAGTCCGTTGCTGACCAAGACGGCGGAAGTACAAAGAGTGTCGCTTCGCTTCGCCCATCAACTCATGACGTCCGGAAGCCGCGGAGACCCTGGAGTTCCAACCTTCGATTAGCATGTTTTGTTGTCGAATAATATTTTAGTCGAACTAGTTTAATGTCACCGTAGTCCCACCGAATCTCGGGGACGAGATTTCTTTAAGGGGGGTAGGTTTGTAACATCTTGAAAATTCCCAATAATAAAAATCACTAAAATTTCAAACTTTTAAAACTTTTTGCATCATGCTGAATGTTATGGTTGCTTTTACTTGCCAAGCTATAAATTGTCACAATGGAAAATCAAACTAAAGTTATACAACTAAGTAATAATCATAATAATAAGATATTATTATGAACCCTATAAATATTTACGCACGAGAAAACAAAACCATACAAAGGGAAGGTTAATTACCAATTTAATTTATAGATCAAATATTAAATACTTGAACCATGAAATATAAACACTTAGGAAAGGATAATCATTCAAATAAATGAAACTCTATCTGTAGAGAAGTTTTACTGGGATAAATTAATTAGATATTATACAATTTGAATTGAATCACAAATGCTAAATTATAAGAAATTCATGTGGTGGTGAAACCAATCCAAAAAGATAAACAAATATATGTGAAAACATATAAATACCAAAATCCCAAATATAGGGAATTATAAAAATCTAGGATATATATTAAAAATTAGACAATATTAAATTCTGGGAAAATTCACATTTGAGCACTTAATAGGGTCACCCAAATGCTTAGGAGTAAATACAAATTAAAATAAAGATTAGGTGGATAGAAATAAATAAAATATTATCGCGACCATATTTGGATCAATTAAATTTAAATACGATGGAATAAGAATTAACCCTAATTAAAAATTCAAATAAATTATACAAAAATAAAGTATGAATAAATTTTAATTTAGATTGAGTTTATTAGTTGAGATAGCACAATTATTGAGTAAATACATAGGTGCAAATTTTAGGAATTTTTGGAATCAAATTTATATGGGAAAATACCCTAAAATCGGTTTTATTGGAAAAATGCACTGTTCATTGCCCGCCACGTGCTCGACATTGTCCCCGGCCCTTCCCCTCCTCTGCCGCGTGCGCCGCGCGCCGCTCGGCCGTCACCGTCGCGCCTCGCGCCTCGCCCGCCGCGCGCCATCGCCGTCGCCGCTCCGCTGTCGCGTCGCCGCTGCCGCCCGTCGCATCTCCTCGCGCCCCGCGCCGCCTCGAGTCGCGCGCCGCCGCCTCGCGCCCCGCGAGCCGTCGCCTGTCGCCCCGCGCTCGCGCCCCACGCCGCGCCGCTTGCCGTCGCGTCGCCGCTGCCGCGCCGCGCGCCGTCGCCGTCGCTGCCTCGCGCCGCGCGCCGCCGCTGTCACGCCGTCCCGCGCCCGCGCGTCACGTCCGTAGTGTCGCCGTCGTCTCGAGCCCCCATGCCGCGCCGCGCCGTCGCCGTCGCTTCCGTCGCGTCGCCGCGCCGCTGTTCCATCACGCCGAGCCCCGTGCCGCGCGCCGTCGCCATCCCCGGTCGCGTCGCCTCGAGCCCTACCCCTCCGCGCGCCGTCGCCATCACGTCCCGTCGACGCTCCGCCGTCGTCGACGCGTCGCCTGTCGCCCTCACCACGCGCCGAGCACCGTGCCGCCCCGAGCCGCGTCGCCGCCCCTCCCCTCCCCTCTTTCCCCTCTTCTTCCTCCTCTCTTCCCTCTTCCCTCTCCCCCTTTGTCTCTCTCCCTCTCCCTATAAAGGCCGCCCTAATTTCCCCCCCTTCTTCTCCCCGTCTCCACCACCCACTCCTCCACGCCGCCGCGCCGCCGTCGTAGTGCCGTCGCGCCGCCGCCGCCGTGTTGCCGCGCCACTGCCGCTTAGGGCCACCGCGCCGTCGCCCCGGAGCCGCCGCGCCGTGCGTCGCCGCCTTGCGCCGCCGTCGCCGTCATCGCCGCCGTTGCCGTCGCCGCCGTCGGTAAGCCGCCACCCCCGCCCCCTCGCGTTCATCACCGTCGCCGCCCGGGTGAGAGAGGGAGGGAGCCGAGAGAAAGAGAGGGAGAGAGGGGGAGAAAAGAGAAGAAGAGGCCGGGAGAGGAAAGAGAGAAAAGAAAGGAAAAGGAAAGGAAAGAAAAGAAAAAGGGAAAGAAAAGAAAAAGGAGAGAAAAGAAAAGAGAAATTTAGGGGGAAATTTAAAATATTTACAGATATTAGAATTTAATTATGGGATTAATAAAAATATAGTTAAATGAAATTTTACTAATTAAATAGATAAAATACTAGCTTCTAAATATAGGCTTAATAAAAATATAATTGGATGAGTTTCTATAGGTTATAAATTATTTTAGTACTCTCCATAAGAAATCAATTCACGGTATTAATTTAGATGTATTTAATAGTTCTCGTAAATTATTATGAGTTATTACGGGATAGTCTCTATAAGTGATCAATTAGCGATAGAAATTCGGATTTAATCACTAGGAATTTTAGACGTATATTATATTTAGTCGTTTAGTCCTAGACTAAAATTAAATTGTATAATATAACAAGATAATTTTTGGATTCCGTTCGATATTTGGCTCGCGATAGAAAATTTCTAACCTATTATATGGATATAATGCTCGGGTAGATTAAATTAAAAACTTATGCTAACAAAAGGTTTATACCTGCAAAATAGTTTAGGTGTATAAATCGAAAATGAATATTATACAGGGGCATAATTATCTTTAATGTGTTTTGCCACAGTAGCAACCACATAAATTAGTTATAATCAATCCTTCAAATTAATGGGTGTATAGGAAAATGTGAATGCCATTTACTAGCCTATGTCCGAATATAACCAAATCCATGATTTATAAATTATTTACATAAAGTTTAGCCGCATATTTTGCAAACAAAAATATAAACACACCTAGATGAGTCTTTAACTTGTTTAAAAGAGTAATCACTGAGCTAGTTGTATTTGGACCACTTAAAAATTTGCCGATACAATGTCATGTGAAGTAGAACATATGTATATAGTCGATTAATATCCATTAGTTAGCCAAACAGAGCCATCTTAAAATCAACATGTATTGTATAGCTTACAGTAAAGCAACTACTCAAATATATGACCCGATAATAAGATATTGTTGCTTACGCATATACTATACATCTCATTATGGGGGTACGGTATAGTATCAATTTGCGTGTTGCATATATTAAATTAAGAGGGAGTGTATGACAAAAATGTATGTTAGATAAATACTAGTTATAAATCTTGACCTCATATAATTATAATTATAGCTCAACGGTAAATTAGAATTATTCATTGTAAAATTATGTGATGGGATAATCTGTAACCATAATATGATTAACCTAAACAATTCTAGCATACAAAGCAAGGGTAATTGTTAACCTTTATAATTTATTTTGACAAGTAAAGTATATTCATAATTAAAGTAAAGCTTCCATCAATAAAATAAATAATACAAATGATTCACTATAATTATTTGATTGATCCTAAAATCCATCTAACAACAGAACCTCTAGTATATAACCTTCCTATTTAGATAAATGCGTGCTTAGCCATAATCCTTCCATAAGCCATTTGATAGACTAAACCACCGATTAGCTAAATATATATGTATCCCATAAATGTTATTGGTTAACTCCTAAATAAACCGCGTTGACAATAGAAAGATTAAGAAACCTTAGCCCCTAGCGTGATTGGAATCCGTTAGCAGACATGAATAGCATGAGCAACCCTAGGTTCAACCCCGACATTTGTATTTTGGTTGTGCATATTTGCTTGTTGTTGAATATTGGTTTTCTTGCGTATTATAGAATTTGCGTATCGATTAGTCGTGAGGCAACGTATGCAGCTTCCAGGAGGTGAAGGTTGATCACGATTGTATCAAGAATAAGGACTATCCTGAGCAGGCAAGTCATCACTATTCCTTGAACATGTTGATCCTAATTGCGAAATTGTTTTGTTTATAAATAAAATTGCATGCAATGATGAACACCCTACTTGTGATTATGCCATGCCTTGATTATTGTTTACCCTTAAATCCTTGTAACCACGTTTACGTATGAGTCCTGTCACGCCCGGAATTAATTTCTATCCAAAATTCCAAACGCTTACATGTGTGTTAAACCCTCGTCCAGGAATCAACCGAGGCACACAATGACAATATTGATAATAGAGTACAAATATCTATCAAATATTCGTAAAATAAAATTATTGCAGAGGTGGATAGTTCCTCTCAAAGAAAATAACATTCTACGCAGCGGAAAACAAAACTAAAACAAACTACGGAACAGCGACGGCAACTCCACTCCACAGGCAACTCGACCAGAACAAGCCTAATCCTCCAGATCATCACCTTCACTGAAGTACTCCTCCTCTGATGAATGAATATTGCAAGAATGAGCATATAACATACTCAACAAGCCACACAGCAAATATGCAAGTGCACAGGATAACAAAGGATGGCATAATATAGCTCATTTGCAGAAAACAGCATTTAATAACTATTTTGAGAAAATAATAAAACAGTTGAATATTTAATCAATATTAACCAACACCATACAACACACCCGTGTTGCATAGGCCCAACCCCATTTGAACAACCAACCCCGGCTGAACAAATTAACCCTCCAAACCAGGAATTAACCATTCCAAACCAGGAACTAAATTAGTTACCACAATTACCATTAAATGAGTAGTGTGAGACTAATCACGAAAAACATTGCTCAACTCACCCATAACCGCGGGTACGGCTATTCGAATAGTTTAAACTCTGATCAGAGGTGTACCACTGTACCCACAAGACACAACCCCACATCATGTTACCATGTGCCTCAATACCACCACGGTATCTCGGAAAGGAGTCGTGACAATACCCCTCGCATAACACAATTCACCACAGTGCATCGTACCTGGATCATAATCACCCCCTCTACAACCAGAGGCATGGACTCCCCAGCGACCCCCATGGACTTCTCGCCACTTCTCAGTCTGGCGCACTATAATGAATTATGCTATACAAAAGATAAAGCCGTTGCCCACGCTGGCTTGTGGTTGGCACGATAAATGTTTCACAACAGTAGCTCGCGAACCGGTCCTTAATTGTCATGAGCACAACCATCAAAACCATATGCTCACAACCCACCTTAGTCAGGTTTTATTTATCAATTAATTATCATCACACGATTGACCATCGTGAGCTACCATTAAATAACCACAATTATTAACATAAAATGATGAAATAGTTTACCATTAACCCTTTTAGTTAGCTAATGTTTCTAAGCATGGCTAAGCAAACCTATATATATAGCATTTAGCTGAACCAATCCAATATATAAGGTTCATGCTAATCAATTTATAACCCATAGGAAAATAAAGTCAACTTCGGCCATTAATTACTGGGAAAGGTTCACCACCCAATGACATTCGAAAATAATGCATAGTTGAAATAAAATAATAGCTTTAAACGGGATCAACATGCTCAAAGGGTTGTTTGGGATCTGTGTGACTTGCCTTGGGCTTCCACAAACACTTCGGAACCTTCCTCAACGGAAACGCTCTCCTCCGGAACGTCGGAAACTAAAGCAAATAAACAAAATCAACAAAACAGTACAAAAACAAGCATAAACAGTACATGTGGATATTTTTAACATGTAGATCTTGATTTTAGAAAAATTTAGAAACTTGAACCACCTAAAACGGATCTACGGTTATTTAGTTATGATTTTCCGAAGTTTTAATCTATTAGAAAATCGAGAAAAAGGAAAAAGAGAGAGAGATGACGTCAGCCCTGGCCCTGATGACGTCAGCCCTAGGGTTGACGTCGGCATGACGTCAGCGACGGCGTCCGGCTCGGGCACGCGAGCTCGCCGGCGCTAGGGACATCGGCGGCGGAAACGGAGACCACCTACGCGTAGAGGGCAACGCGGCGGACCCGTTGGTACTCACCCCGACTAGAAAAGATGCACGACGGCGGCCGGCGACGAAGAAGAAGGCGGCGGCGGCTCGGGTCGTCGGCGTCGGGCAAGCTCCGGTGGTCGGCGACGCAAACGGAGGGGCGGACGGGCTTCTTCTCCTCACGGCGCACCTTTTGGCGACGACGGCGAGTGGTGGCGACGGCGGAGACGGCGCGGCGGCGTTACCGAAGATGGCCGGCGGCGGCGGCGGACTTGCGACGCGTCGCGGCGGCGCTAGGAGACACGGGAGGACTCGGGAAAGAGGGCAAACGAAAGAGGAGATCACGAGGAAGCTTTATATGGCATTGGATTGAAGAGAACAAGCCGCAAACGGGAGGAATCGAATCGGGAAGATCTCGGACTCGTTTTTGGAGATAAACTTGAAAACGAATTCAAATCGGATCCAAACCTCAACCATTTGCTTTGATTCTTGGGGGAAAAGGAAGAGAAGACCGAGAGGAACAAAACCCCTCAATCAATTGGAAGAGATCGGATCGGATTTGGCCGGATTTGGAGCGGGAAAGCGGCGCTAGGGTTCGGCTCGGCGGCGGCGGCCGGCTGGAGGTGGACGAAGGTCCTGACAGGTGGGCCCCACCTGTCAGCCTCCGGGAGAGGGGCGCAGGCGCGGGCGGCGGCGGCTTGGGCCGACTTGGGCCGCGCGAGGAAAAGAGAGAGAAGGAGAGAGGAGTTGGGCCGGATTCGGCCCAAAGACCAAGAAGGGGACTTTTTGAACTTTTTTGAATAAAACAATTTGTAAAATGTTGTTTCAATTATTAAAAATACTTCACTTGCTCAAATAAATCCCAGAAAATTCTAGAAAATAGAGGAGCAAGCATAGTATTTAATAAAATTTTATCTAGCTCATTTTTATGTTGAAAATTTTCCTAGAAAATTAAGGTTTAACTTGTAGGCTTTTAAAAATAATTTCTAAAAATTCCAATTAAACAACAATTTATAAATTTAGGATTTTTGGGATGTGACAAACCTACCCCCCTTAAACAGAATCTCGTCCTCGAGATTCAGAAGAACTAGAGAACAGATGAGGATGAGCTGACTTCAATTCATCTTCTCGCTCCCAAGTGGCTTCTTCTTCTGAATGATTACTCCACTGAACCTTACAGAACCGTATAACGCGATTCCTGGTTTTCCTCTCGCTTACTTCCAAAATTCCGACTGGCTTCTCAACATAAGTTAAATCTTCCTGAAGTTCTATACGATCAGGATCGGCTTCCTCTGTTGGTACACGTAAACATTTCTTCAACTGAGACACATGGAACACGTCATGTATTCCCGCCATTGACGGAGGCAACTCTAACTGATAGGCTACTTCACCTCTTCGACTCACGATCTTAAAAGGTCCCACAAAACGCGGTGCCAATTTTCCTTTGGTTTGGAAACGATGAACTCCTCATAACGGCGTAACCCGAAGATACACATAATCTCCTTCTTCGAAAACTAAATCTCTGCGACGATTGTCGGCATAGCTCTTCTGACGTGACTGGGCAACACGCAACCTTTCTTGGATAATCTTCACTTTTTCCTCTGCCTCTCGCAATATGTCTGTACCAAAAACTTGACGTTCACCGGTTTGATCCCAAAGAAGCGGCGTACGGCACTTTCGCCCATATAATGCTTCATTCGGAGACATTTGCAAACTAGCTTGATAACTGTTGTTATATGAGAATTCCGCATACGGCAAATTCTTATCCCAACTTCCACCAAAATCTAGAACACAGGCTCTCAACATATCTTCTAAAATTTGGTTTACTCTTTCCGTCTGACCATCTGTTTGAGGGTGATAGGCAGTACTGAAATTCAAACGGGTACCCAATTCTGATTGTAATTTTTGCCAAAACTTCGAAGTAAACTGGCTACCTCTATCTGACACTATCTTCTTAGGAACACCATGCAAACATACCACTCTGACCATATATAATTCTGCAAGCTTATGTCCCGTATAGGTTGTTTTGACCGGTATGAAATGAGCAACTTTTGTCAACCGATCAACCACTACCCAAATAGAATCATGTCCTGCCGACGTTCTGGGTAGACCGGTTATAAAATCCATCCCTATTTCTTCCCACTTCCACTCTGGAATCTTCAACGGTTGTAACAGACCAGCTGGCTTCTGATGTTCTGCTTTGACCCGCTGACAAACATCACATAGAGCCACATATTCTGCTATCTCACGTCGCATACTAGCCCACCAGAATTGTTGCTTTAAATCTTGATACATCTTAGTGCTTCCAGGGTGAATCGAATACAAAGTCTCATGAGCTTCTTTCATGATAGTATCCTTCAACTCCTTATTTTCTGGGACACAAATTCTTTCTCCCAACCACACAGTACCTTGTTCATCTTCTACAAAACCGATAGCTTTACCCCTTCTCATGTTTTTCTTTATTTCCTGGATATCAGGATCATTCACTTGAGCTTCTCTGATTTGATCAAACAGAGTAGGTTTAGCTTCTAAAGCGGCCACAAAACCTTTGCTGACTATTCCCAAGTTTAACTTTTCAAATTCTTGGCATAACTCCCAAGGTAAACATCTACCTTCTGACATATTGCAGTAGCTTCTCCTGCTAAGAGCATCGGCTACAACATTTGCTTTCCCCGGGTGATAGTGGATTTCCATATCATAGTCTTTAATCAACTCTAACCATCTTCGCTGACGCATGTTCAAATCAGGTTGAGTGAAAATGTACTTCAAACTTTTATGGTCTGTATATATCTCTGTACGATTACCGTAAAGATAATGACGCCAAATCTTCAATGCATGCACCACAGCTGCCAACTCTAGGTCATGCGTTGGGTAGTTATTCTCATGAGGACGTAATTGCCTAGATGCATAAGCAACCACTTTTCCTTCTTGCATCAACACACAACCCAAACCATGTTGGGATGCATCACAATACACCTGGAAATCTTTCCTCGAATCAGGCAAAATTAACACAGGCGCAGTCACTAGCCTTTCCTTCAGTTCCTGGAAACTTCGTTCGCAATCCTCCGTCCACATGAACTTCACTTCCTTCTGAAGTAGACGAGTCATTGGCCTGGCGATCTTTGAAAAGTTCTCAATAAACCTACGGTAATACCCAGCAAGTCCAAGGAAACTACGAACTTCTGAAACCGTCTTGGGTTGCTTCCAACTTATCACTGACTCCACATTGCTTGGATCTACTGCCACTCCTCCAGACGAGATGACATGACCAAGAAACTTTACTTCAGTCAACCAAAATTCACATTTACTGAACTTGGCATAAAGCTGATGCTCACGTAGTTTCTCTAAAGCTTGACGAAGATGCTCTTCATGTTCTTCCTTCGTCTTGGAGTAAATGAGAATGTCATCAATAAACACCACGACAAACTTATCCAGATATTCCATAAACACCTTGTTCATCAGATTCATGAAAAAGGCTGGAGCATTAGTGAGTCCAAATGACATAACGGTACACTCAAACAAACCATACCGAGTTGTGAAGGCGGTCTTTGGTATGTCTTCCTCACGGATTCGAAGTTGATGATATCCAGAACGGAGATCTATCTTGGAGAAAACTGTAGCACCTTTCAATTGATCAAACAGGTCATCAATTCTGGGTAAAGGGTACTTATTCTTGATAGTAACCTCATTCAACGCTCGATAATCCACACACATTCTCTGAGTATGATCTTTCTTCTCCACAAAGATGACTGGTGCTCCCCATGGCGAAGTACTGGGTCTGATGTAACCTTTCTGAAGCAAATCATCCACCTGTCTCTTCACCTCAGCTAACTCGTTAGCTGCCATTCTGTATGGTCTCTTATGGATGGGATTAGTTCCAGGTACCAAATCTATCCGAAACTCTATATCTCTCTTAGGTGGCATACCTGGCAAATCTTCCGGAAACACATCTGGGTAGTCTTGCACTATGAGAATCTCTTGTAGAGCAACTTGGTTTAAGACCACACCGTGAGATTTTGGAGAGGATGCAAAGAAAGAAACAGTTTCCCCATTGCTACTGGTTAAAGTCACCTTACGATTGGCACAATCTATAACTCCTCTGTGACGAGATAACCAATCCATCCCTAAGATAACATCTAGGTCTTTGGATTCTAGCAAGATAAGAGAGGATGGGAAAGGAACTTCTTCTATTTCTATAGTAACAGAAGGACAATACTGTGTCGAAAATACTTGATTGCCTGGGGTATTAACTAGTAAAGGTCTCCCAAGACTAACAACTTCCATCCCATGTTTGCTTGCAAAACTTTTAGACAAAAAGGAATGTGTAGCACCGGAATCAAAAAGCACAGTTGCGGGTATAGAGTTAACAGGAAACGTACCCAAAACCACGTCTGGTGCATTCTGAGCTTCTGCGGCTGCAACATGATTAACACGTGCCTTCGGTGCTGGGACATTGGAGTTATTCGGGGCTGAAGCGTTCTTCACACGCCGAGGCTTCGGACACTTATCAGCATAATGTCCTGGATCACCACAATTGAAGCATATCACTGGCTTGCTTCCCTGTTCCTTCCTAACAGGCTGATTCTGAACTGGAGTTGCTGCAGGACGAACAACCATATTGCGGTTGTCATTGCCACGATTACCAGTATTGTTGTTGTAGAACTGGCGTTGAGGACGGACAACTGATGAAGATCCTCCTTGAGGGTACGATGGAACTTGAGGTCCAATAACAAGACGCGGCCTCTGGTTACTGCCCTGTTGTGCCTTAAATTGAGCAGCCCTGCGCTTCTTCTGCTCCATACGGTTGTACTTGTCTTCCTGACGAATTGCCTTGTCCACCAATTGTTGGAAATCCCGGAAATCCGTAGACATCAAGGCATAAGACAACTCATCATTTAGTCCCTCTAAAAACTTCTCCTGACGCTCTTCATCAGTGCGAACATCTTCTGGAGCATAGCGAGCTAAACGGTTGAAATCATGGAGGTACTCGGTGACCGAACGGGATCCCTGGTTAAGTGCTCTAAACTCTCTCTTCTTTAGAGCTACAACACCCGACGGTATATGCGTCTTCTTAAAAGCAGCTGTGAACTCCTGCCAAGTGATAGGTTCTCCTCCAGCCCTGCCTTGGCGAAAATGATCCCACCATTCAGCAGCGGGTCCATGCAACTGATGCGAAGCAAAAGAAACTTTCTCCTGCTCAGTACACTGGATCAAATCCAACTTCTTCTCCACCGCATGCAACCAATCTCCTGCTTCTACTGGATTGGTAGTGCTGGAAAAGGTAGGGGGTCTGACACGTAAGAAATCTGCCAACTTATTTTTGGGAGGAGGGGGTGGATTCTGGTTCTGATTATTTCCCTGCTGATTCTGTGCTTGCTGCACCAACAGATTGATCAGTTGTGTTTGTTGGGCCAAAATCTGAGCTAGCGTGGGTTCCCCTTCATTGTTATTGGCTCCACTTCCACTTCCACTTCCAGTGCCGGTGCGAGTGTTCACCATCTGACGATAAGCAGAGGACAAAGGAAAGAAAGACAGAGAGATACCCTTAGAACGGAGTTATTTAATTAATTTAAATTCTATATTGCTCTTAACTGTGTATAATTACATTTAAGTTGCATTAACATTACCTCACCACTCTGACAAGCAACAGATCTAGACTCATGCTGTTACATCCCACCCATGATGTAAGCAACAACTAAAACCCACACACTCACAAGCAAACTTAAACAAGCAATCTAACACAACGAACTATGGCAACGATCTAACTAAGCGTCTACTTCCGCCTTGCGTCGGAACGAAGCGATGAATCTTCTTCCTCTGAAGTAGCAGGCTCTCTTTCTTCAGGATCTTCCTCTTCTTCCTCATCACTTATGATGTCGATGACAGGTTCAGCACGAATGGGTACAACTTCACCCATCACGCGAATCTTCGAAGCTAACTGGAGACGAGGTGGCGGACAGGTTCTCTTTCTTGCAGTGAGGCGAAGCTTGGATGTTGGCGGCGGCATTTCTCCTTTGAGTTTAGCTAATTCCTTCTGTAGACGGTGCACCTTGCTCTTCAACTTGCAAATCTTGCCTCGATTCCAGTTTTCCCTGTCATGAGCTGCTTTCTCTCGCTCCACACTTACTGTATCCATAGCACTAAGCATATGCACCACATGCATCAAAGTAGCACTCTCTTCACCATCAGGACAGGTATAGGTTCCATAGTCTTGACCATGAGGCTTGTGGGGATGATACTGAAAAGCTGATGAATCCAACTCTTCTTCAAAGTGTTGATGCAACTCTCCAATGGCCACCAAAGCTACTTCTTGACAAGCATGGCAGTACGATCTTCCTCTAGCTTCGAACTTAAAAGACGGAAGGTCTTCACTATCACTAGCCAACGTCACACGAACACGACATTTCTCCTCGTCGGGGTCATGGGGAATCTGGCGATACTCAGGAGCAACTTCATAGCCTACCTCAAAAGCCATCAACCTCAGCTCCCTGACGAATCCTAACACCTCGATCAAATTTCTCGGTGAATGGGGAGGCATCTAAAGAAACATAGAAGAGAAGAATTAAAGCATATTTTAAGTTAGCTGCACCGACTAAACTTAACTGATTTTGACCAAAAAGGAAGAAATAAAAGAAAAGACACATACCAAGCTATTTTAAAAATATTTTTAGAATTTAACTTTTTAGACAAAGACAAATAAAATTTTTTTTTGACAAATAACAAAAATAAAACTAAAATACTTATGATCTATTATAAGCACGGTACAGTGTCACCATAAGAAAGATGAGGAGTACTAGTGCTACCATGATTATATCGATACCATAATAGATGTACAGTGCCGACTAATCAATAAGATTTGGTAAAGAGAAAAAAGAAATATTTTGAGAAAAATAACTTTTGCTTTTAAAAGAAAAGAAATTGAATTAAATAAATTTTGTGCATAACCTTGCATGTGCTGCCAACTTAATTTATTTGTAAGAGAATAGAGAAGAGCAGTTCTATTTTTCAAAATATTTTGAAGGCTACTTAAGGTTTACCATTTGGCTTATCCTAAGGTCAACCTGGCTCTGATACCAACTTGTCACGCCCGGAATTTCTATCCAAAATTCCAAACGCTTACATGTGTGTTAAACCCTCGTCCAGGAATCAACCGAGGCACACAATGACAATATTGATAATAGAGTACAAATATCTATCAAATATTCGTAAAATAAAATTATTACAGAGGTGGATAGTTCCTCTCAAAGAAAATAACATTCTACGCAGCGGAAAACAAAACTAAAACAAACTACGGAACAGCGACGGCAACTCCACTCCACAGGCAACTCGACCAGAACAAGCCTAATCCTCCAGATCATCACCTTCACTGAAGTACTCCTCCTCTGATGAATGAATATTGCAAGAATGAGCATATAACATACTCAACAAGCCACACAGCAAATATGCAAGTGCACAGGATAACAAAGGATGGCATAATATAGCTCATTTGCAGAAAACAGCATTTAATAACTATTTTGAGAAAATAATAAAACAGTTGAATATTTAATCAATATTAACCAACACCATACAACACACCCGTGTTGCATAGGCCCAACCCCATTTGAACAACCAACCCCGGCTGAACAAATTAACCCTCCAAACCAGGAATTAACCATTCCAAACCAGGAACTAAATTAGTTACCACAATTACCATTAAATGAGTAGTGTGAGACTAATCACGAAAAACATTGCTCAACTCACCCATAACCGCGGGTACGGCTATTCGAATAGTTTAAACTCTGATCAGAGGTGTACCACTGTACCCACAAGACACAACCCCACATCATGTTACCATGTGCCTCAATACCACCACGGTATCTCGGAAAGGAGTCGTGACAATACCCCTCGCATAACACAATTCACCACAGTGCACCGTACCTGGATCATAATCACCCCCTCTACAACCAGAGGCATGGACTCCCCAGCGACCCCCATGGACTTCTCGCCACTTCTCAGTCTGGCGCACTATAATGAATTATGCTATACAAAAGATAAAGCCGTTGCCCACGCTGGCTTGTGGTTGGCACGATAAATGTTTCACAACAGTAGCTCGCGAACCGGTCCTTAATTGTCATGAGCACAACCATCAAAACCATATGCTCACAACCCACCTTAGTCAGGTTTTAGTTATCAATTAATTATCATCACACGATTGACCATCGTGAGCTACCATTAAATAACCACAATTATTAACATAAAATGATGAAATAGTTTACCATTAACCCTTTTAGTTAGCTAATGTTTCTAAGCATGGCTAAGCAAACCTATATATATAGCATTTAGCTGAACCAATCCAATATATAAGGTTCATGCTAATCAATTTATAACCCATAGGAAAATAAAGTCAACTTCGGCCATTAATTACTGGGAAAGGTTCACCACCCAATGACATTCGAAAATAATGCATAGTTGAAATAAAATAATAGCTTTAAACGGGATCAACATGCTCAAAGGGTTGTTTGGGATCTGTGTGACTTGCCTTGGGCTTCCACAAACACTTCGGAACCTTCCTCAACGGAAACGCTCTCCTCCGGAACGTCGGAAACTAAAGCAAATAAACAAAATCAACAAAACAGTACAAAAACAAGCATAAACAGTACATGTGGATATTTTTAACATGTAGATCTTGATTTTAGAAAAATTTAGAAACTTGAACCACCTAAAACGGATCTACGGTTATTTAGTTATGATTTTCCGAAGTTTTAATCTATTAGAAAATCGAGAAAAAGGAAAAAGAGAGAGAGATGACGTCAGCCCTGGCCCTGATGACGTCAGCCCTAGGGTTGACGTCGGCATGACGTCAGCGACGGCGTCCGGCTCGGGCACGCGAGCTCGCCGGCGCTAGGGACATCGGCGGCGGAAACGGAGACCACCTACGCGTAGAGGGCAACGCGGCGGACCCGTTGGTACTCACCCCGACTAGAAAAGATGCACGACGGCGGCCGGCGACGAAGAAGAAGGCGGCGGCGGCTCGGGTCGTCGGCGTCGGGCAAGCTCCGGTGGTCGGCGACGCAAACGGAGGGGCGGACGGGCTTCTTCTCCTCACGGCGCACCTTTTGGCGACGACGGCGAGTGGTGGCGACGGCGGAGACGGCGCGGCGGCGTTACCGAAGATGGCCGGCGGCGGCGGCGGACTTGCGACGCGTCGCGGCGGCGCTAGGAGACACGGGAGGACTCGGGAAAGAGGGCAAACGAAAGAGGAGATCACGAGGAAGCTTTATATGGCATTGGATTGAAGAGATCAAGCCGCAAACGGGAGGAATCGAATCGGGAAGATCTCGGACTCGTTTTTGGAGATAAACTCGAAAACGAATTCAAATCGGATCCAAACCTCAACCATTTGCTTTGATTCTTGGGGGAAAAGGAAGAGAAGACCGAGAGGAACAAAACCCCTCAATCAATTGGAAGAGATCGGATCGGATTTGGCCGGATTTGGAGCGGGAAAGCGGCGCTAGGGTTCGGCTCGGCGGCGGCGGCCGGCTGGAGGTGGACGAAGGTCCTGACAGGTGGGCCCCACCTGTCAGCCTCCGGGAGAGAGGGGCGCGGGCGCGGGCGGCGGCGGCTTGGGCCGACTTGGGCCGCGCGAGGAAAAGAGAGAGAAGGAGAGAGGAGTTGGGCCGGATTCGGCCCAAAGACCAAGAAGGGGACTTTTTGAACTTTTTTGAATAAAACAATTTGTAAAATGTTGTTTCAATTATTAAAAATACTTCACTTGCTCAAATAAATCCCAGAAAATTCTAGAAAATAGAGGAGCAAGCATAGTATTTAATAAAATTTTATCTAGCTCATTTTTATGTTGAAAATTTTCCTAGAAAATTAAGGTTTAACTTGTAGGCTTTTAAAAATAATTTCTAAAAATTCCAATTAAACGACAATTTATAAATTTAGGATTTTTGGGATGTGACAAGTCCCTGGTCAACTATGACAATTGCTTAGAAATGCTATTCTAGAATCATGCATACTCATATTTATCAAATGCTATATGCCTGGGCAATTACCTTTGGGAAGGTAATTGAGATGCGGCATGTGGAGACATGAGCGCCACATTGCCATGATGTTGATGATATGATTTGTGAAAGGAGAAATAAAATTAAACAACTGTTTTCGACTGGGGCGGACGGAGGATTTGGGTGGTATCTGGAAAAGGCTAGTACCGTCCCCGGTCAATTAAGGACCGAGCCATGAAGTTAAGCATGAAACGACCCCCGTACAACCGTACTTCTCGAATGGGTATAGACCTAGCGGATTAGATAGCCGAGCGGAGGCAGTATCCCTACATAGTGGTTTCTTGATGTGTGAGGCAGGGGCTCTACGGTGGGGCAGCCATTGGTAGGACCGCAAGGCGGGTGTCTACAGTGGTGTCGCCATCAGTAGGACTGCCATGTGAGAATCTAAAACATAATTATAACTTAATGCATGTGTGAGTCTTCCCTTCCCGGGTGCGCCAGAACTCCTCTCACTGCTAGAAACCGTGTACGCCTAGAGTGCATGAGGATGAAAAGTTCATGGAGCGGGTACTGCCAATGCGAGGTTATCGAAAAGCTTTGCCGTGACACGTCTCATGTGTTGGGACGAGGCTCATGTGTTGGGCAGTCGCGGAGTGCGGGTAAAGTGTACATCCACTGCAGTGTGAGTAAACCAAATCTATTCGAATAGCCGTGCTCGCGGTTATTGAGCACCGGGACATGTATTACACTTGGCTAGACTCTAAATTCTTAACTTGTGGGGGATGGGATATTGCATGATGAATTTTATGCTGATGGAGCCACTTCCCGAGAGGAGGGAAGGTGGACATCCTCAGAAAACCATGGCGATTCAATGGCGGGAAGCTATCCTTGGGATCACAATGGATGGTGGACAGAACCGTCGTTGTTTAAAGTGAACACTGGTACTAAAATTTGATCAGTCTATGCTAGGTTTTAGGCTTGTGAAAAGAATTGTAAAATTAGCTTTATGCAAAAGAACCTGAAACCATTCCTTGAATACCCTCTATCATATGCATTGTTGTTGTGGTGGCTTGCTGAGTACGGTTGGTACTCACCCTTGCTATTTATATAACTTTTAGGAGAGTGTTGAAGAGAAGCCCTTGTCGGTACGCTTGCGTATCCCACAAGATGATCGGAGTGCGGTCTTGTTCTAGGTCTCGTTCCCCAGTCGACTGCCTGTGGCATGTTAACCGGGCCCTTATATTACTTTGTATTCCGCTGTTGTTCTCTGATAGTTGTTGGCCTACCTGGCCCTAATGTGAGTATTTAACTCTTTTAGCCTAAATTCGTTCATGATATGATGTGATCCAACTATGTATGTGTGTACCAACTACTGATCCAGGGATTGGTACGGATAAACACAGAAGATTTCCGATTTCCAAAATCGGGGGTCTACACCTTGCACCAGCACGATACGTGTTCCTCCATCCTAGGCATACTTGGAATATACCTAGAACCGTTAAGTGGCGGGCCCACGCCTTAAACTTAACACCGTGGTGGCGGACACGACGGGAACCCACCACGTGGCACAATACCGTTGTATTGGACACGCTTAGTCACCTAAACTACCACGTCAGGGTAAATAGGAAGCCCCTCTGAATTATACGAACTCATACACACCGGCCTACCAGAATGCAAGGCTAGTCCTAAATAGATTACTCAGCTTAGGCCATCCCATACTAGCACATGTGGATGTACGAATAACTTTAAATGGGTGACACAAGTTCGGTCCTTATGGACTTGGGCAAACACTCCCCCTATCGGTATGCAACTAACACCATATGCACACCACTTGTCGCCCAAGTATAAAATCACATTTTACACATTTTAGTTCGCAATTACCCATCATATTCATTTTATTCCAGCAAAGGTTCATGTATCAAAATCATATTTTAATTATAGATGGAATGAGCATTTGCATAGTTCTAAGCATGGCTAAGCAAGTAGTTGCAAATAGAGCATATATAAACCCATTTGAGCACAAAGAGTGTACTCTAACCATTTCTAGGGGTTCAAACAGCAAGAGGATCAATTATTCAAGGTGGGGTATGCAGCAAATAGGTCATAACTACCTTAACCCAATTTCAAATACCGATATAGTCTAAGTGCACATGCAACTTTGCAAACAAATATTTTCATTCCTCAAATCATGGGATTCAATGTGTTCAAAGGATGGGAGGAGAAAACTTGCCTTGATCAGAGAAATGTTAGCACCTAATCCACTCCTTTACCGATTATGCAATTATCTAGATAAAGGACACATTATGCAATTAAACACCGAAATAGCTGAAAATCCAAAATGCTCTAAAATGCATTATTTATGCACAGTGATTAGGTAGTGGTCTAAAATGAATTTTAGGTGAAAGAATTTTTATTTTATCTTATTCCATTAGGGAGTTATGAATTTTAGAAGTTTTATCGGTTTATAGTAGTATAGTCTTAGGTAGTGTTATGAAATACTTTTGTAAAGTGATTTTTACTAGATTAGACTTCACAGGGGTGTAGAGATGTGTTTTATAAGACTAACTCATTTGGTTTCACAATTTTTGGAGTTACAATGATTTTCTTATAGATTTTACAAGTTACAACGTGTTTTAGGCATATAGTGTTTTATATGTGCACAACTCTTAAGTTGTAGGTTCAGAACATGCTACTTCCTGTTTAAGTTAAATAAAAGGAATAATTTGGTTAACTAAAACATTTTTAGTTCAAATGTTTATGGTCTTTACTACTATGGTTCATATTTTATAAACTAGAGATGCTCTAAACTAAACTAGCAATATATTATATTAACCTAGAAATTGTTATATGAGCCAAGTTCTTCTAAGTTTTAGTGGATGGGGATGGAACTATGGCCTCTCTGGTCTAACAAGTTTTATTTTGGTTTATTCATAGCTAGAATGCATTTTTTTAACTACCTTACACATATATTTTGCTTAACCATTACTAGGTGATTAACTCCTAGGTTATCTATTTAAAGATTAGAGCTATAATATGTTCAAAAGGTGCAATATTTTATTTTATTATGTTGAAGCTCACTATTTGCTGGTTCTATGGAAATTTGGTTCATTTCATTTGGACTAAAGATGAATTTTCTACAAATTTTACAAAGTAAAGGTTGCTCTATCTTGGTTATTACTTATATAAATATTTAAAGGCTTTTATTACATAGTAGGTGTATAATTTTATTTTATAACATGGAAGTATACGTTTTGTTGATTCTACAGAACTTGGGTTTACTCAAAAAGGATCTAAGATGAATGTTATGTGAATTTCTAAAATTCAGCTTACCTAAAACTAGTCATTTTAAAGATAATAGTTTCAGAGGCATTTGATCTAAAGTATGTATACTATTTCATTTTACTTTATAGGAAAACATAAGTTGGTGGATCTATAGAAACTGAGTTTGCTATAAAATGATTTGAGATGAATTTTATATGCATTTTATAAATTTGTGTATGCTTTATGTATGATTTATCTTAGACCAATTTTAGAGACAAAGTTTGTACAGTGAATGTCTAGTTTTATGCAATAACTCTAAAGTTCTTGATTTGGTGAGTTCACAGAAATTTGATTTACTCTAAAATGAGTTGTTTTCAATTTGTTATGGATTTTATAAGTTTACATGCTTTCCTGTTGAAAATATAAAGCTTTTAGTATTATCTTTTTACATTTTCAGATTTTAAACTCATGGGGTCCACCTGTCAGTATCAGGCCAATATGCAAAAAGGCCCCTAGGAATCAGGAAATCAACCCGCAGTCCAAGGTCCATATGTCATTGATTGGGAACATTACGTAATGAACCTTATAGTTATTTAAATTCTCAAAATGAAGTCCCTGACTCCTTTTTCACACGCACAGAGGCAGAGCAGCCATGGCTGAGCTCGATCCCGGGTTCACCGGTCGCGATTGGTGGCTCGGTTGGAGTTGGGGTTAAAAGATAAAATGAAGAGCATGATCTTGCGATTCCATTCCTCTAGTTTTCTTAGTTAGAGGATATCGGAGTAGCGCCGATGGCGAGTGTGAGCGGCGGTGGTTCTTGGGGTGAAAGCGCATGTGTGCATGGAAGTCGATTCCGAACAAAAAGGATGCATGCATGTGGTCTTCTAGCCTTCAGGATGCTCACCGTGGGTCGAGCTAGGGTTGTCGAGGTCTTGGCGGCAGCGGTGACTTGTGGAACGGCTCGGCTGTTAGTTCATTCAGTGTCTTCAGTCCATAGTTAGCACTTTCAGTTAGCAAATAAAGAACCCGATTGACCGGGTGCGTCCTGTAAAAGCTAGACGCATGCTCAGTTCATGCAGCGGCTCTCCTTCTTTCTAGCAGTAGTGGTGACTGCGTCGCGCGGTTCGTCTGTGGGATGGCACGGACAAGTCGGTGACCGCGTCGTGCGCGTTGCGTCAAGGCCTGCATGCCCGGAGTCGTGGGATGGCGCAGCAATGGCGGGCGTGGGGTTGTTATCGAGTCTGTAATTGATTGTTCTATTTAAAGTTGAATAGAGTCACAAAAACGTCGCTTGGTTGCGGCACCAAAAACTTGTGCTTGTGCGCTCTGTGTTCCAGTGTGTTCGCGTGCGTGAGAGTTCAGCTCAGGAGCTGTTCATCTTCACCATCTCCGGCGACGGGCGCCGGCGATCAGGAGACCACAAGTGGTATCAGAGCCGAAGAGGGGACCTGAGGTGCGGTGATGGCCTCACCACCGAAGGAGAAGGAAACCGGTGACGGGTCGGGGGACAAGTCGCCGCGGCGTGAGCGGACTCCCGATCGCTCGCCACGACGATCGCGCAGCCGCGGGCGACGTCGCTCGCGGACCAGGCAGCCACGGGAGGCTGTCGTGGAGCGTGTGGTGCGGGAGACAGCTGGCTCCGGCAAGTGGCCGCAACTGACCAAGACGAATTATGATTCGTGGTCATTGTTGATGAAGCTGAAGCTGCAAGCCCGGTGTCTGTGGGACGTGATCGAGGAGGACGACGCCGACTTCCAGGATGATCGGTCTGCGTTGGAGGCGATCTGCTCGGCGGTGCCTGAGGAGATGGTGCCGACTCTGGCAACGAAGGCCATGGCGAAGGAGGCATGGGAAGCAATCCGGACGATGCGGATCGGCGACGACCGTGTGCGCAAGTCCACTGCCCAGAACCTCCGCGTCGAGTATGAGCAGATCAACTTCAAGGATGGTGAGTCCGTGGAGGATTTTGCCTTGCGCCTGTCTAACATAGTACAGAGGCTGGCCATTCTTGGTGATCCCGAACCAGAGGCGAAGGTGGTTGCCAAGTACCTCCGAGTTGCTCGTCCGCGGTACAAGCAGCTGGTGGTGTCGATCGAGCAGCTGCTTGACATCACCGAACTGTCGATCGAGGAGATCACAGGGAGGTTGAAGGCCGGGGAGGATGATGGTGACCTCGGCTCGAAGGCGCGCCTCAATCACATTGAGGATGAGTTGGTGGACCGCGTCATGTCGCGGCTCCAGCTCTCTGGCGGAGGCGCACAAGGAGGTGGACGCGCTCCGGCATCCAACCAGAAGCACGGGCGCGGAGGAGGCTCATCCCAAGGGGGTGGCAACAACCGTGGCCCATCTCGGGGTGCTGGAGGTGGCGGCGCCCCCAGGCCTCCCACTGGCGGGAACGACAAAGGGAAGAAAAAGCTCGCCGGTGATGAATGTGCGTACTGCGGGAAGACTGGGCATTGGGCCCGGGAATGCCGCAAGAAGAAGAGGGACGAACAAGCGCACGCGGCGGAGGCCGAAGAAGAAGCTGCGCTCATGGTGGGGATCACTACGATCTCTGTCGATCCGGTGGAGGACTCCCAGCAGGCGCGCTGGATCTTCATCGATGAACAAGAAGACGAGGTGCATGCTGCGGTGAACGTGGCTCTGGCCTCGCCGGTCCAGCCCACGGCGCGCGAGGAGGTGCACCTGAGGGAGGACAAGTTGTTCGTCCAACTCGGGGAGAAGTGCGACGGCGGGCAGACGCGCTGGATCCTCGACACGGGCGCCACGAACCACATGACCAGTGTGTGGGCGGCCTTCTCGGAGCTTGACACTGGCGTGCGGGGGACTGTCCGATTCGGGGACGGATCCATGGTGGACATCCAGGGGCGTGGAACGATCCTCTTCAGCTGCAAGTCCAGGGAGCATCAAAGTCTTGGTGGCGTGTACTACAACCCTAGGCTTACGGCAAACATAATCAGTCTTGGGCAGCTGGACGAGGACAAGTACAAGGTGGTGATTGAAGACGGCGTTCTGCGGCTGTGGGATCAGTGACGTCGACTCCTGGCACGGGTGCTGCGCACGGAGAACCGCCTGTACATCCTCAACTGCAGCATCAGTAATCCGGTGTGCCTCGCGGCGCACGCAGACGATGCGGCCTGGAAGTGGCACGCAAGGTATGGCCATTTGGGATTCCATGGACTCAAGCTGCTGTCGAGGAAGGAGATGGTGCGTGGGCTTCCACAGATCGACCACGTCGAGCAGGTTTGTGAGAGCTGTCTCGCCGGGAAACAACGCCGACAGCCGTTCCCGGCGGTAAGCAAGTACCGCGCCACCAGATCGCTGGAGCTCGTGCACGCAGATCTCTGTGGACCGATCACTCCGGTGACTCCAGGCGGGAAGCGCCTGTTCCTCCTCGTCGTCGATGATCGAAGCCGGTACATGTGGCTGGTGCTGCTGGCAAGCAAGGACCAGGCGATGGCAGCAATCATTCAGCTGCAGGCGAGGCTGGAGAACGAGTCGGGCAACAAGCTGGGCACGCTGCGCACGGACCATGGTGGCGAGTTCACGGCGCAGGTGTTCAAGGAGCACTGTGCTGACCATGGTGTCCAACGTCACCTTACCGCGCCGTACACGCCTCAACAAAACGGCGTGGTGGAGAGACGGAACCAGACGGTGCTCGGGATGGCGCGGAGCATGATGAAGGGCATGAACGTGCCGGGGTGGCTTTGGGGGGAGGTGGTCTGCACAGCCGTCTTCATCCTGAATCGGTCGCCGACGCGGAGCGTGGATGGAAAAACGCCGTTCGAGGTATGGTATGGCTATAAGCCGGCAGTGCACTTCTTTCGCACTTTCGATTGTACAGCGCATGTCAAGGTCGCCGGCGGTCACCTGCGCAAGCTCGACGATTGTAGTACTCCCATGGCGTTCATCGGCTATGAGCCGGGATCCAAGGCGTACAGGTTCTACAATCCGAGCACGCAGCGCGTATGCATTTCGCGCGATGCGGTGTTCGAAGAAGGCAAACCTTGGAATTGGGGTGCCGAGGCGACTAACACTGCAGGCACGGAGACGGGGGAGCCATTCACGGTGGAGTACGTGACGCTGTCCGTGCCAATGGGCGGGCACGCGCCACAGTCTGCAGAAAGTTCACCGACGGTGGGTACACCGACGGCGTCACCGGGTCCCTCGACTTCACCAATAGGGGCTACGGTGTCTCCGTCGACGCCAGTGCAAGAAGAGGCTCCACCTGACTCGCCCACGGCTGGGACACCACAAGGGGTGGAGTTCGTGTCACCGCCGTCTGGGGAGCCGGTGCTGGATGATGACGCCGACGACGCACCACTACGGTTCCGCACCCTCGACAATGTGCTCGGCGACGCAGCTGTGCCGGGAGAAGCAGTTCGTGAACTGGGAGGGGAACTCCTCCTCGCCATCGATGGAGAACCCTCCACGTTCGAGGAGGCGCGACACGACGAGGCGTGGCGGAAGGCCATGCTTGAGGAGCTCGGGTCAATTGAGGAGAACAAGACCTGGAGCCTCGTCGATCTTCCACATGGGCACCGGGCCATCGGGCTCAAATGGGTGTTCAAGATCAAGCGCGACGAGCAGGGAGCTATTGTAAAGCACAAGGCACGCTTGGTCGCCAAGGGCTATGTCCAGAAGCCCGGCATCGACTATGAAGAGGCGTTCGCCCCGGTGGCGCGCATGGAGTCTGTGAGGGTGCTGCTCGCCGTAGCTGCTCAGGAGGGCTGGCTTGTGCATCATATGGATGTCAAGTCAGCGTTCTTGAACGGTGATCTCGTGGAGGAAGTCTACGTTCAACAACCGCCGGGGTTTGTAGCTGCGGGGCACCAGAACAAGGCGTTGCATCTGAAGAAGGCGCTCTACGGCCTCCGGCAAGCTCCAAGGGCGTGGAATCAGAAGCTGGATGCCAGCTTGTGCGAGCTGGGTTTCAACCGGTGCACCAGTGAGCACGGGATGTACACTCGCGGCAAGGGGCAGTCTCGGGTGGTGGTCGGAGTTTACGTCGTTGATCTGATCATTACCGGGGCGAAGGCGGGCGGCATCGAGGCCTTCAAGGCGGAGATGTCACGCCTGTTCAGGATGAGTGACCTCGGGTTGCTGTCCTACTACTTGGGTATCGAGGTGAGGCAATCCAAAACTGCCATCACTCTCGGACAGGCGGCATATGCTCGGAAGCTGCTGCAGAAGGCGAACATGGCGGGGTGCAATTCTTGCAGCACTCCCATGGAGGCTCGGCTGAAACTTTCAAAGGAAGGCACGACGGTGCTGGTTGACGCCACCGAGTACAGAAGCCTGGTGGGAAGTCTCAGGTACTTGGTTCACACTCGCCCGGATATTTCATTTGCGGTGGGCTTTGTGAGTCGTTTTATGGAGAAACCAAGGTTGGAGCATATGGCGGCGGTGAAGCACTTGCTCCGGTACATAGCCGGAACGATTGAGTTCGGCATTGTCTACCCCAAATTGTCAAGCGGCGACAACAACCTGATCGGCTACAGTGACAGCGATTTGGGGGGGGGGGGACTCTGATGACAGGAAGAGCACGACGGGCATCATCTTTTTCCTGGGACAGAAGGCAGTGGCTTGGCAGTCCCAGAAGCAGCAGGTGGTGGCCCTCTCATCGTGTGAGGCAGAGTACATTGCCGGAGCTGGAGCAGCTTGTCAGGCAGTGTGGCTCACGAGGGTCCTGAAGGATGTTACCGGCGATGATCCTCAGACCCCTCAGCTGAAAATGGACAACATGTCTGCAATCGCGCTCAGCAAGAACCCAGTGCTGCATGATCGAAGTAAGCACATTGATACTAAATTCCATTTCATTCGTGAATGCATTAGCAAGGGGAGCATCTCGCTGGAGTTTGCGAGCTCTCAGGAGCAGTTGGCTGATCTAATGATGAAGGCGCTGGGGCGTTCGAGGTTCTGCGAGCTTCGTGAGAAGATTGGCGTAGTCAATTTGGGCTGAAGAACTTCACTCAAGGGGAGATTGTTAGTTCATTCAGTGTCTTCAGTCCATAGTTAGCACTTTCAGTTAGCAAATAAAGAACCCGATTGACCGGGTGCGTCCTGTAAAAGCCAGAGCATGCTCAGTTCATGCAGCGGCTCTCCTTCTTTCTAGCAGTAGTGGTGACTGCGTCGCGCGGTTCGTCTGTGGGATGGCACGGACAAGTCGGTGACCGCGTCGTGTGCGTTGCATCGAGGCCTTCATGCCCGGAGTCGTGGGATGGCGCGGCAATGGCGGGCGTGGGGTTGTTATCGAGTCTGTAGTCGATTGTTCTATTTAAAGTTAAATAGAGTCACAAAAACGTCGCTTGGTTGCGGCACCAAAAACTTGTGCTTGTGCGCTCTGTGTTCCAGTGTGTTCGCGTGCGTGAGAGTTCAGCTCAGGAGCTGTTCATCTTCTCCATCTCCGGCGACGGGCGCCGGCGATCAGGAGACCACATCGGCAACGGTGCTCCTCCTCGGGTGAACGACGACGGCTCGAACGGGACGATGAGCTGCTACAAGCAAGCATGCACGAGGTTTGTAAGGTCAAGGAGATGGTGTATGCGCGAGAAATCGAACAATGGCTCACCGAGGCAGCGGTAATCGACGATGACGGCGAAGGCGATTCAAGATCGGCGCCGGTGAAGAAAAGATGCGTTCTCCGAGTCCTTCACATCTCCGGCTGGGGTTCTTGAGGCGTATTGAAGAGGAGGTTGAGGCGATGACGATGGCGCAGCGGCTTGCTCCGAGGTGGTCAACAATGGCCGGACAACGACGATGGTTGAAGCGGCGGCGCTCCGGTGCGTGCTCCAGGGCGTTGTCGGCGTAGTCGCGTTCCGGTGGCTGTGATGCACAAAACACAAAATGGGAGGTGGTCAAAAGAGAAATGGTTCGGCACTGTGTGGAGAGAAGGGAACGCGAAAAACCTGGAGATGACCTTTACCCAATTAACGATGGCGATGGTCGTCGTCTCCACGGCCGGCGGCAAGGTTTGGGGCAATGGAGAGGCAGAGAACCTCCTCCCTCGGTTTCTTCGGCTCTGAGTGGTGAATGGAGAATGGCGACGCGTCTGGGAGGAGTAGAGAGCGAGAAAAAGGAAACCGAGATCGACGACACGTTGCGGCCACGCGTCGGCTCGCTCAATCTCTCCCTCTCTCGGCTGGAGCAGTGGAGGAAGTGATGGACAGAGTCAAGGCAAGCTTAAGAGGCTGTCAGGTGGGTCCAGGTCGTGGCAAACTAGGCTAGGTGAGAGGGTTGGGTAAGATTCTGGGTAAACTTGATTTTTAGATCATTTTTCGGAATTATTTTCTCCTCTAAATTTGTAGCTTCATAACTTGATGTGTGGACCAAATTATCTAGTGTTGAATTTACTAGAGGTAAATGATTACACCTAGATTCCATTTTCTTTGGTTGCACTCAAAAATAATGGGTAGATTAATCACAGAAATTAAACAAAGATGGGCTGTTAGAAAGCTAGATTGAATTTTTAGGAGGCCTAAACAGAGGAGGAAAATTCTAGAAAAATTATATTTAGGCATGATAAATAATCTAGTATTTGAATAAATTATTTTACATGTTCACTTATGAGCAGTTAAATGTACTTTTGGATGAAGTATGGCTTTAGCTGATTAAAATTTAATTTGATTCCTTTTAGTTTTCTGCTTTGACTGATTAATTTGTGGTATTAAACTTAGTTATTAACTTGTATCAATATTATAGTGAATTGCTTGTGCTAAACATTATCTATTTAATTTTTTTCCATGATTTTAACTTGCACATAATATTTTAGAGAATTAGGATTACTTTACTTTGTATATGTGTTCCCACTTCATAATTGCACCTAATATTGTTACAGGGATTACATTAAACTTCTTTTGGGCTGAGAAGATGATATTTGAGTTTAATATTAAGTCCACATGTTATCACCCAAGATTAACTATAGTTTTGTTTAGTAATTTTAACCCTTTTAGTTTATGCTCATGAGACATATTATGAAAAGCAAGACCAAAATCCAAATGCACATGAGACTCGAGCCTAGGCATGCATTTTGCACATGTATGCTCATATACTTGGTGACATTTCTAGTCTAATGTTGGGAATGAAAAGGTTTTATTTTGTTCTCAAATTTTAATCATGCAATGATTTAAGTTGGTCATCACCTAAATTAAAACGGAAATTTTTGACTCTAAAAATTGGAGAAGTTAACCTCTAACTATTTTGACAAGAAATTTTAAGCCCTGAAATTTTAGGTTTGTTACACCTGATAACTCCGATTATTAAATATATTGTTAACTGGGGTTTTCTCCGGGTTAACCAAGGCAAATTCTAGAAGCCATTTTTTTAATGATTTGAAACCTAAGGGAAGGGAAAACTCTAGGTGTGACAATACTTTTAGTCGGAAAAGTTATTGCAATGCAACATGTTTCGAAAAAGGAGTAAGTAGTCAGTTGATTCAAGACCTAGAGCGTCTGAATTTGGGGATAGTGGAACATGGTTTCGTTGCTATGTTGGAAGCACAACCTACGCTCGTGGAACAAGATAGCCGAACTCAAGAAGATTATGCGGGTTGGTAAATGTCACATCCTGATTTTTGTTTCAGGATTTATAAATTATTTAATAAATTAATAATATAATTTATATTAAATGTTCTTTAATTTACAAGTGAAGTTAAATGTGGGAAATAAAATTTCCTAAATATAAAGCATGGATGGATTTAATTTTTATTAAATTCTCCATGATTAAGTCAACTCTCTGAAATTTTCTCGGATTTTTCGGAGCTCAATTCCTAAATGATACAAAGAACAGTTCAGTAATTATTTGATCAATAATGATCTAATTATATTTGTTAAGAGCTTTTCTTGTTTAAAAATCCTTAAATTATAAATTGTTGTTTAAAAAGGAATTATTAGAAATGATCTTAAAAGCTTAAAAGAGAAGATCTAATTTTAATTTGTTAAATCTCAATATAAAATTGGGCCAGATAAAATTTCATTAAATACTTTGCTTAATTCTATAATTCCTAAATTTTTTTGGGATTTATTTGGGCTAAGGAAGTATTTTTAATAAATGGAATTGCATTTCATGAATAATTTAAATTGAAAAAGGTTTTTAAAAGTCTCTTTTGGCTTTGGGCCGAAAGTCGGCCCAAAACCTTTTCTCTCTCTTCTCGGCCCAAGCCGGCCCAGTCCGCCGCCGCCGCTCTCCTCTCTCTCTCTGTCGCTGACAGGTGGGCCCCACTTGTCGGTTTCGTCTTCCTCCTCCGGCCGCCGCCGCCCGAAACCCTAGCGCAAGCCGTCGCCGTCTCCTTCCAAATTCGGTCGATCCTTTCCTTCTCCGGCCGATTTGATAGAGGGGAAATAATCTGTCGCGTTCCAAAACGACTCTAAAATACATCCTCGAAATTATGCATAGAATAAGTAAAATCCTTGTGAAAGCCTCCGACAATTAAAATGTGCTAAGTTAAAAGTCAAATAAGGCTTGGAGGATTTTTGTATATTTCCTAAAAGCCTAAAATGCCTAAATAAATTTTAGTGGAATTTTCAGAGCACAAATAATAATTAAGAAGAAATAAACAAAGTTAAAATGATTTTATAAAAAGAAAAACCCTAAAAAGTCCTTTTTCCCCCCTTCCCCTCTTGGGCCGGCTCGGCCCAGCTCCCTCTCTCTCTCTCCTCTCCCCCGAGGCCCAATCGGCCTCCTCCCCGCACGCGTGCCGCTGACGGGCGGGCCCGCCCGCCACCCTCGCTGACGGGTGGGGCCCACCCGTCATCCCCTACCTCGCGCCGCTCCCGCCGCCTCGCCCGTGCCCTAGCGCCGCCGCCGCCGCGGAATCCGCCGCATCCCGCCGCCCCCGCGTGCAATAAAGTGGGGGGAATCATTCCCCGTGATTCCCTCTCCCTTTCCCCCCATTTTTCCCTCTCTCTCTCGCGTTCAAACGGGCGGATTTGCCCCCGCAAACCTCGCCGGCGCCGTTGATGGAGCCCGAGATCGCCGCGCCGGTTTCCTTCCCCTCCGCCGCCCTCTCTCACTCCCAACACTATATAAACGCTCCCCGTGCCTCCCTCCTCCGTTTCCGCCACTCGCCGCTCTCTCTCCCCGTCGGAATCGAGCTCGCGCCGTCGCCCTCTCTCTCCGCCGTCGCCGCCGAGCTCCGGTCCGCCGCCGTCGTCGCCCCGGACCTTCTCCCGTTTCGGCATCGCCTTCTTCGGGTTCGCCGCAACCTCGCCGACCCCGTCCACTCCTCCGTTTCACCCGCCGACCGCCGGAACGCCGCCGTCCCCATCGACCCGAGCCGCGCCGTCGCCTTCCTCCGCTCCGGTCACCGTTCCCGTCGTCGCCGTCGACCCGGGGTGAGCCGTGGACCGCCGTTTCGCTTCCCCCTTCCCTCCCCTCTCTCGGGCGCCGCTCCGCCGCGCCGGTGGTCGCCGCCGGCGACCATAGGGGCGCGGGTGCGCCGCCTCCCGTCGGCTGTGCCGGCGAGGCCGCCTTCGGGCGCGCCCCGCGGCTGCCATGTGGGGCCCGGCCGTCAGCCGCCCGCGCCCTCGGGTGCGGCTGACGCGTGGGACCCACGGCGCCGGCCGGCGTAAGCCGCGTGCACCCGGTCCACCGTGGACCGTGAGGCTGCCGCGTGGGCCCCACTCCCGTGGACCCGGTCCGTGCGCTCCTCTCCTCGGCTGACGCAATAAATCCGATTTTAAATTAAAATTTAAATGAAGAAATTCGCAAATATCCATTTAAAGAGCATATAAACTTCAAATGGCCATAACTTGGCCATTTGAACTCGGAATTGGACCGTTTAAGTCTCTAATTTTTCCTTAAGAAGTCAAGAACCCATTTTTGTGCTTTGTTTCTGCTTGTTATATGGAGTTTATTAGAGTAAAAGCCTTTTCTTTTCCGTCGGTCGTGTAGACGCTGCAGCTTCGGAAGATCCGCTCTTCGTGGAGGTTGAAGCCGATGTTTGGGAAAGCGAGCAAGGCAAGTCACATCATCTTTGAACATATTGAATCCCAGTTTATAAAATTATATTGATTTAAATTATTGCATTATCGCTTTATTTAAATTCCCGCGTTATCACTGTTTTATTTAGCCATGCCTATTTACCTTTGTTATGACCTTAATTTTGTTATCGTTATTATTACCTTGTTCGCCCTAGAATAAACAAAACCCCAACTAGTGGACACTCTACTCGTGGTATCACTAGTATGATTTTAGGTAGATGCTTCGCTTTTAATTAGGTAACATTAGGTGGTTTTTCAACTCTAGACTTTGGGAATATTCATATCACCTGGACACTGTGGAATGGTTTGGTTATTGTGGAATTGGCTTCACACCGCTCCTTCTATTCAAAACCCCCAAAATGGTTTTAGGCTGGGCTCGGGGTGCATGGTTTTGATAGTAGCACCTCGGCCATATAAGGACCGGTCTTCGGGCCTCTGTTGCAAAGCACTACCGTACTTCCACATGTCTAGTGGGTAAGGCTTAGTTTGTGGCTCAGTCTGGTTATAAACAAAAGTACACGGATGGAGATGGACGAAGTCGGGGGTCGATGGACATCTCCAGGGCAAATGAAGGCTACACGAGCTGCGGCCCGGTAGTCGAGATGTCATGGCACAGGGCCGGTGTCCTGCTGCTAGGGGCTCAGTCCTGCCTGCCTGTCCCGGGGGTTCCGGCCGTAGGTGGGATTGGGTCGGTACTCTTGTCTATGGCTAGGATGGGTTGGAAACTATGTCACGTCCTCCGTCTGTATACCGTGGTGGTATGTGGCACGTGGTTACACGTGAGGAAGATGTGTCTTGTGGGTAAAGATGTACACCTCTGATCAGAGTATAAACTATTCGAATAGCCGCGCCCTCGGTCATGGGCAAGCCGAGCAATGTACCCAAGTTAGTGTTTTAATTCTTAAAACCTGCTTAACAACTAAAATGTGGAATGGTTGGCCTGGGTTGGCTTGGGACGAGCTGGGACCCAGGGTCGGGTTGCCAGTTCGGTCTGATTCATCGTAGGCCTTGGGTTAAGGCAGGTTCGTGTGGGTTCACGGCCTTGATAAATAATATTGTATAGTTCTAGAATCGTGTTTACAAAATAGCTTTGAGCAACTAAATATCTTTAAATGCTGTTTACTGCAACCCTAACCCTTTTTAGTATAACTCCTTGTACTCCCTTGCATTTATTCTGCACTTGTGGGTGTGTCTTGTTGAGTACGGTGGTTGTACTCAGTCTTGCTCATTTTTTCCCAAACCCAGAAGAGGAGTCCCTGGATGATGAAGGCTTTGGTGTCTAGCTCGTGCCTGCCGTCAAGCGCCTGTAGTCGTCACCCTAGTCTTCCGCTGTTTCTCGTTTGCCTTTGTGTGTGCTGGGCCTTCGCTGCCCATGTAATAAATTACCTATTTACGCTTCCGCTTGTTAAACTCTGAATTGTATCAACTTTTGGGTGTCCCTTGCCTCCTGGGACAAGGATTAATGCACGCACGTCAGGAACGCCCGTTGGGTTATTTCCGGTCGTGACAAGTTGGTATCAGAGCCACCCTTGACCCTAGGACGAGCCGTAGATCCCAAGCCTTAGCAATATCTTTAAAAATAAAAATCCTTTGTATTTGTGAAAATCCTCTAGTCTCTCTCTGCCTTGCTGCTTCATTTATCGCCAAAATCTGACCTTCAAAATGTTGTTTTTCTTTTTGTTTTTGTAGATGGCCGGCAGCATCAGCCGTCGTGGTTTGGACATGACTGGCTTCGTCTTGGAGCTACGGGGCATGTGCGTTGTCCTGGGGTATCCGCATGGAGTGGACTACCGGGCCAGGCCGCTTCCGGAGCAGGAGGGTGATGATGCAGAGCCCCACGCTGCTTGGGAGGTTACTGAAGTGATCCTCACTGGCTCTCCCGAGCGGACTTCGTTGGCAGTCACCGCGGGTGGAGATTCCTTCCCCGCCGCTTGCCAGAGCGCCGCTCTCCTCGCCATCGGCACTCTTCACCAGCGCTACCCGGACGAGTTGCAGCACTCGCCCTACCGCTACCACCCTCGTCGCGGAGGAGCCCGCGACTACGCCACCTTCCGGGATGCTAGCTCGGAGGATGACGCTACCATCGTGCACCTAGCGCGCATGATGGAGGCGTACGACGCGGCTCGTATCGACTTCCATCAGATGGTGCGCCGTGGGATGGTCGAGAACAACATGAAGATCCTGGAGCTGCGCCAGGAGAACCTGCAGCTCAAGAAGGACCTAGACGCAGTGGAGGCGCAGCTGCACCAGCTCAAGATCGCCCAGGGAGAGGTCTGTCGCCCCAAGCACCGCCGCATCTGCCGCAGCCAGAAGATCACCGCCCGCAAGAGCACCTCCAGGCCCGAGCTTGTTCGTCAGTCCCTGGCGTGGACCTGCTTCGTGGAGACCCCTCGTGCCGAGCCCGCGCCCGTGGTTCCCCAGGAGGGGGAAGCCTCCGGCGTTGGTAGCACGGAGGATGCACTGTTGCTCACCTTCCGCCCTGGCCCGTCGCAGCGGTAGACGAGCAGTTAGTAGGCTTGCGCGTGTGTTCTTTCTCGTTTGTCTTCTTGTTGGAGTTGTGTGGGGCATGGTTATGCCGGTGTGTGGTATAACTGTGTCGGAGCCTGTCTTTATTTTATTTGCTTAAGCAACTTGAACTTTAATAAACCAATTTAATAGCAGTAATAAATTCAAGAATTATGGTAGTCGTGAGTGGTTAGCTTTAATTGTCAGCTCTCTCTGTTTGCTGGTTTTGTGTGGGGCTTTCAGATGGTGACGACCAGGAGAAGTGTTAATACCGGTGATGGCAACCAACCCGAGGGCAGCAACCACAACAACCATGGCAGCCCACCTCCACCTCCTCCTCCGCCTCCACCACCACCACCAGATACCAACGCCATTCTCACCCAAATCCTCGCCCAGCAGGCCAACATGATGACTGCTTTCCTCCACCACCTCCAAAACCCGCCACAACAGAATGCTCCACCACCACCCCCACAACACTCTAAACTCGCCGAGTTTCTCCGCATCCGCCCACCTACCTTCTCTAGCTCCAACAACCCCGTGGATGCGTTGGATTGGTTGCATGCCGTGGGGAAAAAGCTAGACACTGTGCAGTGCAGCGATGAGGAGAAAGTCATCTTCGCCGCCCACCAGCTGCAGGGGCCCGCATCTCTATGGTGGGACCATTTCCAGGCTACGCAGCCAGAGGGGCAGCCTATTACTTGGGCTCGCTTCACCGCCGCTTTCCGGAGAACCCATGTGCCCGCCGGAGTCGTGGCCCTTAAGAAAAGAGAATTCCGAGAGTTGAAGCAAGGCAACCGCTCTGTGATGGAGTATTTGCATGAGTTCAGCAACCTGGCCCGTTACGCCCCGGAGGATGTCCAGGAAGATGAGGAGAAGCAAGAGAAGTTCTTGGCAGGAATGGACCCTGAGCTGTCCGTCCGTCTAGTCTCCGGGGACTATCCGGATTTCCAACGTCTGGTGGACAAGAGCATCCGCTTGGAAGCCAAGCACAAGGAACTGGAGTCGCACAAGCGCCGCTTGGCGAATTTCCGCAATCAACAAGGTGCTAACCAAAGGGTCCGCTACACCAATCCCTATCCAGGGGGATCGTCCTCGCAGCAGCAACAACAGCAGCAACAACCTCGCTCCGCGCCCCGACCTCAATTCGTGGTGTGCGTCCCACAGCCGCAGCAACAGCAGAGTCAGCAAGGGACTCGTGCGCTCCGCCCTCCTACGCCAACTGTGCAGCCTGGGCAAGGGCGCAGGGACGCTCAAGGCCCGCAGCGTTTGTGCTTCAACTGCTTCGAGCCCGGGTACTTTGCGGATAAATGCCCGAAGCCGAGGCGCCAGCAAGGCCAAGCGCCTCCCCGCTCCAACAACGGTGGTAAGGATGTCATTCGGGGTCGTGTGAACCACGTGACGGCCGAGGACGTGCTGACAACTCCAGACGTCATCGTTGGTACGTTCCTCATTCATTCCATCCCTGCTACCATTTTGTTCGACTCTGGAGCTTCCCACTCGTTTGTATCTGTGCCATTCGTGGGGAGAAATCAGTTGGGGGTAGAACGGCTTAGGAACCCTCTCCTCATCACCACCCCTGGAAGGGTTATGACAGCAAAGTAAGTCCTGCCGTCCCTATAGAAATTCAGGGGATTCCTTTTCCCTCGGATCTGATTCTGCTAGACACCAAGAACTTGGATGTGATCCTTGGGATGAATTGGTTGGCTCGATTCCAAGGAGTAGTGGATTGCGCGAGACGCACTGTCACTCTGTACCGAGGGCCGGAACAACCGGTTGTTTTCTTTGCACCCCCAATCTCTGTCAGTAGTTCAGAACTTCATCAGATAGGACTGTCAGAAATCCCCATCGTCAGGGAGTTCGGAGACGTGTTTCCAGAAGAACTACCCGGTATGCCGCCCAAACGAGAGATTGAGTTCCGGATAGATCTTGCTCCAGGAACCACTCCTCTGTACAAGCGACCCTACCGTATGGCAGCAAATGAACTGGCCGAAGTCAAGAAACAGTTGGAAGAGTTGAAAGAAAAGGGGTATATACGTCCGAGTACTTCCCCCTGGGGTGCTCCTGTGATTTTTGTGGAGAAGAAAGACAAGACGAAGAGGATGTGCGTTGACTACAGAGCTCTCAATGAAGTCACCATCAAAAACAAGTACCCTCTTCCTCGGATCGATGATCTGTTTGATCAGCTTAAAGGTGCCACGGTATTCTCCAAGATTGATCTTCATTCCGGATATCACCAATTACGTATCCGCGAAGAAGATATTCCGAAGACCGCATTCACCACGCGATACGGACTGTATGAATTCACGGTGATGTCGTTCGGTTTAACCAATGCACCTGCCTTCTTCATGAACTTAATGAATAAAGTGTTCATGGAATACTTGGATAAGTTTGTCGTGGTTTTCATTGATGATACTCACAATCAGAGGAAGAACATCAGCACCATCTCCGTCTGGTGTTGGGAAAGTTGCGTGAACATCAATTGTATGCCAAACTTAGCAAGTGTGAGTTCTGGTTGTCCGAAGTCAAATTCTTAGGGCACGTGATATCTGCTAAAGGAGTTGCTGTGGACCCCGAAACAGTGACCGCCGTCACTGATTGGAAGCAACCCAAGACAGTCACTCAAGTCCGCAGTTTCCTAGGTTTGGCAGGATACTACCGGAGGTTCATCGAGAACTTCTCCAAAATCGCTCGACCCATGACACAGTTGCTGAAGAAAGAAGAGAAGTTTGTGTGGAGCCCGCAATGCGAGAAGGCGTTCCAAACTCTCGAAGAAAAGCTGGTTTCCTCGCCAGTGTTAATCTTGCCAGATATTCGCAAGGATTTCATGGTGTATTGTGATGCTTCGTGCCAAGGATTGGGGTGCGTGCTCATGCAGGACGGTCATGTGGTGGCCTATGCCTCACGCCAGCTACGGCCTCATGAAGGCAATTACCCTACCCATGATTTGGAGTTAGCCGCTGTGGTTCATGCTCTAAAAATCTGGCGGCACTATCTCATTGGGAATCGCTGTGAAATATATACTGATCATAAGAGTTTGAAATACATCTTCACCCAGTCGGATCTGAATCTTCGGCAAAGGAGATGGTTAGAACTCATCAAGGATTACGATGTGGGAATTCACTATCATCCTGGTAAGGCCAACGTGGTCGCCGACGCCCTAAGTCGAAAAAGCCATTGCAACACTCTTAACGTCCGTGGCATTCCACCCGAACTTAACCAACAGATGGAAGCCCTGAACCTAAGCATAGTTGGTCGCGGATTCTTGGCTGCATTGGAAGCCAAGCCCACCTTACTCGATCAAATCCGCGAGGCTCAGAAGAACGACCCGGACATGCATGGACTCCTCAGGAATATGAAACAGGGTAAAGCCGCTGGTTTCGCAGAGGATGAACACGGAACCCTATGGAACGGAAATCGGGTATGCGTTCCAGATAACAGAGAACTTAAACAGCTGATACTTCAGGAAGCTCACGAAAGTCCTTATTCCATCCACCCTGGCAGTACGAAGATGTACTTAGACTTGAAGGAGAAATACTGGTGGGTTAGTATGAAGCGGGAAATTGCAGAGTTCGTGGCCCTTTGTGATGTGTGCCAGCGTGTCAAGGCAGAGCACCAACGACCGGCCGGACTTCTCCAACCTCTCCAAGTACCAGAATGGAAATGGGATGAAATTGGGATGGATTTCATCACCGGACTTCCAAAAACCCAAGGTGGATATGATTCTATATGGGTAGTTGTGGATCGATTAACCAAGGTGGCTCGATTTATTCCTGTGAAGACCACTTATGGAGGGAACAAACTGGCCGAGCTCTACTTCGCTAGGATCGTGAGTCTCCATGGCGTTCCCAAGAAAATCGTATCTGACAGGGGAAGCCAATTCACCTCTCACTTTTGGAAGAAGCTCCAAGAAGAGCTGGGTACCCGATTAAATTTCAGCACCGCGTATCACCCGCAGACCGATGGACAGACCGAGCGTCTAAATCAGATCCTAGAAGATATGCTTCGCGCATGTGTCCTAGATTTCGGGAAGACCTGGGATAAGAGTCTCCCCTATGCCGAGTTCTCCTACAATAACAGCTATCAAGCCAGTATACAAATGGCACCTTATGAAGCGTTGTATGGGCGCAAGTGCCGGACACCGCTATTGTGGGACCAAGTTGGGGAAAGCCAAGTGTTCGGGACTGATATCTTGAGAGAAGCTGAAGCGAAGGTCAGAACCATTCGGGATAATCTAAAGGTGGCACAGTCCCGGCAGAAAAGTTATGCAGATAACCGTCGCCGTGACCTGGAATTCGCAGTGGACGATTTTGTATACCTTCGGGTCACGCCATTGCGGGGTGTACACAGGTTTCGGACAAAAGGGAAGCTCGCACCTCGGTTCGTGGGTCCTTTCCGTATCATTGCTCGGCGTGGAGAAGTCGCTTATCAGTTGGAGCTGCCCGCTTCCTTGGGCAATGTGCATGATGTGTTCCATGTGTCGCAACTCAAGAAATGTCTTCGAGTGCCATCCGAGCAGGCCGACTCAGAGCAAATAGAAGTTCGCGAAGACTTGACCTACGTGGAGAGGCCAGTGAAAATCCTGGACACCATGGAGCGCAGGACCAGGAACCGGGTAATCCGTTTTTGCAAGGTCCAATGGAGCAACCACGCCGAAGAAGAAGCTACCTGGGAGCGTGAAGACGAGCTGAAAGCAGCCCATCCCGATCTCTTCGCCAGTTCTTCCGAATCTCGGGGTCGAGATTCCGTTTAAGGGGGGTAGGTTTGTCGCATTCCAAAACGACTCTAAAATACATCCTCGAAATTATGCATAGAATAAGTAAAATCCTTGTGAAAGCCTCCAACAATTAAAATGTGCTAAGTTAAAAGTCAAATAAGGCTTGGAGGATTTTTGTATATTTCCTAAAAGCCTAAAATGCGTAAATAAATTTTAGTGGAATTTTCAGAGCACAAATAATAATTAAGAAGAAATAAACAAAGTTAAAATGATTTTATAAAAAGAAAAACCCTAAAAAGTCCTTTTTCCCCCCTTCCCCTCTTGGGCCGGCTCGGCCCAGCTCCCTCTCTCTCTCTCTCCCCCGCGGCCCAATCGGCCTCCTCCCCGCGCGCGTGCCGCTGACGGGCGGGCCCGCCCGCCACCCTCGCTGACGGGTGGGGCCCACCCGTCATCCCCTACCTCGCGCCGCTCCCGCCGCCTCGCCTGTGCCCTAGCGCCGCCGCCGCCGCGGAATCCGCCGCATCCCGCCGCCCCCGCGTGCAATAAAGTGGGGGGAATCATTCCCCGTGATTCCCTCTCCCTTTCCCCCCATTTTTCCCTCTCTCTCTCGCATTCAAACGGGCGGATTTGCCCCCGCAAACCTCGCCGGCACCGTTGATGGAGCCCGAGATCGCCGCGCCGGTTTCTTCCCCTCCGGCCGCCCTCTCTCACTCCCAACACTATATAAACGCTCCTCGTGCCTCCCTCCTCCGTTTCCACCACTCGCCGCTCTCTCTCCCCGTCGGAATCGAGCTCGCGCCGTCGCCCTCTCTCTCCGCCGTCGCCGCCGAGCTCCGGTCCGCCGCCGTCGTCGCCCCGGACCTTCTCCCGTTTCGGCATCGCCTTCTTCGGGTTCGCCGCAACCTCGCCGACCCCGTCCACTCCTCCGTTTTGCCCGCCGACCGCCGGAACGCCACCGTCCCCGTCGACCCGAGCCGCGCCGCCGCCTTCCTCCGCTCCGGTCGCCGTTCCCGTCGTCGCCGTCGACCCGGGGTGAGCCGTGGACCGCCATTTCGCTTCCCCCTTCCCTCCCCTCTCTCGGGCGCCGCTCCGCCGCGCCGGTGGTCGCCGCCGGCGACCATAGGGGCGCGGGTGCGCCGCCTCCCGTCGGCTGTGCCGGCGAGGCCGCCTTCGGGCGCGCCCCGCGGCTGCCATGTGGGGCCCGGCCGTCAGCCGCCCGCGCCCTCGGGTGCGGCTGACGCGTGGGACCCACGGCGCCGGCCGGCGTAAGCCGCGTGCACCCGGTCCACCATGGACCGTGAGGCTGCCGCGTGGGCCCCACTCCCGTGGACCCGGTCCGCGCGCTCCTCTCCTCGGCTGACGCAATAAATCCGATTTTAAATTAAAATTTAAATGAAGAAATTCGCAAATATCCATTTAAAGAGCATATAAACTTCAAATGGCCATAACTTGGCCATTTGAACTCGGAATTGGACCGTTCAAGTCTCTAATTTTTCCTTAAGAAGTCAAGAACCCATTTTTGTGCTTTGTTTCTGCTTGTTATATGGAGTTTATTAGAGTAAAAGCCTTTTCTTTTCCGTCGGTCGTGTAGACGCTGCAGCTTCGGAAGATCCGCTCTTCGTGGAGGTTGAAGCCGACGTTTGGGAAAGCGAGCAAGGCAAGTCACATCATCTTTGAACATATTGAATCCCAGTTTATAAAATTATATTGATTTAAATTATTGTATTATCGCTTTATTTAAATTCCCGCGTTATCACTGTTTTATTTAGCCATGCCTATTTACCTTTGTTATGACCTTAATTTTGTTATTGCGTCATAATTCAATTAAAATCCATATAAGTGTTTTAATCCGATTTAATCTTTAAAAATTCATAACTAATTCATCTTAACTCAGTTTAATGTGGTTCAAGTTGCAAAAGTTGTGTAAAATAAAGATCTACATATTAAAATTGTCCATAAATTGAATTAAATTTATTTAATTCTTTTTAAATGGGCTCTAAATAGATTTAATCTTGTAAAATTCATAATAAATTCATATGAAGTCAGAATGAGGCCGTTCAAGTCTCATAATTCATCTAAAATTATGATCTACATGTTTGTTTACTTTTTATGTATTGTTTATTTGGTTTTTATTAGTCTTTTTCTTCGTTTTGCGTGTTAGCTTGTTGTTTCCGTCGTTGCGAAGGTTCGCGAGTGCGCCGGAAGTGTTCAAGAAGATTAATTGAAGACCGATTATTGCAAGGCAAGTCACATAGATCCTAAACACAATCCTTTGAGCATGTTGATCCTATATTTAAATTCTCTATTTATTTCAACTGTGCATTTATTTTCGAATGTCACCGGGTGGTGTGAACTTATTCCTTTGTTATGGCCAATTTGCATTGATTACTCTATTCCTTGATACCTTGGGTTATTATAACTTGACTAGTTGAGCTATATATATTGGTTCAGCTAGATATTAGATATGATTGCTTAGCCATGCTTAGAAACATTAGCACACAATTGGGATAACTAATGTTTCACTATCACTTATGGTTATATTTAATGGTAGCTCACGATGGTCAATCGTGATTGGTTAATTAATTACTTGCCAACTAAAACTTGATAATGGTGGGTTGTGAGCACATGGTTTTGAGAGTCGTGCTCATGACAATTAAGGACCGGTTCGCGAGCTACTATTGTGAAACATTAACCGTACCAACCACAAGCCAGCGTGGGCAACGGCTTTACCTTTTGTATAACATGATTCATTGCGGAGCACCAGACTGAGAAGTGGCGGAGATAAGCCCACGGGGGTCGCTGGGGAGTCCATGCCTTGTTTTATAAGGGGGTGATTATGATCCAGGAATGGTGCGCTGTGGTGGATTGTGTTATGCAAGGGGTAATGTCACAGCTCCTTTCCGAGGTACCGTGGTGGTACTGAGGCACATGGTGACATGATGTGGAGCTGTGTCTTGTGGGTACAGTGGTACACCTCTGGCCAGAGTAAAACTATTCGAATAGCCGTGCCCGCGGTTATGGGCGAGTTGAGCAATGTTTTTCGTGATTAGTCCCACACCTCTCACAATAATTATAGATGTTATACCTGGTAATAATTTGCTTAGCTCCTGGTTTGGAGATTAGATCTGTACAGCCGGGTATAGTTGCTTTAGAATGGTTGGGCCTAAGCAGCATGGGCGTGTTGTTCAGTGTTGATTAAAATTTCTGATTAATTACTCCACTGTTTTACTTCTGTTAAATGTTTTGCTAAATGCTGCTTTTGCAAATGAGCTTATATTATGCCATCCTTTGGTATCCTTGTGCACTTGCATATTTGCTGTGTGGCTTGCTGAGTATGTCATATGCTCACCTTGCAATAATCAATCAACTTCAGTTGAAGAATAAAGATCCCGAAGGAGAAGACGTTTGGCTTATACCCCAGTTGAGCTGCCTGTGGGAGTGGAGCCGGAGCTTCGCTAGATTTTATTTTCCGCTGCAGTTTTCTTCTTGGTGAGGACTAAGTGCCTCATAAGTAAGTATTTATCGTTTTAGTTAATTTGATGAATCTGTATATTAAATTGTCAGTTTGTGTACCTCGGCTGATTCCTGGACGAGGATTATATGCACAAATAAGTTCGGAAATTACTAGTGAATTTCCGGGCGTGACAAGTTGGTATCAGAGCCATCTCGACTGTAGGATAAGCCAAATGGTCAAACCTTAAGGACTATTTTTGCGACAAAAATAATTTGTGAAAATTTCTCCTTTCTTCCTTATCTAGAATTCTTTGCAAATTGTTTCATTGTCTACTCTCCTCTCTCTTTCAACTTGAGTAGTTCTGAAACTAGTTGTTGAAACTTGAAGACGCCAATGTGGCCTACTAATGGAGGTTAAGTCAAGTGGATCGGCGAATAAGAAGGTGATGGTCGATCTGAAGTGCCAAGTGGTCAAGATGGAATGAAGTTGGATCCTACCTTAGAAACCTATGCCGCCAAAGTGTCGTTGAAGAATAGTTAGTAGGATAGAACGTTTGTTGCTTGCTTGTGTGTAGGTATGGTTGCATTCCCGTCATTGGTGTGGTTCAATGATGAGTGTGTAATTATACTAGGTTGCTTGCTTAATCAACTTGAACAATATAATGGTCTACACACATCAGATCAGTGCTAACCGGGTTAAGGTCTTGTCTTTAGTGTAACCCCTCTCTCCTTCTATCTTCTCTAATCTGCAACAGATGGTGAACACTCGCGCCAGTGGAAGTGGAAACAATAGCAATGAAGGGAACCCAACTCTTGCTCAAGTTCTGGCTCAACAGACTCAGTTAATGAACATGATGATACAGCAGATGCAGAACCAGCTCAACCAAGGAAACAACAATGCTCCACCGCCGCAGAACAAGTTAGCTGATTTTCTTCGTGTGAGGCCACCTACCTTTTCTAGCACTACCAACCCAGTGGAAGCAGGCGATTGGCTGCACGCTATTGAGAAGAAGTTGGAATTGCTCCAGTGCACGGATCAGGAGAAAGTTGTGTTCGCTTCACATCAGTTGCAAGGACCTGCATCAGAATGGTGGGATTATTTCCGGATGAACAGAGCAGAAGGACAACCAATCACTTGGGCGGACTTCACGGAAGCATTCAAGAAGACACATACCTACAGGAGTTGTTTCTTTGAAGAAGCGTGAGTTCAGGGCATTGAAGCAAAAGGATCAAACCGTGACAGAGTATCTTCATGAGTTCAATCGTCTGGCACGTTATGCTCCAGAAGATGTGCGTACTGACGAGGAAAGGCAGGAGAAGTTTTTGGAAGGTTTGAAGGATGAACTGTCAGTTACGTTGATCTCCCATGACTATGTTGATTTTCAGCAGCTGGTTGACAAAGCAATTCGACTTGAAGAAAAGAAGAACAGGATGGATAACCGTAAAAGGAAAATGATTGTATTCCAGGAGGCACAAGGTAGTAGCCAGAGACAGCGTATCAAGCCACTCCAAATTGGTGGATCTTCTTCCGCAGGTTTAGGACAGTCGCAACAGTTGAACATCGGTGGTGAGATCAAATCAGAGACTAATGAAAGCAAAGAAGTTAACATCGAGCAAGCTAATCAGTCGGTGCAAGTTCAGCAGGATCAGTCTCAGGAGAATAACAGTAGTGGAAGGGAGCAGCAGGTATGTTTCAACTGTTACAAGCCAAGCCACTTTGCAAGAGAGTGTCCGAAGCCGAAGCATCCGCAGCCGCAAGGTCAGGTCAACAACATTGTCGTCACAGGAGCCAATGCAGTGCCAGTTGCGTCTTCAAGAGTTGTGTCTTCAAGTGTTCCAGCTCAGCCACCAGTCTCAAAGCACCAGTAGTTTTCTTTAAAGCCTTAGAATAATTATCGGAGTTATGGAATAAGATAGACTGCAGTTTACCTATTCCCTTTTTCTTTCTAGCTGTCCCGGATCTCGGGACGAGATTCTTTGTAAGGGGGGTAGTTTGTCACATCCTGATTTTTGTTTCAGGATTTATAAATTATTTAATAAATTAATAATATAATTTATATTAAATGTTCTTTAATTTACAAGTGAAATTAAATGTGGGAAATAAAATTTCCTAAATATAAAGCATGGATGGATTTAATTTTTATTAAATTCTCCATGATTAAGTCAACTCTCTGAAATTTTCTCGGATTTTTCGGAGCTCAATTACTAAATGATACAAAGAACAGTTCAGTAATTATTTGATCAATAATGATCTAATTATATTTGTTAAGAGCTTTTCTTGTTTAAAAATCCTTAAATTATAAATTGTTGTTTAAAAAGGAATTATTAGAAATGATCTTAAAAGCTTAAAAGAGAAGATCTAATTTTAATTTGTTAAATCTCAATATAAAATTGGGCCAGATAAAATTTCATTAAATACTTTGCTTAATTCCATAATTCCTAGATTTTTCTGGGATTTATTTGGGCTAAGGAAGTATTTTTAATAAATGGAATTGCATTTCATGAATAATTTAAATTGAAAAAGGTTTTTAAAAGTCTCTTTTGGCTTTGGGCCGAAAGTCGGCCCAAAACCTTTTCTCTCTCTTCTCGGCCCAAGCCGGCCCAGTACGCCGCCGCCGCTCTCCTCTCTCTCTCTGTCGCTGACAGGTGGGCCCCACTTGTCGGTTTCGTCTTCCTCCTCCGGCCGCCGCCGCCCGAAACCCTAGCGCAAGCCGCCGCCGTCTCCTTCCAAATTCGGTCGATCCTTTCCTTCTCCGGCCGATTTGATAGAGGGGAAATAATCTTCTCGATCTCCTCTTCCTTTTCTCTTTTGGAATCATCGTCTAATTCGGTTTGGAAACTTGTGGATTCGATCTCGAATCGGATTCATCTCTCTCCTCCAACTCCGAAGTTTCCTTCTCGCCGCCGGCCGCCGTGGGCCTTCGCCGCCGCCTCCTTGCACCTATATAAGGATCCCCGAGCTCTTCTCTACCCGCCGCCACCTTTGCCTTAGCCCGCCGTCGTGTCTAGCGCCGCCTCCGCGTAGCCCTAGTCGCCGCCGCCGTTGCCGTCGGTTCAGCCGCGCCGCGCCGCCGTTGCAGCCGCCGTCGTCGGTCGCTGTCGCCACCATCGGGATCGCCAAGTCGTCGCCGTCCTCGTCCGCCCCTTCGCCGCCGCCGAAGACCGCCGGAGCTCCGTCACCGCCGTCGACCCGATCTCCGCCGCCGCTTCTTCCTCGTCGCCGGCGCTGTCCGTTGTTCCTCCGCCGCTTCTTTGGTCACCGGTGAGTTCGCCGCGTTACCCGCTACCCGTTGGTGCCCTCCGTTCGCGTCGCCGCGCCGTCGTTCGCCGGCGAGCATGCGCGCTCGAGCCGCCCGAGTCGCCGCCGGTGCTGACGTCATCGCTGCCATCATCGCTGACGTCATCGTTGCCGTTCCCCGTGAGCCGGTCGTGGACCGTTTGATCTCGGCCGTCCGTTTTGGATAGGGTTGATCTCGGCCGTCCGTTCCCGTGAACCGCTGCCGTGCGCCGGGTCCACCGCAAACCCTAGCCCGCTGACGCAATAATCCTTCTTTTCCTTTTCAAAAATAATTCATTATTGCGTCATAATTCAATTAAAATCCATATAAGTGTTTTAATCCGATTTAATCTTTAAAAATTCATAACTAATTCATCTTAACTATGTTTAATGTGGTTCAAGTTGCAAAAGTTGTGTAAAATAAAGATCTACATATTAAAATTGTCCATAAATTGAATTAAATTTATTTAATTCTTTTTAAATGGGCTCTAAATAGATTTAATCTTGTAAAATTCATAATAAATTCATATGAAGTCAGAATGAGGCCGTTCAAGTCTCATAATTCATCTAAAATTATGATCTACATGTTTGTTTACTTTTTATGTATTGTTTATTTGGTTTTTATTAGTCTTTTTCTTCGTTTTACGTGTTAGCTTGTCATTTCCGTCGTTGCGAAGGTTCGCGAGTGCGCCGGAAGTGTTCAAGAAGATTAATTGAAGACCGATTATTGCAAGGCAAGTCACACAGATCCTAAACACAATCCTTTGAGCATGTTGATCCTATATTTAAATTCTCTATTTATTTCAACTGTGCATTTATTTTCGAATGTCACCGGGTGGTGTGAACTTATTCCTTTGTTATGGCCAATTTGCATTGATTACTCTATTCCTTGATACCTTGGGTTATTATAACTTGACTAGTCGAGCTATATATATTGGTTCAGCTAGATATTAGATATGATTGCTTAGCCATGCTTAGAAACATTAGTACACAATTGGGATAACTAATGTTTCACTATCACTTATGGTTATATTTAATGGTAGCTCACGATGGTCAATCGTGATTGGTTAATTAATTACTTGCCAACTAAAACTTGATAATGGTGGGTTGTGAGCACATGGTTTTGAGAGTCGTGCTCATGACAATTAAGGACCGGTTCGCGAGCTACTATTGTGAAACATTAACCGTGCCAACCACAAGCCAGCGTGGGCAACGGCTTTACCTTTTTGTATAACATGATTCATTGCGGAGCACCAGACTGAGAAGTGGCGGAGATAAGCCCACGGGGGTCGCTGGGGAGTCCATGCCTTGTTTTATAAGGGGGTGATTATGATCCAGGAATGGTGCGCTGTGGTGGATTGTGTTATGCAAGGGGTAATGTCACAGCTCCTTTCCGAGGTACCGTGGTGGTACTGAGGCACATGGTGACATGATGTGGAGCTGTGTCTTGTGGGTACAGTGGTACACCTCTGGCCAGAGTAAAACTATTCGAATAGCCGTGCCCGCGGTTATGGGCGAGTTGAGCAATGTTTTTCGTGATTAGTCCCACACCTCTCACAATAATTATAGATGTTATACCTGGTAATAATTTGCTTAGCTCCTGGTTTGGAGATTAGATCTGTACAGCCGGGTATGGTTGCTTCAGAATGGTTGGGCCTGAGCAGCATGGGCGTGTTGTTCAGTGTTGATTAAAATTTCTGATTAATTACTCCACTGTTTTACTTCTATTAAATGTTTTGCTAAATGCTGCTTTTGCAAATGAGCCTATATTATGCCATCCTTTGGTATCCTTGTGCACTTGCATATTTGCTGTGTGGCTTGCTGAGTATGTCATATGCTCACCTTGCAATAATCAATCAACCTCAGTTGAAGAATAAAGATCCCGAAGGAGAAGACGTTTGGCTTATACCCCAGTTGAGCTGCCTGTGGGAGTGGAGCCGGAGCTTCGCTAGATTTTATTTTCCGCTGCAGTTTTCTTCTTGGTGAGAACTAAGTGCCTCATAAGTAAGTATTTATCATTTTAGTTAATTTGATGAATCTGTATATTAAATTGTCAGTTTGTGTACCTCGGCTGATTCCTGGACGAGGATTATATGCACAAATAAGTTCGGAAATTACTAGTGAATTTCCGGGCGTGACAGTAAAGCCCACGATTTTACTGAAGAGGAGCAAGGAACAATCTGGATGGGTGAAAGATTGTGTGTGCCTGATAATGAGGAATCGAAGGATTTGATTCTTAGTGAAGCTCATCAGACCCAGTATTCTATTCATCCAGGGAGTACTAAGTTGTATCAAGACGAAGGAAAAATTTTGGTGGGTCAGTATGAAGAGAGAGATGGCTGAATTTGTAGCTCTGTGTGGTGTGTGTCAGCGAGTTAAAGCAGAACATCACAGCAGGTTTGTTGCAACCTCTCCAAATTCCGGAATGGAAATGGGAAGAAATTGGTATGGATTTTATAACAAGATTGCCTAGAACGTCGTCAAGACATGATTCTATCTGGGTAATTGTGGATCGACTTACGAAAGTGGCACATTTTCTGCTAGTGCACACTACTTACACAGGGAAAAGATAAGCATAATTGTATTTGGCAAGGATTATTTGTTTGCATGGTGTTCCAAATAAAATTGTATATGATCGAGGAAGTCAGTTTACTTCAAAATTCTGGTAGAAGTTGCAAGAAGAACTGGGAACACGTTTGAATTCCAGTACAGCTTATCATCTGCAGACCGATGGTCAGACTGAAAGAGTGAATCAGATTTTGGAGGATATGTTGAGAGTTTGCGCCCTTGATTTTGGTGGATCTTGGGATAAGAATTTGCCGTATGCAGAGTTCTCTTATAATAACAGTTATCAAGCCAGTTTGCAGATGGCACCGTTTGAAGCCCTCTATGGAAGAAAATATCGTATGCCTTTGTTTTTGGATCAAACAGGAGAATGTCAGTTGTTTGGAACATAAGTGTTGAGTGAAGCTAAGGAAAAAGTTAAGAGCAATCAGAGAGAGATTAAGGATTGCACAATCTCATCAGAAGAGTTATGCTGACAATCGTCGCCGAGAGCTTAGTTTTGAAGCCAGAGATCATGTTTATCTTCGAGTCATGCCGCTCAGAGGGGTGCACAGTTTTCAAACCAAGGGAAAATTGGCACCACGTTACGTGGGACCATATAGAATTCTTGAACGAAGAGGAGAAGTCGCGTATCAGTTGGAACTTCCACCCAATATAGAGAGTATCCATGATGTGTTTCATGTGTCACAATTGAAGAAATGCTTAAGAGTACTTGAGGAACAGGCAAGTCCTGACAAAATTGAGATACATGAGGATTTAACTTATGTTGAGAAGCCTACGCGTATTCTTGAGACCAGTGAGAGGAGAACCAGGAATAAAGTGATCAAGTTCTGCAGAGTTCAATGGAGTCATCATTTGGAAGATGAGGCGACATGGAAAAGAGAAGATGAGTTAAAAGCCGCCCATCCGCATCTCTTCGCAAGTTCTTCCGAATCTCAAGGACGAGATTCCGTTTAAGGGGATAGGTTTGTCGCACTTATAGTTTTCCCTATTTCCGTAGTTCTACTTCACCAATAAATCGACTATAGAAATTACTTTGGTTAACCAGGAGAAAAACTTAATTACAAATGTATTTAATATTCGGAATTGTCAGGGAGAATTTTTTTCGAATTCTCTTGGCTCTAAAATCACTAACAGGACTTAAAGCGGAATATTCAGAGCATCGGAGTCAATGTTGTTAATTTTATTTGTCAAGATTTGAATTAATAATAATAATCTTTCTCCTCCACCTTTGGTCGTGAATCATGCCCGATTCACTCCCCTCTCTGTCCGCGGTTTCGTTTTGCATGACGAGCCGTGACCGTTTTCGTTCGCGGGTTCCGTTTCCGTTCTTTTCCTAAAACGGCACCACATTTATTTTCCAATTTAGGAAAGTCCTAATACTAATCTCCCTATCCCTATTTTTCCTCCCCCTCTCCCTCTCCCTCTTGGCTTGCCGCCGCCCCTCTCCCTCTTGCCGCGCGCCCTCCCCCTCCCCAAGTCCGAGTCCGACTCCCTTTCCCTCTTCCCCTCTGCCGACTCCTCTCTGGCCCCACCTATTTTATTTCACCCCTATATAAGCCATCATACCCCCTGTTTTTCCTATTTTCTATTTTGTTGGAGCCCTAGCCGCCGCCGTCGCCCTAGCCGTCGCTGCTAGCTGCCGCCGCCGTCGCCTTCGCGTCACCGGTGAGCTCCCCTCCGATCCCAGTGGTGTGGTTTTGACCATACACATCTTTCCAACCAGTTAATCTACTCCATTTTAGGTTCCCTCTAGACGCCGTCGTCATCGTCGTCGTTCCATCCTCGCCGTTGCTGTTGTTCTCCCAGTGAGGAATCCTTTTCGTTCCATCCTTAAATAGTTTGTTGGCGTGGAAATCTAGCGTTAGCCCTAACCCTAGACGTGCACGTGTGCGTCACCGCCGCCACTGCTGTGCCGCCGCAACCGCCCTAGCCGAGCCACCCCGGTCGAGCCGTGCCATCACCGCCAAGCCGCTGCCGCCGCCGCCGAGCCACCACCACCGCTGCTCTCCCGCATCGTCGTCGTGGTTTGCCGTTGTGTCGTATCTTGGTAGCCATGTTGCAAAGCCATAGGTGCATCGCTAAATTCCTACTGGCCTATCGTTTGCCGTACCGAGTCTTTGCCATAAACCGTGTTTAGTTTTCGGTTGTTGTTCTGAGCCGCTGCTTCTGTTCGCCGGTTCGGTTGACCGTTTGGATAGTACCGTGTCACGAAGGATTGGCTCGTTGAGTCGTTAATTCATGAGGCTTGCTTACCAGAGGTTTATTTTCATTGATCTTTTTATCTATGGGCAATAATATGTAATAAATGACTAAGGTTTTTCGATTATTAGTAATAACACAGCTCATCTTGTAAAATTCATAACTAAATAATTCGAGCTCCGTTTTAACCCATTCAAATTGCAGTGAATCCAAAATGAACAGAATCCATTAAAATTGGTTTCTTTTTCTGTTTCAGTAGCCTTATTGCTTGTATTTCTTGTGTGCTTTGTTTGTCGTTTAGATTCCATCAGTTCCAGTGATCCAGTTTACTTCGAAGTGATTGCCGAGGTTCAGTCAGCTCAAGAGCAAGGCAAGTCACGCATACATCATTGATCATATTGAGCCTATTTTACAAAATCCCTTGCTTTCTATCAAATGGCATTGTTTTAGAATGTCATGTGGGATGGATGCCTATCATACTCAGTCTGTTGAATATCTTATGCCATTGATAACTTGAGTTAGATGATTGGTTTAGGAATGCTTAGCCATGCTTAGATCAATTAGCTCACAATGGGACTCATTATAATTTAGTCCTTAATTATATTATGATGTAGCACCATGGTTATGGTTTAATAAAACTAAAATATGCTTTAATGGTGGGTTGTGGGTACATGCATGATTTTGGAAGTCATGCCCTTGACAATTTCATGTGAACATAGCTACTACGGATACAACCATTGCTCACATCATGGATGAACAAGTAGACATCAAGGTCAAGGCCTCCAAGTGCTGGAATCCGATTCGGCCACCTGCTGCACTGCTGATTTCAAACGGCCGCCAAATCTCCATACGAGCTCCGTTTTCGGCCCGTGAGTACTTGATGGAAAGATCTCGGAGTCCTCTTTCCAACAGATCCAGCCTAATTGAGAAATTCCATCTTAGTGAGCCGCATTTGAAGCAACAAGGTGCTGCGTCACCTGTAATGGGCCTATGGGCTTGTAACTTCGTCTGGGACCCCGGCCCAAGTGGGGCCCATGTGGGATGCACCCCAACCAGGTGGAGAACGACTCTTGGCACCCCTTGGTCGTCCTCCCACCCCTATAAATAGGTAGGTACCCCTTCAGGATTTCTTGGGTTTTGATAGATTAAAGTTTAGCCATTGCTACTTGCTTGCAGCGCGCGTGCCGGCTAGACCGCCCGTCTGCTTGTATTCGAAACCCCAACTTATCATTTGTATTAAATTCCTATTTGCAATATCAAATTGTTTTTATCTTGTTCTTGCTTGTTTCTTCGATTTGCTTGCAGGAATAGGGTTGATCTGCACCGGCAAGATCAACAACCCACGGAAAGGTGTATCGATCGCTAAGGCGCAGCACAACGTCTCGTACGGTTGTAGTCGGATTGTCAACGTTTCTCCCAAATCATAGTTATCTCAACTCACCGAAAGATCGGGCCAACAACAGCCTTGAGTGTCGAGTGGAACTCAGGGTTCATCATAATTAAGGACCGGTTCTCAAGAATCCCTGGAAGATGTACTCATACTCACCACAGGCCAGATGGGCACTAGGCTAAATCTAGAGTATAACTTAAGCTAGCTGACATAGCATGGCAAGGGTAGAGGCGATGGTGCAGTTCGGATCTATATATTGGTCTCTGTTGTAGCCGGATTTACCTAGGCAAGAGAGGGGACTATTTGACTTGGCACAAGGTTTTTGTCACGATTTCCCCTTTTGCAGTATCTCGGTGGTGCTTCGGGACATGGTAACATGTGTGGAATCGTGTCTTGTGGGTAAAGTTGTACACCTCTGATCAGAGTTAAAACTATTCGAATAGCTGTGCCCACGGTTATTCGGCGGTCAACCAGCTCACCGTAATTAGTCTCACTATAATAATATGACTTATAGAACTGGTGTAGTTCATGTGGTTTGGTTGGGCCTGTTTCAACATGGTTTTAGCGTTGGACAGTGATGATTTAGTATTGCTTAATTATATATTGTTTTTACTTCTTCAAAATATGATTTATAAATGCTGTTTTTACTGCAAATTATCCAATGAGCCATTCCTTTGAGAGTACCTTGCACCATACCTTCCTGTTGGTATGACTTATTGAGTACGGTGGTTGGTACTCGGTCTTGCTTTATTTTCCCCCACCCCAGAAGCAGAGGTTGGTTCAGATGGTGAGTTCTTTAAGGATTGAGCTTGTTCCAGACGTCGATGATTTCTTGTGGTTTATGGAGGAAGCTTCGCTTTGGTCGTGAAGATTAAGTCTAGTTTATTTTATTTTTCGCTGCGCATGAGTTTTATTTTGTTATTTTTGTAAAAGGTGGAACTGTATCAAATTGTCATTTGTGTACTCTGGCTGGTCCTGGATAGAGATTTAATACACATTCTGCTTGAAATTTGGGTTAGTGAATTTCTGGGCGTGACACTCGTCGTCTATTTATAGGCGGCGAGAGGCGGTGATTGGAGGCGGTTGCAAAGGAGAAGGAGAAGGAGAATACGGTGGCAGTGGTGTGGAGAGGAGGACAACGGCACAGGCTTCTTCCTGTGATTGGTCGGCAATGGAGGCGCGTGTATGTGATGACTGTGGTAAGGTTGGGCGGCGACGGAGGAGGAGCACGGCACGGTGACGACGGTGGCGCAAATCAGTTCACGGTAGTGGAGGACGGCGGGTGGTGGCGCAGGCCGTGGGCGGTGACGGCGGCGGCGCGTACGCGTGCCCATAGGGAAAAGGAAGGTGGCGGCTCGGCTCAGTTGGGCCGTGTTGCGCCGTTGGGCTGCCAGCCCGAGAAGTAGAAAGGGTGGAGGGAGAGGAAAAGAAGGATGGGCCAAAAGATGGGGATTTCAGCCCGAAAGAATGGTAACTTCTAGGAATTTTGTATGGATAAATTTGAATAGGATTCAAAGGAGATGAAAATTAAAAAGAAATGGTTGTGGACTTTTGAACTTTGGCAAAGAAAATTAAATAGGATTTCAAGGAGATGAAAACTAAGGGAGTTTGTTTTTGGACTCTTTGGATGTTGACAAAGAATTCAAATAGGGTTTCCAGGATACTAAAGAGAATTGGAAATTTATATTGAAGCACTCAAATAGGAAGGAAAGGAAATGTAAATGGCATGGTTTATGATTTTGGATAAATTTTTATGAAGGTGGTAGGAAATAGATGGAGGAAAATAAATAGGACTTTAGCCCCAAAATCACTTTTTGTACATGTGCTTTGATTGGCTATTTATGCGTGTATGTATCCCACTCATACAAAAGTATGTGGTAGACACAAATGACACCGGACGGTATAAATTCGGTGTGCCCTACAGATTCGTTTGGAGCCACATTTGAAAATGATCAAGCGACACAGACATACAATGATTTCTTTGGACAGTCAGAATGAACGCGACATGAATTCAGACCGACAAAAAAACACTAATTCGATGGCTTGATATCGGGGAATCAGAACTATAATATATATATATATATATATATATATATATATATATATATATATATATATATATATATATATATATATATATATATATATATATATCTACCGAACGCATGCGGCCGAAGCTTAATTCAATCCAGGACGATGCTAGAAGCCTATAGGAACTGCCAGTGAAAACTCATCGTCGTACTGTAATATCGCATTGTTAGACACGAAGTCACTATCTGGAAAGCATTGGTTCAATCGACTAACTACACGTTAAATGTGATCTTCTTTATTAGTTAGATTTAGCCATTTTTTTCCTCGTGTAGTTATGTGTGCATTAATGGTTTAGCCAATTTGTGAATTCACCACCCTCTCGGCTAATGGTCTAGTTTTTACCATCATTTTACCAACTTATTTTTTTTCTCTGTCCACATCGAATATAGATCAAAATCTATCCACTCTCTCGGCTCGTACGCCGTGGCACGCCTATATATAGAGCAAAATTTATGTTCCAATTACCTTACAAGTACACATAAAAGAATCTTGGTATAATCAACAAGTACTCTCACGTAGCTCAGTGGCTTACTAGCTACTTAGGGTGCAAATGGCCGGAGCACCGACCTTAGCCTTCTCCGTCAGGCGGCGCGAGCGCGAGCTGGTGGCGCCGGCGAAACCGACGCCGTACGAGTTCAAGATGCTGTCGGACATCGACGACCAGGACATCCTTCGCTTCAACCGCTCCGGCATCCTCTTCTACCGCCACAGCCCCTCCAAGGACGGCCTCGACCCTGTCAAGGTGATCAAGGCGGCGATCTCGGAGACGCTCGTGCACTTCTACCCCGTCGCCGGTCGGTTCCGTGAGCTGCGGCCAACTAGGAAGCTTGTGGTGGAGTGCACCGGCGAAGGCGTCGTGTTCGTCGAGGCCGACGCCAACTTCCGGATGGATGAGCTCGGGACGTCGCTGGCGCCGCCGGTGCCGTGCTATGACATGTTGCTGTGCGAGCCGGAGAGCCCGACGGCAGATGTAGTTGACCGTCCTTTGCTGTTTATTCAGGTTATTAGCATGCAAATCATTTTATAGTGAAGTAGTAAAATTCATGCATGGTACGTACTACGTCTAATAACAAATGATGGTTATTACATGCATTCGGACGACACAGGTGACGCGGCTGGCGTGCGGCGGCTTCGTGTTCGGGATGCACATATGCCATTGCATGGCGGACGGCTCTGGGATAGTGCAGTTTCTGACTGCACTGACCGAGTTCGCCCGTGGCGTGCACGGAGCCCCGACGGTGCGCCCGGTGTGGGAGCGCGAGGTGCTCACCGCCCGATGGCCGCCGACCGTCACGCGCGACCACGTGGAGTACACACCCCTGCCCAACCCCGGCAAGGACGTGCTCTCCCCCACTGACGCGTACGCACACCACGTCTTCTTCTTCGGGGCGAGTGAGATCGCGGCGCTCAGGTCGCAGGCGCCGCCCGACCTGCGCGCCGTCAGCTCCCGGTTCGACCTGGTGGGAGCGTTCATGTGGCGCTGCCGCACCGCCGCGCTGCGGTACGACCCGGGAGACGTCGTCCGCCTGCACATGTTCGTGAACGCCCGCGTCAGGAACCGGAGCAAGCGGCCCGTGCCGAGGGGCTACTACGGCAACGCGATTGTGTTCGCTGCCGCGTCCGTGCCGGCGGGGGAGCTTTGGCGGAGGCCCTTCGGCTACGCGCTGCGGCTGCTCATGCAGGCCAAGGCGCGTGCGTCGGAGGAGGGGTATGTGCAGTCGGTGGCCAACTTCAACGCTGCTCACCGGAGGCCGCCGTTCCCTAAGGCCAGGACGTACCTCATCTCGGACATGACACAGGCCGGGCTGATGGCCATCGACTTCGGCTGGGGAAAGCCGGTGTATGGAGGGCCGGCGACGACAATGCTGGCCACGTTTCACCTTGAGGGGAGGAATGAGGTTGGTGAGGCAGGCGTCATTGTGCCCATAAGGTTGCCGAATCCAGTGATAGAGAGGCTAATACAGGAGGTGAACAAGGGGCTCACTGCCGGAGCTGTTGCCGACGCAAAAGCAAACGTGGTACCTGATGATTGCGTTCTAGCAAAACTGTAGGTCCTCTCGACGAAAGTACGGACTACTACGGATTGAAAGCTTCCTCTTATAGTACGGCCACAAGTGTTCTATCGGATATAATACTAATTTCAAATAATAACAACAATAATAATTAAAGCCAAGCTCTGTGACCATGTGGGTTGTGCCAAGTTAGGCATCCCGCTGTCAAAAGTGGATTGCAATTTGCAACAACTATGGCTGTGTTTAGTTCCTTCCAAAGTTGGAAGTTTGGGTTGAAATTGGTACGATGTAACTGAAAAGTTGTGTGTATGACAGATTGATGTGATGGAAAAAGTTGGAAGTTTGGATCTAAACACAGCCTATAAAATGTTTGTCTTCTGGTTGCTGGACAGACTCAGGGATCAAGTAGACCATCTGATTGATATGTTGGTTGATTTTATCGGCTAATGCCGGTTAGTTAGAATAAGGTTAAAATTCCACCGATTTTCCTATCCTAACAAGAAACAAACTAAGAGATAAATCTGTTTTGTGTGATCGGTACAAAATAGATTCGAATTTAGATTGAGATAAACCCCCGAGCCCCACCAGTGTCACTATATAAAAAAAGAGAAGGAGGGAGGATGGATGACAACTCAACTCTCTCCAACCCTAAACCCTAAATCAATCACCCGATCGATTAGACACTGGAAGGGGTTCGTGAGGTATCTCACAACGGAAGAAACAAAGGAGAAGAAAGAAGAAGAGCAATGGCTTCATCTCAGGTCAGTGATCAATTAATTTCCGCATAAGCAGAAGGTATTATGTTTAGGCTAAGACTCAATTAATTAGTTGGATTAAATTCCAACATTGTGGTATCAGAGCCTAATCTTAGCCTTCTTGATCCCATCATCCATAAGTGAAGCCATTATGCCAATTAAACCCTAATTGCTATTCGGCATGATGCAATTTTGAGTTAATTAGACTAGATTAATCTCTTTGCCTTGGTTGCATAATTGGCTAAGCCCTGTTATACTGTTGGTCTTGGCCAACAGTAGAAGAAGCAAAATTATTGAAGAGTTTAATTTCGTTGTTTTTAAGAGAAGAAAAGGATTGGGATAAACAAGATTGAAATTCCCAATTCTCGCACTTAGATTTTCCTAGACCAAAGCTACGGTTTCGGGAAGCACTTAGCAATCAAGAAGGTGGGGATAAACTAGATTGAAATTCCCCACTGTTAAGCAAGAGGGAATTAAGCCACGGTTTTGCGAAACCCTAATTTCCCAAAAATACCCAATCAGCCCGATCAAATCGGCCTAAAATCTCGAAGCTAAGAACCCTAATTTTGGGTGTAGAACTCTAGATAAGCCGGATTGTATTAATCCACCCGAAATCCCCAAAATTGAGAAGAACCCTAAAGAACCAAAATTCCAAATCTTGGCAAGCCAATTAATTCGAGTTTGGGTTATTTACCGGATTCGAAATCCTAAGCTCGTCGGAGCCCTCCGGGAAGCGGCGCCGCCACTCCATCACCTCCTCGCCGTCGCATCCGCGCCGTCTTGGAGGACCTCCTCACTGTCCCTTGTCAGGAACGGGAAGCACCGGCTTGGCGCCGCCCTCGGGCGCGCCCCCCCCCAGCCGACGAGCACGGGGCGCCTGGCGGAGTCCCTTCTGCTCGTACGCGCACTGCTCGCCGGACCGTCACCGCCGCTTGCTACCGGGGACGGGAAGCAAAAGCAACACGGCTTGGGGCTGCCATGTGCTCCGCCCCCCAGCCGGCAAAGTCCGGAGCCGCTCGGCGCTCGACGCCCCTTGCGCGCTCTTGCTTCGCCGGACCGCCGTATTGCCATTCCCGCCGTATTGCTTCGCTCTTACTCGCACTCTGGCTCGCTGGAGAAGAGAACGAGGAAAAGGGAGGAAGATGAAATGAGAAATGGGGATTAGGGTTAGGGTTTGACCCGTGCAGCAATTTCAGCGGCGAAGGCGAAATCTTGGCCGTCCATTTGATCGGACGGCCGTCCATGGGACTCAACACTTCTGGAAAATCCATGGGACTTCAGATTCGAAGACATCAACAATGACAGATATCAGAAGCCCAGAGAAATCTTCTTATCTGCAATCACCCCATTCATCCTTCCAGTCGGCATTCATCAAGGGAGAAACATCCAAGTTTCCTACGAGTTTTATCATCCAATGAGTTCTGCGAGACAATTTGGAATGGGCCAACTCCCAATCGGCTTATTCTTTGCCGATAAGATCCAATGCCAAGGAGAAATCTCATCATCTTTAATGATGGATCGGCTGCTCAATCTCCAAGGACCTCCTCTAGGCAGCATTGACACCATAAAGCTGGCAACCTTTAGGAGCAAAGTATTTGACAGATGGTGGGGTGAATGGAAGCTACACTTATTCCATCAATTGGCTTCCATGTATATGACAGATCTCTTTCCAGATATTGTCCCCCAAGTAAGTCCTAACTCACTTGATTTTATTTGAATAACTACTTGGTTGATTAGCCCTTAGCTAACTTTCCTCCTGATTTGCAGACAACAGAATCTTCTCCCCCTCACCAAAGCAACAGCGGCAGGGATATCAAGTATGCCCCAGGACTGATCCCCAATGGAGGTGGGCCATCTCCCCCCGTCATCGGCTATAATGCTATCAAAGTCTTCAGACGAGAACTTCTCCCTAATCGGAGCAATCATACCCTGAAAGGCCAAATCAGCTAACTGGGCATCAGTTAAACTCAAGCTGAAGCATTTGTTCCTTATCTCCCTGAATCTCTGAATATACTCGTGCACAGGTTCATCATGCCGCTGCTTAATCGCCGTCAAGTCAGATAACTTCATCTCATGAACCCCACTGTAGAAATAGCTGTGGAATTGCTTCTCCAAATTGGCCCAACTGTTGATCGAACCATATGGCAAGGAGGAAAACCAAGTAAAAGCCGATTCTGACAGAGATAACTGGAATAACCTAACTTTCAGAGCGTCTACCGCCGATGCTTCACCACACTGAGCCAGGAATTGGCTAATGTGCTCATAAGTCGACACATCATCTTGTCCTGAAAATTTGGAGAAGTCCAGAACTTTGAACCGATTGGGAGGAGGAACTCTTTCAAACCACTCAGGGTAAGGCTGCCGATACAAGCTTCTAGTCTCTTTAGGTTTAAGCCCAAACTGTTCCCTCATTACGTCAGCAATTACATCGGCCCACGGTCGTTGCTGAGTTGCGCCTTGTGACTGTCGCTGCATGGGCTCGAACTGACCGTATTGGGATGCAAACTGAGGTTGAGCCAATCCCCCTGGCCGATATTGGGCTTGCGGGGAAGGAGGTTGATATTGATAACTCAGGTTGCGCCCTTGGTAATTGTGAGGGTCTGGCTGGATATTACGCAGCAAGTGCTCAGGAACAACCTGAGGCATTACTGTGCTATCCAGCTGTACGTGGTGAACCAAATGTTCTGGGACAACTTGGTTTAAAAGTTGTTGTACAGGTTGACCACCAGGCGTTGCAAACCCGGCCGATGCGCTCACTGAACCTTGGTGCTGGATCGGCTGGACGATCTACTGTTTCAACGTCGTTTGCTGAATCGGCTGCAGAGACTGCTGCCTTGGTGGTGTTTGCTGAACTGGTTGTACGACCAGTTGCTGGATTGGTTGTGCTGGTTGCATGATCTGTTGCTGGATTGGTTGCACAACCTGCTGAATTTGGGGTGTCTGCTGAATTGACTATTGCTGAATCGAGTGCTGCTGTATTAGATCAACCGCATGTTGAGTAGGCAAAAACATAGCAGCAACCTGATCTTGGGTTGGCCGATTCGCAACCTGCCGACTATGCTGTGAATGCTCTCTCATTAATAGCCGAGGGTTCATTGGCTGGCCTGGCGCCATAGCTGATGTAGCAGGTAGGGGAGTTGATGCCGGTGCCGTCGGCTAAGTTGTGGGTGTAACGGAGGGAACTGGCTGAGTAGATGACTGAACGTCGGTAATCAAAGACTGATAATTTGGAAAAACACCTCCTTGCAAATAGACCGGGCCTGCAGCCTGATGTTCAGCTATTGAACCATCGGCTATTGACTTCATCATGTTTGACAGGGTATTGACTAACACCCCAGACTGATTGATCAAAGCATGATGTACAGCGTAATCAACCCGATCTTGGAAGTTATTGAAAAAGTCCTGTGCCACGTCACTATTAAGATTTCCTCCCTACAGCCCCTGAGCACCGTCACCTTGAACTCCATGCACCCTGTCACCTTGTCCTCCATGGACCCCTTGAGAATTGTTGCCTTGATTTCCTAGAGAGCCATCGGTAGCACCTTTGATACTCGACTGAGCTGAGCCATCTAGAGCTTGTTTCCCATCTCTATCCTTAGAAGAACTAGTTCCAAGATCATCAGCAACAATTTTTTTTTGTACTTCTGAACAAGTGTCCCCTTGCGGGTCTGCATGAATGAGTTCAAGAACTGATCCTGTGCTTGCTGCAATATTGCTTCAAACTCTTTCTTCTGCTCAGGTGTGAATTTTTCTGGATCGATCGGCACGACGTTTCCTTCATTGACGTCAGTCAATCCCAACTTTAGCATCTTTTCCTTAACAGAGCCTGAGCTAGATGGTGGTGGTGGTGGTTTTTCGGCCATGAGGGAGGATTGTTGGCTGACTTCTTAGTTGTCCCACCAGGCGTGCCAAAAGCGTGTTGACAGAAAACACGAGGCCTGGGAGATCCCACCCGGCAATACGACTTGGTGTACAGCATCGGGTTGAGTCGATATGCTTCAAGATGATTGCCGCACTTGGATAGAATGCCTTCTCAGGACTCTATCCAATGCCTTCTCAGGACTCTATCCAAGTGCGGCAATCATCTTGAAGCATATCGACTCAACCCGATGCTGTACACCAAGTCGTATTGCCGGAATCGGTTGTATCACCTAACCCAGTCTGATTCAGATTTAGCCGATTCTAGTCGTAGCCAATTTGGACTCCAGCCGATTCTTACTCTGTTGCTGCAACAATCCTTATCTCCGACTCCGCTTTGATCCCATCTTCACCTCCGACGCTGATGTTACCAAATTCGGTTGTTAACAGAATGATGAATTCTCCATTAGCTTGAGTGCTCAGGGGCAGCAAGAAACAATCTTCAAGAGGAACAGAACACATTTGTTTAACAGAGAGGGATCTATCTAAAGCAACAGTACACAAAGTTGGGAATGCAGTGCTCCTAATCTTCTCATTCCAACAGTCATCCTAGAAAAGAGTTGAAGAACCTATCCTGATAAAGCATTTTGAAATTCCCCTGAGGATATTAGACAAAACCACTATATCTCTCCACTAGAAAGAGCCTTTATCCAAACCAAATGAGGCACTTTGGAGCCATAATAAGTATTCCAGATCAAATGAACCCATTTGACTAGGTGTTTAAGCAGAAGTGTTGTATTTTGAACTCTCAAGTTGATGACTCCTAAACCACCTTTTTCCTTTGGCCTGCATACCAAATCCCATGAAGCAAGAGATCTTCTACGTAAGTTTGGATTGTTTCCCCTCCAGAGACAATTTTTCCTTGCAGTGTCAATAGCTTTGACCACTGAGACAGGCAACTGTAGAGAACACATGTAATATTTCCAACTGTAGAGACAGACAAAATAGCTTCTTGACCATAAACCAACTCAAAAGGAGTGACTTTAGTAGCACCACGTTTTGATATTCTATGTGCCCATAATGCTTCAGAAAACACCTCATGCCACTTCTTTGGGTGTTCCTCAATCTTCTTTTTGACTAACTTTAGCAATGTTTTATTACTTGACTCGGCTTGTCCATTAGCTTGAGCGTAGTAAGGAGAAGAAATCAACTATTTGATACCATAAGATTTGGCAAAACTCTTCACTTCCTTGGACATAAAAGAAGCTCCTTGATCCGTAGTCAATGTTTGTGGGATACCGAATCTATGGACAATATGTTTCAATATAAAGTCAATTACCTCCATATGAGTCATATTCTAGAGCCTATGCCCACTTGGTGAAGTAATCCGTTGCAACTAGCACGAACCTATGCCCCTTTGGTGACGAAGGATAAATTTGACCAATGAAGTCCAAAGCCCAACCTCGAAACGGCCATGGTTTGATGATAGGGTTCAACATGGCGGCGGGCGCCAATTGAACATTGCCGAATCGTTGATAAGCTTCGCATGCCCTATAATATTTGAAACAATCTGCAATCATCCTCGGCCAATAGAACCTCGCTCACCTAAGAAACCAATTCATCTTATGGGCCGATTGATGAGTTCCACAAATTCCTTCATTAACTTCTCCTATAGCAACCTTAGATTGGTCATCATCTAAGCACTTTAATAGCACTCCATCTATATTTCGGCGATATAAATCTCCATCAAGCAATGTATATTTGAACACTTGCCGCTGAATCTTCCGATCAACCTTAAGGCTAGGATCTTTTAAATATCTAATCAAAGGAATTCTCCAATATTCTTCTGTTTCCTGGGCACAAACATCTGAATTTACAACTAATTCGGCCTCCGTTTTGAATGAATCGTGCCCCCGTAGCTCCCTGTCCAGAACCGGTCAAACCGGCCACACAGGACCGGTCAGACCGCTCGGGTCAACCGGTCAGACCGGCGGCATCCGGCCAGTCAGACCGCCCGATCAGACCGCCCATGGTCACCGGTCAGACCGGCAGTGCAATGCCGGTCAGACCGCCCCTGGTCTGTAACTTTGCCAATTTCGTCCAAAGATTTGAAATCAAGCACTGGCTTTTCCAATATCAGAAATAATCCCCTTTTCACATTATAGCTAGATGCTTGTTGTGCTAAATCATGTCTAGCAATATGTCTAATAGCAAAATCATCAAAATTGGCAATAATATCCAAGCATTGATCAAGATACCAATTTAGTGACCCGTCCAAGCACTTGTAAACTCCGGCAACTTGTTGCACCACTAATTCCGAATTACCAAATGCTTCCACATGTGTAACTCCGATCATCTCCATCACTTGTAAGCCGAATAATAAAGCGTTGTATTCGGCTTGATTATTTGTACAATAATATTCCAAACGAACCGATGCCTCAAAACACACACCACTAGGTGAAAATAAAACTACACCTAGACCTTGACCTTCCTTGCAAGAAGAACCATCAAAATAAATCTTCCAAGGGTTAACATCAAGCAAGCAAAACCTCATCTTCATAAGCAATATCTACATGATGGTCTACTATAAAATCAACTACAATTTGGCCTTTCATAGATTTGAATGGTTCATAAGCCAAATCATATTCAATCAAAGCATATGCCCACTTGCCAATTCTCCCACTTAGAATTGGCCTTTGCAACATGTGTTTAATAATGTCGGCTTGACAAGCAACTATGCATGTACTAGATAACAAATAATGCCGCAATTTTGTACAAGCATAGTATAGACATAAACAAAGTTTCTCTATAATGACATACCTCATTTTGGCATCCAAAAGACGGCGGCTCAAATATGTAATGATATATTCCTTGCCATCTTCCTCTTGTGTCAAAACGGCACCAATGACTTTGTCTTCGGCGGCAATATACAACCAAAACGGCATTCCGACTTTAGGTGCTCGCACCACAAGTGGAGTAGATAAATACTTCTTCAATCCCTCAAACGCCTCTTGTTTTTTTTGCCCCCCAAGTAAAATCGGCTTCTTTTTTCAAGTGAAGTATAGGGACAAAAGCATCGATTTTACCCGCTAGGTTAGATATAAATCTCCTCAAATAATTCACCTTACCTAGCAACTTTTGAACTTCCTTCTTGCATGTTAGCGCCTTGAAATCACGAATCTTTTCTGTCTTCTTAGGATCGATCTCAACTCCTCTCTCATGCACCATGAATCCCAAGAACTTCCCCGCTGACACACCAAAAGCACACTTGAGTGGATTCATCTTCAAACCATACCGGCGCATCCTCTCAAAAGCTAACCTCAAATCGGCTATATGGCTTTCCATGCCATCCGTTTTGACAACAATATCATCAATATAGATTTCTAAGATAATACCTAGCAAATCATGAAAAATCAAATTCATTGCCCTTTGATATGTAGCACTGGCATTCTTCAATCCAAATGTCATAACAACCCACTCAAATAAACCATCAAATCCCGGGAACTTAAAAGCCGTCTAATACATATCCTCTTCCGCCATAAAGATTTGATTGTAGCCGGCATTACCATCCAAGAAACGAATTGTTAACGACCAAATTTGGTAATATCTGCATCGGAAAGAAGGTTGGATTGAAGCGAAATCGAAGATGAGGATTATCGCGGAGACAGAGTAAGAATCGGTCGAGGTTCGGATCGGCTACGAATAGGATCAGCTAAGTCCGAGTCAGACTGGGTTAAGTGATACAACTGATTCTGACAATACGACTTGTATCCGATATCGGGTTTGAGTTGATGCACTTCAAGATGATTGCCATACATGGATAAAGTCCTGGGAAGGCAATTGTATCTATTAATTAGGATATTTTATGTAAATTCCTTAGAGATAAATATGGGCAAAAGTCTGCCGTAAAGACTTATGGTATCTTAGAGTTTGTTAGAGATAATAGTCGTGTCTGGTATGGACATATCTTGCAATTCTCGGGTATAAATTGACCCCGAGCCCTATATAATTTTTAACACACGTTCAATACAATTTCGGCGCATCGCCACCCTTTTCCTTTAGTTTTTATTTCGACGAGTTCTTGCTTTCGGTTTGAGCTGCATCGGTTTCGATCTTCAACAAGAGGTAAAACTTGTTATGACGGCTTGCGTTATCGGGATTAGTGCTTCCATCATCATGATACTCTAATCTTGTTTATGTAATTCGTCGACTTATCATATATCTTACATAATCTTTAGCAATATCACTATCTAACTTACAATCGGCTAACATTTATTAATAGAGGGCATCTGATTAGGTTAGGTTTTGACATTGATTTAGATTATATAAGATATCCACCACTCTATGAAACTTTCAGCTGCTTGATTGTCTAGATATTGTTCTTCTTTTCATACTTAATGCTGCATCAGTTAAGTTTGATCTATTAAGTCGTGCTTAGAATATCAATCTCTAGCCTGCCTTCTGGTTGCCGATTAGGGTAGTATCGGAGTTTCAGCCGATCTTATCTGATTTAACTATATTTGCTTTACATGCTTCATTGACATGTTAAATCTGCCCTTTATGTCAGGATATTTTTGCATTTAAGTATATTAAGCTTCTGTTTGGTATATTCTGCTTGTTTTAATATTTTAACATAGAGTTGTATTGGAGTACTAGCAGATACATGCTAGATCTATCTGATCGGCTATGCTATAAACATATATAGTTCTGTTATTAGTATATATTTCAATCGAAGTGATTTATATTGTCTCGGCATGGCGACTGATCTATCCCAATCACTTGATTTAAGTATATATCGATATAAAACTATATATTGTCGATATCTACAGCCGATCGAGTAGGTTTAGTTCTTTATTATCTATTTATAACCGCCGATCGATTTACATATGACATCGGCTCAAAGATAAATGATATGTCATCGGCACTTAGCCGATCGGCTATCATTTATAAGTTAAACCGCGGTTTCTTTGTTTCTATTTCTTGTTGATTGCAGGATTAAATCAACTGGCACGCTAACACACCCGAAGGCGAGCTTTGGACCTGCACTGGAGTTAAGCAGATCTCCCAGGCCTTGTGTTTTACGTCAACACGCTTTTGGCACGCCCAGTGGGACCGATAAGAAGTCAGCAAGCAATTCTTCCTCATGGCCGAGAAACCACCGCTGTCGCCATCCTCAGCTAGTCCAGGCACTGTTAAGGAAAACATCCAGAAGTTAGGATTGACCGACGTCATTGAAGGAAACGTCATGCCCATCGATCCAGAAAAATTCACACCTAATCAAAAGAAAGATTTCGACGCGATGATGCAGCAAGCACGAAATCAGTTCTTGAACTCATTCATGTAGACTCGCAAGGGAACACTTGTTCAGAAGTATAAAGTAATGGTAGTTGCCGATGATCCCGGGACCAGTTCTTCTAAAGGTGAAGACGGGAAACAAGCTCCAGACGGCTTGGCTCAACCGAGTGACAAAGGTGCTACAGACGGTTCTCTAGGAAGTCAAGGTGACAATTCTCAAGGAGTCCATGGGGTTCATGGTGATGGGGTGCATGGAGTTCAAGGTGATGGAGCTCAGGGGTTGCAGGGAGGAAATTTTAATCAGGATGGCAATGCATCACATGAGTTTTTCAATAACTTCCAAGATCGGGTTGACTATGCCGTGCACAATGCTTTGATCAATCAGTCTGGTGTGTTAGTCAATACATTGTCAAATATGATGAGGTCGATGGTCGATGATACAATAGCTGAATACCAAGCTACAGGCCCAGTTTATTTGCAAGGAGGAGTATTTCCAAATTATCGGCCTTTGATCACCAATACTCATCCACCCGTTCAAGCAGCTCCTTCTATTGCACCATCGGCTCAGCCGATGGCACCAGCATCGGCTCCCGCACCTACTCTACCACCTTCAGCTCCCGGCCAATTGGTCAATCCCCGATTGCTGATAACAGAACAGCCACAACACGCTGGACAGAATGTGGATCGGCTAACACAAGACCAGGTTGCATCTATGTTTTTGCCTCCTCAAAACACTGTTGATCCAACCCAGCAGCAGCCGATTCAGCAAACACCACCAAGGAGCAGGTTGTGCAACCCATCCAGCAAACACCCCCCAATCCAACAAGTTGTGCAACCAGTGCAGCAAACACCCCCAGTTCAATGAGTTGTACAACCGGTTCAGCAAACGTCATTAAGGCAACAGGTTGTCCAGCCGATTCAACAGCAAGGTTCAATGAATGCATTGGCTGGGTTTGCAATACCTAGTGGGCAGCCTGTGCAGCATGCTACAAATCAGGTTGTCCCAGAGCATTTAGTCCATCACGTACAACCAGATGGCGCGGTGATTCCGCAAGTTATTAATGAACATTTGGTGCGTAATATTCAGCCGGATCTTCAAAATTACCAGGGGGGCAATTTGAATTATCAATATCAGCCGCCATCACCTCATGTTCAGTACCAACAAGCAGGATCGGCTCAACCCCAATTTGTTCCTCAATACAACCAATTCGAGCCGATGCCACAACAACCTCAAGGGACACCTCAACAGCGGCCATGGGCCGATTTGATTGCAGATGTCATGAAGGAGCAGTTCGGGCTTAGGCCGAAAGCTGCTGGAAATCTATATCGACAGCCATATCCTGAATGGTTTGAGAGAGTTCCTTTGCCTAACCGGTTCAAAGTTCCAGATTTTTCAAAGTTCTCAGGGCAAGATAGTACGTCAACTTATGAGCACATTAGCCGATTTTTAGCTCAATGCGGTGAAGCATTGGCTGTGGATGCCTTGAGAGTTAGGTTATTCCGGTTGTCTTTAGCTGGGTCAGCCTTTACTTGGTTTTCTTCTTTACCGTATGGATCAATTAATAGTTGGGCTGATTTAGAAAAGCAGTTTCATAGCTATTTCTATAGTGGAATTCATGAGATGAAATTATCCGATCTAACATTGATCAAGCAGAAGCATGATGAGCCAGTGCATGAGTATATTCAGAGATTTAGGGAGATGAGAAATAAGTGTTACAGCTTGAGTTTGAGTGATGCCCAGTTAGCCGATTTGGCTTTTCAGGGTATGATTGCTCCAATTAGGGAGAAGTTCTCATCTGAATACTTTGAAAGCTTGTCACACCTTACACAGAAGGTAGCCTTGCATGAACAAAGGTATGCAGAGGCTAGGAAAAATTCTAGAAAGGTTAATCATGTTTGCCCTTATATATATGGATCGGATGATGAGGATGATGATTCTGAGATAGCTGTAGCCGAGTGGGTAAGGAGTAAGAATGTTATACCATGCCAATGGGTAAAGAGCTCAGGCGAAGAGGAAAGGTATGACTTTGATATAACCAAGGTTGATAAGATTTTTGACTTGCTACTCCGAGAGAAGCAGATTCAACTTCCTGCCGGTCACACAATTTCATCGGCTGAAGAATTGGGCAAGAAAAGATATTGCAAGTGGCATAATTCTGGATCTCATACGACTAATGATTGCAAGTCTTCAGGCAGCAGATCCAAGCGGCTATTGAAGGAGGCAAAATCAAGTTTGACGACTCTAAGAGGCCGATCAAGGTTGATGGCAATCCTTTTCCTGTTAATATGGTGCATACAGCTGGCCGAACAGCTGATAGGGGCCGTGTAAGGGGTTTTCAGGTGAATTCGGCTAAGATTATAAACAAATATCAGAAGAAGTATGACAAGCAACAGGAGAAGCATCATGAAGAAGACGATGATGGTTTTGATCCTCATTGGGGTTGTGAGTTCTTTAGATTTTGTTGGAATGAAGGTATGAGGCTGTCATCTATTGAAGATTGTCCTGGGTGCAGTAATATTGTCGAGAATTCAAGCCGATCATATGGTAGGGGCAATCGGCTAAGACAGACAAGAGTTCCTGTTCATCAAAGATTGGGTCCAATGAATCAAGATCATGGCCAAGAGGAGAATGAAATCAGGAAAAATCAGTGGTGTCCTTCTGGTATTTTCACGAAGAATCAGAATAGAAGGGTTCAAAGATTGAGGAACAGGGAGTGCTTTCAGGAGGTCGAACATGAAATTAATCATCGGCTGAAGAAAACAAAGCCAAGGCAGGAGTGGCGTGTTAAGAATCAGGTTCCTGTAGACGATGAAGCCGCAGCTAATGAGGCAAAAAGGTTAGCTAAATGAAAAAGTGTCGTAACTGCTTCGGTCAGCATGGTTTTCACGTTGCCTGCTGAGTTTGGGAGCAAGCAAGCCGATGTTGATGAAGTTGAAGAAGAATCGGCTAAATTGATTTTGTTGCCGGAGCAGGCGGTTTTTGAGAAGCCAGAGGGGACAGAGAATCGGCATCTTAAGCCATTGTATATAAATGGTTATGTCAATGGGAAGCCGATGTCCAAGATGATGGTTGATGGTGGGGCTGAAGTGAACTTGATGCCTTACGCTACATTCAGAAAGTTGGGCAGAAACGCTGAAGATCTCATCAAGACAAACATGGTGCTTAAAGACTTTGGCGGCAATCCATCAGAAACCAAAGGAGTTTTGAATGTGGAGCTGATAGTTGGCAACAAAACTATCCCCACAACATTCTTTGTCATCAATGGGAAGGGTTCTTTTAGCTTGTTGCTTGGAAGGGATTGGATTCATGCTAATTGTTGCATTCCTTCAACCATGCATCAATGCTTGATTCAGTGGCAAGGCGACAAGGTTGAGATTGTGCCAGCCGACAGGTCAGTCAATGTTGCAAGTGCCGATTTAGCTCTTTGGGAGATGGATGGTCTCGATTGTTTATCTGGAAAAGTTTGGGATGGAGATTTTCTAAAAGTGTCCGATTCTGATATACAGCCAATTGAAGATGGAGAACCCAAGCTGTTATTTTGAGGGCATTGTGGAGGGTTCAGATGTCTACAACAAGGACACGATAGATAATCTCGATGACAAACAAGTACAGGGTTTTTTGTCGGTCGATGATTTGGAAAAATTGATATAGGTCTAGGTGATCGACCAAGGCCGACATTTATTAGTAAGAATTTATCTGCAGAATTTAGAGCCAAGTTGATAGAGCTGTTGAAAGAATTCAGAGATTGCTTCGCTTGGGAGTATTATGAGATGCCTGGACTCAGCCAATCGATTGTAGAACATCGGCTACCTATCAAACCAGGGGTTAGGCCACACTAGCAACCTCCGAGAAGATGCAAAGCCGATATGCTTGAACCTGTCAAGGCTGAAATTAAACGATTATATGATGCTGGTTTTATTCGTCCGTGCCGATATGCTGAATGGGATTCTAGTATAGTTCCTGTTATTAAGAAGAATGGCATGGTCAGGGTGTGCATTGATTTCCGAGACCTGAATAAAGCTACCCCGAAAGATGAATACCCAATGCCAGTAGCCGATCAGTTGGTTGATGCTATGTCAGGGAACAAAATTTTGAGTTTTATGGATGGAAACGCAGGATATAATCAAATCCTTATGGCTGAAGAAGATATCCATAAGATAGCTTTTAGGTGTCCTGGTGCAATCGGCTTATTTGAATTGGTTGTGATGAGTTTCGGCTTGAAGAGTGCTGGAGCTACATATCAAAGAGCCATGAATTACATATATCATGATCTAATCGGCTGGTTGGTTGAAGTCTACATTGATAATGTGGTCGTTAAGTCTAAAGAAATAAAGGACTACATAGCCGATTTGAGGAAGGTTTTCGAGAGAACCAGAAAATATGGCTTGAAAATGAATCCGACAAAATGTGCTTTTGGTGTATCGGCTGGCCAGTTTTTGGGATTTCTTGTTCATGAGAGGGGGATTGAGGTGACTCAAAGGAGTGTTAATGCGATCAAGAAGATTCAGCCTCCGAAGAACAAGACAGAACTACAAGAGATGATCGGCAAGATAAATTTTGTTAGAAGATTTATTTCTAATATGTCTGGAAGGTAAATTTTGTTAGAAGATTTATTTCTAATCTGTCTGGAAGGTTAGAGCCTTTTACACCATTGTTGAGATTAAAAGCCGATCAGCAGTTTACTTGGGTGGCAGAGCAACAGAAGGCTTTGGATAATATTAAGGAATATCTTAGCTCTCCTCCTGTTTTGATTCCTCCACAGAAAGGGATACCTTTTAGATTGTATCTATCGGCCGGTGAGAAGTCAATCGGCTCAGTCTTGATTCAGGAGTTGGATGGAAAAGAGCGCGTTGTATTTTATCTCAGTCGTCGGCTCTTGGATGCTGAAACTAGATACTCTCCTGTGGAGAAGTTATGCTTGTGTCTGTATTTTTCGTGCACAAGGTTGAGGCATTATTTACTATCCAACGAGTGTACTGTCATATGCAAGGCTGATGTTGTCAAATACATGTTATCAGCTCCAATTTTGAAAGGAAGGGTTGGAAAATGGATATTCTCTTTAACTGAGTTTGATCTTCGGTATGAGTCGCCGAAGGCGATTAAGGGACAAGCTATAGCCGATTTTATTGTGGAACATCGTGATGATTCAATCGGCTCGGTTGAAATTGTGCCATGGGCTTTATTCTTTGATGGATCGGTATATACTCATGGTTGTGGTATCGGCCTAGTTATAATTTCTCCTAGGGGGGCATGTTTTGAGTTTGCTTATACTATTAAACCTTATGCGACTAATAATCAAGCTGAGTATGAGGCAGTGCTCAAAGAGTTGCAATTACTCAAGGAAGTTGAAGCCGATGCTATTGAAATCATGGGGTATTCTTTGCTGGTAATCAGTCAATTGGCAGGAGAATATGAATGCAAGAATGATACGTTAATAGTTTATAATGAGAAGTGCCAAGAATTGATGAAGGAGTTTCAGCTGGTTACTTTGAAGCATGTATCTCGAGAACAAAATATTGAAGCTAATGATTTGGCCCAGGGGGCATCGGGGTATAAGCGGATGATCAAAGATGTTAAGTTTGAAATTGCAGCTATGACAGCCGATGATTGGAGGTATGATGTGCACCAGTATTTACAGAATCCATCTCAATCGGCTTCTAGGAAAGTGAGATATAAGGCATTGAAGTATACTTTATTGGACGATGAGCTTTACTATCGGACGATTGATGGGGTGTTGCTTAAGTGTTTAAGTGCCGATCAGGCTAAAGTTGCAATCGGTGGAGTTCATGAAGGAATTTGTGGTACTCATCAGTCGGCTCATAAGATGAAGTGGTTACTTCGGCGTGCAGGGTATTTTTGGCCGACAATGTTGGAAGATTGTTTCAGATATTACAAAGGGTGTCAAGATTGTCAGAAGTTTGGAGCAATTCAGCGAGCACCGGCATCGGCTATGAATCCTATCATTAAGCCATGGCCATTTAGAGGTTGGGGAATTGATATGATCGGTATGATAAATCTACCATCGAGTAAAGGACATAAGTTTATATTAGTGGCGACTGATTATTTTACCAAGTGGGTAGAGGTGATTCCTTTGAAGAAAGTTGATTCTGGGGATGCAATTCAATTTGTTCAAGAGTATATAATCTACCGGTTTGGTATTCCTCAAATTATTACAACCGATCAAGGCTCGATTTTCAAATCCGATGAGTTTGTTCAGTTCGCCGATAGCATGGGTTTAAATTGTTGAATTCTTCACCATATTATGCACAAGCTAATGGACAGGCCGAGGTATCTAATAAGAGCTTGATCAAATTGATTAAGCGGAAGATTTCTGATTATCCTCGACAATGGCATACTCGGTTGGCCGAAGCATTGTGGTCGTATCTGATGGCATGTCATGGATCAATTCAAGTCCCTCCCTATAAGCTTGTTTATGGACATGAGGCTGTTTTGCCGTGGGAGGTTAGAATCGGCTCTAGAAGAACGGAATTACAAAATGATTTAACAGCCGATGAGTATTACAACCTTATGGCCGATGAGAGGGAGGATTTGGTTCAGTCACGATTGCGAGCCCTTGCAAAAGTTACCAAGGATAAGGAGCGTGTTGCTCGGCATTACAATAAGAAAGTAGTACCCAAAGATTTTTCGGAGGGGGAACTTGCATGGAAGTAGATTTTGCCAATTGGAACTCGAGATAGCAAATTCGGCAAGTGGTCGCCGAATTGGGAAGGTCCGTTTCAAATTTATAGAGTTGTGTCTAAAGGAGCTTATATGTTGCAAGGACTCGACGGAGAAGTTTATGGTAGAGCACTAAATGGCAAGTATTTGAAGAAATATTACCCAAGTGTTTGGGTTAATGCATGATCGGTTGATGTTGTTGATACATGATAGCCGATGTATTTTCATCGTCTAGAGATGGCCGATATGGTTATATTGCCCTTAGTCGTTTTTCTTCCAATTGTAATCGGTTGTGATTTGCCGATATGCAATGGCCGATATGGTTATATCGCCCTTAGTCGTTTTTCTTCTATTTGTAATCGGTTGTGAATTGTCGATATACAATGGCCGATATTATTATATCGCCCTTTGTTGTTTTTTATAATTTCATCAATGTTTTTGGGATTGTAAAATTAGGGGGGCACATATGTACAAAAAAAATAAAATTTTGGGCGAAGTTAGAAGTTGTATTAATCGGCACAAAGGATTGTTAAAACAGCGGGGTATTAAGGTATCTAAGTCCTATTACACAAGAGTTATTGAGATAAGTACTGCTGGATAGCCGAAATAGCCCTTTGCCTAATTTGTTCGACTTCTTCAATGGCTTGGGCATCTTGAGCATCAGTTCCAGAAGTGATCTCTAGGGACTTGGTTAGGTCAGCAACATTCTTGATAGCCGACTTGAGCCTTGCCTTCTGTTCTTCGACAGATTTTGGGAGATCGGCTAGCTTTTTGTGCTCCATATCTAGTTCAGCATTCCATTCTTCAAGCTGTGCCAAGAGATCAATCTTGCGAGCTTCGAGCCGATTAATATTGGACTTAATCGGACCCTCAGATAGCTGATCGAGTTTGATTTTTTCTTCATGCACAAGCTGTCGATTGACCTGGATTGTGGCTTCAATCTCCTTGTGTTCACAGCGTTCGGCTAGTCTTAGCTTGGCTTTTTCTAGCTTGAACTGATGTTTCTCGAGATAAGCGGCTGGAGTTAGGACATCGGCCAATTCTTTAGGAATCAGAGCTTGAACTTCATGCAGCCGTGTCCTAATTGATCCACAGTCAACTAAAGAAGAGGCTTCTAGCCGATGTGAGATATCTTCAAGTGTTCTTTTCACATCGTCAGATAGAGGAGCTAGAGCTTTGCTTGAAGTATCTTCTTCTGCCTCATCAAGGTAATCTTTGATGTCAAAAGAGAAGAGATCGGCTAGAACCTGCAGGTATAGTTTCAAGAAGTTTGAGAGCTAAGTCAATATAGCCGATCTAAGTTCTTGAATCAAAAGGAAACTTACTGGGATAGTAGGAGCAGCTGGTTGTTCTTCCTCCTCGATGTGATGACTCCCCACAGCCGACGGAGTCTAGTTACTTGACGATTGCTGTACAGGAGGGGAAAGAGGAGGAGGAGGCTGTAGAATAGACAAGTGTTATATAGAGTTGGTTGAGATTGATTAAGTAAAAGAATTAAAGATATCTTACTGGTGGAGCCGACTTGATAACTGTCGCTGCTGGTTTCTTCTTCACAGCAGTTTTCTTCTTCTGCAACCACAAAATCTATAAGTAATTAGCTGAAGAGGGAAGTAATTACAAAAGAAGCCGAAGAGAGATATTTACTCTTGTGAAATGAACGGGGGCAGAGGGAGTTGGAGGTGTTTGCTTGGGTGAAGCCAATGGTGTTCTTTCTGTGTCACTCACTTCGGCTGCAGCCTGGTCAACATCTTTGCCAATCTCCTCTTCATCCAGAGCTTGTTTAATGGATGGATCCAAAGCAGGCAGATCATCGGTTGGCTTATCAGTCGGCTTAGTTTTCTTGGATTTGGCCTTTTTCTTGGGAGATGAGGCCAAAGTACTCACGGCTGATGATCTGGTTTTCCTTTTCTTGCCTGCATCGGCTGGTTCCCTGATTAAGCCGTGAAGGAGAGTTGAAGTTTTAGTGGCATGGTAGCCGATAACGGGAGAGATAGTCCACCTCCATTCGGAATTAGACCTGGGGCATATTCAATCTGCCTACCACTGTTACTTTGGTGTGGAGGGGAAGAGTCGATTGTCTGCAGAACAAGAACAAGAAATTAGTCAAGTAATGAATCGGCTAACAATTATTCAAGTTAACAATGGTGAGGTTTACCTGAGGTATGACATCAGGGAATAGATCTGTCATATACATCGAAGCCGATTGATGAAACAAGTGCAGCTTCCATTCACCCCACCATCTGTCGAAGTTTTTGCTTCTAAATCCTGCCAAGTCAATATTATCAATGCTGCCCAGAGGGGGTCCTGGTAGGTTAAGTAGCCGATCCATCATTAGAGTGGATGTGATTTCTTCTCAGCATTGAATCTTGTCGGCAAAGAATAAGCCGATTGGGAGTTGGCCTAATCCAAGTTGTCCAGCCGAGCTCATTGGGTGATAAAACTCATAAGAGACTTGGATGTTTCTCCCTTGGTGAATGCCGACAGGAAGGATGCATGGGCTGATTGCAGCTGTGAGAACTTCTCTGGATTTTGGAATTTTTCATGATTAATGTCTTCAAATCTAAAGTCTGATGGAAGTTCAAGATCTGCTGAGTCTTCATAAGGAAACCAAACCTGTGCATCTTTCTTAAAACCTTCATAGAAGCTGCAGAACCAGTCCTTGAGCAGCTCAGCCGATAGCTTCGCTCCAGCATCAGTTGGTGTGGATGCATATTCTCCGTATGATGTGCATCTGTGATGAGTGCGTTCTTCTCCATCGTCTCCTACAATCGGCTCTGGCAATGGGAACTCAGCTTCTGTCACAGACGGCCGATTGACAACTTTCCTAACCATCAGGTTTAACCAGGTTTGCAGCAGCCACCATGGTCCACCTGCATCAACTACTGAGCCAACGGCTATCTTGGCCGATGCGTTGTTCAATGTTTGGTATAAGTAGCCGAGGAGGATCTTGCCTAAGGGAAATTCTTTCTTTGATTCTAAGGCTTCGGCTACAAATTGCCAGTTGGTTGTAGGACCACAACTGGATCCACAAAAGAGGAATTTTTCGAGCCACATTAGCAAGAAGGCTACATGCTCTCGAGGAGTAACATATCCTTGACCCATATATGCCGCCACATAGCCAGACCAGCCACCTATGCTTTTGGTTCTGAAATCAAACTGATTTTTGGTGTTCATGCTCATGGGATTAGCCGATGAGGTTACATCTAAACCGGTGATCATGGTAATGTCGATCAAAGTTGGAGTCATCAGCCCTTGGTTGAACAAGAAGGCGTTAATGGTGTTGGACCAAAAATAAGAGGCGGCTGCCATTAAGGGCTCGTCGTTAGCTGAGTTGGCTATGGTTAGGTCAAGTGCTTGGCCGATTCCAATCTCATCCCAGTGAGCTTTCTTACTAGCTGATACGCGTTGGTACCATGTGATTCAAATTTTCTCAGGGGTGGTTTTCTCAAGAGATGGCCAAGACTTGAAAGTATTTTTCTAGTGGCTCAGGTTAGGGTTGGCTAGCCTAAAGGGGATCCTGTTGGTTTCAACAATGATAATCAGTGGGGTCAAGATTGCCGATTGGACCCAGAAAATAGTGGTTTTCATGCGACAGGCTGGGAATCGCAACTAGGTTGGAAAGGTGCTGCAAATCCAAAGCAACCGAGAAGAAGAGAGCAATATGAGACGAGGAAAATCGATCTGCTATTGAGAAAGGGGATCTAGCCGATGGGGACTTACCTCGGCATACTCAGCTGATGGCGCAGCAGACGGGCTGGCGGAGGACGACATCGCTTTTTGCGTCGGAGGAATCGCCGGAGAGAGAGAGAAGGTAGAGTTTCGCTTAAGCGGTGAAAACGGGAGTAATGGTGTGAGATTTCTCGGGGGCAACGGTTAGTATTTGAAGCGCTTGAATAATGGTCAGAAAACGGTAAAGTGCGAAACTTGCTCGGAGTCAATGTTAAGCAAATCCGAAACATTACCAAATATTCCGGACTTGGGGGCATGTGTTAACGACCAAATTTGGTAATATCTGCATCGGAAAGAAGGTTGGATTGAAGCGGAATCGAAGATGAGGATTATCGCGGAGACAGAGTAAGAATTGGCCGAGGTTCGGATCGGCTATGAATAGGATCGGCTAAGTCCGAGTCAGACTGGGTTAAGTGATACAGCTGATTCTGACAATACGACTTGTATCCGATATCGGGTTTGAGTTGACGCACTTCAAGATGATTGCCATACATGGATAATGTCCTAGGAAGGCAATTGTATCTATTAATTAGGCTATTTTATGTAAATTCCTTAGAGATAAATATATGCAAAAGTCTGCCGCAAAGACTTATGGTATTTTAGAGTTTGTTACAAATAATAGTCATGTCTGATATGGACATATCTGGCAATTCTCAGGTATAAATAGACCCCGAGCCCTATGTAATTTTTAACACACATGTTCAATACAATTTCGGCGCATCGCCACCCTTTTCCTTTAGTTTTTATTTCGACGAGTTCTTGTTTTCGGGTTGAGCTGCATCGGTTTCGATCTTCAACAAGAGGTAAAACTTGTTATGACGGCTTGCGTTCTCGGGATTAGTGCTTCCATCTTCATGATACTCTAATCTTGTTTATGTAATTCGTCGACTTATCATATATCTTACATAATCTCTTGCGATATCACTATCTAACTTACAATCGGCTAACATCTATTAATAGAGGGCATCCGATTAGGTTAGGTTTTGACATTGATTTAGATTATATAAGATATCCACCACTCTATGAAACTTTCAGTGGCTTGATTGTCTAGATATTGTTCTTCTTTTCATACTTAATGCTGCATCAGTTATGTTTGATCTATTAAGTCGTGATTAGAATATCAATCTCTAGCCTGACTTCTGGTTGCCGATTAGGGTAGTATCGGAGTTTCAGCCGATCTTATCTGATTTAACTATATTTGCTTTACATGCTTCATTGACATGTTAAATCTGCCCTTTACGTTAGGATATTATTGCATTTAAGTATATTAAGCTTCTGTTTGGTATATTCTGCTTGTTTTAATATCTTAACATAGAGTTGTATCGGAGTACTAGCCGATACATGCTAGATCTATCTGATCGGCTATGCTATAAACATATATAGTTCTGTTATTAGTATATATTTTAATCCAAGTGATTTATACTGTCTCGGCATGGCGACCGATCTATCCCAATCACTTGATTTAAGTATATATCGATATAAAACTATATATTGTCGATATCTATAGCGGATCGAGTAGGTTTAGTTCTTTATTATCTATTTATAACCGCCGATCGATTTACATATGACATCGGCTCAAAGATAAATGATATGTCATCGGCACTTAGCCGATCGGCTATCGTTTATAAGTTTAACCGCGGTTTCTTTGTTTCTATTTCTTGTTGATTGCAGGATCAAATCAACTGGCATGCTAACACACCCGTAGCAGAGCTTTGGATATGCACTGGAGTTAAGTAGATCTCCCAGGCCTTGTGTTTTACGTCAACACTAATCACCTTATGACCCGAGGCATCATTAATCATCATGTCGGCTATAGACGTAGGATATTCATCTTTTGAAGTAGCTTTATTTAAATCTCTAAAGTCTATGCAAACTCTAATCTTACCATTCCCCTTCTTTTCCACCGAGACTATGCTAGATACACACTCCGCATAACGACATGGCCTAATAAACCCCGCTTCTAATAACTGGTCTATCTCCTCTTTGACCCGATCGTGTAGCAAAGGATTAAAACGACGAGGTGGTTGTTTATAAGGCCTAAAACCCGGTTTAATTGGAAGCCGATGCTCAACAAGATCACGGCTAAGAACGGCATCTCATGGTACTCCGATGCGTAGCTATCAACATACTCTTTAAGCAACTCGATTATTTTAACCTTACAATCGGCTTTCTGTTTTTGTTTACAAAAGTCAGCCTTGGCTTAGTTCCATCACCTATGTCTACTTCCTCCAAACGATCGGCCTATGTAAACCCTTGACCAAGCTTTTCTACTCCATCAAAGTCTTCAATAGTTTCTCCAATATCGTTCTTTGTAGACCGATATTCTTGCACCCTCTTTTGCAACCACTCTAAATTAGCTTCTTTACTCATTATACAAAGTAATATGGTCTAGCCGTGCTATGCTAGCCGGCTTTATAGAAATAGGTACAAAATCACCATTGGAAACACAAATGATATCATAGCTAGAAAGGTCTAACCCCGATAAGCATTGAATATTCCCATGTCGCCACTCAAGTGAAGCATCGGTCTTTGCTGGAACAATCTCAATATCATTGCTGTCCCATTGAATTAAACATTGATGCAAGGTTGAAAGCACACAACAATTGGTATGGATCCAAGAACGACCCAAAATAACATGATAATTACCTTGCGCATCGATAATGAGGAAAGCAGTTGGTAACGTCTTGTTCCCCACGGTATGCTCCACCGAAAAGACACCATTCGCCTTCGTTGGTTCATCATTGAAGCCATTGAGAATCATGTTGGTCTTCTTCAACTCATCATCTCCACGCCCCCAACTTCTTGTACAACGAGTATGGCATCAAATTCACGGCGACACCTCCATCTACCAACATCCTAGAGACCGGCTTCCCATCAATATAACCCTTAATATAAAGAGACATCATATGACGGTTTGACTCATTAGGCTTCTCAAAAACTGCGTCTTTAGGACCTAGTGAAAGTTGAGCAACTTCGGCTTCATCCTGTCGTAGGCTCTCCAGACCTTCCATTATATTTGAGAGATGAAGTGAATAATTCAAGTCATCAAACAAGCATAATGAAACATCCGACGCCTCGAGAGAGGAATATTGGAGACATTGCTGGGCCCTTAGCCTGCCAGTCAACTTCAGCCTAAGATGTGCCCGTCAAACCACTCGAAGGCGGCGACCAGATGTGTTACACATTCAGGAGACTTGACAAAAATGGCTAAAGATCTACAACCTCTCAAATATTCCTAACTCATACTCATGTGAATCTTGTTCCCAGGATGTGCACTAGATTCACACTTTCATCTTAAGCATGATTATACATAGCAAACACAACTAAGACGAAAGAAACTTAAGACTTACAACAACTTAATAATTACATAGGCCAACCGGCCAAATAGACTTATTAGAGAACAGCGGAAGCTTGACTACCCAATCACAAGCACACCGACTAGGGGTTTACCCCATTAAGTTCTCATCCTAGAAGAAGCAATCGGAACCCGCAACACTCCAAGACTAAGACTAAACCTGCAAACAAAAGGTTATATCAACAGCAAGAGTCAGTACATTAAACAAGTTAATGTACTGGCAAGCACAAATCAATCCTACCATACTACATATAAGGCATATATTCAAAGGAAGGCAATATGTAGTTCAATTTCAGCATAAAGCAAGTTTTGTTTCGCAATTCTTTTGTAAAGGAGTTGATGCTTCAATTAACAAAACAAGTTTTAAGTTTTAACATTAAGTTCATCATAATTCCATCATAATCAATCTCTTGTTGTCATCCTTGACAACAAGTCATAATATATCATCACACTCACACAACTCAACACATTTTATCAATTTCAAATCAAGTCACATGTTCACATTTTAAATCATAAAGTCTATACTCATGACACATCACTAAAGCGCTCATGACCGTGAGCACGGCTAATTGATTAGTTTAAAGAACTCTGCAGAGTTTGTAAAGCTTTACCCACATGATATGAACTCTCTAGTTTGTTTTGAGTTTGCAAGACTCCACCACACTCTTCATGTTGAATATGATCTAGAGGTCATAACGAAGCCTTTACACTACTTAGAGCCTAGCCTTGCACCAGCACGATACGTGTTCCTCCATCCTAGGCATACTTGGAATATACCTGGAACCGTTAAGTGGCGGGCCCACGCCTTAAACTTAACGCCGTGGTGGCGGACACGACGGGAACCCACCACGTGGCACAATACCGTTGTATTGGACACGCTTAGTCACCTAAACTACCACGTCGGGGTAAATAGGAAGCTCCTCTGAATTATACGAACTCATACACACCGGCCTACCAGAATGCAAGGCTAGTCCTAAATAGATTAATCAGCTTAGGCCATCCCATACTAGCACATGTGGATGTACGAATAACTTTAAATGGGTGACACAAGTTTGGTCCTTATGGACTTGGGCAAACACTCCTCCTATCGGTATGCAACTAACACTATATGCACACCACTTGCTGCCCAAGTGTAAAATCACATTTTACACATTTTAGTTCGCAAATACCCATCATATTCATTTTATTCCAGCAAAGGTTCAAGTATCAAAACCACATTTTAATTATAGATGGAATGAGCATTTGCATATTTCTAAGCATAGCTAAGCAAGTAATTGCACATAGAGCATATATGAATATTTAGAGACTTTTAAAGGCTGCTCTATGTTAGTAAATCCTTATATGAATATTTAGAGACTTTTACTACACAGTAAGTATATAATCTTATTTCATAACATGGAAATACATGTTTTAGTGATCCTACAGAACTTAAGTTTACTCAAATTGAAGCTAAATTGGGTTCTACATGAATTTCTAAAGTTTAGCTTATCTAAAACTAATCATTATAGAGATAATAGTTTTAGAGGCATTTGATGCAAAGTAAGTCATTACTTTTATTTAACCTAATCAGAGAGTGTCTGATGATGAATCTGCAGTTTTTGAGTTTGTTTCAAAATGAGTTGAAATGAATTTTCTATGTATTTTATAAATTTGTAGATGTTTTATGCATGACTTATCTTAGATAAATCTTAGAGACATTATTTGTACAGTGAGTGTCAAGTTTTATATTCCTGGAATAAAGTTCATAACTTCAAGAATCTACAGAAACTGGAATAACTTCAAAATGAGCTATATTTGATTTTATATAGATTTTACAACTTTGTGCATTTTTCTGCTAAACATATATTTGTTTGGGCATTTTCCTAATTTTTCTTCAGATTTTAAAGGATGGGTCCACATGGCTGTGAGGGACCAATATGCACAAAGGCCCTTGAGGTTTCTAGGAATCAACCCGCAGTCCTAGGCCCATATGTCAGTGTGTTTCTACAATTGTAAACAGATCCCTGCACTTAATCTAATTCACGGAAGTCATCCCTCTGCTCTAGGCAGAGCAGAGCTAGCCATGGCTGAGCTCGATCTGGAGCTCGCCGGCGGCAAACGGTGGCTCGTTTGAGGTTGAGGTCAAAAGATAAAATGAAGAGCAAGCTCTCGCGATTCCATTCCTCTAGTTTTCTTGGTTAGAGGACATCGGAGTAGCGCCGATGGCGAGTGTGAGCGGCGGTGGTTTTGGGGTGAAAGTGCATGTGTGCATGGAAGTCGATTACGAACGAAAAGGATGCATGCATGTGGTCTTCTAGACTTCAGGATGCTCACCGTGGGTCGAGATAGGGTTGTCGAGGTCTTGGCGGCAGCGGTGACTTGTGGAACGGCTCGGCGACTGTCACATCCTGATTTTTGTTTCAGGATTTATAAATTATTTAATAAATTATTAATAGAATTTATATTAAATGTTCATTAATCTACAAGTGAAGTTAAATGTGGGAAATAAAATTTCCTAAATATAAAGCATGGATGGATTTAATTTTTATTAAATTCTCCATGGTTAATTATACTCTCTGGAATTTTCTCGGATTTTTCAGAGCTCAATTATTAATTTTAATTATACAAAGAGAAGTTCAGCAATTATTTAAATATTAAAATAATCATATAAATGACCTAATTATAATTTTTAAGAGTTTTTCTTGTTTAAAATCATCAAATTATAAATTGTTGTTTAAAAGGAATTAATAGAAATAATTTTAAAAGTTTAAAAGAGAAGATCTTTCTTTTAATTTGCTAAATCTCAATATAAAAATGAGCTAGATAAAATTTTATTAAATACTATGCTTGCTCCTCTATTTTCTAGAATTTTCTGGGAATTATTTGAGCAAAGAAAGTATTTTTAATAAATGAAACAACATTTCACGAATTATTTTAATTGAAAAAGTTTTTAAAATCCTCTCCTAGGCCGTTGGGCCGATTCCGGCCCAACTTCTCTCTCTTTCTCTCTCTTCTCCCGCGCTCGGCCCACGCCGGCCCAAGCCGACGCCAGCCCGCGCCCCTCCTCTCTCTCAGTCACCGACAGGTGGGGCCCACCTGTCGGGATCGTCTTCTTCCTCTGGACGCCGCCGCCGCCCGAGCCGAAACCCTAGCCGCCCTTTCTTCTCTCAATTCGGCCAAATCCGACTCGGTCTTCTCCGATTGATTGAGGGATTTTATTCCTCTCAATCTCCTCTTTCTTTCCCCTCAAGAAACAAAGGAATTCGTTGCGATTTGGATTCGAATCGAGTTCGTTTTGTTTTATCTCTCCAAAACCGAGCCCGTGTTCTTCCCGATCCAATTCCTTCCGTTTGCGGCTTGGTCTCTTCGATTTGAGCCCATATATAGCTTCCCCTTGATCTCCTCTTTCGTTTGCCCCAAGTCCCGAGCCCTCTCGTCGCTTGTAGCGCCGCCGCGCCGTTGCCCTAGCCGCTAGCCGTCGCCGGCGATCTTCGGCCGTGTCGCGCCGCCGCCTCCGTCATCGCCGTCGGTCGCCGCCACCACCGTGAGGTGCACGGGAGCAAGGAGAAGCTCGGCCGCCCCTCCTTTTGCGCCGTCGATCACCGGAGCGCCGCCGTCGCCGCTAACCCGAGCCGCCGTCGCCTTCTTCTTCGTCGCCGGCCGCCGTCGTGCATCGCCTCGTGTCGGGGTGGGTACCATCGGGTTCGCCTCGTCGTCCTCTTTGCGTTGGTGTGCTCCAAAGTCCCGGCCAAGGTCCCAATCGCCGGCGAGCTCGCGTGCCCGAGCCGGCCGCCGTGCCGACGTCAGCATGACGTCAACCCTAGGGCTGACGTCATCTCTACCAGGGCTGACGTCATCGTTCCCTTTTCTTTTCCTTTTTCCTTTTCTCTAATAGTTTAAATCTTTGGAAAATCATATCTAAATAACCGTAGATCCGTTTTAGGTGGTTCAAGTTTCTAAATTCTTCTAAAATAAAGATCTACATATTAAAATTGTCCATGAATTGAATTAAATTTATTTAATTCTTTTTAATTGGGCTTTAATTAGATTTGATCTTGTAAAATTCATAATAAATTCATTTGAAGTCAGAATGAGGCCGTTCAAGTCTCATAATTCATCTAAAATTATGATCTACATGTTTGTTTACTTTTTATGTACTGTTTATTTGGTTTTTATTAGTCTTTTTCTTTGTTTTGCGTATTAGCTTGTCGTTTCCGTCGTTGCGAAGGTTCGTGAGTGCGTCGGAAGTGATCAAGAAGATTAATTGAAGACCGATTATTGCAAGGCAAGTCACACAGATCCTAAACACAATCCTTTGAGCATGTTGATCCTATATTTAAATTCTCTATTTGTTTCAACTGTGCATTTATTTTCGAATGTCACCGGGTGGTGTGAACCTATTCCTTTGTTATGGCCAATTTGCATTTGAATGCCCTATTCCTTGATACCTTGGGTAATAAATTGATTAGCTTGAACCTTATGTATTGGTTTGGTTCAGCTAAATGTTATATATATAATTGCTTAGCCATGCTTAGAAACATTAGCTCACTAATGGGATGAATTATATATACTACATTATTATTATGGTTATTTTTAATGGTAGCTCACGATGGTAAATCGTGTGATGTTAATTAATTGATAATTAAAACCTGGTTAAGGTGGGTTGTGAGCATATGGTTTTGATGGTTGTGCTCATGACAATTAAGGACCGGTTCGCGAGCTACTGTTGTGAAACATTAACCGTACCAACCACAAGCCAGCGTGGGCAACGGCTTTATCTTTTGTATAGCATGATTCATTATAGTGTGTCAGACTGTGAAGTGGCGAGAAGTCCATGGGGGTCGCTGGGGAGTCCATGCCTCTGGTTGTAGAGGGGGTGATTATGATCCAGGAATGGTGCACTGTGGTGAGTTGTGTTATGCAGGGGATAATGTCACAGCCTCTATTCGGGTACTTTCCAGTATCGCGACGCATGGTTGACATGATGTTGAGGTTGTGTCTTGTGGGTACAGTGGTACACCTCTGGCCAGAGTAAAACTATTCGAATAGCCGTGCCCGCGGTTATGGGCGAGTTGAGCAATGTTTTTCGTGATTAGTCTCACACCTCTCACAATAATTATTGATGTTTAACTGGTAATAATTTGCTTAGCTCCTGGTTTGGAGTTAGATCTGTTCAGCTGGGTATGGTTGTTCAGGATGGTTGGGCCTGTGCAGCATGGGTGTGCTGTTCAGTGTTGATTAAAATTGAGGAATAATTACTTTACTGTTTTATTTGTCTTAAATGTTTTGCTAAATGCTGCTTTTGCAAATGAGCCTATATTATGCCATCCTTTGGTATCCTTGTGCACTTGCATAATTGCTGTGTGGCTTGTTGAGTATGTCATATGCTCATTCTTGCAATAATCAATCAAACCTCAGTTGAAGAAAAAGGATCCAGAAGGAGAAGACGTTTGGCTTATACCCCAGTTGAGCTGCCTGTGGGAGTGGAGCCGGAGCTTCGCTAGATTTTTATTTTTCCGCTGCAGTTTTCTTCTTGATGAGGACTAAGTGCCTCTTGAGTAAGTATTTATCGTTTTAGTTAATTTGATGAATCTGTATATTAAATTGTCAGTTTGTGTACCTCGGCTGATTCCTGGACGAGGATTTTATGCACAAATAAGTTCGGAAATTACTAGTGAATTTCTGGGCGTGACAAGTTGGTATCAGAGCCATCTCGACTGTAGGATAAGCCAAATGGTCAAACCTTAAGGACTAATTTTCCGAAAACATGATTTGTGAAAATTTCTCCTTTCTTCCTTATCTAGAATTCTTTGCAAATCGTTTTGTCGTTCTCTCCTCTTTTCCCTCTTTCAACTTGAGTAGTTGTAAAGCTTGATGGAGAAACTCGAAGACGTCGATGTTGTCAGCTTCTACAAGTCAAGTGGATCGAGGAATAAGAAGATGATAGTCGAATCAAAGTGCCCAGATGTCAAGATGGAATGAAGTCATCCTAGCTTAGAACCTATGCCGCCAAAGTGTCTTTGAAGAATAGTTAGTAGGGTAGAACGTTTGTTGTTTGCTTGTGTGTAGGTATGGTTGCATTCCCGTCATTGGAGTAGTCCAATGATGAGCGTGTAACTGTACTAGGTTGTTTGCTTAATCAACTTGAACAATATAATGGTCTACACACATCAGATCAGTGTTAACCTGGTTAAGGTCTTATCTTTAGTGTAACCCCTCTCCTCCTATCTTTTCTAATCTGCAATAGATGGTGAACACTCGCGCCAATGGAAGTGGAAACAATAACAATGAAGGGAACCCAACCCTTGCTCAAGTTCTGGCTCAACAGACTCAGTTAATGAACATGATGATGCAACAAATGCAGAACCAGCAAGGGAACAACAATGTCAATCCTCCGCCGCTGCAGAACAAGTTAGCTGATTTTCTTCGTGTGAGGCCACCTACCTTTTCTAGCACTACCAATCCAGTGGAAGCAGGTGATTGGCTGCACGCTGTTGAGAAGAAGTTGGAATTGCTCCAGTGTACGGATCAGGAGAAAGTTGTTTTCGCTTCACATCAGTTGCAAGGATCTGCTTCAGAATGGTGGGATCATTTCCGGATGAACAGGGCTGAAGGACAACCAATCACTTGGGCGGAGTTCACTGAAGCATTCAAGAAGACACACATACCTGCAGGTGTTGTTGCTTTGAAGAAGCGTGAGTTCCGGGCACTTAAGCAAAAGGATCGTACCGTGACGGAATATCTTCATGAGTTCAATCGTCTAGCTCGCTATGCTCCAGAAGATGTGCGTACTGACGAGGAAAGGCAGGAGAAGTTTTTGGAAGGCTTAAAGGATGAGCTGTCAGTTATATTGATCTCTCATGACTATGAGGATTTTCAGGAGTTGGTTGACAAAGCAATTCGACTGGAAGACAAGAAGAATAGGATGGACAATCGTAAGAGAAGAATGACTGTATTCCAGGAGGCACAGGATAGTAGCCAGAGGCAGCGTGTCAAGCCACTCCAAATTGGTGAATCTTCTTCCGCTGGTCAAGGACAGTCGCAACATTTGAACATCGCTGGTGAGATCAACTCAGAGGCTAATGCAAGCAATGAAGATAATGATGAGCAAGCTAATCAGCCGGTGCCAGTTCAGCAAGACCAGTCTCAAGAGAATAACAGTAGTGGAAGGGAGCAGCAGGTATGTTTCAACTGTTACAAGCCAGGTCACTTTGCAAGAGAGTGTCAGAAGCCGAAGCATCCGCAGCCGCAAGGTCAAGTCAACAACATTGTCCTCACAGGAGCAAATGCAGTGCCGGTTGTGTCTTCAAGTGTTACAGCTCAGCGACTAGTTTCAAAGCAGCAGTAGTTTTCTTTAAAGCCTTAGAATAATTATCGAAGTTATGGAATAAGATAGACTGCAGTTTACCTATGCCTTTTTCTTTCTAGCCGTTCCGAATCTCGGGACGAGATTCTTTGTAAGGGGGGTAGATTTGTCACATCCTGATTTTTGTTTCAGGATTTATAAATTATTTAATAAATTATTAATAGAATTTATATTAAATGTTCATTAATCTACAAGTGAAGTTAAATGTGGGAAATAAAATTTCCTAAATATAAAGCATGGATGGATTTAATTTTTATTAAATTCTCCATGGTTAATTATACTCTCTGGAATTTTCTCGGATTTTTCAGAGCTCAATTATTAATTTTAATTATACAAAGAGAAGTTCAGCAATTATTTAAATATTAAAATAATCATATAAATGACCTAATTATAATTTTTAAGAGTTTTTCTTGTTTAAAATCATCAAATTATAAATTGTTGTTTAAAAGGAATTAATAGAAATAATTTTAAAAGTTTAAAAGAGAAGATCTTTCTTTTAATTTGCTAAATCTCAATATAAAAATGAGCTAGATAAAATTTTATTAAATACTATGCTTGCTCCTCTATTTTCTAGAATTTTCTGGGAATTATTTGAGCAAAGAAAGTATTTTTAATAAATGAAACAACATTTCACGAATTATTTTAATTGAAAAAGTTTTTAAAATCCTCTCCTAGGCCGTTGGGCCGATTCCGGCCCAACTTCTCTCTCTTTCTCTCTCTTCTCCCGCGCTCGGCCCACGCCGGCCCAAGCCGACGCCAGCCCGCGCCCCTCCTCTCTCTCAGTCACCGACAGGTGGGGCCCACCTGTCGGGATCGTCTTCTTCCTCTGGACGCCGCCGCCGCCCGAGCCGAAACCCTAGCCGCCCTTTCTTCTCTCAATTCGGCCAAATCCGACTCGGTCTTCTCCGATTGATTGAGGGATTTTATTCCTCTCAATCTCCTCTTTCTTTCCCCTCAAGAAACAAAGGAATTCGTTGCGATTTGGATTCGAATCGAGTTCGTTTTGTTTTATCTCTCCAAAACCGAGCCCGTGTTCTTCCCGATCCAATTCCTTCCGTTTGCGGCTTGGTCTCTTCGATTTGAGCCCATATATAGCTTCCCCTTGATCTCCTCTTTCGTTTGCCCCAAGTCCCGAGCCCTCTCGTCGCTTGTAGCGCCGCCGCGCCGTTGCCCTAGCCGCTAGCCGTCGCCGGCGATCTTCGGCCGTGTCGCGCCGCCGCCTCCGTCATCGCCGTCGGTCGCCGCCACCACCGTGAGGTGCACGGGAGCAAGGAGAAGCTCGGCCGCCCCTCCTTTTGCGCCGTCGATCACCGGAGCGCCGCCGTCGCCGCTAACCCGAGCCGCCGTCGCCTTCTTCTTCGTCGCCGGCCGCCGTCGTGCATCGCCTCGTGTCGGGGTGGGTACCATCGGGTTCGCCTCGTCGTCCTCTTTGCGTTGGTGTGCTCCAAAGTCCCGGCCGAGGTCCCAATCGCCGGCGAGCTCGCGTGCCCGAGCCGGCCGCCGTGCCGACGTCAGCATGACGTCAACCCTAGGGCTGACGTCATCTCTACCAGGGCTGACGTCATCGTTCCCTTTTCTTTTCCTTTTTCCTTTTCTCTAATAGTTTAAATCTTTGGAAAATCATATCTAAATAACCGTAGATCCGTTTTAGGTGGTTCAAGTTTCTAAATTCTTCTAAAATAAAGATCTACATATTAAAATTGTCCATGAATTGAATTAAATTTATTTAATTCTTTTTAATTGGGCTTTAATTAGATTTGATCTTGTAAAATTCATAATAAATTCATTTGAAGTCAGAATGAGGCCGTTCAAGTCTCATAATTCATCTAAAATTATGATCTACATGTTTGTTTACTTTTTATGTACTGTTTATTTGGTTTTTATTAGTCTTTTTCTTTGTTTTGCGTATTAGCTTGTCGTTTCCGTCGTTGCGAAGGTTCGTGAGTGCGTCGGAAGTGATCAAGAAGATTAATTGAAGACCGATTATTGCAAGGCAAGTCACACAGATCCTAAACACAATCCTTTGAGCATGTTGATCCTATATTTAAATTCTCTATTTGTTTCAACTGTGCATTTATTTTCGAATGTCACCGGGTGGTGTGAACCTATTCCTTTGTTATGGCCAATTTGCATTTGAATGCCCTATTCCTTGATACCTTGGGTAATAAATTGATTAGCTTGAACCTTATGTATTGGTTTGGTTCAGCTAAATGTTATATATATAATTGCTTAGCCATGCTTAGAAACATTAGCTCACTAATGGGATGAATTATATATACTACATTATTATTATGGTTATTTTTAATGGTAGCTCACGATGGTAAATCGTGTGATGTTAATTAATTGATAATTAAAACCTGGTTAAGGTGGGTTGTGAGCATATGGTTTTGATGGTTGTGCTCATGACAATTAAGGACCGGTTCGCGAGCTACTGTTGTGAAACATTAACCGTACCAACCACAAGCCAGCGTGGGCAACGGCTTTATCTTTTGTATAGCATGATTCATTATAGTGTGTCAGACTGTGAAGTGGCGAGAAGTCCATGGGGGTCGCTGGGGAGTCCATGCCTCTGGTTGTAGAGGGGGTGATTATGATCCAGGAATGGTGCACTGTGGTGAGTTGTGTTATGCAGGGGATAATGTCACAGCCTCTATTCGGGTACTTTCCAGTATCGCGACGCATGGTTGACATGATGTTGAGGTTGTGTCTTGTGGGTACAGTGGTACACCTCTGGCCAGAGTAAAACTATTCGAATAGCCGTGCCCGCGGTTATGGGCGAGTTGAGCAATGTTTTTCGTGATTAGTCTCACACCTCTCACAATAATTATTGATGTTTAACTGGTAATAATTTGCTTAGCTCCTGGTTTGGAGTTAGATCTGTTCAGCTGGGTATGGTTGTTCAGGATGGTTGGGCCTGTGCAGCATGGGTGTGCTGTTCAGTGTTGATTAAAATTGAGGAATAATTACTTTACTGTTTTATTTGTCTTAAATGTTTTGCTAAATGCTGCTTTTGCAAATGAGCCTATATTATGCCATCCTTTGGTATCCTTGTGCACTTGCATAATTGCTGTGTGGCTTGTTGAGTATGTCATATGCTCATTCTTGCAATAATCAATCAAACCTCAGTTGAAGAAAAAGGATCCAGAAGGAGAAGACGTTTGGCTTATACCCCAGTTGAGCTGCCTGTGGGAGTGGAGCCGGAGCTTCGCTAGATTTTTATTTTTCCGCTGCAGTTTTCTTCTTGATGAGGACTAAGTGCCTCTTGAGTAAGTATTTATCGTTTTAGTTAATTTGATGAATCTGTATATTAAATTGTCAGTTTGTGTACCTCGGCTGATTCCTGGACGAGGATTTTATGCACAAATAAGTTCGGAAATTACTAGTGAATTTCTGGGCGTGACAGCGACGGCGCTCCTCCTCGGGTGAACGACGACGGCTCGAACGGGACAATGAGCTGCTTCAAGCAAGCATGCACGAGGGTTGTGAGGTCAAGGAGATGGTGTATGTGCAAGGAATCGAACAATGGCTCACCGAGGCAGCGGTAATCGACGATGACGGCGGAGGCGATCCTAGATTGGCGCCGGTGAAGAAAAGGATGTGTTCTCCGTGTTCTTGATGTTTCCGGCTGGGGTTCTTGAGGCGTTTTGAAGAGGAGGTTGAGGCGATGACAAAGGCGCAGCGGCTTTCTCTGAGGTGGATGAGAATGGCCGGACGACGACGATGGTTGAAGCGGCGGCGCTCCGGTGCGTGCTCCAGGGCGTCGTCGGCGTGGTCGCGTTCCGGTGGCTGTGATGCACAAAACGGGAGGTGGTCAAAAGAGAAATGGTTTGGCACTGTGTGGAGAGAAGGGAACGCGAAAAACCTGGAGATGACCTTTACCCAATCAGCGATGGCGATGGTCGTCGTCTCCACGGCCGGCGGCAAGGTTTGGGGCGATGGAGAGGCAGAGAACCTCCTCCCTCGGTTTCTTCAGCTCTGAGTGGTGAATGGAGAATGGCGACGCGTCTGGGAGGAGTAGAGAGCGAGAAAAGGGAAACTGAGATCGACGACATGTTGCGGCCACGCGTCGGCTCGCTCAATCTCTCCCTCTCTCGGCTGGAGCAGTGGAGGAAGTGATGGACAGAGTCAAGGCAAGCTTAAGAGGCTGTCAAGTGGGTCCAGGTCGTGGCAAACTAGGCTAGGGTGAGAGGGTTGGGTAAGATTCTGGGTAAACTTGATTTTTAGATCATTTTTCGGAATTATTTTCTCCTCTAACTTTGTAACTACATAATTCAATGTGTGGACCAAATTAATTAGTGTTGATTTTACTGGAGGTAAATGATTACACCTAGATTCCATTTTCTTTGGTTGCACTCAAAAATAATGGGTGGACTGCTCACAGAAATTAAACAAAGATGGGCTATTAGAAAGCTAGATTGAATTTTTAGGAGGCTTAAACAGAGAAGGAAAATTCTAGAAAAATTACATTTATTCATGATAACTAATCTAGTATTTGAATAAATTATTTCCCATGTTCACTTATGTGCAGTTAGATGTACTTTTGGATGAAATATGGTTTTAGCCGATTAAATTTAATTTGATTTCTTTTAGTTGTCTGCTTCGACCGATTAATTTGAGATATCAACTTGAGTGTTAACACGTTACCAAATTACAGAGGATAAGTTTGTGCTCATCACTGTCCACATAAATTTTTCCATGATTTTATCTTGCACAAAATATTTTAGAGAATTAAGATGACCTTTGTTTGTATATGTGTTACCACTTCATAATTGCATCTAATATTATTATAGGGATTACATTAAACTTCTTTTAGACTGAGAAGATGATATTTGAGTTTAATATTAAGTCCACATGTTATCACCCAAGATTAACTATAGGTTTGTTTAGTGAAATAATTCTTTTAGATTATGCTCATGGGATCTATTATGGAATGCAAGACCAAAACTCCAAATGCACAAAGAACTCGAGCCTAGGCATGCATTATGTACATATATGCTTGGTGACATTTCTAGTCTAATGTTGGGAATGAAAAAGGTTTTATTTTGTTCTCAAATTTTAATCATGCAATGGTTTAAGTTGATCATCACCTAAAATAAAACGGAAATTTTTGGCTCTCAAAATTGGAGAAATTAACCTCTAACTATTTTGATAAGAAATTTTAAGTCCTAAAATTTCGGGTATGTTACACATCCATAGCACAAAACTCCATAGGCAACATACGCACCATGTTGATGTCCATGTTGGGTAGCCGTTAAATCTTTAGGCATCCGCCTTGATTTTGGCTCTGTTCCAGGAGGTATATAATGACCCCTGTTGATTTTACTCGAAGACGATGAAGCCCCCGAGCTACCCTTTGCGAATGTCCTATCAGACCGAATGAAGAGCACCTGTCAGACCGGCAAGAGGGCCTGGTCAGACCGGCGTGTGGCCAGCGGTTAGGCCGGCCTGATGGTCCGGTCTGACCGGCATGATGCCATCGGTCAGACCGGCCATAGGGCCGCAGTCAGACCGGCCAGAGGGGCTGGTCAGACTGGCAGTCTGCGAAGAATTGATCCCGGCTTCGGATTTGTTACCTTGGGACTCCCCGGCTTCATCTCCAGAAGGCATTGGCACATCATGAGACCCCACCTTGATAGTAATCACCTCCGAAGTTCTCGTTTCCACTTTGACGCGCTTTCCTTCCCTCTTTTCTTCATTGACCTGATTTTTAGCACAAAACAGGCCATTGTTTGGTGAAGACAAACGCTCATGTGCTGACCTCCTCGGTCCTCCCCAACCTTGATGGAATTGCATTGGAGGCATATGATTAAACATTGGTGGCGGTGCCCCCCATGGCATGAAGTAAAGAAAAGGATAACCCGACGGCGGCATTGGACAAGGCATGGCTTGAGGATGATGAGGGAAAGGTGACTCCACTCGTCTTGGTGAATGACCAAACCACTCCCTAGGAGGTGATCTTAGTCTTTTGCCCTTATTGTGATTTTTCTCACCACCTTGCTTCTCATACTTGTACAAACGCATATCAAAAGTCACCTTAGTCTTCTTTGGGGCTTTGGAACTGGAAGCTTCACTCCTATTCTCCTTCCAAACACCAACCTCCGGATTTTTTGGCACCATCATTTTTAGGCCTAGGTTCTCCAATGACCACTTCCTTCCCTTTAGTAGATTCGGCTTGCTCCGACCAAATCAACACCTTATTTTCATTGAAATCAATTGCATTCACCGGGAAAGGATCAAGATCAAGATTCATCTTGGAACCATCGGTAAATTTCAATCGTCCTTCATCTATCGCCGATTGAACATGTCATCGAAACACATTGCAATCATTAGTACTATGAGAATGAGAATCATGCCATTTACAATAAGCTCGACGTTTTAATTCTTCTTGAGATGGTATGATATGGCCTTTAAGTAATCTAATTTGCTTTTCTTGCAAAAGATAATCAAAAATTTTATCACACTTGGCCACGTCAAAACTATACTTAATCTCACTTTGCCGATCTTTGCGAGGAGTCGGCATTAGATTAGAACAAACAAAAGGCTTATCTCTAACCCGGCTTTCTTGGGCCCGAGCCTTTTGCATGAGTTTACTAACATCAAGAAATTGTTGGCCTTCTAATCTTTCTTTAATAGGAGCAACTAAACCATAAAAAGCAAGATCAACCGGATCACTTTCAGTTATATTCAAACTAAAACACCGGTTTCGAACATCCCTAAATCTCTTGATATAATCAATCACAGGCTCATTGTATTTTTGCCTAACCGATGTTAAATCACTTAACCTAAGCTCAGTTTTACCAGTATAGAAATAATCATGAAATCTTTGTTCCAACTGAGGCCAAGTATGAATAGAATTTGCTGGTAAATAAGTAAACCATGTAAAAGCAGTACCGGACAAATATAAAGAAAACAAGCGCAATTTATATGTATCTGAACTACTAGCCTCACCACATTGCGCTAAAAATTGACCTACATGCTCCCATGTGGTCATACTATCCTCACCACTAAACTTGGTAAATTCGGGAACTCCATAACCACGAGGATATGGGATATTGTCAAAATAATCAGGATACAACTTTTGGTAAACCCTAGCACGATGTTGATGCGAAAAACACGAGGCCTGGAAGATCTGCTTAACTTCAGTGCAAGTCGAAAAATCTTGACGTTAGGTTTGTGAGCGTGCCAGTTGATTTGATCCTGCAATCAACAAGAAACAAAGACAAAGAAATCGTGGTTAAATCCATAAATGATAGTCGATCGGCCAATCGCCGATGACATATCATTTATCTTTGAGCCGATGTCATATTTGAGTCGATCGGCAATCATGAACAAGCAAGAAAGAACTAAATCTATTCAATCGGCTGTAGGTATTAACGGTATATAATCCCTTCATTGATATATACTTAAATCAAGTGATTGGGATAGATCGGTCGTCATGCCGAGACAGTATAAACCAGTTAGATCGAAATATATATTAACAAAAGGACCATAAGCATTCATAACATAGCCAATCAGATAGATCTAGCATGTATTGGCTAGTACTCCGATACTACTCTATATTAAGATATTAAAGCAGGCAAAATATATCAAACAGGAAGCTTAATATACCTAGATGCAACAAGATCTTAATATAAAGGGCAGATCTAGTTGTTAACAGTGAAATTTGGTAATCGGCAAAGATGTGTTAACAGTGAAATTTGGTAATCGGCAAAGACGTCATCGGCTTAGAATCATTATCAGCTGCAGCATCTCGGAATCAGCCGATGGGAGTTATCAAGTCACCAACAGTCAGATTCCTGCTATATTCAGTTAAGGAAATCAATCTACTAAAGGAAGCTTATCCCTAAGTGACCGAGTTTAAAGAGGATGCGGCATGGCAGTTTATCTATTAATTAGGAATAGTTTGTTAGTTTCCTTTTATCTTTAAGAAAGTGTGTGTAGTGTCCGATAAGGACTTTATATTTTCCTTTTATCTTTAGGTTAGTTTCTTTCTTGTCCGACAAGGACTTGTATCAACCCATCGGTATAAATATGTACACCCGGGGTCTATGTAATCTATCGCTACGATCAATACAATTCGGCGCATCGCCACCTTTTACCTTTTCTTCTTTATTTTATCGTCCAGCGGGAGTTGGCACCTGACGCGGGGCTGTATCGGTGTTTGATCTCCGGCGAAGGGGTAAGTCCAATGTTCCGTCGGCCCAGGCAATTGTCTCATCTACATCGGCGTCGTTCAAGGCTGCATCAGTACATTCGACCTCTTGGATTGCTCTGGTTTGGATGATATATTTCCCTACCTATTTATCATATGTCTATGTTAATCTAGTCTTAGCATATCAATTTAGCTCTATCGGCTGCTTCTCGTTTTAGGGTTTCTGCCGGTATCGGCTAAATCGCGTTGTTAGATTAGATTAGCTTAGACATCTACCACCCTGAAAACTCAGTCAACGACTTGATTGTCTAGATATTATGTTTCTTTTCATACTTAGTGCTGCATCAGTTAAGTTTGATCTACTAAGTCGTGCTTAGAACCATAATCTCTAGCCTGCTTTTTGACTGCCAATAAGGGTTTCATCGGGGTTTCAGCCGGTGAGTTATCTGGACGTTGCATCGGCTCATAAGGATTGCATATACATATAAGTTGGATTTAGGCAATGACGACAAAGGTTTCACTGTTTAATCTAATCTTGTGGATTTCATGACATCGGACCTCCAGCTGATGTATGCTTTAACCTTCGAATCAGTGCTTATTATATTTTGTTTCTAGCCGATTGGTTTCTACTGGATTATATTGTTATTTTATTACATCATCATCAGCCGATTGCCTTCATATCACTATTTACATTGGACATATAGCCGATTGCTTAAACCCTACCGCTATCGGCTGGTATTGGCATCGGCTATTATCGGCTATCGGCTGGAACTACTCCATCGGCTTGTTAGCCGATTGACTGTTTTGATCTACTATTTGCATATCTTGTCAGTTGCAGGATCAAACTGATTGGCACGCCTGCATCTCATCATATTTGGACCTGCACTGGAGCTAAGCATATCTCCCAGGCCGGTGTGTTCGATTTTTTCGTCAACACTAGTATGTCAACTGAGCATATAAGATATAAGGCTAAATCAGGTAAGATCGGTTAAAACCCCGATACTACCCTAATCGGCAACCAAAGATAGGCTAGAGATTAAGATTCTAATCATGACTTATAAGGTCAAACTCAACTGATGCAGCTATAAGTATGAAAAGAACAACAACATCTAGACAATCAAGCCGTTGGATGTTTCATAGGGTGGAAGATATCCTACATAATCTGAGTCAACATTGGTATTTAACCTGATCGGCTGCCTTCCAATGATAGATGTTGGCCGATTGGAGGTTAAGTAACAATATTACCAAAGATTATGTAAGATATATGATAACTCGACGAATTACATAAACAAGATTAGAGTATCATAAAGATGGAAGCACTAATCCCGAGAACGCAAGCCGCCATAACAAGTTTTACCTCTAGTCAAAGATCGAAACCGATGCAGCTCAACCCAAAAACAAGAACTCGTCGAAACAAAACGAAAGTAAAAGGGTGGCGATGCGCCGAGATTGTATTGAACGTGTGTTGTTTGATTACATAAGTTCGGGTCATATTTATACCCGAGATACAATATATGTCCTTGTCGGACACGACTCTTGTCTCTAACAAACTTTAAGATACCATAAGTCTTTGCGGCAGACTTTTGCCCAAACATATCTCTAAGGAAATTACATAAAACATCCTAATTAGTAGATAAAATTAATTACCCATTGAAGTTCACCTAATCCCTTCTATACCCCTGAAATTTGCTCAATCTCTTACATACCCCTGAATTTTAGTTTGGATCCCTTCCATGCCCTTTCCGCTAGTTGACCGTTAGTTGACCGTTAAATTCTTTTGGAAAAGTCCATTTTCCCCTTTGCTATGAAGAAACATAATAAATTAATGATGTATATTGTTGGAATGTAAAAATTTATTGGATGAGACTATTATATTTATGAGTATATGATGCACCATATTATTTGTGACAAATTTACTTTTACATATGATATAAAAAGTTGATACTTATTTATTAGTTATTAAAAGTTCTTTTATGTAGCATATGTGTTTTCATAGTAATACAACAGATTTGTTTATTACTTCAGAACACATATGCTAAAAAAATCTTTTAATAACTAATAAATAAGTATTAATTTTTTATATCATAACTAAAAGTATATTTATCACAAATAATATGGTGCATAACTATCTCATAAACATAATAGTCTCATATAACAAATTTTTATGCTCCAACAATATACTCTATTAATTTATATGCTTCTTCATAGCAAAGGGCAAAATGGAGTTTTTCATAAGAATTTAACGGTCAACTAGCGGAAATGGCATGGAAGGGATCCAAACTAAAATTCAGGGGTATGTAAGGGATTGAGCAAAATTCAGGGGTACAGAAGGGATTAGGTGAACTTTCAAGGGTACACAGGGGATTTTCTCATCCTAATAAATAGATACAATTTCCTATCCGAGAGCTATCTCCATCGTGGCAATCCTCATGAAGCACCTTGATCGATTCTAGAAACATCTTCGAGACCATCTTTATCAGAATCGGCTGTATTGGCTACCCTCCGTCCGATCCATCTCAGCCGATGCACACTCCAGCTGATGCCTTCACAGCCGATGCATACTCTGTTCTTCAAATCGATCTCTGTATCAAGTTGGCTCATAATTTACCAATTTTGGTTGTCAACACATGCCCCCAAGTCCGCTATATTTGTAATGTGGTAGATTTGTCCAAATTTCTTTTCCGAGCCGATCTAGGGTTTCCAAAACTGATTCCGTTTTGGCCGTTACCGCGCTCCCTTTTAAATAGTAACCACCGCTCTTCTCGTTTTTCACGGTGTCACCTCCGTTTTAACTGCTCTAGCCAAAACTTTCTCCAATCTATTCCACGAGCTCTCCGATGACGGTTTCAAGCCTTCCGGCGATCCAAAAGCGATCCCTGCAAGCGTCAACTTCTGCCTGCGACCATGTCGTCTTCCACCAGCCCCCCGAGCACATCAACTGCAGAATATGTTGAGTTAAGTCCCCATCGGCTAAAACTCCTCTTTTTCTGCACTAGATTGGTTCTTCTTCTTCTCTCAATCTTCAATTCCCCTTCTACTACAGCATCTTGCCCACCAAATTGATGTTCCTAGTATCGCCGACAACCTTCAGCTTTTCCTTGGCCTAATCGGTAACTTAGACCCTACCGAGTTTATAAATGGTGAAACCAATAGAATCCTCTTCAGATTTGCCAACCCAGATCTCAGCCAATGGAAAGGCACCTTCAAATCTTGGCCATCGGCCGAGATTACCTGGCCTGCTTGGTTCAAAAGGATGCGAGCTAGCAAATTAGATCACTGGTCAGAGATCGGCATATCCCAAGCTCTAGCACTAACTGCAGCAAATATGGCAAGGAATGAACCCATGATGATAGCAGCAGCATATTTCTGGTCCACGGCCATGTATGCCTTCCTATTCTCCCAAGGGCCGATGACCCCAACTCTTCTGGACATCATCATGATCACCGGTCTAGATATCACCTCATCGGCCAACTTATCTAGCCTCGACATCCAAATCACTCATTGTTTCTATTTAATACGGTTATAGATAAAATCCGCAAGCGCACGGATATACCGATGTAGCACTTCCCCTATGGAGTATTCCAAGGGTATCGAATCCAAGGGAACGTGTGTGGTCAGATCTTCCTCCGGTTCATCCAAGGACACCAAGCAAAGGATAGGCCAGGATAGAGAGGATTTACTAGTGAGAACTAGAGAGAATGCTTAACTTTAATCCTAACGCAATACTTTAGGCACTGGCAACCCGCTATTCCCAGATGTCGCTCTACTACATACCCAGACAGGGAGGACTTAAGTGATCTTGAGGGCTGTCACCACCTCTACACCTACCTCAAATGGGATACGCAGCAATTACTAGATAATAATTACCTAAACACCACGTCTAAGGAATTACTATCTACTTTAGTATTTGTAACTCACCAAAGCAATCACTATATTTTAGTTGATTATAGTGAACAATAATCCCGTATGCTATTTAGGAACTAACCAAGAGATAATGATGTGACCATCAAGTAAATGCATGCAACGAAGCATGAGAAATATAAAACATTGCTAAAGAATACATCAGATGAATGGAGGATCTACAAGATATTAAAGTCCAATGAGTTTTGGAATCCAGTTCGGCCTCCGGAGACAGCACTGACTTCAAACGAACCTAGCGCCTTCATGCCAACTCCGATTTGGGTGATCTTGGACTTCATTGAAAGCTTATCTCGCTACCTTTCAAACGCATCCAGTCCCATGTCCAAATTCATCTCGAGTCAACGGGAATCGCCAAAACAAGACAGTGCTGTTGCTGAAACCGAACTTGGGCCTTGGGCCTTGTAATAGACTAGGCCCATCTCGGAAGTGTCTCCCTCCACCTCCACGAATTAGGACTTAACCCTAGCTTTATTTTTCTTTATAAATAGCTTTGTACATCCTAAAACCATTTGGGTTTTACTTAGTTGAATTTTGCCAAGTGCCATTCACCTTGTCTCTAGTCCTCGCTCGATTAGTTGGCGACTATTGATTCAGAGCCCCAAATAGTTGGTGTGTTGATTTGCCGGGTCGATTGGATCTACCACTTCAATCGCAACTATTACTTTGTGCTTAATCACCTATTCGCAATATTTAGATTGCATCTTATCTTGTTCTTGCAGTGTTCTCTCGTTTGCATTGCAGGGATCATCAACCTCGTGTCACGGTTGGTACGACATCGTTTGTGGTGTAGCGATTGCATGGCGTCCTGGACTTGTTCTGGTTGGTAGCCACGTCGCAAACGTCGCACTCGATCAAAGCAAGAGTTATCCCCTCACCAGAAGATCGGGCCACGAGAGAGAGCGTCATCAGATAATTCTCACAAGATAAATCTAGATTACTCAAGAAGAATATTATATTGAATTCATAGTAATAAACAGAATAAAAGAAATAGGAGAAGATTATCGACAACTCCGGAATCCTTCCGACTTCTTCTACTCTACTCTCTTCCTATTCTAGTATTAAATATAGTACAATAGAGCCTCTTATAATTCAACTCAAGCTTGAAAGTGTGTGTGAGAGTGAATGAAGTGAGGTCCTTTTATAGGACAGTTATGACGGTTGTGAGAAGGGGAAATGTCCGAACTGCCCCGCAACCGTCATTGGGAGAACATCTAGAGCGTCCACGCCAAACCCTAGGATCAACGGCGATCAGGGAGGTCCGGCTGGCCACCGAATTTTTTCTAGGCCCGCAAAAACCTATTCTAAGCACAAAAATGACAACTATGCAGGGTTTTAAGCATGCATTAGATGAGATCATCATGGTTCATAATCGATTAATTCAATAACATCCACTTCTTCGTCAACAGTTTCATTTGGCTCAAGGAAAATTTTTAAGCGTTGACCGTTTACCTTAAATATGTTACCTGAGTCGTCGCGGAGTGTGATTGCCCCGTGCGAAGAGATATCGATGACGTCGAACGGTCCTTCCCATTTGCTGCGCAGTTTTCCGTGGCCGAAAAGCTTAACCCTGGAGTTGAACATCAGTACTTTGTCTCCTGGCTTGAATTTCTTGATTTTGATTCTTTTGTCATGCCAGCGCTTCTTCCATTCTTTGTATATCTTCGTGTTGTGGTAAGCCTTCTCCCTCCATTCATCAAATTCAGCAATCTGTATTTTTCTCCATTTTCCTGCTCCCTCAAAATCCATGTTCCAATTCCTGATGGCCCAGTATGCGTTGTGCTCAAGTTCTATGGGTAATCGACATGATTTCCCGTAGACTATCTGATATGGGGACATTCCAACGGGTGTCTTGTACGCTGTCCGGTATGCCCACAGTGCGTCTGGCAATCTTTCCTTCCATCATGTTCCCATTTTGTCGACCGTCTTTTGCAGAATATTCTTGATTTGTTTGTTCGATGTTTCTGCTTGACCACTGGTCTGTGGATGGTAAGGAGTGGCCACAATGTGTTTGGCTCCCATCTCTCGTAGGAGGTCTTGGAAGGTTTTGTTAATGAAATGAGAACCTCCGTCACTTATGACCATCCTGGGAGTACCAAATCTTGGGAAGATGGTTTCTGTGAACATATTCTTGGCATGCCTCACATCCGCGGCGCTGCACGGCATAGCCTCAACCCACTTGGAGACATAGTCGACTGCCACCAGAATGTTCTCGCAGTTGCGAGACTTAGGAAAAGGTCCCATAAAGTCTATATCCCAAACATCGAATATCTCAACTTGCAAATTGTACGTAAGGGGCATTGCATCGCGAGCAGTGATTCCTCCTTGCCTCTGGCAGCTTGTGCATCTTCTGACGAATTCTTTTGAGACTTCGTACATTGTCGGCTAGAAGAAACCACTTTGCCAGATTTTGGCCTGGGTGCGGAATGCACCGTAATGGCCACCATAGGGTGAGGCATGACATTGTTCTATGATCTTAAGTCCTTCTTCAGTTGGCGTACATCTTCGTAGTAAGCCATCGGAGTAAACCCGATATAGGTATGGCTCATCCCATATATGACGGCGACTTTCATACTTCAGTTTTTGTTGATTTTCCCCTAATGGTATGTTCTTGGATACCATGTAGTTTACTATGTTGGCAAACCACGGGTTGGAGTCGCGAACCGTCGTCGGCATGTCATCTCTTAAGAAATCATTTATCGGTTGTTCCTGCATGTTAGTGAGTTGTAGCCTGGACAAATGATCTGCTACGAAATTTTCTACTCCCTTTTTACCTTTAATTTCTAAGTCAAATTCTTGGAGTTGCAAAATCCATCTTAAGAGGCGAGGTTTCGCATCTCTCTTAGTGAGCAGGTATTTCAAAGCAGCATGATCAGTATAAATTATCACCTTGGCTCCCACTAAGTAAGATCTAAACTTATCGATAGCAAAAACAACTGCGAGAAGCTCTTTTTCAGTAGTTGCATAATTCAGCTGAGCTCCGGTTAGAGTTTTGCTAGCGTAACAGATTGCATGATGCTTTTTATCTTTGGTTTGGCCCAAGACAGCACCAACAGCAAAGTCACTTGCATCACACATGATCTTGAAGGGCAGAGCCCAATCAGGAGGTTAAATGATTGGAGCGGAGACGAGTGCCTTTTTGAGAATTTCAAAAGATTTTAGGCACGCGTCATCGAACTCAAAGGGCGCGTCCTTGGCTAGCAAATTGGTCAGAGGTCTGGCAATTGTAGAGAAGTCCTTGATGAAAGCTAGCATGACCCATGAAGCTGTGGATTCCTTTGATGTTCATAGGAGGAGGAAGCTGATCTATAACATCGATTTTAGCACGATCAACCTCGATTCCTCGTTCAAACACTCGATGCCCAAGAACTATCCCTTCATGGACCATGAAATGGCATTTTTCCCAATTAAGCACCAGGTCATTTTCTTGGCATCGTTGTAAGACTTTGTCTAAATTCCGCAGACAATGACCGAAAGTCTTTCCATAGACCGAGAAGTCATCCATGAAGACTTCCATGATGTCTTCGATCATGTCCGAGAAAATAGACACCATACATCTTTGGAAAGATGCAGGAGCGTTACACAGTCCGAAGGACATCCTACGGTATGCATAGGTGCCATACCGACATGTGAATGTAGTCTTACTTTGGTCCTCCGGATGGATAGGAATTTGATGATACCTAGAATACCCATCAAGGAAACATGAAATGGAATGGTTTGCCAGCCGTTCCAACATTTCATCAATGAAGGGTAGCGGGAAATGATCCTTTTTTGTAGCCTTGTTAAGTTTCCTGTAATCGATGCACATCCTCCGTCCTCCATCGTTTTTTGCAACGACCATCATTCCTCCCTTCTTTGGCACAACCTGGACTGGGCTAACCCACTCACTGTATGGTACATGATAAATAATCCTGGCATGCAGGAGTTTCAAGACCTCTTTCTTTACAACCTCTCGCATTGCATTATTGAGCCGTTGTTGAGGTTCCCTGGAGGGAGTACTCTCGGGGTCAATAGGAATACGATGGGTGCAAAGCGCGGGATTAATCCCCCTAAGATATTGAAGCGAGCAGCCAAGAATAGAACGATGCTTCTCCAACACGGTGAGAAGACGTTGAGTCTCGTCTTCAGAGAGCTTGTCACTGATTATGATACGGGCCTCTCTGTCATTATGTAGGAAAGCATATCGTAAGCCTGGAGGTAGAGGTTTAAGCTCAAGCGGAGGTCGAGGTGGTGGTTCCATGATTGGCAGGTTGAGAGTCTCACTGGGGTCTGCTTCTTCCTTGATAAAATCGGGGACCTCATCTTCCAGAAGGGCCTCGGGAGACTCATGAGGTGGAACTGCGGTAACCTCTTCCGCTAACTCAATCTCTGGGAGAGGGTCGGTCAAGGTGATCCTTGCCCGTAAGAATGGAATTGAGAATTCATTCTCTCCTAGTGTTATTTTGAGGCTACCTAATCGAGGTGTGTTGATGAGAAGTTGCTCAATGGGCAGCCCGATTAGGATGTCAAAGTCTTGGATTTCAAAGACGTGGAAATCCAAGATCGCCTCCCTATCTTTAAAGCAGACAGGTACATTTTGTACAATCCCAAATCCTTCGATGATATTTCCATTTGTTGAAGAATTTGTTTGTCGGGGTCACTGCCTTATCGCTTAAATAAGTGAATGCAAAAGACTTAGAAACGAGGTTGGCCCCGACAGTTGGACTGTAGAGAATACCGACGTCATTCCCTTCCGGAAGGCAAGGAATGATTCGGGAAGCGGTATTTATCCGAATTACTTCGGATGAAAGCTCTGCCTCCCTTAGCCATTCATCGCTCATTAAAGATGTCAACTCCCGAACAGTTTCTCAAAGTAACCCGAGTTCCATAGGATCGGGGGGGTGACAAAGGAACGGGCGGTTTCCTCTTGCTAAAATAGTTCAGGGTATTGCCGTAGTCTTCGTCAAAACCGTCCCTAAACATAATTGCGGCACAATCTAGAGTCTGAATTTCTTCATTCTCGACGGACGGCTGCTCAGGAACCTTCTCATCAACCAAGCTAGCAGAAGTGGATGGTTCAGCGGGTGGCTCGATCATTAGAGGTTCCTCTATCTTGGATACGGATGCCTCCGGCTGGGGTTCATTGGACTGCGTCATGAAGGAAGTATTTTCTAGAATACGATCCAAAATTGTTCTTCCTTCTGACGGTGTTTTGTGCATGAACGATCCTCCGGCGGTTATGTCCAGATGGAATGCAGACTCCTTATCCAAACCCGTATGGAAATGTTGGAGAAGCACATACTCGGGTAAGGACAGGGTTGGTCTCGCAGCTTTTCCCAGCTACCGTTTACACATCCAACGGTAGAGGTGTACCATTGCTTTGCTCTCTCTTGAAGAGAGAATGGGAATAATTTCCACCGCACAGTTTCTTGTCTCATGCCACGAATCTTAAGGCATGAGCAGACTTGTTCAAAGTCTCACAGATGATGGTAGGGATTTTCTAGATCAAAGACAGAAAAAGGATTTTTCCTAACCATACTAATTAGTTCAGGACAAATTTCATAGCCAGTTGTATAAATTAGCTCCGATGAAGGAGGTGGCTCATAGAGTTCGCCCCGAGGAGCAGACAACTCAAAAAGAGGTTGCTCCATGGTCAAGAAGAGTTTGACAGGAATACTTCTCTAGGATAGCAGGGGTGAAAGTAGAATAAAAAAAAGTAAAAAGGATACAAGGATGAACTGGGTTCGGAAATGATCAGTAACCGTTCCTCGGCAACGGCGCCAGAAATTCTTGTTGGTATTTAATACGGTTATAGATAAAATCCACAAGCGCATGGATATACCGATGTAGCACTTCCCCTACAGAGTATTCCAAGGGTATCGAATCCAAGGGAGCTTGTGTGGTCAGATCTTCCTCCGGTTCATCCAAGGACACCAAGCAAAGGATAGGCCAGGATAGAGATGATTTACTAGTGAGAAACAGTGTCTAGGGAAAGCTTAACTTTAATCCTAATGCAATACTTCAGGCACTGGCAACCCGTTGTTCCCAGATGTCGCTCTACTACGTATCCAGACAGGGAGGACTTAAGTGATCTCGAGGGCTGTCACCACCTCTACACCTACCTCAAACGTACTGTCGGATACGCAGCAATTACTAGATAATAATTACCTAAACACCACGTCTAAGGAATTACTATCTACTTTAGTGTTTATAACTCACCAAAGCAATCACTATATTTTAGTTGATTATAGTGAACAATAATCTTTTATGCTATTTAGGAACTAACCAAGAGATAACTCTCACAAGATAAATCTAGATTACTCAAGAAGAATATTATATTGAATTCAATGTAATAAACAGAATAAAAGAAATAGGAGAAGATTACCGACAACTCCGGAATCCTTCCGACTTCTTCTACTCTACTCTCTTTCTATTCTAGTATACAATATAGTACAATAGAGCCTTTTATAATTTAGCTCAAGCTTGGAAGTGTGTGAGAGAGTGAATGAAGTGAGGTCCTTTTATTGGGCAGTTATGACGGTTGTGAGAAGGGGAAATGTCCGAACTGCCCCGCAACCATCATAGGGAGAACATCTGGAGCGTCCACGCCAAACCCCAGGATCAACGGCGATCAGGGAGATTCGGCCGAACCAGGGGGTTCGGCCGAACCTGGCTGGGCCTTCCTGGCCTTGCCTTCGGTCGGTGGACTCCCTGGACTCCCCTCTGTCCATTTCTCGGAGTTTTGGGTTGATTTACTGATGTTTCGATGAAGTTCACAACCCCTCCTTGTATGGACACATGATTCTTCTCACTTTAAGTCTAGGGTTTTATCACCTACAGACAAATATACACCAACACTATGGAATATGTGAGATTAAGCACCTATCACTATGTTGGATGTTTTATTATCTGAAATTTATGCAGATGTTGGCGGTATAGAATTGGCATTTAATAGCAATCAACACTCATGAATTCAAAACCAGAAGCATTGGAGGCTGGGGTGGTTACATTGCCAAGTACAGGGTAACAGGACTAGTCACTCCTAGTAACACACCGCTTTCCTCATGATGTGGCTAGAGAAGTTCTTGTTCTTTGGTCCAAGCTGTGGTCCAACTGCAAACTGGCAAAGGGTAGCTGAAAACCTAGTGGAAAAGAAACACTTCCCTATCGGCAAGTATTTATTGGGCTACTTGTATCAGACCCTTAATACTACAATCGACAAGATAGTCTCTGGGAAGACAATCGGCACAGGAGGTCCATGCTGGCTGCTCCAAATTTGGCTAAACCTGCATACCAGAAAAGTCGCCAATCGGCCAGAACTGACTAATGTAGAGTTTCCGAGGTTTGAGCTGATCATCAGGGATGTATGTCCTTCGGTGAAGCAGCATCGGTCAGCACTGCATGCAAACTATCAGCTGAGCCTTTCCAGGATTGGTTCAACAACTTCTATGATGGATTTCCAAGAAACGACAGAATTTGGTTTGCATACGAGGGATCGGCCAGCTTTGAATTCCCTGATGATTTCCAATTTGATGAGATTAATTCTGAAAAGTATGATAAATCTAGAGAAGTGTTCACAACAGCCATCAGTCCATGCATCATCCCCGTTGGCATGCATCAAGGCAAAAATTTCCAGATGACTTATGAATTTTACCACCCAACATGTGCTGCAAGGCAATTTGGTATGGGTCAATTGCCAATCAGTTTGTTTTTTTGCTGATAAGATCCAGAGTAGAGGGGAAATCACTTCAATCCTCATGATGGATCGGCTGCTAAACCTGTCAGGACCACCCCTGGGCAGCTTCGAAAACATGAAGATAAAGACATTCAGAAAGTACATCCTTCGACCGATGGTGGATAGAATAGAAGAAACATCTATTTCATCAATCGCCATCTATGTATCTCACAAGTCTATTTCCTGATGAGGTTCCTCAGGTAAACATCCTCTTTTTCAATTAATCTTATCAATTGCAAGCCGATACATCAACTTATACTATTTTATTTCTTGCAGACAACAAAATCCTCTCCTCCCCATCAAAGCAGAAGTGGTGTAGAGATCGAATATGCTCCAGGACTTCTTCCCAATGGTGGTGGACTAACACCTCTTGTCATCGGCTATAATGCCCCCCAGACCTCTACACTGCTACATGGCCTTTCTCGTGTGCCGATCATCCCTGCTGCTGGAAGAAAAAGAGCAAAATCGGCTGCTGCACCATCGGCTGTGAAAAAGAAGCTTAAGACGCAAAAAACTACTGCCAATGATAAGCTGAAGACTGCTGCCGATGATCTACCAGCCGTGGATCCTGATGTAGAAGATTTCTTGGAAGATGAGGCAATATCGGAAGAAGTGAATGAAGCGGCTGAACATGTTAGTGAAACTAGAGAACATACGCCTCCAGCCGATCCACCTAGTCCGCAAAGAACACCATCTCCACCACTACGTCCAACTTATCAGCCCAGGGTAAACCTCTCTCCCTTACCCATTGAATCTTTTCTTTTAGAGCCAACTTCTGATTTCACACTTTTACAGAAAAAGGCCGCTGCAGAGAAGCCACGAGCACCAACTCCACTGGTTGATTCTAATTCTATCAGCTCTCTTCGCTTCCATTTAAAATAAACCGATGTTAACTTATACTTATGTTTTCAGCCTCCTCGACCTCCAACTCCTGTTTCTGAGTCAAGTGAAAGTACTCCGTCGGCTGTGGGAAGTCACCATGTAGAGGAAGAAGAAGAAATAGCAACATCAGCTCCTGTTGTCCCTGTAAGTATATACATTAAACCTGAAAATCATGTCGGCTACTATCCCTTTTTGTTCAATCCATAATCTCAAGGTCTCTCTTTCAGGTTCTAGCCGATATGTTCTCCTTTGACATCAGGGTGTTCTTAGATGAAGAGGAAGAAACAACAAGCCAAGCCTTGATACCCCTAGCCGATGATATCAAGTCAACTCTAATGGACATCTCAAAAAGGCTTGAGGGTTCTTTGGAAACCTTGGTGACAAGTTGTGGATCTATCTGAGATAGACTTAATGAAATTCATGACAAGATCCCAGACGAGCTAGCCGATGCCATCACTCCAGCAGCATACCTTGAGCAACATCGGCTTAAGCTTGAAAAAGCTCAAAAGAGAATTGTCGATCGGCGTGAGAAAAGAAATCTTGAGGCAACCATACAAGCCAACAGAGCATCTATCAACGAAGAAAAGGCTAAGCTGGATGAACTGGAGGCTGGCCCAAGTGCAACTCAAGATAATATTGATCGGCTAAATAACCGGAAGATAGAACTCATAGCCGAACTGGATCAATGCAATGCACAACTTGCTCTTGAACAGGAGAAGCTTGCCGATTTACCGAAAGCTATCGAAGATCAGAAATCCAAGCTGAAAGTATATGTAAAGCATCTAACTGAGCTGACCAAGTCGTTGAAGCCGATTTCCAATTAGGCATAGGGCCATATCGGCTATCCAGAAATATATATCTGGCTGAACCAAACCTTGTAATCTCCAACTTTAAACTTGCAATTTCCTGGGCTGTAATCAAATTTTTCTTTCTTTTGAAATCCACATTTTCATATATGACTGCCCCCCTAATTTTGCAATGATCAAGGCATTGATAAAATTATAATTTGGTCTAAGGGCGATATATGAAACATCGGCCATCATACATCGGTAGAACACAACTGATTATGATAATAAAACAACTAAGGGCAATATAACAATATCGGCCGTCATATATCGGCAAAACACAGCCGATTATGATAAGAAAACTACTAAGGGCGATATAACTATATCGGCCATCTGAAGACGATGTAATCACATCGGCTAACATTCATCGGCAATACCTAGCCAATCATGCATTGACCCAAACACTTGGGTAATATTTCTTCAAGTACTTGCCATTAAGTGCTCGTCCATAAGCTTCTTCATCAAGCCCTTGCAACATATAAGCTCCTTTGGACACAACCTTATGGATTTGAAACGGTCCTTCCTAATTTGGCGACCACTTGCCAAATTTGTTATCCCGAGTTCCTATCGGCAAAATTAACTTCCAAACAAGCTCTCCCTCAGAAAAAGACTTAGGCACCACCTTCTTGTTATAATGCCGAGCAACCCTTTCCATATCCTTGGTAACCTTTGCAGGAGCTCTCAATCTTGACTGAACCAAGTCCTCTTTTTCGTCGGACATAAGGTTATAATATTCATCAGCTGTCAATTTATCTTGTAAATCCATCCTTCTTGAGCCGATTCTAACTTCCCATGGTAAAACCGCCTCATGTCCATAAACAAGATTATAAGGAGGAACTAGGATCGATCCATGGCAAGCCATCCGATAAGCCCACAATGCTTCAGCTAACCTTGTATGCCATTCCCGAGGATAATCAGAGATCTTCTCTTAATTAACTTGATCAAACTCTTGTTAGACGCCTCGGCTTGTCCATTGGCCTTTGCATAATACGGTGAAGAATTTAATAACTTAATACCCATGCTATCGGCAAACTGAACAAACTGATCAGACACAAAGATGGACCCTTGATCGGTTGTAATTGGTTGAGGAATCCCAAATCAGTAAATAATATGTTCTTGAACAAATTGTATAGCATCCCCTGAGTCAACCTTCCTCAAAGGAATTGCCTTTACCCACTTGGTAAAATAATCGGTTGCCACCAGTATAAACTTGTGTCCCCTGCTTGAGGGTGGGTTAATCATACCGATCATATCAATTCCCCAACCTCTGAATGGCCATGGCTTGATGATAGGGTTCATAGCCGATGCTGGTGCTCTCTGAATTGCTCCAAACTTCTGACAATCTTGACATCCCTTGTAATATCTGAAACAATCTTCCAACATTGTCAGCCAAAATATCCTACACACCAAAGCAACCACTTCATCTTATGAGCCGATTGATGAGTACCACAAATTCCTTCGTGCACCTCGCCTATTACAACCTTAGCTTGATCGGCACTCAAACATTTAAGCAACACCCCATCAATCGTCCGATAATATAACTCACCATCCAACAAGCTGATTGAGACGGAATTCTGCAAATATTGATACACATCATATCTCCAATCATCGGCTGATATTGTGGCGACCTCTACTTTGACATCTTTCATCATCGGCTTGTATCCCGATGCCCCTTGAGCCAAATCATTAGCTTCAACATTTTGTTCTCGAGACACATGCTTTAAAGTTACCAGCCGAAATCCATTCATCAATTCTCGGCACTTCTCATTGTAGACCATCAATGTATCATTCTTATATTCATAATCTCCTGCCAATTGACTGATCACCAACAAGGAATCACCCATAATCTCGATAGCATCGGCTTCAACTTCAACAATGGTATAAAAGGCTCTAATCTTCTGGATAAATTAGAGATAAACCTTCTAACAAAATTTATCTTGCCGATCAACTCCTGCAACTTCTTCTTGTCCTCCGGAGGTTGAATCTTCTTAATGGCATTAATACTCCTTTGAGTGACCTCAATCTCCCTCTCATTAACAAGAAATCCCAAAAACTGACCAATCGATACACCGAAAGCACACTTTCTCGGATTCATCTTCAAGCCATATTTTCTAGTTCTCTCAAAAACCTTCCTCAAATCGGCTATATGATTCTCTATTTCTTTTGATTTAACAACCAGATCATCAATATAAACTTCAACCAACCAGCCGATCAGATCGTGGAATATGTAATTCATGGCCCTTTGATATGTAGCCCCAGTGCTCTATAAACCAAAAGTCATCACAACCCACTCAAACAAGCCGATTGCACCAGGACACCTAAAAGCTGTCTTATGAATGTCTTCTCCAGCCATAAAAATTTGATTGTATCCTGGATTGCCATCCATAAAACTTAATATCTTATGCCCTAAAGCAGCATCAACCAATTGATCGGAAACCGGCATTGGGTACTCATCCTTTGGGGTTGCTTTGTTTAGATCCCGAAAATCAATGCACACCCTAACTTTGCCATTTTTCTTAATAACTGGAACTATATTAGAAACCCACTCAGCATACCGGCATGGTCGGATGCAACAAGCATCATACAAGCGCGTAACCTCAGCCTTGACAGCCTCGAGCATATCGGCTTTGCATCTCCTCGGTAGCTGCTGATATGGTCTAACCCCTGGTTTAATAGCAAGCCGATGTTCGACAATCGATCGGCTGAGTCCTGGCATTTCATAATACTCCCAAGCAAAGCAATCTTTATATTCTTTTAAAAGCCCTATCAACTTGGTTCTGAATTCTGGAGATAAATTCTTACTGATGAATGTCGGCCTTGGTCTATCACCTGAACCTATATCAATCTCTTCCAAATCATCAGTCGACATGAAACCCTGTCATTGCTTGTCATCGAGATCATCTACTGTATCCTTGGTGTAGACGTTTGAACCCACCACGACGCCCTCAAAATAGTAATTTGGGCTCTCCATCTTCAATTGGCTGTATATCACAATCGGACACTTTTAGAAAATCTCCATCCCAAACTTTTCCAGACAGGCAATCAATACCATCCATCTCCCAAAGAGCTAAATCGGCACTGGCAACGTTAACTGACCTGTCGGCTGGCACGATTTCAATCTTGTCGCCTTGCCATTGAATCAAGCACTAGTGCATGGTCGAAGGAATACAACAATTAGCATGAATCCAATCCCTTCCTTGCAACAGGCTATAGGAACCCTTCCCATCGATGACAAAAAATGTTGTAGGAATGGTCTTGCTGCCGACTGTCAATTCCACATTCAAAACTCCTTTTGTTTCCAATGGATTCTCAAAAATCACTTGCTCTGGTGACAAAACCAATCTAGCAGAGGCCTCTTCAACATCATCAACATCGGCTTGCCTGGCTTCAAATTCTACTGATAGCATAAAAACCATGTTTACCGATGCAGATGCAGTAGCCTTGCCCTTGAGCAGTCTTTTTGCTTTATCGGCCTCAACCTCATCAGCTATTGCAGCCTGGCTCTTAACACGCCATTCCTACTAGGGCTTTGCTTTCCTCAGCCGATGGTTGATTTCTTGCTCCACCTCCTGAAAGAGTTCTCTGTTCCTCATTCTCTGAACCATTCTCTTCTGGTTCTTTGTGAGAATACCAGAAGGACACCATTGAGTCTTTCTAGCCTCATCATCATCTTGATCATGATCTTGGTTCACTGGGCCCAACCTCTGATGAACAGGAACCCTTGTTTGCCTTAGCCGATTGCTTCTATTGTAGAATCGTCTTGAACTCCCTGCAGAGTCACTGCATCCAGGGCAATCTTCGATCGATGGTAGCCTCATACCTTCATTCCAGCAGAATCTGAAAAACTCACAATCCCAATGATGATCAAAACCACCACCATCTTCTTCATAATACCTCTCCTGCTGCTTTTCATACTTTCTCTGGTACTTATTGATAATTCTAGCGGAATTTATCTGAAAGTTTCGATTCTTCCCCCCATCGGCTGCCCTTCCAGTTGTATGTACCATATTAACTGGGAAAGGATTACCATCGACCTTCATCGGCTTCTTTGAATCATCAAACTTGATCTTTCCCCCTTCAATGGTGATGTGCACTAGGGTTCCCAATCTTCCAAAAGGTTCTGATAAACAACGATTTGGGCGGAGTCACGACACAAATCGGTCCGGCTTCTTGAACGTGCATGCTCTTGAGCCCCGCAATCGCAGCACCACGTCTCCTCTGGTTATCACCCGTGTCGAAACGCGGATGACCTTGCCGAGAAGGCTAATCCCTGTTTGCCAATCGAAGAACACAAACAAGAATGAGATAGAAAACAACCAAAATTGCAGATGAATGATTAAGCTCACGAGTTGGGGTCTTACAAACCGATCTAGCGGCAAAATTGTTCTCGATAGATTAATCTAAGCAAAACCCAAAAACCTAAAGATGGCAGCGGGTACTGATATATAGAGTTTAGGGTCGTGCAACCCCTCTCGATGCAACCCTAATGGGTTCCAACATGATACATGGGCCAAAGGCCCAAATACGGTGACGCTGCACCGGAACAGATTCTGGACGTCAACTTGTTCGGTCAATTCCCATTGACTTGGAAAGAATTTGGATGTGGGACCAAAACCATTGGAAAGGATATCTTCTTAGCTTTCTATCCATATAAAGAACGCCCCAATCCGAGCACGTATGCAACCTGGGTGCCCATTTTAGTGTATACTGGTCCTAGACTCCGAATTGCACCCGACGTCGACTTGGTTTGGGCCTCCACCTTGACTTGGACGTCCTCGATGATCCTCCACGGCTCTAAGTCCTTCTCCAAATGTCTCCTTATCCCCTACATTGTTCCTAATCATAATATAATCATTAGGTAGCAATCTATTCTCGAATTCATACAAAGAAGAACATAGGAACGAGCTCACCTCTAAATTTAATTGTCGCGCACGAGCTCTTGTTATCGGTCCTTGAATGACCGTTGGAGGATTGTTGTGTGTATCCGAGTTAGTGATGTCCGCATCAAATGGACACCTGAATTTGCTGTCTGAAAACTTTGCAATCAATAGTAGAATGCGAGCCAGAATTATGCAATTTGCAATACCTCCTTTTGCCTAGCTCTTTAGCTGATGGGATTATATGACCAGCAGGAAGTTGAATCTATTTCTCCCGAAGTGACAAGTCGAAAATTTTGTTAGCCTTTGTGATATCAAAGTCAAATCTTTCCTCTTTTCTAGAACTTCTCACCCATGGGCATGGCACAACCTTCTTGCTCCTGACCCACTCGGCTGCTGCTACTTCGGAATCATCTTTATCATCAGAACCATACATATAGGGATACACATGATTGTTCTTCTTGAAATTATTCTTAGCCTCTGCAAATCTTTGTTCATGTAGAGTTACCTTCTGTGCAAGATGAGACAAGCTTTCAAATTCCTGAGATGAGAATTTCTCCCTTTATCGGAGCTGTCAGACCCTGAAAAGCCAGATCGGCTAGCTGAGAATCGGTCAGAGTCAAACTGTAGCACCTATTCCTCATCTCTCTGAATCTCTGAATGTAATCCTGCACATATTCATCATTCCTTTGCCTAATTATTGTTAAGTCAGATAATTTCATCTCATGGGTCCCACTGTAGAAGTAGCTATGAAACTGTTTCTCCAAGTCAGCCCAATCATTGACAGAGTTGTATGGCAAAGAAGAAAACCAAGTAAATGCCGATCCGGATAAGGACAAAGGAAACAACCTAACTCTCAAGGCGTCAACAGCCGATGCCTCACCACATTGAGCCAAGAATCGGCTGACATGTTCATAAGTTGAGACATTGTCATGCCCTGAGAATTTTGAAAAATCTGGAACTTTGTATCAGTTAAGTAATGGAACCCTCTCAAACCACTCAGGGTACGGATGCCGATACAAGTTTCCAGCATCCTTCGGCTTAAGCCCAAACTGCTCCCTCATCACGTCTGCAATCATATCAGCCCAAGGTCTTTGCTGAGGTACTCCTTGCGCTAACTGTTGTATCGGCTCGAACTGGTTGAACTGAGGAGCATACTAAGGTTGAGGCGATTCCCCTAGTGAACATGAGGTGAAGGAGGCTAGTAATGATAATTCAAGTTACCCCCGTGGTAATTCTGGATATTCGGCTGTATGTTGCGCACCAAATGTTCAGGAATAACTTGAGGCACAACCGACTGATCTGGCTGCATGTTATGGACCAAGTGCTCAGGAATAACTTGAGTTGCAACGTGCTGCCTATCAGGTGTTCTCAACCTAGCCATCGTATGTTGTAAGTTATGTTGCTGAATCGGCTGAACCGTTGGCTGTCTCTGTGGTGTTTGCTGAATTGGCAATGCACTGGCGACGAGATGGCGGCCAGCACCGGGCGGCCCGTTGACGAGGACGACATGATCCAGCACATCACTGCTAGGCTCAGCGAGGGCTACAATGAGGACATCTCGGCTGTGTGCGCACATCCGGAGCCGATGATTGTGGGAGAATTATACTCTTTATCGAGGAGCCCATGAGAATGTCGCCAATCTCGCAAGTCTGGGAGGCGATGGCAATGGAGGAGGCCACAGTAGCGGCAACTTCAACCCCAACCGTGGCGGCGGAGGCGCTCCACACGGAAAGGTGTGATTCTTTCCGCCAAAACATCACAGCGTTGATCAGCCACTATCTTCCTCATCAATGGCCGCCACCTCTATCGTCGATATTGTCTATGTCACACCCTAGAGTTCCCCTCCCTTGCTTTAAATTAATAAAATAAATCGCCTAAAGAAATTGGTTCAAATTAACCAAGAGTTGAATCCTTAATTAATAAATGCATTTAATAATCGAATTCGGCAATGGGGAAATTTTTCTTGAGTTCCCCATGTCACAATACATTAACAGGATTTTTGGTGGAATTTTCAGAGCCTTGGAAATAATTTCAACCAATTAAAAATGAGCATGTGCAATATTTAAATCCCAGGAAATCCGTTTTTCCATTTCCTTCTTTTTCTTTTCTCCCTTTTTTCTTCTTCTTGGGCCGTCGGCCCAGTCAACCCGCTTCCCGCGTGCATCTTCCCCTCCTCCCTGGGCCGGCCCGTGGCCATGGCCCAGTCTAAACTCCCTCCCTCCTCTCTCTGGGACGCCGACAGGTGGACCCCACCTGTCGAGGTTGTCCCTAACCTCTGGCAACCGCCGCCGAAACAGCCGCGCCCACGCCGCTCCTCCCGCGCCCACACCGCGTCACTTCCGCGTCAACGCCCATGTCGCCCGCCCTCTTTGCTACTTTCCAACCCGCGCAGGCATGCCCACAAGGGCGGGATTCGATTTGAATCCCCCCTCTCTCTCTCTCCATCCCCCACGTCAGCGAGAAATCCGGCCGCCCCTGGCCACGTCCGCCTTCCCCTTCGCCTATAAAACATTCCCCCGAGGCCCTCTCTCTTTTTCCGCGCTCGTCGTCTCCTCTCGCGCTCTCTAACGCCGCCGCGCCGTTCACTGCTAGTGCTGCCACGCCGTGCATTCGCCACCGCTAGCTTCGCCGTCGCGGGAGCTATCCCGGTCGCCGCTCACTTGCCGTGCGCCGCCGCCGCATCGCTCTCACCACGCTCCGCCGCCCATTGCTACCTCCATCCGCCGCTAGGGCCACCGTCGAGCCGCTCCGTCGCCGTCGTCGGCCTCGCCAGGTTGAGGCCCGTCTCGTCCATCCCGCGCGCCCCGCCGTCCTCCGTCGTCTTCCCCCACGCCGGCCGGACTCCTCGGTGAGCACCGGGGTCCGTCCCCTCTCCCCTCTCTTTTAGCGCCATCCGGCGCTTCCCCGCCACGCCGCCGTGTCGCCGCGTGGTGCGGCTTGCCGCCGCCAGCTCCGTGCACGCCGCCGCCCTCCATGGCCGGCCAACCGGCTTGATGCCGAGGTCGAGCCCGGCGCCTCACCCCTTCCCCTTTGAGCCACCTCCTCCTCCTCTTGTGTCGCTGCCCGGTGGGGCCCACCAGCCGGCGCCACCTCTCTTCCCCCTTGAGTCACTGACCCATGGGTCCCGCCTGTCAGCGCCCCCCTGATGACGTCAGCCCTGGGGATTTATTGCGTAATAAACAAATAAGGAATTTTTTTTAATAGTAAAAACTAAGAGAATCTTCTAAAAATCATAACTAATTCATCCGAGCTCCGTTTAAGTCCCTTCAAGTCTCAGTAAATTCTTATAAATACCTAGAATCCATTAAAAATGGTTTTGTTTTCTTTTTTCAGTAGTCTTATAGCCTGTTTTGCTTGTGTGCTTTGTTTGTCGCATAGATTTCAGCCGTTTTGTCGATCCGCGATCCCTCAAAGACGTTGTTGTGATCTCGTCAGTGCGAGAACAAGGCAAGTCATATTGTTCCCAATTTACAAATGTCCCGCATTTCTATTAAATGTTGCATTGTTTTACAATATCATGTGCGATGGGTCCTACTACTCAGCCATATATTGTTCACCTCATGCCATTGATAACTTGGGTATTAAAATGATTAGATGTTGGTTTAGGAAATGCTTAGCCATGCTTAGTTCAACTAGTACACAAAAGAGGAAATCACATTAATGCATAGAGTTTGATTATTGGCATAGTTTTGGATTAGTGCCACCGCAATGGTGTTAGTTAATTAAAATACACTACATGGTGGGCTGTGGGTGCATGGTTTTGCTAGTCATGCCCACGGCGATTAAGGACCGGTTCGCGGGATGCCCTGGAAGAACTGATTGTACTTACCACAAGCCAGCGTGGGCAATGGCTGGGCTTGTTGTGTAGCTTTCCTCTAGCCGACGTACCCAGGTTAGGGTGGGCGTGATGGAGTTGGATCGGCCGGGGTGTTTGGTTGATCGGCTTCCGGATTCACCGTGGCACGAGAGGGGGGCTGCCCGTTGCCTGCTGAGGACGGGGGCGAACCTTGTGGTGTGGTACGATCGGTTAGAGGGGGTTATGCGAAGGGTCCTGTCACGGCCTCTTTCCGGTATGTCGTGGTGGCATGTCGGCGCACGGGAACGTGTCTTGTGGGTACAGTTATACACCTCTAATCAGAGTAAAACTATTTGAATAGTCGTGCCCGCGGTTATGGGCGGTCGACCAGATTCACCGTGATTAGTCTCACCCCTAGTTAGCTAATTGAACTGGTGTAGTTCAGGTGATTGGTTGGGCCTGTTGCAACGTGGGGTAGCGTTGGACAGTGATTGGTTAATATTGATTAATTACTACAACTGTTTTACTGCTTTCAACTACTGCTTTTAAATGCTAGCTTTATGCAAAAGAACCTTTAGCCTCCCTTGGATATATCCTGCATCATACCTCCTCTTCCGGTATGACTTGCTGAGTACAGTGGGTAGTACTCAGTCTTGCTCTCTTTTCCCCCTCACCAGAGCTGAAGATCTTCCTAGTTGGAGCTGTCTCGTTGAGGTTGGTTTTGTTGCTGCTGTCAAGGATTGCCTGTGGAATGGAGTCGCCCGCTGCAGGAGTCAAGTCTTCAGGCTTAGCTCGCTTTTACTTTTTCCGCTACATTTGTAATCTTTTATATTCTTGTAAGACGTGGATCTGTATGTCAACAATTGTCGTTTGTGTACACTTGCTGGTCCTGGACAGGGGTTTAATGCACATTTGTCACACCCTAAAAATCTTAAATATGTAAATTGTTATTTAATGGGAATTTTTAGAAATTATTTTAAAAGCCAACAAGTTAAACCCTAATTTTCTAGGAAAATTTTCAACATAAAAATAGGCTAGATAAAATTTTATTAAATACTATGCTTGCTCCTCTATTTTCTAGAATTTTCTGGGAATTATTTGAGCAAGGGAAGTATTTTTAATAATTGAAACAACATTTCACAAATTGTTTTATTTTAAAAAGTTCAAAAATCCCCTCCTAGGCCGTTGGGCCGTATTCGGCCCGACTCTCTCTTTCTCTCTCTTTCCCGCGCTCGGCCCAAGCCGGCCCAAGCCGCCGCCGCCCGCGCCCGCGCCCCTCTCTCCTCCAGCCGCTGACAGGTGGGGCCCACCTGTCAGGGCCGTCTTCCACCTCCGGCCGGCCGCCGCCGAGCCGAACCCTAGCCGCCGTTTCCCGCTCCAAATCCGCCCAAATCCGACTCGGTTTCTTCCGATTGATTGAGGGGTTTTGTTCCTCTCGATCTCCTCTTTCTTTTCCCCCAAGAATCCAAGAGAAACGTTGCGATTTGGATCCGAATCGAACTCATTTTGTTTTATCTCTAAAAACCGAGTTTGTTTTCTTCCCGAATCGATTCCTCTCGTTTGCGGCTTGATCTCTTCGATCCGAGTTCATATAAACCTTCCCCGTGTTCTCCTCTTCCGTTTGCCCTATCTCCCGAGTTCTCCCGTGCCTCCTAGCGCCGCCGCGACGAGCTCCAAGTCCGCCGCCGCCGCCGGCCGTCTTCGGCAACGTCGCCACGCCGTCTCCGCCGTCGCCGCCGCTCGCCGCCACCGCCGTTAGGTGCGCCGTGAGGAGAGGAAGCTCGGCAGCCCCTCCGTTTTCGCCGCCGACCCCCGGAGCACCCTCGTCGCCGTTGAGCCGAACCGCCGCCGCCTTCTTTCTCGTCGCCGGCCGCCGTCGTGCATCGTTTCTCGTCGGGGTGAGTACCAACGGGTTCGCCTCGTTGCCCTCTACGCGTAGATGCTCTCCGTTTCCGCCGCCGACCTCCCTAGCGCCGGCGAGCTCACGATCCCGAGCCGGCCGCCGTTGGGTGACGTCAGCATGACGTCAACCCTAGGGCTGACGTCATCAGGGCCAGGGCTGACGTCATCTCTCTCTTTTTCCTTTTTCTCGATTTTCTAATAGATTTAAACTTCGGAAAATCATAACTAAATAACCGTAGATCCGTTTTAGGTGGTTCAAGTTTCTAAATTTTTCTAAAATCAAGATCTACATGATAAAAATATCCACATATACTGTTTATGCTTGTTTTTGTACTGTTTTGTTGATTTTGTTTATTTGCTTTAGTTTCCGACGTTCCGGAGGAGAGTGTTTCCGTTGAGGAAGGTTCCGAAGCGTTTGTGGAAGCCCAAGGCAAGTCACACAGATCCCAAACAACCCTTTGAGCATGTTGATCCCATTTAAAGCTATTATTTTATTTCAACTTTGCATTGTTTTCGAATGTCATCGGGTGGTGAACCTTTCCCAGTTATTTAATGGCCGAAGATGACTTTATTTTCCTATGGGTTATAATTTGATTAGCATGAACCTTATATATTGGATTGGTTCAGCTAAATGCTAAATATAGGTTTGCTTAGCCATGCCTAGAAACATAGCTAATTAAATGGGTTAATTATAAACTATGTCACATTATTATTTAATGATGGTTATTTTAATGGTAGCTCACGATGGTCAATCGTGTGATGATAATTAATTCTTAATTAAAACCTGACTAAGGTGGGTTGTGAGCATATGGTTTTGATGGTTGTGCTCATGACAATTAAGGACCGGTTCGCGAGCTACTGTTGTGAAACATTTATCGTGCCAACCACAAGCCAGCATGGGCAACGGCTTTATCTTTTGTATAGCCTGATTCATTATAGTGCGCCAGACTGAGAAGTGGCGAGAAGTCCATGGGGGTCGCTGGGGAGTCCATGCCTTGTTTTAAAGGGGGTGATTATGATCCAGGTACGGTGCACTGTGGTGAATTGTGTTATGCGAGGGATATTGTCACAATTCCTTTCCGAGGTACCGTGGTGGTATCGAGGCACATGGTAACATGATGTGGGGTTGTGTCTTGTGGGTACAGTGGTACACCTCTGATCAGAGTTTTAAACTATTCGAATAGCCGTACCCGCGGTTATGGGTGAGTTGAGCAATGTTTTTCATGATTAGTCTCACACTACTCATTAATGGTTATAATGTGTAGTTAATTTAATTCCTGGTTTGGAATGGTTAATTCCTGGTTTGGAGGGTTCATTTGTTCAACTGGGGTTGGTTGTTCAAATAGGGTTGGGCCTATGCAACATGGGTGTGTTGTATGGTGTTTGTTTAATATTGATTAATTGTTCAACAGTTTTACTATTCTCTTAAATATTTATTAAATGCTGTTTTTTCGCAAATGAGCTATATTATGCCATTCTTTGTTATCCTGTGCACTTGCATATTTGCTGTGTGGCTTGTTGAGTATGTCATATGCTCATTCTTGCAATATTCATTCATCAGAAGAGGAGTATCTCAGTGAAGGTGATGATCTGGAGGATTAGGCTTGTTCTCGGTTAAGATGCCTGTGGATGGTAGTCGCCTTAGCTGTTCCGTAGTTTGTTATAGTTTTGTTTTCCGCTGCGTAGAATGTTATTTTTGCTTGAGAGGAACTGTCCACCTCTGTAATAATTTATTATTTGCGAATATTAAATAGTTATTTATTTGTACTCTATTATCAATATTGTCATTGTGTGCCTCGGTTGATTCCTGGACGAGGGTTTAACACACATGTAAGCGTTTGGAATTTTGGATAGAAATTCTGGGCGTGACAACATTCAGCTCAGAAATTCTGGTTCGTGAATTTCTGGGCGTGATAGTCTATGCCGGTGATCCATTGTCCTGGCCAAGAACCACGGCCAAAGATCAAGTAAATGCGTTGATCAGCCACCGTCTTCCTCATCACCGGCTGCCACCTCCATCATCGATTCCGTCTATGCCGTTGAGCCATTGTTTGATTCCCTGTACATTTGATGTCTCTATGACCTCACCACCCTCATACATGCCTCGCTTTGGCAGATCGTCGACCCGTTCGAGCTGTTCGCATGTAACATCGTGAAAATTAACTATTTTCTAATCCTGCATCATGTTGATTCTTATTTTTTAATAACTTCCTAAACCTAGGAAAATATAATTATAATTATAGGTAACCTCCTAAAACTAACTTACACAAAAATTTTTTGGTATTTAATTTTTTTTGTGGTTTTCATTTAAAAATATATCTTAGTAAATTGAGGTATTTCCAGATTGGATTTTATTTTTGAATTTTAAACCTTATTTCGACTAAAATTTCTTTATTCAATTTATTTGAAAACTTCTTTTACTTTATTGATTATGGTCCAAGAAATCATCTAATATTACCTTTCAAACTAGACCGACACAGTGCCAATTATTTCTGGAATTAATCCTCGATCAAACTCTCCATCTAGACCCATCGCTGAAACTCCTTAGTTCTTCTCCATCTAAAATATTCTATCATATATTCTTTCGTGAAGCTCCTATTTTGATCTAGCCTCCAATTCTAATTTCCAGAAACTAAGTCTCCCCAGCACAAGAATAGCAATATTATAAATATTAGAATGATTGCTCTTCAGCTCTTGTCCTAAGAAAATAACTTTCAATCCATCCCTTCCAAAAACTCCAAATTTTTCTAAATCCATATTAGCCACAAAATATTTCTCTAAATCCATGCCACCTATTTTTTGGGGGAAAAATCCTATTTATCTGCATTCATATATTTTCTACCACATTCCCAAAAATATACCCAAATTAGGAGCTCTACTACTCATAGTGCAAAATATTCCTATTTCTTATTTGAGTGCTTCCAAATAAATTCCCTCAAATTCCACCTCTAAAATGTTGCACTCAAATAAAGTTGAAAAATACCCATTCTGAAAATTATCCCAAATATAAATTCCCTTAAAAAATCTCCTATTCAAATTCACTTCAAATACAAATCCTATGCAAATCAAAATTATTCAAATTCACAAACAATTCCTTTGGGCCGAAATCCTTTTCCCTCTTCTCTCGGCCCATCTTCATTTCCTAACCCTAACCAGCCACCCTGTCTCCCTTCGGCCCAAGTCGACCTAGCTAGCCAGCCTAGCCGAGTAGAGGCAGACGCTCGTCATCCCAGTGGGTGCCGCCACCGTGCGCCATGGGCGTGCTGCCGGCCACCCGCTGTTCTGCTCCCACCGACGTCTGCCACCAGGCCAAACCGCCATGGCCGGGCAGGCCAGCCGATCACGGACAAGAGTCGGCGCCAATCGCTATCATGTCCTCGTCGCCCTTCTCCTCCAAATCGCCATTAGCCGCCGCCTATATAAGACACGAGCTCCCCATATTTTCTCCACAACTGAGCTCTTTGAGCTTTCTTCTCTCTCCCATGCCGGCCATGCCAATCTCCTCCACCGGCTCCCCTCACACCAAAGCCTCGCACCATTAGCATATCTCCACTCCGGCGAACCCATTTTTCTACTTTTACCCTTCTCTTTCTGTTAACAACCAAATTTGGTAATCCAAGTATCGGAGAAGAAGATGGAATTGAAGCAGAGTTCGAGATAGAGATTGCTCCGAAAACAGAGAGAGGATCGGTTAAAGTCCGAATCGGCTGTTGCCAAGATCGGCAGAGTCCGAGTTGGACAAGGTTAGCCAATTGAGCCGAATCTGACAATATGACACGGCATATGTTGTTGGGTTGGGTTGATGTGCTTCATGAGGATTGCCACGTATGGATAGAGTCCTGAGAAGGCAATTGTATCTATTAATTAGGATGTTTTATGTAATTTCCTTAGAGATATGCTTGGGCAAAAGTCTGCCGCGAAGACTTATGGTATCTTAGAGTTTGTTAGAGATAGGAGTCGTGTCCGATATGGACATGTTTTGTAATCTCGGGTATAAATAGACCCCGAGCCCCATGTAATCAAACTAACACACGTTCAATACAATCTCGGCGCATCGCCACCCTTTTTGCTTTTGTTTTGTTTCGACGAGTTATTGCTTTCGGGTTGAGCTGCATCGGTTTCGATCTTCAACAAGAGGTAAAACTTGTTATGGCAGCTTGCGTTCTCGGGATTAGTGCTTCCATCTTTATGAGACTCTAATCTTGTTTATGTAATTCGTCGAGTTATCATGTATCTTATATAATCTCTGGCAATATCGCTATCTAACCTACAATCGGCTAACATCTATTAGTAGAGGGCAGCCGATTAGGTTAGATTTTGACGTTGATTTAGATTATATAAGATATCTACCACTCTATGAAACTCCCAGCGGCTTGATTGTCTAGATATTGTCCTTCTTGTCATACTTAATGATGCATCAGTTGAGTTGGATCTTATGAGTCGTGATTAGAATCTCAATCTCTAGCCTGCTTCTTGGTTGCCGATTAGGGTAGTATCGGGGTTTCAGCCGATCTTACCTGATTTAACTATATTTACCTTATATGCTTCGTTGATATGTTAAATCTGCCCTTTATGTTAAGATCTTGTTGCATATAAGTATATTAGGCTTTTGTTTGATATATTTTACTTGCTTTGATATCTTAGTATAGAGTGGTATCGGAGTATTAGCCGATACATGTTAGATCTATCTGATCGGCTACGCTATAAATATATATAATCTCATTATTAATATATATTTTGATCTAAGTGATTTATATTGTCTCGGCATGGCGACCGATCTATCCCAATCACTTGATTTAAGTATATATCGATATAAGGATTATATATCGTTAATATCTACAACCGATCGAGTAGATTTAGTTCAGTCTTGTTTATTAATGCCTGTTGATCGATGCATATATGACATCGGCTCAAAGATAAATGATATGTCATTGGCACCTAGCCGATCGGCTATCGTTTATGGATTTAACCGCGGTTTCTTTGTCTTTGTTTCTTGTTGATTGCAGGATCAAATCAACTGGCACGCTAACATACCCGAAGGCGAGTTTTGGACCTGCACTGGAGTTAAGCAAATCTCCCAGGCCTCGTGTTTTCACATCAACACTTTCATCCCGTATCAAGCCCTACCGGAGGTTTCTCTCCTAGCCAGACCAAGCTTTGTCCTTGCCTTTCCAACCATCTCTCTCTACCAGCCACCACCCTCCCTAGATGCGTGTCGCTCGGCAACATCATCCGCCACAGACGTCACCAATCCCTGGCCACCGGAGCACAGGTGCCCTCCTCTATACCTCCCCTATGTTGCTCGGCAGAAGGAAGAGATGGATTAAGGTGAGAGGAAAAAGACGAGAGAAGAAAGAGAAAAAGAAAACTAACATGTGGGCCCATAAACAGTATATTTTAGTATTTTCCTTACTAGCAAAATGCCTGTGCGATGCACCGGGTAATGATGGGTGGCTGAAGTTGATCTCAATTATTTATCGAAACACCCAAGCATAATCATAGGCATCAGCAATGTGTATAATGACCAAAAAGTCATTTTTGTTCTTGGACAATTAATCTGCCTTATATTTTGCGGGATGTGGACGATGCTTGTGACACGAGGCCTGATAGTTATAGAATATGGGAGGAACAAATGAGCGAACAACGTGATTGCTTTTGAGCAGGAGACGACGGATCGAAATTTGTGTGATGAACGGAAAAATTTTTATTTTCTTAAAGTAGATAAACCTAAAAAAAAGTGGAATTGAGCAGACAACACATCCGAATCATGACACAGAATTGTATTATCTTGTACTCTATGCGATGTAATTGTGAAAATATACTCATGTGTTGCTACCAGATGAAAATGCTTGAAGTTAAATTGAGAGATGGTTCAAACAACGAAAGCCCATACATAAAATGTAAGCGACATTAGTTGCTTAATTTCCTCTCCACCTTAGCCTCCAATACTTTAGGACCTATACATGAAATATTAGCCCAATAGTCCCTATACCTTATACATCAAATATTATACCCTAAAAACAACCTTTCTCGCCATTCATCACTTTCTTGTTATTTTATGACTTTTATTGAATTTGGTTATTCCTCTTCTTTAGTAGAGTATTATATTTTGGAGGAAACCTATGGTATTTCGAGGATCGGGTAATCATGTTCCCTGTCTCGGATTTATTTACGTTGGAGCAAGGCAAGTTATTATTCCTCTCCTTCGAACATAATGATCTTATATTCTATATCTCCATTATCTTATGCATTACTCATACATGATTTTGAATGCATAACCTGAACATAGAAAACCAGATATATGTTAGTTTTGCTTAGCTCTGCGTAGTTAGACTTTGTATAAAATATAATGAACTTAGATTGGAACAATACGCTAGAAAGATTTCCGGGTTGCTAGTACTTTTTCGATTGACATAGGCTTTGCCAAGTACATGTGAAGAACGAATGAGTACGACGGCAATTCTCGAGTGGGTATAGACCTAGCCGATTAAGTTATCTAGCAAAGGAATTAGCCACAGTTTTGTAAATACCCTTATATTCTGTAATAAAATCTCCTTTGGAGCCTTGTTCAAATGTATGCAATGATGATCCAGATTATTGAACCTGTATCAATCTACCAATCCAGGGCTTGATACAGTTTAGACGCGTCAGTTAAGACCAAATCTTTAATTTTGGGACCCAACATCTCGAAGTGAAGCGCTGCCACCGAGATGTTCCGCAAGCCGACATCGATGACCAAGCTTCGCCACCTCTCCCCAACTGCTCGGTGAGCCTTCAAAGGACCCAAGAACCCACATGCATGCACCCTCTTAAGCTAAATCAATCTCTAGCCTCACATGCATCACCACCCCGAGGATCTTCACCACTCGCACCGCCGCCACCACCCATTCCGACCACCCTAGCCATCGCGCCAACCAATAATAGCTTCGTCGCAGGCCCTTCTACAAATTCTCTTTTGGTCGCTCCCAACTGAGCCATGGTTCCCTGACGGCACCAGCGAGAAACTCATCGGGGCAATGCTATGTTCCCAGCCTCTACCTCACCCTCATGATTAGCACCCAGGGATTTCACTCAGCAAAAGTTTCAAACATGCAAGGTTCAAACTGTAAATGTGTTCTGGGACCTGGATCTATCAGCAAATACCTTGAAATTTGAGGACTCTTAAAAAAACTGAAATCCACACTTGCGCGGGTTGATTTCTAAAACTCTAGGGTCCATCTTCACCACTCTAGGGACCCCATCTATTTAAAATTCAAAAGTATAAAAGAAAATAGCTAAAACATTATCTGTTCAACTGAAAAATGTGCAAACTTGTAAAATACAAAGAAAATTGTGGTGAACCAAATTCCAGTAGATTCATAAAATTATGCTCTTTAAGTGGTAGAGTAAAACTTAGCGCTTCCAGTGCAGAATAAACCACTAAATATTTGTGTAGTAAAATAGATACAAAAATGTAAACTACAACTTAAAAAATCGAATATAAACTACAACCCAGCTCCAAATTAGTTGAAATAAAATGTGTTAGAAACACAAAATTGTACTCTTTATACATGTTAAATAAAATCTGGAACACATGGTACATAAAATGATTCTAAAATTTGTATAGCAAATAATTAGCATAATACACATCATAATTTGTAAATTATATAGGAAAAATCATATTAACTTCAAATCATATGAGATCAATCTTTTTGGACTTATAAGATCATCCTCAGTATCACCGGAAATCTACGTGGCACAATCTGTACACCAAACACCTTTAAAATTTTGTATAGTAAATAATTAGCATAGTATGCACTATAACTTGTATAATGAATAAGAAATTCATCCCAGCTCTAAAAATAATGAATCCAATTATGTCGAACATACAGACTACAAGAATCTATTTAATCTATGACGAAAAAAATTCATCATGGATCACTGAAAATTCGTCACAGGAATTTGTCCGTGACGATTATACTTATCGTCATCTATTGAGCGTCACGGATTAAATCTGCCAACGTTTTCTCCGATATCATCACGGATCAACACAATCTATGACTTTTTTAACCGTCATAAAACTCTTATGGGCTCGTGTAGTCCAGCCCAGGCCCAACCTTTGTGATGAAATTAAACGTCACAGATGGTTGCCACGTGGCGGCCAACATAGCAGGTGACGTGGTCGTTTTGACACGTGAGTGATGACATGTCATTGATGACGTGGCAACTGACGTCAGCAATTTTTTTGACGGCCCAATATCCCATTAATTTTTTACATTGGTCCATTAATTATTAAACAGTGGCCCATTATTTTTTTTAGAACTGAACCATTTTAAAACAGGCTCATTTCAGAACTAGGCCCATTTCAGAACTGACCCATTTTACCAACCATTTATCAGATCAAAGCCCATTAAACAGAACATTGAATTTCAGCCCACCAAATTTAATCCAATTTCTCATACCATCTTAGATTCAAACATAATAACAGATACCATCTCAAATTCAACTCATAACGGATACAATCATAATACAACAGAATTCAAACAACAGTTCATCGCAGATTCAACCTAATAACAGATAGACTCAGATGCTGACAATCAACCGAAGCTCAGCATTCTCCCTCTTCTCCATCGCCCTCTTCTCCGCTTCCAGTTGTGCACTCGTCCTTGGTCGCTTAGTGTGCATCCCAAAATTCTTGTCAAAGCAAACACTAATTTAAAAACCAAACAAACAAACGCTCAAATCAACCATGCTTTGGATAGCTGTGAGCCTGTGACATCAAGCAAGCAACTCTCGATGGGAAGTCCATTCTTCCTCCCTCCTTTACGGGCCAGCCCTTTTGCTCACCCTCGCCGAGAAGTCCATTCTACCTCCCTCCTTTCAATTAATTTCAAAATATTAAACCTTCTCCTTTCAATTAATTTCAAAATATTAAACCTTCGAATAGAATTTTATCATACTAAATGAACTTATGTGAAAAAGATATCAACAACAAAGTTGTATAACTTATTGAGATCCACCAGTGTTATTTTGGTTATTTCTCCATCTGAGTTTAATTGATCTATATAAAATTTGAATTTCAAATTATGACAACTTCAAACAATATTTTCAAATATCTAAACAATTTCAACTGAAAAAGTCATCAACAACAAAATTGTAAAAATCATAAATATCTACAACTTTTGTTTTGGTCATTTTGCTATATGACCCTGTTTCAAAAATTTGAATTTGAATTTCGAATTATGATAACTTCAAACAATATTTTCAAATACTAAATGATTTCAAATGGAAAGATCATCAACAACAAAGTTGTATAAATCATCAATATCTACAACTTTAGTATTAGTCATTTTTCTATATGACTTTGTTTGAATAGTTTGAATTTGAATTTCAAATTAGGACAACTTCAAATAAAATTTTCAAAAATTAAATGATTTCAACTGAAAAAGTCATCAATATCAAAGTTGTATAACTCATCAAGATCTATAACTTCTATTTGGGTTATTTCTTCATCCGATAAAGAGATTTGTAACATTGTTCACAAAATGTACATATCTGTTACATAGTTTATAAACTATGAGCGAGAGATGTAAATTTTGTAAACAATTTACTACTATTTTGTCGGATGAAAACATGACCAAAATAAAAGTTATAAATATTGATGAGTTATACAACTTTGATGTTGATGACTTTTTCAATTGAAATCATTTAGTGTTTGAAAAATGTTGTTTGAACTTGTCATAATTTGAAATTCAAATTCAAATTATTGAAACAGTGTCATATACCAAAATGACCAAAACAAAAGTTGTAGATATTGATGTTTTAAACAATTTTGTTACTCATGACTTTTTCAGTTGAAATCGTTTAGTATTTGTAAATATTGTTTGAACTTGTCATAATTTGATATTCAAATTTTATATAGGTCAATCAAACCCAAATGGACAAATAACAAAATAAGATAGGTAGATCTCACTAAGTTATACAACTTTGTTTTTGACAACTTTTTCCACATAAGTTCATTTAGTATGATAAAAGTCAATTCGAAGGTTTAATATTTTGAAATTAATTGAAAGGAGAGAGGCAAAATGGACTTCTCGGCGAGGGATGAGCAAAAGGGCTGGCCCGTAACAGGCCTTTTGCTCCTCCCTCAGCGAGAAGTCATTTGCCTCCCTCCTTTCAATTAATTTGAAAATATTAAACCTTCGAATCGAATTTTATCATACTAAATGAACTTATGTGAAAAAGTTGTCAAAAACAAAGTTGTATAACATGTTGAGATCTACCAATCTTATTTTGGTTATTTATCCATCTGAGTTTGATTGACCTATATAAAATTTGAATTTCAAATTATGACAAGTTCAAACAATATTTTCAAATACTAAACGATTTCAACTGAAAAAGTCATGAGTAACAAAATTGTTTAAAACATCAATATCTACAACTTTTGTTTTGGTCATTTTGGTATATGACACTGTTTCAATAATTTGAATTTGAATTTCAAATTATGACAACTGTAAACAATATTTTCAAATACTAAATGATTTCAAGTAAAAAAGTCATCAACATCAAATTTGTATAACTCATCAATATATATAACTTTTATTTTGGTCATTTCTTCATCCCATAAATTGATAGTAACATTGTTCATAAAATTTGCATATCTCTTATATAGTTTTGAAGTATTTAAATCACGACAAAATTGCTATAACGTCACAGGTTTTGGGCCGGTTTATGAAGAAATCGATAAACTGTCACGGTATTATGGGCCCTGTATCCATAGTTGCATATCTGTGATGATCTCTGAAAACATCACAAAAATTTCATCAAATTTCGTCACAGATTAAATAGATTCTTGTAGTGATCTGTTCAAATGAAAAATGTGCAAACTTGTAAAATACAAAGAAAATTGTGGTGAACCATATTCCAGTAGATTCATAAAATTATGCTCTTTAAGTGGTAGAGTAAAACTTAGCGCTTCCAGTGCAGAATAAACCACTAAATATTTGTGTAGTAAAATAGATACAAAAATGTAAACTACAACTTAAAAAATTGAATATAAACTACAACCTAGCTCCAAATTAGTTGAAATAAAATGTGTTAGAAACACAAAATTTTACTCTTTATACATGTTAAATAAAATCTGGAACACATGGTACATAAAATGCTTCTAAAATTTGTATAGCAAATAATTAGCATAATACACATCATAATTTGTAAATTATATAGGGAAAATCATATTAACTTCAAATCATATGAGATCAATCTTTTTAGACTTATAAGATCACCCTCAGTATCACTGGAAATCTACATGTGGCACAATCTGTACACCAAACACCTTTAAAATTTTGTATAGTAAATAATTAGCATAGTATGCACTATAACTTGTAAAATGAATAAGAAATTCATCCCAGCTCTAAAAATAATGAATGCAATTATGTCGAACATACAGTAACATGCACTTTGCTGTTTAAAACTAGAACTGGACAAAATATGGCCAGAAACTACATCTAAATGACGTATTTCTAGCCTAGAACTTGTAAAATCCATAACTCCCAAAATATAAGTGATAAAATAGAAATTTTTTAACCTAAATTAATATTAAGATGGTACGAACTTGCTGAGAAGAAATCATGCATTTTAGAGCATTTTAATTTTTTTGCATTATTTGCTATTTATTGATCGTAGGTTATTCTTGCATGTGTAGCGAGTAAGTCAATGGTGAGAATTTGGACTAGGTGTTGTCCAGAGTATCGAAGAGCAAGGCAAGTGCTCCCCTCTTTGAATACACTGAAACTCATGTTTTGGGGAATGAAATATATTGTTGCAAAATTGCACAAGTATTTAAAACTATCGGTATTTAAATTGTGGTAAACGATAGCTATGACCTATTTGCCGCATGAACCCCCTTAGAATATCGTACTCCCTACTGTTTGTATCCATAGGATTGGTTAGAGTACTTCATTTGTGCTCATTTAGGTCTAAGATAGCTTGATATGTCGCTATATGATTAACCATGCTTAGAAACTTGCTAAATAACTAAAAAACTAAATAACCATGTGAGCACTTTATAAATAAAATTTTGGGTACTATTTTACTTCTGGACAGAAATGAAAACCATGGTTATTTCTGAACTAAAAATGGAGGAAAATTGTTTTTTTAGATTTGGACAGCAAGTGGTGTGTATATAGTAGCAGTTGCACGCCTATAGGTAAGTGTTTACCTGAGTCAATTAAGGGCTGAACTCTATGGCATCATCTATTGTTTACCGTATATCGACATGTGCTAGTTATGTGGTAGCCTTAGCTGATTAAGTTATTTAATGACTAGCCTTGCATTTGGTCGGCTGAAGTAGTATAGCAATTATTCAAAGGAACTACCTATTGCCCCACATTTTATTTAGGGTAGTATACTAGTATAGACGTCTAAGTTTGTCCAATACGATGATATAGCGCCTCATGGGGAAACAGATGTATTTGCCGCCACGGTGTTAGGTTTAAGGCATGGCTTCCTCACCTAACGTCTCTAGGTCATACCTAGGGTGGAGACACACTTGCTATCATGCAATGGTAGGCTTTATGTAATGTAAAGGCTGCATTATGATCTCTAGACTGCATCCAACGTGTAGAGTGTGGTGGTGCTTTGCAAGCACAAAACAAACTAGAGTGCTTATATCATGTGGTTCACATTATACAAACTTTGCATAGTCTAAAACTAATCGATTAGCCGTGCTCACGATCAAAAGGGATATAGTGAAGTGCCATGAGTATAGACTTGTTCTTTAAATGTGTTTATGAAAATGTTGATTTATGTTGATTATGATGAGTTTCGATGATGGATGTGTGACTTGTTGCCGAGGAGGACAGCAAGGGTGCATTTATGATATTACTATCAATGTTATTATGATCTATTTATATTCATGTTTAAAAATGCTTTACAAATTCCTTTTGCAAATGGTTGTGAAATAAAACTTCCCTTTATGCTAAAAAGAAAACTACAACCAGCCTCCCTTTGATTATAAGATTTGCATGTAGTATGTTAGGATTGTTCTCGCTTGCTAGTACATTAAGTTGTTTAGTGTACTGACATTGTTCTTTAGGTTGAGTGTGCGGGATCATTGCTTCTTCAAGAAGGATTCTACTAGGGGCCTACCCCTAGTCGCTTGTTTGTAGGTTATGGGTAAACAAGCTTCCATAAATCTCTAATTATTTGGCTAGTTGGCCTATGTATAATTAAAGTAGTTGTAATCTGAATTTTAATCTTTATTTATGCCTTATTCCATAGTCTCCCATAGTCTCTACTCGATGCTTTAGATTTTTGGATTTTATATTGTGTTTCCTATTTGGCTTGTTAGGACAGCGATGAGGTTAGATTGTTACTTTTTTTATATGGGTTCTATTGAGACCCCATCCAACTAAATATTTTTTGTTATCACGCGAAGTAGCTTATACAATATATAGCACGGATGTCTCACAACACACTACTACAAATGTGATTGTTCTGTACAAGACCCCATCATTTTTGCAAACGGACCATAACTAGTGGCGCTTGCAAAATTCAAGCGGCATTTTCGCAGACGGCTCCTTAAGACGTCCGTATGGATTTTCCCATACGGGCCTCTTAAGAGGTCCGCGTGCAAAAATGGCCTCATTTTTGCATGCGGCTCACTTAAGCGCCCGCATGGAAAAATCAATTTGAAAATAGAATTTGAAAAAAATTTGAAAAATTGAAAATTTTGAAAAATTTGAAAAAATAAAATTTTAAACTAGTGTATCTCACTCATATGAACTCCAAATTGGATGATTATTTTTCCTAAAAGTTTCTAAAATCATGCTCTATCATGTCATTGTGTTCTTACTGCTATTATTTTGGCCACTTTTGAAAGAGCATCTATGCCCCTAGTGGGTTTTGGTTTATTGATGACAAACGATTAAGGGACTGATGCACTTATTGAGTGTATAAGCAAGTGATTAGTCCGATGAAAAAGCTAGGAAATGGACTTATCGATGGATGAGAATTAAAGAGAAGATATTTAAGATGTGAGTATGAAGTGACTACCTATGGCAAGACGGTGAAGCGCAAGCGACGCTCAGCTGCAATGGACCATGCGGTGGTGAAGGGCCAGCAAGAGGCTTGGTGACGATGAACCGAAACCGGTGGTGAAGGGCAAGTGAAGACTTTGTCGTGATGGACCGTGCAATGCCATTTGAAGCCATGGATTATCCTTATCAATCATTTGAGAAATGGAAGATGAAATGTCAAAAATCAAGAAGATGATATTTTCCCGATGATCAAATGACCTTGACGCCGGTAATCCTCCAAGTGAAGAAAGAAATTGGTGTGAAGGTATTCCTATTGGTATAACTTTCCTTTTTACATTTGAGTTTAGGATGCCGTACTATTAAGGGGGATACCACATGCATATAATTGGTTGAATACTAGTGCTCAAAATAATTCATCTTTGTGTTGGTTGAAAAACCTAAGCCAAATTTCAACTCCGAGTTGTTTTACATGTCACAACACTTGTACTGGGTTTCTTTGCAAGTTTTTCAACATCTCTTGAAGGTTTTGGCTCATGTTTTATGGTGGATTTGATAGCCTATGAAACAAGCTTTCCATAGAGTCCAAGATCATCAAAATTGGACTCCGGAGTAAAAAGTTATTATCTTCTTACTCGAGCAACATTAGACTATCCGATTTGAGATCAGATTATTCGATGTGTCGGACTATCCGATTTTTCACAGAACTTCACTCTCTGTCTTGGTTTGAAAAATCCTCTCGAGTGAGTTTTTCTAAGTGTCAGAGTATCCGATGTTGGATCAAATAGTCCAATGATACAGAGACTCTGAAATTTCATGAAACTTGAGTCTCTGTTTGAGGACAAAGTTTTTCTTCTAAAATATCGGATACTCTGATTCCACATCAGATAGTCTGATGTGTCGGAAAGTCCGAAATTTCATAGAACTTCATTCTCTGTTTCTCGTTGCATTGGAGGTTTAAAATAACAGACTATCCGATCTTTTATCGGACTATCCGACGTGGGCTAAAAGATTCCCCTCCAACGGTCACATTTTGGGGATCTATATAACCCCCCCCCCCCACCAACCCTTTTCTATGGTTGCCCAAATACATTTCATTGAAATCTTGTTTTGGGCTGAACTTTGTGCTAAGTGCTTTGGATCTTTGAGCTCTCTCCCTCGCTATCTCAAATACCCCTTGTTCTTTGTGACTTGGATCTTTGTGTGTGGATTTGGAGTTTGGGAGCCTTGTGTGTGTTTCTCTTTATCTTGAGCACTAGGATTTGTCCAAGAATTGTGTGGTGTTTATTACTCTTGGAGGTTGAGGACTTCTAGATGGCTAGGTGTCGTTCTTGGGCCACCGATCTACTTATGGTTGGCCAAGAGAAGTTTGTGAAGGCCGGAACTCGCCTCCGCAATGAAAAAGATACCCTTAGCAGAAAAATATACGCTTAGTGGAAGGAGGTGTGCATTTGTGCAACCTCACGAGGATAGGGTTGAAAAAGACCCGGCTCTTTGCGAGCCCCTCAACGAAGACTAGAATCCCCTCAAGGATTTGAACTCCGGGAAATACATCGGCGCATAAGCCTCGGTGATATCCTCACTCTCTTTACCTTCTTGCTGCATTGCTTTGTGCCATGCTAATATTATTGTTGGTTGAGCTCACCTCCTTGCTTGTGGATTGGATCTAGAGCTTTTAGGTTGTTTCCTTTTTTATTGTTGTTGTGCAGGTCATATAGTATAATCTCAGTTCAGACTATCGGATCACATAGGACTATCCGACCCAATATCAGACAATCCGACCCTGTTTAGTTTTAGCTTCCACATTTATTTTTAAAAACGCCTATTCACCACCCCCTCTAGGCGACATCAAGGTCCTTTCAACTTTTTCTTGTGGCTCTGTTTTATCAATTAAAAATTTGAAATTCAAAACTTCAAATAATATTTTGAAGCAGTAAATGATTTCGGCTGAAAAAGACATCCACAACAAAGTTGTATAACTCATCAAGATCTATAACTTCTATTTTGGTCATTTCTTCATCCGACAAAGTGATAGTAATATTTTCACAAAATTTACATCACTCTTATAGTTTATAAAACTATATAAGAGATATGTACATTTTGTGAATAATATTACAAATCACTTTGTCGGATGAAGAAATGACCAAAATAGAAGTTGTAGATCTTGATGAGTTATACCACTTTGTTATCGATGGCTTTTTTAATTAAAATCATTTAGTATTTGAAAATGTTGTTTGAAATTATCATAATTTGAAATTTAAAAAATTTAAATTCAAACTATTCAAACAAAGTCATATAGAAAAATGACCAATACAAAAGTTGTAGATCTTGATAAATTATACCACTTTGTTATTGATGATTTTTTAAGTTGAAACCATTTAGTATTTAAAAATGTTGTTTGAAGTTGTCATATTTTGAAATTCAAATTCAAACTGTTCAAACAAAGTCATATACAAAAATGACCAAAATAAAAGTTGTAGATCTTGATGAGTTCTACAACTTTGTTTTTGGCAACTTTTTCATATGAGTTAATATAGTGCCATAAAAATCGATTTGAAATTTAAAAAGCCACATGCAAAAAATCAATTTTTACGTGCGGACGGTTAAGTGGCCCGCATGTAAAAATGGTCCCTCTTCCTTCCCTATCCACCAGTTCAAAAACTCACACCTAACATGATGAGGACATCAACACCATCGATACATCCACGTCCCCCCATATACAGCATGATGGTCCTATTACCCGCGCTCGTGCACGTCAACTAAATTATCAGGTGAGTTCTTTCTTGAGTTCATATTCCTCGTCTTTATACCTCGGAGACGCGTGCACTCGTGTTTTACTCAGGAACGATGGAGAGGATCCAAAGGGAAGAGGATTCGCGCGGGGTGGATTCGGACTGCAGGGCAGCGCCAACTTCTGACGGCCGCCACGACTTCATGCGAACTCCGATTTGGGCGTGCAAGTACTTCATGGAAAGCTTATCAAGTCTACTTTCAAATGGATCCAGCCACATGTCCATATCTGTTCTGGAGCGGCCGCAATTGTCATTTTACTCCCGACTATTTTCTGTCCATGGTGCTGCGTCACCTCTTTTGGCCCAATGGGCTGTGTATCCATGTTGGGCCCATTAGGGGCGCGTCCTAGGGTTGGAGCACGACCCTATGGTCGTTCTTCCCCTCTTTTTATACCTCTAGTCGCCGCCAAGAATAGGCGGGTTTTGATGATAGAGTTAGCTTCTTGCTACCGGCTCGCAGCGCGCGTGTTGGCTAAACCGCCCGTCTGCCTGTAATCGGAATCCCACCATATTGTGTTTGATAGTGAAACTTTCATCTTTATCTAGCAATTTCAGTGCTTGTCCTACTTGTTCTTGCTTGTTCTTCGATTGCTTGCAGGACAAGTGCCCTCGTGGCCGGGTTGACGCGCACCACAAGTTCGCGGCGACCATTGGAGACGGTGTATCGGTTGCTAAGGCGCAGCGTCTTTGGACAGTTGTAGTCGGGCCGTGAACGTCGACTTCATCTAATCGAGTTATCCCTTACCTCTCATCGAAAGATCGGGCCACAAACCCTAGCGGGTTCGCATCAGGTGGTATCAAAGCGTGGTTCATCGGTGAGAGAATTTACCCTTCCCTTCGTCATTATTATTTTTTTTTCCTATAGTCCAGAAAAGACCAACAAAAAAAATAGTAGATTAGTTTTTCCGTGATCCTATAGACCATTGTGCCTTTTCACTAGTACTGCTTAGTTAAGGCTTGTTGAGTTTTCGATTGCATCGGTTGTGTTAATTTGCTGGTCTTAGTGTTAGGCGATTAGAGTTTCGAGTTCTTGCCACCACCGCACATCGCCACCTTCATCAATTTTGCCGTCATCACCACCGTCACCACCGTCGCAGTCACCCACCAAATCACTTTCTACTTGTGTTTGATCTGTTGCCGATAGTTTTTGTGAGTTGCCTTGTATCCTGCCGCCACTAGAAAGGAAATAGAGCCCTGATTCGAGTGACCTTCCTTAAAACAGTCATATCTTTTTCATACGGACTCGAAATTAGGCTTATAATATATCCACGGACATCTAAAAAAAAAGTTACATCCGTTTCTCCCCGGCTTTGCCGGGTTCGGCAAATTTAAAATCGCCAAATTCCTCTTGCAAAATTCTGTTTTTGTGGCGAGAAGCTTCGGGACCTATTCGCATAGAACTTTGAAAAAATTCTACAAGCTTCATACTTTGTCCGTTTGAGATAAGATTTTCTGTGGTTGGTTCTAGTGTGCTCCTGGTTGTGAAAAAAAATATCAAAAAAAAAATAATAAAAAAAAAAGTTGTGCCTCTCTTCTCAGCACTAGAGAGAGCAAAAAAAAAAAAAAAAAAAAAAAAAAAAAAAAAAAAAAAAGAGGATCCAGCGAGCACACCACACCATTCCCCCCTTTGTCACCACCTTCCACCACCGGTTCTTGTTTTCGTTGCTGTTTGGGTTTGTGTTTTGTGGCGTCCTTTGTGGTTAGGCTCGCGTCTCTACTTCGACTAGCCTAGGACCAGCACTGTACACTATACCCTTGAGCGATTATTCAATTTGCTTTGGCTAACGTGGTTTCTAGTTTTCTCTTGAGCATTGCTTTCAGCCCACCAACAGCTCCACCACAAACCCGACTACAGCTTGACAGGTCTTGTTGCTACAGCACCGATACACCTCGTTCCACGGTTGCTAACTTGTGGTGTTGCTGTCCCCCTCCTGTGGGCAAGGTAAGAACTGGTAAGAGCTTGTGAGACAAGCTACGAGTGAAGTGAGAGTGAGCGTCTTGCAAAAGCTACATCCCAATAGTTGTGTAGGGCTTACATTACATCCTCCATTGTTTTGTTGTCCTTCATTTCTAAACCATGGCAGGTCCAGAGGATAAAGATGAGGAGGGTGCATCTCATTCCCCACGCACCAAAGGCATCATCCAATACTTTACAAGGCAAGTGAAGCAGCACACAGAAGGACTTGATACAGATTTGCAGGTGACAAATGAGAAGATTGGACAATTGGAGTCCACGCAGATCTCCACCAATACTAAGCTTACAGGGCTGGAGACAGCAGTCGCCCGCATTGACACTAGCCTTGCTGCTCTTGTGAGGCATTTTGATGCTCTCAATGCTGGAGGCAATGGTGGGGGTAATGATGATGACATTGACGGAGAGTACGTCGAGGATAATTTGGAGGATGAATATATTGCTGACACTGAACAAGATGATCGAGATGCTCGAGATCGTCGACGGCTACACAACAATCGACGAGGTATGGGTGGTCGCCGCCGACGCGAGGTACGCAACAATGATGATGCTTTTTCTAAAATTAAATTTAAGATTCCTCCTTTTGATGGAAAATATGATCCTGATGCGTACCTCTCTTGGGAGATTGCTGTTGACCAAAAATTTGCATGCCATGAGTTTCCTGAGAGCACTAGAGTTAGAGCTGCTACAAGTGAGTTCACCGATTTTGCTTCGGTTTGGTGGATAGAACATGGCAAGAAAAATCCTAATAACATGCCACAAACTTGGGATGCTTTGAAACGGGTCATGCGGGCTAGATTTGTTCCTTCTTACTATGCACGTGACTTGCTGAATAGGTTGCAACAATTGAGACAGGGTGCGAAAAGTGTAGAGGAATATTATCAGGAGTTACAAATGGGCTTGCTTCGTTGTAATTTAGAGGAAACTGAGGACGCTGCCATGGCTAGATTTTTGGGTGGGTTAAACCGCGAGATTTATGACATCGTAGACTATAAAGATTACACTAATATGACCCGATTGTTTCATCTTGCTTGTAAGGCTGAAAGGGAAGTGCAGGGACGACGTTCTAGTGCCAAGGCTAATTTTTCTGCAGGTAAAACTTCATCATGGCAGACACGCACCACTCCTCCGGCCGGCCGTACTGCTTCTCCATCTTCCACACCCACAACCAGTCGAGCAGCACCTCCTCCATCTAGTGACAAGTCAGCGACAAAGGCTGCTCAGCCCGCACCGAGTGCTTCTTCAATGGCATCCACAGGCCGAATGAGAGATGTTCAGTGCCACCGTTGCAAGGGCTTTGGGCATGTGCAGCGTGACTGCCCTAGCAAGCGAGTTTTGGTAGTCAAAAACGATGGTGAGTACTCCTCTGCTAGTGATTTCGATGATGATACACTTGCTTTGCTTGCGGCTGACCATGCAGATAATGAGCCACCGGAAGAGCACATTGGGGCTGCATTTGCGGATCACTATGAGAGCCTCATTGTGCAGCGTGTCCTTAGCGCACAAATGGAGAAGGCGGAGCAAAATCAGCGACACACGTTGTTCCAAACAAAGTGTGTCGTCAAAGAGCGTTGTTGCCGCATGATCATTGATGGAGGTAGCTGCAACAACTTGGCTAGCAGCGAGATGGTGGAGAAGCTTGCACTTAGCACAAAACCGCACCCACATCCATACTACATCCAATGGCTGAACAACAGTGGTAAGGCGAAGGTAACAAAACTGGTGCACATTAATTTTGCAATTGGAAATTACCATGATGTTGTTGAATGTGATGTTGTGCCCATGCAAGCATGTAATATTCTGCTAGGTAGACCATGGCAATTTGATAGGGATTCTATGCATCATGGTAGGTCCAACCAGTACTCTTTTCTGTACCATGATAAGAAAATTGTGTTGCATCCCATGTCTCCTGAAGATATTTTGCGTGATGATGTTGCTAAGGCTGCCAAATCCAAATGTGAGAGTGATAAAAAAGCCCAATCTGATGGCAAGAAACCTGAGACAATCAATTTGAAACCCAAATGCTTACTTGCTACTAAATCTGATATTAATGAGTTGATTGCATCACCTTCAGTTGCCTATGCTTTGGTATGCAAAGATGCTTTGATTTCACTTCACGATATGCAGCATTCTTTGCCCCCTGCTGTTGCTAACATTTTGCAGGAGTACTCTGATGTGTTTCCCAAGGAAGTGCCACCGGGGCTGCCACCGGTGCGCGGCATTGAGCATCAAATCGACTTGATCCCAGGTGCTTCCCTACCGAACCGTGCGCCATACCGAACAAACCCTGAGGAAACCAAGGAGATTCAGCGTCAAGTTCATGAGTTGCTTGATAAAGGGTATGTACGCGAGTCTCTTAGTCCATGTGCGGTTCCGGTAATTTTGGTACCAAAGAAAGATGGTTCATGGCGTATGTGTGTTGATTGTAGAGCTATTAATAACATTACCATTCGATATCGTCATCCTATTCCTAGGTTAGATGATATGCTTGATGAATTGAGTGGCTCTATTGTGTTCTCCAAAGTTGATTTGCGTAGTGGTTACCACCAGATTCGTATAAAGTTGGGTGATGAATGGAAAACAGCATTTAAAACGAAGTTTGGGTTGTATGAGTGGTTAGTGATGCCTTTTGGTTTAACTAATGCACCCAGCACTTTCATGAGGTTGATGAATGAGGTTTTGCGTCCTTTCATTGGAAAATTTGTGGTGGTCTACTTTGATGATATCTTGATTTACAGCAAGTCTATGGGTGAACATTTTAATCATTTACGTGCTGTTTTTAATGCTCTTCGTGATGCACGTTTATTTGGTAACCTTGAGAAGTGCACCTTTTGCACAGATCGAGTTTCTTTTCTTGGCTATGTTGTAACTCCGCAGGGGATTGAGGTTGATCAAGCCAAGGTTGAAGCAATTCAGAGTTGGCCGACTCCTAAAACGGTCTCACAAGTGCGGAGCTTTCTAGGACTCGCGGGGTTCTATCGCCGCTTTGTGCAGGATTTCAGCACCATTGCTGCACCATTGAATGCGCTTACAAAGAAGGGAGTGCCTTTCACTTGGGGCACATCACAAGAGAACGCCTTCCACATGTTGAAAGATAAGTTGACCCACGCACCTCTCCTCCAACTTCCCGATTTTAATAAGACTTTTGAACTTGAATGTGATGCTAGTGGGATTGGATTGGGTGGTGTTTTGCTACAAGAAGGAAAACCTGTTGCATATTTTAGTGAAAAGTTGAGTGGGCCTGTTCTGAATTATTCTACTTATGATAAGGAATTGTATGCTCTTGTGCGAACTTTAGAAACATGGCAGCATTATTTATGGCCCAAGGAATTTGTCATACATTCTGATCATGAGTCTTTGAAGCATATTCGTAGTCAAGGGAAGCTGAACCGTAGACATGCTAAATGGGTTGAATTTATTGAATCTTTTCCTTATGTTATCAAACACAAGAAAGGGAAGGAGAACATCATTGCTGATGCTTTGTCTAGGAGATACACTTTGTTGACACAACTTGACTACAAGATTTTTGGCCTGGAAACAATCAAAGACCAATATGCGCATGATGCTGATTTTAATGATGTGTTGCTGCATTGTAAGGATGGAAGAACATGGAACAAATTCATCATCAATGATGGGTTTGTTTTCAGAGCTAACAAGCTATGCATTCCAGCTAGCTCCGTTCGCTTGTTGTTGTTGCAGGAAGCGCATGGAGGCGGTTTGATGGGACATTTTGGTGCCAAGAAGACACATGACATCCTTGCTAGTCATTTCTTTTGGCCACAGATGCGAAGAGATGTTGGCAGGTTCGTTGCTCGCTGCGCTACATGTCAAAAGGCTAAGTCACGCTTACATCCACATGGTTTGTATATGCCTCTTCCTGTTCCTACTGTTCCTTGGGAAGATATTTCAATGGATTTTGTGTTAGGATTGCCTAGGACCAAGAGGGGGCGTGATAGCATTTTTGTGGTTGTGGATCGATTTTCTAAAATGGCACATTTCATACCATGTCATAAAACTGATGATGCTTCTCATATCGCTGATTTGTTCTTTCGAGAAATTGTTCGCTTGCATGGTGTGCCAAACACAATTGTTTCTGATCGTGACACAAAATTTCTTAGCCATTTTTGGAGAACTTTGTGGGCTAAATTGGGGACTAAACTTTTGTTTTCTACTACTTGTCATCCCCAAACTGATGGACAAACTGAAGTGGTGAATAGAACCTTGTCTACTATGCTTAGGGCTGTTTTGAAGAAAAATATCAAGATGTGGGAAGAATGCTTGCCTCATATTGAATTTGCTTATAATCGTTCCTTGCATTCTACTACAAAAATGTGCCCATTTCAGATTGTGTATGGTTTGTTGCCTCGTGCTCCAATTGATTTGATGCCTTTACCATCTTCTGAGAAACTGAATTTTGATGCTAAGCAACGTGCTGAGTTGATGTTAAAACTGCATGAGACAACTAAAGAAAACATAGAGCGCATGAATGCTAAGTATAAGTTTGCTGGTGACAAAGGTAGAAGGGAATTGACTTTTGAACCTGGAGATTTGGTTTGGTTGCATTTGCGAAAAGAACGATTTCCTGATTTGAGAAAGTCTAAATTGATGCCTAGAGCTGATGGACCATTTAAAGTGTTAGCAAAGATTAATGAGAATGCATATAAGCTTGATTTGCCTGCAGATTTTGGGGTTAGTCCCACATTTAACGTTGCAGATTTGAAGCCGTATTTGGGAGAAGAAGATGAGCTTGAGTCGAGGACGACTCAAATGCAAGAAGGGGAGGATGATGAGGACATCAACACCATCGATACATCCACGTCCCCCCATATACAGCATGATGGTCCTATTACCCGCGCTCGTGCACGTCAACTAAATTATCAGGTGAGTTCTTTCTTGAGTTCATATTCCTCGTCTTTATACCTCGGAGACGCGTGCACTCGTGTTTTACTCAGGAACGATGGAGAGGATCCAAAGGGAAGAGGATTCGCGCGGGGTGGATTCGGACTGCAGGGCAGCGCCAACTTCTGACGGCCGCCACGACTTCATGCGAACTCCGATTTGGGCGTGCAAGTACTTCATGGAAAGCTTATCAAGTCTACTTTCAAATGGATCCAGCCACATGTCCATATCTGTTCTGGAGCGGCCGCAATTGTCATTTTACTCCCGACTATTTTCTGTCCATGGTGCTGCGTCACCTCTTTTGGCCCAATGGGCTGTGTATCCATGTTGGGCCCATTAGGGGTGCGTCCTAGGGTTGGAGCACGACCCTATGGTCGTTCTTCCCCTCTTTTTATACCTGTAGTCGCCGCCAAGAACAGGCGGGTTTTGATGATAGAGTTAGCTTCTTGCTACCGGCTCGCAGCGCGCGTGTTGGCTAAACCGCCCGTCTGCCTGTAATCGGAACCCCACCATATTGTGTTTGATAGTGAAACTTTCATCTTTATCTAGCAATTTCAGTGCTTGTCCTACTTGTTCTTGCTTGTTCTTCGATTGCTTGCAGGACGAGTGCCCTCGTGGCCGGGTTGACGCGCACCACAAGTTCGCGGCGACCATTGGAGACGGTGTATCGGTTGCTAAGGCGCAGCGTCTTTGGACAGTTGTAGTCGGGCCGTGAACGTCGACTTCATCTAATCGAGTTATCCCTTACCTCTCATCGAAAGATCGGGCCACAAACCCTAGCGGGTTCGCATCATAACACCCTTATCTTCTCTTCCTCTCAGTCTTCTCTCTCACTTATTACCTCATTTCTCTATATATCTCTGTCACTTTCTCAGCCCCTCTACAGGACGGCGCGTTGGAGAACAGCGAGGAGGGCAGGGCGGGCGCGGCGGTGGCGGAGAGCGACGCGGCCCGTGGCGGCGGCGGACGGGAGCAGCCGCGGGCTCGATGGCTGGAGGGTGAGCTCGATCCGGTGCCGGCGGACGACACGCATGGATCTGCCACCTCTACCCCCTTCCGTCGTCACCGACGACTCCCCCGCCCTCCTCCAACGCGGATCCGGCGGTGACACCCTCCCCCGCGGCAACGACGACGACCTCGGGTGGAGGCACCTCACCGCCGCGGCGGCGGGGGAGGCTCTGCCGCCCCGTGCGGATCCGGCGCAAGGACGGCCGATCCGGTTCCCGCCATCCCCTCCTCACCGCCGCTTCCTCACTGCCCCTCCCCCCTCCTCACCGCTGCGGCGGCGGGTATGGCTCTGCTGCCTCGGGCGGCCCCGCCCCGCGCGGATCTGGCGGTGAGGCGACCGATCCGATGGCGGTGGGCGGCGGGGGCGGCTGATCCGGCAGCGATAGGCAGCCGATCCGGTGGCGGTGTTGACGGGGGCGGTAGGGGCGACGGATCCAGTGCCGGTGCCGGGCTAGGTTTTGGGATTTTTTTTATTTTGATTTTTTTTGTTTGCTGAATTATTTTCGCATGCGGCTGGTATAAGCAACCACATGAGACCCATTTTCGCATGAGCTTGCACCGGCCACATGCAAAAAGCATTTTTTTTAGTAGTGAACAAACTTTATACTTACTCCGTTTCACAATGTAAGTCATTTTAGCATTTCCCACATTCATATTGATATAACAATGTAAGACCTTCTAGTATTTCCTATATTCATATAGGTATATGTCTAGATTCATTAACATCAATATGAATATTGGAAATGCTATAATGACTTATATTGTGAAACGGATAGAGTACAAACACGTATAAAGTTTGTATACGTATACGTATGGATGAAATATACTCCATAAGGTACGGACTAGTCATGTGGGGAGGGCGCGGGACTAGTCACAAAATTGCGACTTCAAGTATTTTAACCGACCAATGCTACACGTACTAATTTTTTCTAACTAAACTTTTACTAACAATCATCTAAACCGTTTGCTTTAAGTAGATGAAAGTTATAAAAAATCTAGATGCACTCATAGCATGACACATCAGTGTTAGTAAGAATTTAATAAGAAATAGTTAGTACATATAGCCTTTTCCATTTTAACCTTTTAACCAGTTGTGATGGTTGACGGACGCAAAATATCATGTTAGGTAAACTGCCCCCAAAAAAGAAAAGGAGTTAGGTAAACTGACCTTTTACCCCTTATACCGGGGGGGGGGGGGGGGGGAAGCAGATATATATAATTAGGTCGATTAGTCATCTCACATCATGCAAATACCGAAAAAGGACAGCAAATGTAATAACTATGACTATGAATGAATAGTATTTCAATAACCACATTACAATAACCACAACTAAGTAGTGGTGCACCATGACATGTCGCAAGTAAAACAAGCTTTCTTAAAAATTATATCAGTACTACTGTCAAAAAAAATTATATCAGTACGGTAGAAACTACTGTAACCTCTTCGGTGCGCATGAAAGGACAGAATCACCTCTTTGGTGCGCATGAAAGAACAGAATCACGGCACAGCAACCAATAGTGTCGAATGCCAAGATGCATCCAAGGGAACAGTGAAAACTGCAGGTGCAGCGTCGTTGGTACCCTGAAATCAAGAGAAGTTAAAATAAATATTATCAATAGTATACCACAAAAATGATGGAAAATGTACAAACCTTTCACCGCTAAGGATTCCATACGCCAACTGTTTGCAGAATGATAAAGCAACCCCGTTGAAAATTTTCCGGTAATGCGGTCTGATTATGTGCCCTACATTTAGTTCACTTTATGTTAGTTCGAATATCACGACAATAAAAAGGAGCATAGTAAAAGGGGAAAAAATGTGTTGGTTCTTTCAAAAGATAATTAGTATGTTTCCAAAAGCATGCTTTTCCTTTTTTCTCATGGAATAAATGAACAAATCTAAGTGTTCAAATCAAATCACAGATCAGCAGACCTGGAAATACTTAATTCATGTGCTACTTCTAACCATGTACTGCATCAACAGAAAGGGCAGGCAGAAGTGTTTACCGAAGGTGGCATAGTTACAGCAAAGTTCTGACACTAAAGGTTCTGACTTGCCAAGGACAAGATGCTCCGTTTTCCTATAACCTTTGGTTGATAAGAGGCCATCACCATCAACAGCAGATACAGATGACCACATCACAGGATGGAAGAATAATCCAGTAGGAAATCTTTGCCTCCTTGCCACCCACATAATTAACTCAGCATAAGGAGTAGAGTGAATTATAGATACTGTGATTTCCAGAAGTATGCAGAGACAGATAACTGCAGTACTCAACATAGAAAAGAATATGTAGAATATAGAGGTTGTGGGTAGGAGAACCAGGACTGGTGTAAACAACAGTGAACCAACTACATGTTGTTCAACTGTATAGTCATAGCTATCTAATCTCTGCCTAAGAGGATTCCATTTGCGGCCTCTGTTCATAATACAAGCATGTTAGCCAAAAGAGAAGTACAAAGAACATATATAATGGAGATTGAACATTTTTTAGATATTTGTGAATATAAATGATGATAAAATGGTCAGAAACTAATTATCATAACAAATAGGTGAACAGTTAAACAGTCGTTGAAAATAACATCAACATGGTCTAAAAGATAATTAAGGAAAACCATTCTGAAGTTTAGAGTGGAAACATAATGGTTCCATCTAACTCCGCTACTGATAGGTAACTGTTATATATTGACAGTCCAAATTTACTATTCTCAGTATCTACCAAATGAAATATGGCTCTGCAGAAGAGTGTGCGTGCGAGGTATTTGACCAAAATCTTAGTACCAGAGCTGTGACAACAACACTAGATTTACAATGAAATGTAACATTCAGTTGTGATTTCAGTAACATTTTCAAAAGCATGTAGCAGGAGCTGGCAAGAGACAGATAAGTTGGATTCCTCAGAGATTACATAGTTGTATTAGCATATTGTTCAGTGTTTATTAGTTTCATGGTTTCTTAAGTGAGATAGCACAGAAAACGCAGTCATTGGCAGACTGATAATAAAAGAAATAATAAACAACCATCCATTGATGACAAGCCCATTGTGTGCTCTTCCCTCCCCTCTACCACAACCAGGTACTGTACATACCAGATAAGACTATCTTTTATGGACCACATCTCCTGAACATACCATTTGCATAAACCCAAATTCCAAACTCAATTTGCTTATGTTATGTTTACTATCTTAACAAGAAAGGTGTCAAGAAATTCCAAATTCATTGGTGAAGAGTATGATCTACCTCCAAGAAGGTGGCTACAAGCCTACAACAATGTTGTGCGCAGCTCACCAACAAAAGAGCGGAGACCAGTAGAAGTCAAAAGAATAATTGCATATGCGTATAAACGTGAATTGATAGCTACTACTTTTAAGCCATTTGAAATTACACACATTCTCTACTAAATTCAATGGTTTAGCTAACTCATATTTATCCGGAATTCAATGATGTTGGAGGCTTCCAGTGGCCTCAACTGATTGCCAGTGATCATGCCTCAAGATAACATTGTCAACTTACTCGGTTTTATTAATCAATCATATAAAATTCATTTGACTAAATATTTGTGTTACAGAGTGTCAATCCACAACAAAAAAAACAAAGCCATGTTTTTTATGTTCCTTGACCTCAAGCACTCAAGTGCATCACTAGGAGGTACAAACTAACCAAACATTTATATTGTTGCTCTACAAGCATGTGTGGATTTACATGGCATGACCATCGAGTTTCAAGTTAGCATAGAGTTTGTTTAAGAATCACAGGGTAAAGCAAATGTAGGCAATCAAATACCTTGATATAACCTACACTGGTATAGGCACGTTTTGGTGCCCTTCTCACCTGGTGAAATCATACGATACCACTACAGTTAGGTTATCTAGATGGGGTAGTGGTAATTATGTCAAATTCATCTTTTTATGGATGCAGATGAGAGTATCACCTTGTATGAGTCAGCTTTGCACGATGCAATTAAGAACTGTCAACTACAGGAGGGAAGAACTGTTGAAAGTACAGGACATAATAACATGAAACTATAGAAAGGGCTACTGAAACTCCAAGAGAAAATATGGCAAACAAGCCACAACCTAAAGAAAGTTGCGTTGGCAATAAGGCCTTTCAAGAATTGAAGTCATTGATGTTCCACTCTCTGGTGAGGGATTAGACTAGATGTAGAAGTGTAGAACATCTAAACTATGCTCAATAATATTGTATCTCCATAGCTCAATGATGTCGTAATAAATAGCTTCCTATTCCAATAGTAAACTTGAAAAACTCAAAGCAACGTTATCTTTTTAATTATTTACATTGGGCACATGAAAATTGTATACATTTGTCTTGAAAAGTACTTTCATAGCATTATGATTTGTACACTTTTACATATATAATAAAAGCAATTAATGGGCAGGGTTTCATTTTCAAGACAATGTGAATACCTAAAACATGTTTCCATGACTGAAGGGAGTTACTTTGTCAAATCATATCTAGAGTTTCGAAATTCATATGTGCACTACGGTATAGAAATTAACTTGTATTAATTCGTGCTGCAACAGAGATGAGCCTGTCAAGTCCTTTATGATTTAAAAGATGCCATCAACAATGAACTCATGATTTTACCTGAAAAGGCGCCATAATGATGCCACTGTCTGAATCTGTCTTGAATATATCAAGGAGATCAACCACTGAAGCAGGGTAACATGCAATGTTGCAAGCTGGATAACATCTATGAAGAATGAAACAGGAACTGTTAAACCAAGAAGGATCCCAGAAAATGCAAGACCCCAAATTATGTGCCTTAGGAAGCCTCCCACAATTGACCAAAGAGTTGAATATATCTGAATTGCATTAAGTGAAATCATGCCTAAAAGCTCTGCCAACTCTGTATTCAGCTTAAAGCCTGCTGGAACACCCATCAGCCACACACAGCCAGATCTCAAAACACTATCGGTCATGTAGTGAACAAGAGCAAAGGTCCAAGAACAAATTATCTCTGTTTTCAACAATAGCACTACTCCAAGGAATAAACCAGTCAAGAGATCCATCACAATATTTGACCACAACGTATGCTTCTGAATTGCTGCTTTATGTGCATATTCAACATTCACAGTAGAGCTACATAGCAAAAGCAAAGTGAAACAAACTGTAGTTGAAGATAAGCTTCTGCTACTCATAAAAAAGAATCAACTATAATTGAAGAGAAGTTTCACATAACTACATTTTGCTTTATCATCACTTAATAACTACAGAGTACTTCCTCCGGTTCCATAATACTTGTCATTTTAGACAAGGACACGGTCTCCAAAAAACCACTTTGACCATTATTGTCTATTACAACATATATAGAAATATCAACAAATATATGATTTTATTAAAGTGTCATTCAAGATTATTCTATACATATAGTTTCCATGTTTGTAAAGTAATATTTTAAGGGCTTGTTTGGATCACAGGATAGGAAAAACACAGCAATAATATAGGATTGCATATGCAAAACGTAGGATTGAAAAACATAGGAATTTGATGGTGTGGAGCGTTCGGAATACAGGAATATATAAACCATAGGAATTTTCCAATCAACAGTAATCTCATAGATTATGGTCTAATTAAGCAATAAAATATTAGTTCCCATCTAGTCACTCCAACGTGATTAGCATCCATCCCGTCTTACCTAATGAAAAAAATGAGGTTTGAGTAGATGTTCAAAATCCTGTGAAATTCCTACGTTTTCACAGGGTTGCTATAGTATTCCTACAAAATTCCTACGCATGATTCATTTGAACCGAATGCATAAACAGTATCAAATTCAAAGGAATCGCTAATCCTACAAAAATCATGTGAAATCTCTCTATTCTTAACAATCCCTAAAATTTATTTATAGTCAAAGTTCTAAAAGTTTGACCTCAGCCTTATCCAAAACGAAAGTATTATGGAACCGGAGGGAGTACTAAATATAATTTCTCCTTCTAATATTGGAAATTATAGAGGTTCTTTACATGACAGCTAACATAGAACAAAATATAGAAGCAATTAGTTTACAATCATAGATTAAAAAATAAGGAACCTAAGTTTTGACTGTGCCACCATGCAACTGCAATATGGAATGCCATATGCCATCCTATCTAGCAACAGTAACTCCATTTGGCATGTCAAGATAATTCACTAAAACAGTATAAAAGAAGCTAATACTTAACTACAGCAGCATCAAAAGTCAAGTTTACCTTAGGGATCTATCTTGCAGGATAATTGGCCAGTAGAGAATATGGCAGCAACGGAGATGCATGTTTTTCCATGAATGCCCAAAAACCTTTTGTAACATGAAGTACTGATATATATTGCTTAAATATTTTTGGAACACTTGAATGAAGATGTAGACGATAGTCGATATTGAAGCCAAAAGTATTCCCACGGAGTGCCATGTTACTTGAACTATCGCAAAAACCCTAAATGAATAGGAAGTAAGAAAGGTGCAAAGCAGTCGTACATCAAATATGATTAAGCAATGGTGCTTACACAGATGCAAAGAGAAAGCGAGCCACAGAATTACTGGTAGCAGCTTCCTGAGCAACTGATAGTCTAGCAGCATTTGAACAATTAAGTCCCAAAATAATTGGATCCTTTGGACAAAGATGTGAAACAGATCAGCCAATTACTAAAATTAAAATGTAACAGCGTATCAAAGCATTCATGCACATACCAAATCAAATTCTAATCGTTTGCATTCTAGATTATTTATCCAATTTGGCTTTCTGAAGGAAGACTTCGATCTGCAAGGTGCATCCTCACCCAGGGAAAAATGGTTTCCACAAGCAGTTGGAACATCATATAGTACGACCTAAATAAATGATACAGCATTTATAAGTAACTCATCACAGTAACAAATCATTACTAGTGAGCAACAAAATTAAAATGGTTCAAGTTATGGTTAACAAATTATGTTCAGAAGTGAGAATTGACTTACATACGTGGCAATGACTAGTCTCAAACTTCTGGTCATCAAGGCACAAATAATGAAGCACAGGGACTTGATTCAGATTGCATTTCAAGCTCTTGCTAGACTTAAAGCACAAGTACACCCTGTTGTGCTCTTTGACTACTGACTTCTTGCAAGCATCCAGAAGACCATCTAAGATGCTACAATCATATTCCCATTTGCTACTGTAGCCGCTTTGGTCTTGGGCTCCACTTTCCAATGATCCACTCGATACAACAGGACTGTTCTGGGTCATATAAAAATGCCCTTTTTGAACAGATTGAGTCCCCAATGGCTGCTGATGTTGTTTACTACAGCATACTTCAAATTCTCTTGGAAGATGCATACAATCCCCCAGAATGGTGAATGCCGCACATTCTTGTAGCCTTGCTGGCATCCTTGTATTTGAGGAAAGGATGACAGTCTAACATGAGAGAAAACACTGATCAAATATGCTACGAAAAGTTACCATGACTAGAGTGCTGTTTATTAGGCTAAATACTACCTTTTGCCATGGACAAATAACTATATTGCAAAATTAATCAACACAAATAAGTATTTTTTTCCCCAAGTGAACACAAATGACATCCTGAAGAACATAAACAGAACTAGATGTGGAGGGACAAACAATGTAGTCAGGAGAGTGTATTGCACACATACCCAGGAGAGACAGTATGGTCAGGAGAGGGTGTTGCCATTTTGCCACAACCCACGAACTGTGGATGTTAATTTGCTGACTTTCTATGTCAGCCATTAGATGAGGTTTGGATGGGTCAGATAAAAAGGGATGCAACAGCCACGTAGAGGGGCACTAGACAGTAGATAACCCCTTCAAGGATTAATGAACTTATTTATGATGGATCTACCTCCAATGTTTCTTTGAATCTAATCCAATCAGCACAAAAGAAGTAGTAAGAGATCGTTTGGGGACGAGCCTCCTACTCGTAGAATGTATTTTCCGACAAGTTTAGATATACTCTTGGAGAGACAATAACATGATCACTTATGGACACAATTATGTGTACTTCTGCTCACCTTATCTCATCCAGCGGTTCTCTCATCAGAAGTTATGAGTAAGCAATTAAAGATGAGTTTCCCTAGATATATTATACTCATAATTATGAAGAATGTGATTTTTATAGTACTCCAACGGGAAGATTGCAGTAACCAAGCAACGGTGGCTGGTATCAAAACATGAGAAACACCCAAGCTGCACGAGATCATAAGAAAGTAAAAATAAGTACACCCAACCATGAGCAGCTAATTAGTACTAAGGGGACGATATCATGTTTCACACACAACAGGGGTGCACCAAACCCATCCAGCATATTGGACCTAAGTTTTCCACATCAGGTGTTGGTGGAATAAAATCTTACTCCCTACAATCATAAATATTTGGATAATACTTAGTCAAACAAACTTTGACCATCAATTTCTTCTCAAATGCTTATATTTTCTTGGAGATTACAAGCTAATTTTAGTATAAAATTGATGGTCAGAGTTTGAAAAGTTTGACTAAATCTTGTCCTAAACGTCAAATATCTAGGAATGGAGGAGGGAGTAACACAAAAGGCTATGAAATCCAAATATTCCGAGTACTTCCAAAAACTGCAGAAGTGTTACAAGAAAACCACAAAATTGTCTTAATCTAACACCAGTCATCATAAACCACACTTGTGGACAACCATCCATCTCAAACATCCTATAATCTGCTCTTTCACACGGTCGATCCTGAGGTTTTGGTGGCCCAGGGCAAAACTTAAATTTATATAGTGCTCATAGTGTGCAACGCTTTTTGTATGCATAAATAAGATAATCTAATGCGCATCCAAAAGCAATATTTATAGAAAAACATCATCAGCATTACATAAAATATTTCTTCGAACATTTCTAGAAGCGAAGATATTGATGATAGTATCGTTATCAATCTCATCTAGCAGTTTCTTATTTTTATGAAAACATCTTTTTTTTGTCAATGCATAAAGTTGCCAACCATATAACAGTTTAATCTAGAATAAACTAAACAATGAAAAAAATCTAGCATATTAGTGATCAAACACATGGATTATAAAACTTAGAAAGCACCTAATTAATTCAAACAAATCTTTTTATTTGCAAATGCTCAAAAGGATTATAGTGCACGTTAATATATTAGAAAAAAAAAAGCAATCAGCAGTACACATCACGATCAGTTAGAAGCCATCACAGCGAAAAGATCAAAAGCCGGGAAGCAGAGGGATAGCACTAGCAGCATTCTTACAGAAAATTTAAATGAGTAGCAGCTGGGCAGATGAATAATGGCAGATCGATACTTGTTTGCTCATCAGGCTCACGGGCCTCCATTAATGCATACTTGTCCACGTTTACAGTGGCAGCGCTGCCTAATCACATAGCTAATCCCGGGATTAGGTGGGGGCCTAAACGTTTTGGGGGCCCAGTGCGGCTGCCCCGCCCTCAGGGCTGGGCCTACTCTTTTCAGAACTAAATGGGTCAATGGACCATCTAAACAAATTTTGAGGGCCATCCTGGTTTTGTGAAACAGCAGCATTTCCTCGAGTAACAATAATTTCTGCCACAGGCAGAATGAGTTGATACTAGAATACGATGTAATATGGGGTGTTGCATACAGGCGCAGAGGGCGATAAAGCAGGGCACAACACGCCAGGCTCAAGTCCTTCTCCAGCTTAGAGATACTCTTTAATTAGTTTTAAAGAGTTAGGATTTGGTAAGAGCTAATTGTCTAGCTTGAGTTAGAGTTTTATTACGATTTGAGTGAGGGTTTGATTAGGATACTATTGTTAGGGCCAGCTCTTCATAAACCGAGCTGACGGCAGTTATTAGGCAAGCAATACAATTAATCAACTTTCTCTACCTCCTAATAACCTTGCCTCCCCAGTGCAGCCCAGACCACGGCACCCCAGCCACACCATCAAGGTCCAGGGCCACATCCTATTACCTCACAACTATAATCCCTACCAAATTCCACCAACCAACATAACTGCCGCGACATAAGGTTATTCCACCTTTGCTAACCAAACATGATAAGGCATTTCAACTACCAAACACAAACACATAGTTTGACCCAGACCAGTGATCGAACCGAACCAGTGAGTCCATCAGTCCACCGGTTTGACCGCTAGTTAATATTTTTTAAAAATGTTTTGGTTTACTCAGAAAGGGTTAAGTAAATTCATTTTACTTTCAAAATCAACATACTTGGCAAGCTGGTTTGGTTGTTGCATGCGCATGGAGAGCTCGGGGGTTCGACTCACCTCCACACACCAGAGAGTGATTTTCAAAAAAAAAAAAACCCTTCTCCCAGTCCAACCACTCCGGTTTTCACCCAGTTCTGTGCAAAACTGGACCATTCAATCGCTTTTTACGGTTCACTGTGTATCCAGTCTTTTATTCAAACCAAACCGGTCTAGTGCTGGTTCTGATTTTTACTGGTTTAAACGCTGGCCCAGTCCGGATTTAATAACTATGCACAAACTTATAGATCACGTGATGCGTAGGGACATTCCAAAATGAATATACCCTTTGATCCCCCGAGATCTTGATTCTCAGGCCCACACCATCTTTGCGGTTTGTAAGCACATATATTCATTGATTCATTCATCATCGCCCTGCCAAATAATTGTTGTTTAACAGCAAGGCAACGAGCATCAAACTGTTCCAAACAGCAATGTTCTGTAGCACCATTGCATACAGCATCATTGAAAGGGGCTTAACAATTGCATATAGCTTTTTGCAATATGAATCGTAATGAAAAGCACAAAACAAAGAAAATGAGCTCCAAATATATCATATATATTTCATAAATGGATTCGCTTAAACTCTAAGTGCTGCTAGTTAAATTTTCAAGTACAAAAGCACCATAAGGCCATACAGATAATAAAGGAAACCTCCAACCACTCTCACAAACAGATGCATCGTACCAAAACAACAAATGGAAGGTAAGTTAGTGTCAGCAGTCCAGTCATTTCCGCAAAATGAAATACTCATATGGTTCTACTTGTGCCTCAATCCCACCACCAGATGAAGAAAATCTTCTTTTAGCAGCTATGAAGACCTTTATTGTGTTCTACGGGCTGCTAAACTTCCAAATAAGGCTGCTAAACCATGAAATACTGTCGCGGCGCATACAGCATCAAACTGTCAAGGTAGACCTATAGGGATAGCATCTGCTGTGATGTTCACTACAAGAACCACAGTCTGCAATTGGCCAAACATGCTTGACCATAAAGTACTAAAAGTTATATACAACTTCCTTTTCCTTTTCTCTTTTGAAGAGAGCGTAAGGATTTCGTTGATCAGATAAGTCATTGCGGACGCACACTCGCTAACAGCTATCAGGATTTCCCCTCCTGGGCCCTAATTACTGAAGGTATAACGATTTTCTTAAAACAATAAAAAGAATTTTGAAGTTGCAATTACTGCATTGATTTAGGGTATTACTTCGACCAGCAAAACATTACTTCAATACAGCAATATATGTCTACTTGAAGTATTGTAACCAAACCAAACATTGCCACACATCCCAACTAAGTTTGAAGGAAATAAATATGGGAAATTTGCATCGCTGACCTGGAGTGCTTCTGGGGTGGGGAAGGACCGCAAGATTTCCTCCTGCGGGAGAGCCGCCGCGACCACAACATCAACGGAGTCCGTGCGGGCGAAGAGCCATCCGAACAGGACGAACCTTTGGGGCGCGGGAAGCGGCTCGGGCTGCAGCCGCCGCTGTGGCCACCATATCCGGCACCACTCCGGGGCCATGGCGGATGCACCTCGGTTCGCATCCTGTAGGGGATTAAAACAACTAAAATCGGCGACAAATCCAACCCAGCCGTGTGGGGCGCACAAGAAACAGGAAAGGATCTTTCCCAAGAGAGGGATTCGATAGACAACCGGGCTAGGGCTTACCATGAAACGAACGCTAGGCCGGGTGAGCCCCCATTTTTTTCCAAGAGGAAGGTGGAGGACCCGAGAGGGCAAACGGCGGGAGGGGCGGATCGGGAACTCCAATCAGCGGTCGGGGAGGAGGATGACGAGGGCGGCAGGTTCCGATATCCTGGCGTCAGCCACCGGAGGTCCGGAGGAGGAGAGGCAACGCCGACCAGATCGGGGACGAGGAGATCGGCGCAGTCAGGGAGTGTGGGGTGGGGGGTCGCGGGCGACGGCGCAGGCCTCGTGGGTTGGGGCTGCGGAAGTGGATCGGTAGGGGAAAAAGTACACCGAACTACCGAAGGTACCAAGACTTGTCATCGAGTTACCAAATCGTCCCCCGCTCCCTTAATTTACAAAACTGTTTACTATATCTCCTTAGGTAATTTTCACTCCGGTTTTGTCCGACGTATCGGCTGAGTTAGCGTGGGGACTTACGTGGGCCCCACATATCAGTGAAACCAATTTCTTTTCCCCACCTCTCTATCCCCTCTCTCCCCTGAATTTTTTTTGTTTATAATTTTTTTTATTAAAAGTTTTACAAAAATAATTTTCCATTTTGAAAATTGACGGAATTAGTCGCCTACCGCCCTCTGGGAGGGCGATTTTTAAAAATCGCCCTCCCAAAGGGCGGCGAAAATGACGTGGCAGACGGCCGTTCGCTCTCGGGCGACGGCCGTCAACGAAATTTGCAGGCGGCCCCCTTGCCGCCCTCCGCGAGGGCGATTTTGTACTGTGCGGGGGGCCGCCTGCAAATGGGCGGCGAGGGGGGGCATGGAATTTTGCAGGCGGCCCCCTTGCCGCCCTGGGGAGGGCGATTTTGTACTGTGGGGGGCCGCCTGCAAATGGGTGGCGAGGGGGCATGGAATTTTGCAGGCGGCCCCCTTGCCGCCCTGGGGGAGGGCGATTTTTGGCCCACCCCCTATAAAGCCCAGTCCCTCCTCTGTGAAATTTCATTATATTCACTAAAAATCAAAAAAAACGAAAGAGAGAGAGGGGATGTTGTTGGACCATCGATGGAAAATGAGGAAAATCAACCAAGGGAGGAGCAGGCCATGGGCATGGCGGATGAGGGGGAGAGAGTCGGTATAATTGTTGATGAAATGGAGAGGGAAGATTCGGATAATGAGCAAGTGGAGGACGACGCATCATCCGATGAGGAAGGTGATGTAATGGCCACTGATTGGGCAAATGAGGACTTCTCTGGACTTGTTATATCAGAGGGTGATCATGTACCCTGGGAGTATAAGGAGAACGAGATAATTGAGGGTGCAAGGTATGCTCATAAGGATGAGATGAAGGAGGCGGTGAAGCATTGGGCAGTTTCATTGCAGAGAGAGTTTAGGGTGGTCAAGTCAACAAATTATGTGTATGAAGTGAGGTGCATGAAGGAAGATTGTCCGTGGCGTGTCCATGCATATAAGGGTAAATGGAATGATTATTGGAAAGTTAGCATTGTGACCGAGCACAAGTGCTACTTACAAGGGGTGGAGAAGTATCACCGAAACATCACTTCAGCTTTTGTGGCAAGTGAGATGTACAGCAGTGTTGTTGGTAACATTGGTTTTGAACCAAAATCAATTATTAGGCACATCGAGAACAAATTCAAGTACACCATAAGCTATGCAAAGGCCTGGAGAGCCAAACAAAAGATCATTGAGATGAGGTATGGCACATTTGAAGCTTCTTATGATAATTTGCCTCGTTTGTTAGCCACAATTGCCCAGAGGAATAATAATACTTACTATGACCTACATACATTTACATCGGTTGATGATCGAACAAAGAGTGTGCTGCAAAGAGCATTTTTCTCATTGGGTGCTTGCATCAATGCTTTTGTGCATTGTCGACCTGTTCTATGCATAGATGGAACTTTTATGACAGGTAAATACCGAGGTCAGATATTGACAGCAATTGGGTGTGATGGGAACAACCAGGTTCTACCTATGGCTTTTGCATTCGTAGAGAGTGAGAACACTGAAAGCTGGTACTGGTTCCTAGAGAGAGTGCACATTGCAGTGGTACGTATGAGGCCCAACGTTTGCCTTATACATGATCGTCATGCGGGTATGTTGCGGGCTATTGACTACTTGAAGAACGGTTGGGATGAGAAGGGACTTCCAGCTAAGTGGCCTGATGTTCGGAGTCGGTGGTGCATGCGTCACATGGGTGCAAATTTCTACAAGCAATTCAAGAACAAGCATCTTATGGAGCTCTTTAAGAGGCTCTGTGCACAGAACCAAGAGAAGAAATTTAATGAGTTGTGGGACAAGTTGGATGAGTTGACAACGAAGCAAACAGATGAGCAATCTCGTAGACCACAAGTTGAAGGTGACGAGCCTCCCATACCTCTTGGTGCATTACATGATGACCCACCAACAATGAGAAGGAGGTCAGGGTCGTCCATCAGAAATTTCACTCAGTGGATTGAGAATGAGCCTAAGGAGAAGTGGTCCCTATTGTTCGACACCGATGGATCTCGGTATGGCATAATGACAACCAATTTGGCAGAGGTGTACAACTGGGTAATGCGAGGAGTTCGGGTACTTCCATTGGTTGCTATTGTTGAATTCATCCTTCACGGCACGCAAGCCTACTTTAGGGATCGATACAGGAAAATTGGTCCGTCCATGGCCGATAACAACATAGTGTTTGGCAACGTAGTGACAAAGTACATGGAAGATAAAATCAAAAAGGCACGGAGACATAGAGTTGTTGCTCAAGGCACACAAGTGCATCAGTATGAAATAATGTGTGTTGATAGGAGCAGGCGTGGTATCTATCGCAAGCAAGCCGTGCAGGAATGTGTCTTGAAGGCGGATGGTGGATGTACCTGCAGTTGTATGAAGCCGAAGCTTCATCACCTTCCTTGCTCACACGTTCTTGCTGCTGCCGGTGATTGTGGCATATCTCCCAATGTGTACGTCTCAAATTATTTCAGGAAAGAAGCAATCTTTCATACATGGAGTGAGGAGATATATGGGTTCGGGATCTCAGGATCTTACACAACGCTGAGTGCCCAAGTTTTTTATATTCCAGATCCATCTAAGTTAAGGGTGAAAAAGGGTCGACGCCAAACTAGACGCATCAGAAATGATATGGATGAGTCAGAAGCAGGTGGGAGGACTTTACGCTGCAGCAAGTGTGATCTGCACGGCCATACTTACAAGAAATGCCCGAAGAATGCGGAAGTTCCAAGCGGCGCAGATGCTAGTCCATCTGGACAGGAAAGTGATGGTAGGCGACCACCTGGTGAAGGAACAACAAGCAGGCGCGCAAGGCCAAGGCGTCGTCGCGCAGCAGGCGATTCCATGGTGTAACAATGCTTTCGATTTAGGAAATGAAATGCTGTTGTGATGTAATGAGTGTTCGGACTAAATACTTCTATCGTGTAATTTCAATTCAATGTTGTTGTAATGAGTACCTCCGACTATTGTTGTACTAGTAGTATTGCGAACTATTCGGTGTTGTATCATAATGTTATCGTGATGACTGTTCGAACTAAACACTTTTGTTTTTTTGTACTCTTGTTTAATATGTGTTAGTAATTCGCTTATGAACATTTATTACTTATGTTGAACTAATTATTTATATGTTTCTGATCAACCTATTTGATGCAGGTATGGCGTACGACACACCGGCGCTGTTGAACCGTGGGATTGACAGGAACCACCGCTCGTTCCTGTCAGCAGTCGAGGGTGCACAGCTCGGCACCTTCCGTCCACGCACGTCGCGCGAGTGGTTGCGTGTCGACCCCCGTCACGTTCCTTGGTACGCGTATGTTCACATTTCAACTTAACTTTGCTTTGTGTTGTACTTATGTCTGAAGTTTGCTCTATACAGGTTGCGTGCGGCAGGCCTTCTACCACTGTGTAGGCTTGTTGAGGCGGCGGCGGACGACCGTGACCCAGCGAAGCGGTGGGATGCAGACCGGTCACTCCTTGCCGCTCTTGTAGACCGCTGGAGACCTGAGACGCACACGTTCCACCTTCCCTGTGGGGAGATGGCTCCGACACTGCAGGACGTGTCGTACCTGCTAGGGGTACCGCTGGCGGGAGCACCAGTTGGTCCCGTGGACGGTGTTGTTGGGTGGAAGGAGGATATCACTGCGCGCTTCGAGCAGGTGATGCGCCTTCCACACCTAGGACCGACCAGCACCCTTCGTCCGTACTCTACAGTCGGGCCTAGCAAGGCTTGGTTGCTCCAGTTCACTGTAAGTAAATAAGATGTTATTATCATACATGCTTATTTGCGACCGGATGAGTGTTTTGTACTAACATTTCATTATTAACTGTAGGCGGACCTTCTGCACCCTGACGCTGATGATTACTCGGTCCGACGCTCCCTTGAGGCGTACCTGTTGTGGTTGTTCGGGTGGGTGATGTTTACTAGCACCCACGGGCACGCTGTGGACTTCCGGCTGGTCCACTACGCACGGTCCATCGCGGATGCTCAGCCACAGGACGTGCCGCAGTGGAGCTGGGGTTCTGCCGTGCTTGCAGCCACGTACCGTGCCCTCTGTGAGGCGTGCACGAAGACTGACGCGGGAGCGATCATCGCTGGCTGCCCTATGTTGCTTCAGCTTTGGGCAGCCGAGAGGTTTGCCATAGGGCGACCAGTGGTGGACAGCGCACCCTACGGGGTTGGTCGCAGCGCGCAGTGGCCTGAGGACGGTCCCACGATGGGGACTTACTGGTGTCGACGTGGGGTTAGTGCAACTTCGCTGCGTTATAAGTTTATCAGTCCTCTTCTTCTTTTTTCCTTCACATAACATGTCTAATTCCGATCATGTTTATTGCAGCGTCGTTACGCTCACGTCCAGGTGAGACGTGGTTACCCAGACTTCGTGTTCGAGTTTGACCGTCTCCAGCCGAGCGACGTCATCTGGGAGCCGTACACAGAAGAGGCCGTCGCTGCGAGAGCACCGCTAGGACTTTCGTCCTTGTGCACACGCGACCAGGCTTACTGGCTCACCATCCTGCCGATGGTGTTCGACATTTTCGTTGAGCCTCACTGCCCGCAGCGTGTGATGAGACAGTTCGGACTGAGGCAGGCGTTTCCGGGCAACGTGCAGCCGACCGTCCCCCCTGCCGACCACTCGTGAGTTCGGATTGTTCATTTCTAATTTTTTATGATAATTACATCATCGAGCCATATAATTTACCTCTCTTCACAGGTTGACTCGACGGGGACAGCTAGCAGGCGCACTTTGGGCTCCACGTGTACAGCAGTACGTTGACGACTGGGTGTTAGCTACAGAGGAGGTGATCAACGAGCTCTTCCCACACACGGAGGAGAACTACCGTGACTACCTTCGCTGGTACCTTCCTCGCACTCGTGCGCGTGTGACCTTCACTCCAGACGCCCCAGAGCCGCACGTTGCCGTTGTCACGGACGCGTATCCCACGCACCGTGACCGAGACTACTTCGTGGCGGTACGTCCAATTTGTATTACTTCCAACAATTATTTCATTTATCTTGCATAATATAGGACAACTACTGAATTTTTTATTTCCATCTTGCATAGGCTGATGCCGCACGGGATATCAGCGCCGATATCACCGCAGTCCAGGTGAGGTTGAACAGAGGTTTGCACTTGACTGACGTTGAGCAGAGGGCGACCTTCGACCGGATGCAGGAGAAGATGCGTGCGGTCATGCGCGTCTTCTCCTGTCGCAGCGCCGTGGACGTCGTACCTCCAGCTGGTCCGGTACACCCACGGCCTCGCGCGCCTACCGTCGGAGCAGGACCTCGTTTGCCTTCGAGCGCCCCTAGCTTCGGAGCAGTGCGACCTACAGCACCGGTTTCGCACGGTACAGTTCAGCCCAGATATTAGTTCATTTTTGTTTCAGCTTTTCCACAAATGTGTCACCATGTTTTAACTGCACGTTTCCTCATCGCAGGACCTCGTCTGCCTTCGAGCGCGTTCGCAGGCACGACCGGCGCTTCCGCGAGCTCCGCAGGGCCGTTCGCCACCTCTTCGGGCGCGTTCGCCAGCTCTTCCTCTCACGGAGCGTCGTTCCCTCGCCCACACGGTACTTTACTTTTTATTACTATTGTTAAATACTTGTACGAATCTGATGGTCATTGTCCAGCAGGATATACAGACGGGATCTTCGGTACTGGGCCCTCTTCGTCTCACGCCGGTAGGACTGGTCCTACTAGCCAGTTCTACGACGACGACTTGCACGGTGCAGACCACCAGGACGTACTAGGCTCCTCTCAGCTTGGAGGAGCTCCAGAGGCGCACACTCAGGAGCAGCCAGAGGTCACACCTGTACAGGCAGGACGGGTTGGCCGTGCCGTACCCCCGGACCGACTCACGTACTCCCAGGGGCACATTAGGGCGCAGGGTAGGAGGGACAGGGGTAAGAGGCCTCGTCAGTAGTGTTCTACCTCTTCAGTCCTTATGTGACCGTTTCTTTTGGCTTACAAACTTGTAAAGCAGTACTACTTTTGCTATTACTACTGCAGTACTACTTGTGTTTGTCTCGTCTACGTAGTTCTTTTCATTCATATGGTGCTTGAACAACTTATGCTCCCACCTGCACACTTTCGGCGCTTCACGGTAGTGCCATATCCAGTAGCGCGCACAGTCCACAACAGCACACATGAAAAGCGGCAGCTCGAGTTATCACTATCAACTTTCGGCGCTGCCTGTTGACATAAAGTGAATCACGCCCACGCGTGATCGTCTTGTCACATCTAATGAATAATGCATCTCATTGAGTTCACATATATTGCAGTGAAAACGACGCTATATAATTGACAATCTGAAGGCAACCTCTTCATATCTTCTTTCCCACTAGCACACCACACACGAAAATGGAAGCCTATTCATTGGTAATACTTAATCTAGATTTGAGATTATGTACAACATTCTTTACTACAATTTTACATTTTGGCAGCAAACCAAATATGATCAAATGCAATTTTACCTTACCAAATATTTGGTAGTGCCAAAACTTGCTTATATTTTGGCACTAACAAAATATTTGTACGGTAACAATCCAAATATGCCCTAAAAAATAATAAAATTGTATTTTACCAGTCTTGGAGATTTTAATCTTGTATAGTTTTCAATATAAAAAGATTTCATAACTATTGATATTTATATAAAAAAAAATATATAGCACAGTACAAAATCGCCCTCCCCCAGGGCGGCAAGGGGGCCGCCTGCAAAATTCCATGCCCCCCTCGCCGCCCATTTGCAGGCGGCCCCCCGCACAGTATAAAACCGCCCTAGCGGAGGGCGGCAAGGGGGCCGCCTGCAAATTTCGCAGACGGCCGTCGCCCGAGAGCGAACGGCCGGTTGCCACGTCATTTTCGCCGCCCTCTCGGAGGGCGATTTTTAAAAATCGCCCTCCCAGAGGGCGGTAGGCGACTATTTCCGTTAATTTTCAAAATGAAAAATTATTTTTGTAAAACTTTTAATAAAAAAAATTATAAATAAAAAAAATTCTCTCTCCCCTCCCCTCCAATCAGATCGCCGGAGAGGGCATGATGCGGGGCAGAGCAGCCACCTGGAGGAGCGAGCGACGGCGCGAGGAGCGGCCATCTGGCGGAGCAGCCGGGCGGCGGGCGGAGCGGCGGCGGCAGCTGTGCCCGCTGCACTGCCCTGCCGAAGGACCAGGCGACGGCGCGAGGAGTGGCCAGCCGACCGGCAGAGCAGGCAAGCGGCAGGCAGGTGCGCTGCGGGAGAGGAAGAGGCTGTGGCGGCAAGGTACACGCCGTCGTCGCCGCGGCGCGTGCGCGAGAGGCGTGTGCTCCTGGCTGTGGAGAGGCCACGGAGGCCGGCGATGTGGATGTTGATTCCAGGACCAGGCTCCTCGGACGGCGGTTGACACCGGCGGGGGTAGGGGCGTCGGCGGCTCCTCGCCTTGTTTCGACCGAGGCGGTGGGATTGCAGGAGATAGAAGACAAGCACTAGTGGGGGGAGGGGCGGATGTGGATGGGGAGCTCGGGGTGGTGGGGAGGACCACGCGCTGCTCACCCGCCGTGAGAACGTCGACGGCCGCGGTGGCGAGGCGAAACTGTAGCGAGCCGCCGGCTGTCCAGTTCATCTCCCTCTCCTGCTCCGGCTGCATCGCCAAGGACGGATGGGAGAAAGGTGCCGACGGAGCAGCACCAACCTTGGAGCTTGTCGCTGATGTCGGCGGCCACGGCTCCAGCGAAGTCGGGGACGTGGTGGAGGGAGGAAGCCGTTGTGTCGACGACGTCAAGGAGCGGGTATGTGCCGCCGCCCAGCTCCTCTCCAGCTACTCGCCGCACGCAGTCGGAGTAGATGCTCCCGCGAAGAAGAGCTGCGGCGCTCGCCGGCGACCTCGTCCTCCGCCTCCTCCTCCGGCCACCTCCGCCGCCCACGGCCTGCCGCCGTCATCGCAGCCGTCGCTGCCTCTCCGCCACTGTGCTCGCTCGCCGACGCCACCTCGCCCTGCCGCCGCCCTCCCATTCTCCCGTGTCTCCGCCGCCGCGTCGTCGCCGCCGCATCGGTGGCCAGCCGTTGGACCTCCTCTCCCCGGCGACCTCCTCCGCACCGTCGGCCAGCCATCGTCAGCTGCCCTGCCCAATCCAGAGAGAAGAGTGAGAGAGAGAGAGAGGACAGCAAAGGAGAGGAAGGGAGAGGCCGGCCTGACGTGGCATACTGACATGTGGGACCCACATGGGTCCCACGCTGACTCAGCCGACACGTAGGACAAAACTGGGGTCAAAATCACCGAGGGACCTAGTTTACACCGGTTTTATAAGTTGGGGATACGTTATATCCGGTTTTGCGGTTAGGGGACGATTTTCTAACTCGATGACAAGTTGAGAGACCTTCGGTGTACCTTTTCCATCGGTAGGGCGCTAGTTGGGCAGTTGGCCGGGCCTAACAAGTTGCTCAGAACCGGTTCGTGTCGTCGTGAAAAGGAAGATTTTTATCCTTAACCCAAATACCAAATACATAGAAAACCAGTGCATCTATAATGTTGTCTTTGCTTTTAGTTGATGTGACACCTACATGATTCCTTTAACTAGTATTCATCTTACGTGACGCTTATGTAGTAGTTTGATAAAAAGATAAAAACTGTAGAGCCCACATGTTAGTTACATCAGCAAAATAATAAATAAATGGTGGGCCCATTGTGGGACCCACATTTCAACCAGCTTCCCACCCTTCTTCACCATCTCCGCCATGCCCTCCAGGTGCCACTCCACGCACTAGCTCGGCCACCTCCTCCGCCATTGCCAACATGCGCACCAGCTGGCCCAGCGATGTCACCAACGGCTTCCCCTTGAGCCGCGCGTCGACATGGCGCAACAACTCGCCCGCGGTGCTGTAGAGCTCTGGGTCGACTTTTCATTTTTAGTAGAAAGATATTTATGAAAAGTTGTATACTTTAATTTGTGCATGTTACATATGCATAGCCATACCCCTATTGTAAAATTTGATGTACACTGCTATTTTGATCGGTTATTTTTTTAGAAGTATTTGATTTAAAATACTAATCCACTCAGTATGTGCTTTCTGCAGCTTGCATAGCGATACTTGTATCATAAATGTGCGATGTAAAAGTGCAAGAAGAAGAAGATCAAACGTTTGCAATCCTGCACTTCGTGTGATTAAGGCAAGATTTAACAGTAGAAACAATATGTCGATTCTAAAAATCGACAATAAAAGAGGTAGCACACAAGATCTGAAAGTGAATGATGCGAAATACAAGGGTTTAGATAATTTTAGGCCCTTTTGATGAGAGATAATACCCTACTCCTATTACTCCTATTTAAAGATTGTGTCCGTCGGGTGCATATTGATCTGAAGAGCTGATAGTGCTTATCTCGCTCTATAGCTATGCTCTTGGAGGGCTCCCTACGCACCTTATATAGGTTGGGGGCAGTGTTACAAGGAGGAAAACCTAACCGGAAACGACATCAGTTTTATAATCTATTACATGGTAGTATTTAACTGGGACTCTATACCCTACCTTGGAATACAAGTCACCATGGTGACTGAGTCCTACTCTATTACATAATCCATAGATCCGGCCCACCTCCTGCCCACCTCCTATCTCAGTCGGATATGTAGGCTGTGTGGCTACACGGTAACCATATTCTCCACAAAATAACTTTTCTAGATCTTTTTTGTCCTTAATATTAAGATGTGATGTGGAACATCGTGAAGCTCCCAAACCCATCCCGAGCTTACAAGCCCTTCACTTGTTAAGATACTGGTATTTGCAATTTGTTATACTATCTAGATGCATGGTTGGATAAGCTGAATGCTAAGTTATTTGTTTCTAGATTTTCAGCAGTGGCGCTCGGGATCTTGAAATACACTAAATCAGAAAATGTTACGGGAGCTCAGCCATACCTTGCCATCGTTTAACTATTGCTGAATCCAGATGATGGCAGAGGAGCTTGCCACCGCGGAGACGTGGTCACTCAACGACGGCGTAGGCAGTCGGCCTGAAGATGCAGCCCCCAGTCGGTGGCGAAGGAGCAGGCCACTGGCCACCATGCATGGGGACGTGATCACTCGGCGGCGGTTAGGCAATCGGCCTAGAGACGCAACCCCCAGACAGTGGCAGAGGTGCCAGCCAGCACAGGGACGAGGTCCCCAACAGCGGCGTAGGCAGCCGGCCTGGAGATGTAGCCCTCAGTAGGTAGCAGAGGAACTAGCCAGCATAGGGACGAGGTCACTCAGTGGCGGCATAGACAGCTGACCTATAGATGTGGCCGATGAGGTCGCCCGGCGACGACGTAGGCAGCTGACCTAGAGACGCAACCCCAAACGGTGGCGGAGGAGCCAGCCAGCACGGGGATGAGGTCGCTCAGCGGCGGCATACGCAGTCAGCCTGGAGATGTAGCCCATAGTCGACGGCAAAGGAACCGACCAGCATGGGGATGAGGTCGACCAATGGCGGCGTAGGTAGCCGGCCTAGAGACATGGCCCCTAGCCGGCGGTGAAGGAGCCAGCCAGCACGGGGACAAGGTCGCCCGGTGGCGGCGTAGGCAACCGACTTGGAGATGTAGCTCCCAGTCGACGCCGGAGCCGAGTAAGGCAACACTCGAAAATGTGCCTCACTCAGCGAAGTGACACCTAAGTAAGACAACTCGGGGGTGTGTCTCACCCAGTGGAGTGGTGGCTGAGTAAGGTAGCCCGCAAGGACATATCTTACTCAGCGGCGTGGTCCAATCCTCAAGCGTAGGAGGGGGCGCGTGTTCTCGAGTTCCTATTATGCACATCCAGATCCGGGCCCTGCGTCATGAACACGTAAAAGGAGTAGTATATTATATAGAAAATATCCACTCGAGAAGAAGAAAAGTATGTTTAAATACATGTAAATATTTGTTTCTCCTCTATCAGAATTAATTTCCCCGAGTAGTTGACTCCTTACGTTTAAGCACTCTATCTCATGCGTATGTGAGGGTGTAGCCATACCGCGTAAGTGTGCAACGAGTGGCGTAGGGCCTGTTTGGGTTCTACCTTGAGAATAACGTTGCCTGGCCTGAGACTAGTCTGAGTCTACCATGGACTTGTTTAGTTGCTTGCCTCACACCGATTTCCTCTCGCCTCGCCTAATACATCGCTCCACGAGATTAGCTTGAGCCAAATTGGTCACCCGAGCTCTAGGCTGCAACTACCATAGATGTTTACCAGCTAATCTCGCTCATGGGCAGCTACATCACCATGGATGTTGCCAGCTAAAGAAGCCACTACCGGAGCATCTCGTGACGGCTTGTTTGGCAACTCGAGGGAAGGGGATTGGGAGTTTACACAAGCGAATTGATGGTGAGATTAAGATGGGAATTTAATTTTTATTCACAGTATCTTGTTTGGTAGAGGTGGTGAAAATTGATAGGGAGTTTAGTTGGAGATTAGGTCATTAATGAAAACGGATGGCTAAGATTTGTTTAGGCAAAGTAAAGGAGGAATTCCCTCCCAATTAGCACCCTCTACCCAGGTATTGAAAAGGAGGGAGTTTCTCTCTCAATTCCCCATCCCCATCCCACCAAATATCCCATGTATCCCAACCAAACAAAGCAGTTAATAGCCTCATCCCTCTAAACTCCCAATCCCTCCTAAAAACTCCCTCCAACCAAACAGGTCGTGAAGTCTCCGACATTGCAACTGCTTGCCGAAGCCCAACGTCTGGCGAAGCCAACATCGAGGCTAGATTCCACACCGTCGTTGTTGCATCGTAGTCTCCGCAGGATCCCTATCTACACGAAGCAGTAGCAGCAGCAGCCGCCACCAAGCAAGGTTGCCTCCGTTGCCTAAGTTGGTTGCAAACTGATGCATGCTAGCACACATCTAGTCAGAATAGCTAGAAGAAATCATCTAATGTTTTGCTAGATGAGTGTAGATTTTGGGATATTGTCAGTGTTATGGATAAGGCATATCCAATAGTCCTGGGTAAAGCTCGGCGGGGCCCATCATATACCAAGTCTTATACGGAATCATGTCTCATATACAGAAGGTATTCTGGATAAGGAAGGAGAAGCAGAGTTCTACGTGAAAACTACAAGGACTATACAGATCATATTCATACTTGTTTCCCTAGTTCTACTTCGATAAGGGGACATCTGTGGGTATAAATACAAGACCCCCTAGGAGGAGAGGGGACACACTATTGGTATTTCTTAACGACATTACTAGAAATATAATTCCCAGCAAAGGCGCATAAATACTCCTGGTATATTGTAGTTACAGAGTTTATCCGCAAGCGCACGGATATACCATTGTAGCTTTTCACCCGAGAGTATTCTAAGGGTATCGTATTTATTTAATCCTGTGGGAAGATCATAGTAGAGGGAATCGTACTAATAATTTATATATTACTTGTAATAATCATAGTCTAAGCAGAGGTTAATATAATCCAAAGGGTAGAATGACACACAAACATGGAGCTACTCATTCTCATACTAAATTATCTAAGCTAAGTGGAAAGAAAATAGAAAAGAATATATTCCTATTCTTCTAGTATACATAATACACATACATTCTAGTTATATGATTAACTAGCTAATATCCTCTATTCGATGCCTTCCTGGTTCCTTACGACAGCCCGCCATGGCCATACAACCGGGACTAAATATGGAGGAGTACCCTTCCTAGGAAATTAACTTAAGATTATATACACGCGCAGAGGAATACCCGTACTGAGTTGTCACCATCAGCGGCCCACCAACCCGCAGCATATAACCCCAAATAATGATATCCGTAATCCAGACACCACGCCTAAACTACCAGATACTACTTTAATAACATCGTCATGACATAGAATAATTGTATAAGCAGATCTGCTTAGCTCCTGTGTAGGTCCAAAGATTAACGAGATGCGGGCGTGCCAGTTAGTTTAATCCTGCACTAACAAGATTTGCAAATAATAGATCAAACAGCCGATCGGCTGACAAGCCGATGGAGTAGTTCTAGCCAATAGTCGATAATAGCCGATGCCGATACCAGCCGATAGCGATAGGGTTTAAGCAATCGGCTATATGTCCAATGTAGATAATGATATAAAGGCAATCAGCTGATGATAATATAATATAGCAATATAATCCAGTAGAAACCAATCGGCTAACAATATGAAATAGTAGAACAAATATTGATCCGAAGGTTAAAACACACATCGGCTAGAGGTCCGATGTCATAAGATCCACAAGATTAGATTAAACAGTGAAACCTTTGTTGCCATCGGCTAAATCCAACTTATATGTATATGCAATCCCTACAAGCCGATGCAACGTCCACATAACTTATCGGCTAGCACCCCGATAAAACATTAGCATGAACCTATCGGCTTAACAAGACTTATATTATCAACTACAATCTAGTAGATCGAACCTAACCGATGCAGCACGAGATTGTATATGATAATCTAATACTCGATGAGCCGATAGATCTGTTGTCACGCCCGGAAATTCACTAGTAATTTCTGAACTTATTTGTGCATAAAATCCTCATCCAGGAATCAGCCAAGGTACACAAACTGACAATTTAATATACAGATTCATCAAATTAACTAAAACGATAAATACTTACTTAAGAGGCACTTAGTCCTCACCAAGAAGAAAACTGCAGCGGAAAATAAAATCTAGCGAAGCTCCGGCTCCACTCCCACAGGCAGCTCAACTGGGGTATAAGCCAAACGTCTTCTCCTTCTGAATCTTTTTTCTTCAACTGAGGTTGATTGATTATTGCAAGGTGAGCATATGACATACTCAGCAAGCCACACAGCAAATATGTAAGTGCACAAGGATACCAAAGGATGGCATAATATAGGCTCATTTGCAAAAGCAGCATTTAGCAAAACATTTAAGAGAAGTAAAACAGTGGAGTAATTAATCAGAAATTTTAATCAACACTGAACAGCACACCCATGCTGCACAGGCCCAACCATTCTGAACAACCATACCCGGCGGAACAGATCTAACTCCAAACCAGGAGCTAAGCAAATTATTACCCAGTATAACATCCATAGTTATGGTGAGAGGTGTGGGACTAATCACGAAAAACATTGCTCAACTCGCCCATAACCGCGGGCACGGCTATTCGAATAGTTTTACTCTGGCCAGAGGTGTACCACTGTACCCACAAGACACAGCCTCAACATCATGTCTACCATGCGTCGCGATACTGGAAAGTACCCGAATAGAGGCTGTGACAATACCCTTTGCACAACACAACTCACCACAGTGCACCATTCCTGGATCATAATCACCCCCTTATAAAACAAGGCATGGACTCCCCAGCGACCCCCGTGGGCTTATCTCCGTCACTTCTCAGTCTGGTGCTCCGCAATGAATCATGTTATACAAAAGGTAAAGCCGTTGCCCACGCTGGCTTGTGGTTGGCACGGTTTATGTTTCACAATAGTAGCTCGTGAACCGGTCCTTAATTGTCATGAGCACGACTCTCAAAACCATGTGCTCACAACCCACCATTATCAAGTTTTAGTTGGCAAGTAATTAATTATCCAATCACGATTGACCATCGTGAGCTACCATTAAATATAACCATAAGTGATAGTGAAACATTAGTTATCCCAATTGTGTGCTAATGTTTCTAAGCATGGCTAAGCAATCATATCTAATATCTAGCTGAACCAATATATAAAGCCCAACTAGTCAAGTTATAATAACCCAAGGTATCAAGGAATAAAGTAATCAAGCACAAAAGGGCTATAACAATGAATAGGTTAATTCCACCCAATGACATTCGAAAATAAATGCAATAGTTGAATAGAAACAATAGCTTTAAATAGGATCAACATGCTCAAAGGGTTGTTTGGGATCTGTGTGACTTGCCTTGCAATAATCTGTCTTCAATTAATCTTCTTGAATACTTCCGGCGCACTCGCGAACCTTCGCAACGACGGAAACGACAAGCTAACACGCAAAACGAAGAAAAAGACTAATAAAAACCAAATAAACAGTACATAAAAAGTAAACAAACATGTAGATCATAATTTTAGATGAATTATGAGACTTGAACGGCCTCATTCTGACTTCAAATGAATTTATTATGAATTTTACAAGATTAAATCTAATTAAAGCCCATTTAAAAAGAATTAAATAAATTTAATTCAATTTATGGACAATTTTAATATGTAGATCTTTATTTTATATAATTTTTGCAACTTGAACCACATTAAACTGAGTTCAAATGAATTAGTTATGAATTTTTAAAGATTAAATCGGATTAAAACACTTATATGGATTTTAATTGAATTATGACGCAATAATGAATTATTTTTGAAAAGGAAAAGGAGGATTATTGCGTCAGCGGCTAGGGTTTGCGGTGAACCGGGTGCACGGCAGCGGTTCACGGAAACGAACGGCCGAGATCAACCCTATCCAAAACGGACGACCGAGATCGATCGGTCCACGATCGGCTCACGGGAGACGGGGATGATGACGTCAGCGACGACGTCACCTCCGGCGGTGGCTCGGCGGCTCGGACGGCTCGGACGGCGCATGCTCGCCGGCGAACGGCGGCTCTACGGCACAAACGGAGGGCACCAAGACGTAGATCACGGCGCGGCGAACTCACCGATGACCAAAACGTCGGCGGAAGACCAACGGACGGCGGCGGCGTCGAGGAAAAGGCGGCGGAGAAGATCGGGTCGACGGCGGCGACGGTGCTCCGGCGGTCTTCGGCGGTGGTGAAGCGGTGGACGAGGACGGCGACGACTTGGCGATCCCGACGGTGGCCTTCTCGAGCGACGACGACGACCGGAACGGCGGCGACGCACGGCTGGAGCGACGGCGGCGACGGCGGCGCTAGGGCACACGGCACTAGGGCGCTACGGACGACGAGAGGCGAAGGCGAATGGGACGGCGGGTAGAGAAGAGCTCGGAGATCCTTTTAAAGGGGCTAGCGAGCGGCGACGGAGGCCCACGGCGACCGGCGGTGAGAAGGAAAGATTAGGGTTCGGGAGGGAGAGAGGAATCCGATTCGACCTCGAATCCACAAGTTTCCAAACCGAAAAAGACGATGATTCCATAAGAGAAAAGGAAGAGGAGATCGAGAAGATCATTTCCCCTCTATCAATTCGGCCGGAGAAGGAAAGGATCGACCGAATTTTGGAAGGAGATGGCGGCGGCGCTCGGCTAGGGTTTCGGGCGGCGGCGGCCGAAGGAGGAAGACGGCTCCGACAAGTGGGGCCCACCTGTCAGCGACAGAGAGAGAGAAGAGCGGCGGCTCGGCGGACTGGGCCGGACTGGGCCGAGGGAAAGAGAGAGAGAGAGTTTTGGGCCGGCTTTCGGCCCAAAGCCAAAAGAAGACTTTTAAAAACCTTTTTCAATTTAAATTATTCATGAAATGCAATTCCATTTATTAAAAATACTTCCTTAGCTCAAATAAATCCCAGAAAAATCTAGGAATTATAGAATTAAGCAAAGTATTTAACAAAATTTTATCTAGCCCAATTTTATATTGAGATTTAACACATTAAAATTAGATCTTCTCTTTTAGGCTTTTAAAATCATTTCTAATAATTCCTTTTAAACAACAATTTATAATTTAAGGATTTTTAAACAAGAAAAGCTCTTAACAATTATAATTAGATCATTAATGATCAAATAATTACTGAACTGTTCTTTGTATTATTTAAGAATTGAGCTCTGAAAAATCCGAGAAAATTTCAGAGAGTATAATTAACCATGGAGAATTTAACAAATATTAAATCCATCCATGCTTTATATTTAGGAAATTTTATTTCCCACATTTAACTTCACTTGTAAATTAAATAACATTTAATATAAATTCTATTATTAATTTATTAAATAATTTATAAATCCTGAAACGAAAATCAGGATGTGACATCTGTGTAATGTGATGGATATAACAAATCTATTTAGAACAACATTATGATTGTAGAGATATATCGGCTAAGACAGGAGATCAGACCTAACCGAGACAGTCCCAACTAAACCGATGCGTCTCAAAACACAATGCAATTAGAGATAGAATTGAGATATCAGGTAGGCAAATATATCAACCAAACCAGAGCGATCCAAGAGATCCAATCGATGCAGCCTTTAACAACACCAACATAGCCGACAGATTCACCAGGGCCCAACAGAACATAGGACTTACCCCTTCGCTGGAGATCGAAAGCCGATGCAGCCCTGCGTCAGGTGCCCAAGTTCTGTCGGAAGATAAGTAAAAACCTCAGGGAAGAGGGTGGCAATGCGCCGAGAGTATTATTGATCGATATATTGATAGATTACAATGACCCTGGGTGTACATATTTATACCCATAGGGAGATACTAGTCCTTGTTGGACAAGAAAGAAACTAAAAAGGAAAAGATAAAGTCCTTATCGGATACTAAACACACTTTCCTAAAGATAAAAGGAAACTAACAAACTATGCCTAATTAATAGATAACTGTCATGTCGCATCCTTCTTGAACTCGAACTCTTCTAGATAAGCTTCCTTTGATTGATCCGACTCCACTAAGAACACGACATCGTGGCGACTTGACTCCCATCGGCTGATTCTAGAACTTTGAAGCCGATACTGACTCTAAACCGATGGTAACTTTGGGCTTACCAAATTTCACTGTTAACAAGAGGTTGACAAGAGGGATCAAGCTAGTGCTATCTTTGATCTCACCGAGTTTGTATTCAAGGAGGAAGACTACCCCGTCGTCGACTACGTGTGGTGTTCCATGCCGCCAAGTCGACAATGACTAGATAGGTTATCCCAAATATTGTACTTGCGTGATTCTGATAAATAATAGCAACATCGGCTTCGGCCAACAGGAATAGGGCTATTACCTAGTAGGTAAGGAGCTTGAACCTGTATAAAAATCCTTGTCTCCATCTCTTTTACCTCAATCTAGCATATACCTTGGTACCAATGATCCCTATACTCTGCAAATACCGTAGTCGCTATCTACTCCATCGACATATATCTTTGACTCTTTTCATGTGTTCCTTTTTCTTTTCCCCTTGTTTCTTTAGATCTTTTTGATTTTTCTCCCTCATTCGGTATATGATTGATTTGTGTAAGAAGCTAGTGGTAGATGAATTTTGGTTGGAGTGCCACAATTTGTATTGGTAATTAATACTTCACTTAGCAGTATAATTATGAAGGCCTAATCGTAATTTTTTAATCAGTCACTAGTGACCAACCAAACAGGCGTTGGCTCCGGCTGCCTGACCAGGCAATATTTATTGCCTTCTCAAATTCTCAAGCACCATGCTTAAGGCAGCAACCAAACAGGCCGGAAGCCCCCGGATGAATGGTGTTAGGTGTGACCTTGACCGTGTAAGTGCGCAACAAGTGGCATATCTCCCGGGCAAATGGTGTTAGTCCTGACCTTGACCATGTGAGTCGTGTGACGAAACAGAGCATCACGGATCAGAGGTTGTACTACTCATGTACTTTTGCAACCGCTATGAGGAAAAACATAATGTGCGGTATGGGTGTTGGTATTTCTTAACGACATTACTAGAAATATAATTCCCAGCAATGGCGCAGAAATACTCCTGGTATATTATGGTTACAGAGTTCATCCGCAAGCGCACGGATATACCATTGTAGCATTTCACCAGAGAGTATTCCAAGGGTATCGTATTTATTTAATCCCGTGAAAAGATTATGGTAGAGAGAACCTGACTAATAATTTATATATTACTTGTAATAATCATAGTCTAAGCAGGGGTTAATATAATTCAAGGGTAGAATGACACACAAGCAGGGAGCTACTCATTTTCATACAAAAATATATAAGCTAAGTGGAAAGAAAAGAGAAAGATAATCTATTCCTATACTTCTAGTATACATAGTCTACATGCATCCTAGTTATCTCTAATACCCTCTATCCGATGCCCTCCTGGTACTTCGAGAAGCCACCCCTGACTAACGAGTTCCTTATGACAGCCCGTCATGACCATACAACCGGGGCTAAATATGGAGGAGTACCCTCCCCAGGAAATTAACTTAGGATTATATACACGCGCGGAGGAATAGCCGTACTGAACTGTCACCATCAGCGGCCCACCTCTCATCCGCAGCCTATAACCCTAAATAATGATATCCCGTAATCTAGACACCACACCTAAACTATCAGATACTACTCTAATATCATCGTCATGACATAGAGTAATTGCATAGGCAAACATTATACCCGCACCAAAGCATTTCCTAGATAAGCTAGTAGTATATTCAGTATAACATGAACATAATGTAAAGTTGGCATACCATAAATGTATAAAGAAGATTATTCTAAATAAAGTAAAAAAGCTTACAAAAGAGAAAATGAAAGCTACTAGAGCCATATCCGAACTCTTCCGAGGGCTTTCGGACTCCGATTTCTACTCTATTCCTATTCCACTAGCTTGATAACACTAAACTAAACTTGAGAGAATATGAGAAAGCTTTGCTTGAGGTGTGTGAAGAGAGTGAGGAGGTGAAGTCCTTTTATAGCTGCTAATGACGGTTGTGGCAGTTGGAAATGTCCTAACTACCCTGCAACTGTCATTGGGGATGAATCCTGGACGTCCACGCAAAACCCCAGGATGGACGGCGCTGATGGCGGTTCGGCCGAACCCCGAACCAGGGGCTGGGCCAAACCAGTCCATCCTCGGCTGGCGGCCTCCTCCACTGCTTCTCTCTGTAGACTTGTAAATTTTGGCCCAATTCATCATGTCAATTCTGAGTTCTTGGCCCATTCATACATAAATCTGATTCCCAACATTGTCCGATTGATTTATCGTCTAAGTTGATGTCGATTCTCCTCCACTTTATGGTTATTATCTGTAAAAGGTTAGTAAACCAAATATTAGTGGATTATTATTATTATTATTATAACATAAATATGTATTGCAAGCATAACTAGTTCTCCTCTATTTTGGTAATATTGATGGTCGAAACTGATTGCTAATGACTATCAACAAAACCCCCCAAGCTCAACCTTTGCTCGTCCCGAGTAAAGGACGAATAGGGAACAAAGACTTGGTTGTTGATCAGGAGTTTCTACTATGCTATATATCTCAAAGGTACAGGTGCAAGGTATATGTACTCTCTCTCAAATTAAATAATCTTTGGCACGGTGGCTTACCCTTATCCCTGATTCCGATGAGACACTGCTTTTCCTTGCCTTGGGTGGTTGAAAGACAGAACAACAATTAGAGCACCAATCACCCAATCGTTATTCAACTTTTATTCCGGAAGTTTTCAAATAATATTGCAAAAGAAATCCAAGTTCCTCATATGATTCACTCAGTTTCTCCAAGTGTATCAAGATGAATTCCTCACCATTTTTTTGCCTTTTTGATTTCTACTCTAAGGTTTTATATGTGGAGCTCGGTAGGGATCAAACATGGCATACTTGCATTCACATTTATTACTAAGTCAAAAACTCAGACTAAAGCAGATGAGTAAACATATTCAAGATCAAGATCGTGCAAAGTGTGTGTGCGATAAATGGTGGATAAGGCACATGAAGGAAAATGCAGAAAATGCTTCGCCTTTGTGCTTACTCTCTTCTCCCAAAAATCCTTCTTTTATTAATTAGGAGTGGGTATGGCTACTTTTTCAATATCATGCTCATGCTTGTGAGAGCATAACTTTATAAATAAATAAATAAATAAATAAATATAGGAAGGCACTAATCTACACCTCCCCCTTAGAATAACTATTCTATACCCCCTACCAACTCCCAGCCCACCTCAACCCATCCTACCTGCGCTCCACCCTACTCGTCCAGATCCCATCCTGCGCCCTCCCCCTTCTCTTCCCGCGCGCCACTCCCTCATCCTCCTTCCTCTCTCGTCCCGCCCCTCCCTCCCACCTCCTGTTTTTTTCTTCATCTCTCTCTGGCGCCCTCTCTCCTCTCTCCCTTTCTTCGATCTCTCTCCCGACGCCCTATCTCTTGCGCCCTCTCCCCTCCCTCTGATTTTTCTCGCGCCCTCCTCTCCCCTCCAATCTGATTTTTATCGCCCTCTCCTCTTCTTCTCGCGCCCCTCTCCCCTCCTATGATTTTTCTCCCTCCCCTCTTCCTCTGATTTTTCTTATCATACATGCCATCTCTCCCTCTGGTTTTTTTCTCACCTTGTAGAGAAATTTAAAAATTAAAAGTGACAAAACCAAGACTGCCCTCTCCTCTTCTTCTCGCGCCCCTCTCCCCTTCTATGATTTTTCTCGCTCCCCTCTTCCTCTGATTTTTATCATCAGACATGCCATCTCTCCCTCTGATTTTTTTTCTCACCTTGTAGAGAAAATTAAAAATTAAAAGTGACAAAACCAAGACTTGAACACTTGACCTCATGGTTTATAGATTGCTCTATTAACCAATTCACCCTATAACATCTAGTGATTAGAGTTTATTGTTTCAGTTTTAGATATCTCTATTTAAACTTTGTGAGAGAAAAACTTATAATTTGTTACTGTAAAAATGCAGTAACACTATTGTAAAAGTACAGTAACACGTCGCGTTACTGCAAAATATATACGTTGTTACTGCAGTTCTAACTGTAATATCCTATGAAAATTGTAGTAACACGGAACAGTAACGATACTTCTACGGTACTAACATATGTTGTTACTACGGGATAATAATCTTGTTACTACAATATGGTTGCCTTGTTACTGCGCAATTCTTGCGAGACAAGGACAACAAAGAGGTGGGCGTGGGGGGAAGTGAGCAACACAAAGATACAAAATAGCAAAAGCTAAGTACAAGTGAACTTTTAAAACTTTAATCTTTAAACAATGATATCTCTCTTACCACATATTATATTTTTGAACCGTTTTCACCATAATGCTTTAAAAAAGGAGCTCTATAAAAATAGATCCATCATCACTATATTTTGACAAAGTTGTAATGTTGTTACTGCGAGGAAGTAGTCCTGTTACTGCACAATGGTCGTCTTGTTACTGTGGAATTCCTGCGAGACGAGTACAACAAAGAGGAGGACGTGGTGGGGAGAGAGTGGGCGGGTTTGACCGGCGGGGGGCGCTTTGAATGCCCTTTGACCGAGGTGGGAGGGGGGGTTTGGACCCCCTAGGAAGGGTGGGGAAGGTGGGGTTGGCCTATGGGAGGGGGGATGTAGAATAGTTATTCTAGGGGAGGGGTGTAGAATAGATTTGCTATATATATATATATATATATATATTTCATAACCATGCCTTTCCCTCCTTCTTTCTTTTTTTTTCAGAAATGATTTTCTTTTTTAGGAGAAGAAAGCTCATGATAGCATGGAGAATTTATTTTGGTAGTAGTATGAAAATGGAATGAAATGGAATATTGCTAGCTCCTAGTGTAGGAGTTTAGCATGTGCATATATGTGGGTGTATGATCTTGATCATAGAGCATGAGAATTATCTACACAAGTTACAAGAATTTGACAAAGTTCAATGGAATGGCAAGTAACCAAAATGTATATGGTTCAATTATGATGCCATATTTTTGGCTCTAGTAGGAATTTATATCAAATGAGGAACTTTCAAATTCATCATTTTGAAAAACAAATTGTTGACGGTCATTATCGATCAGTTTCGACCGTCAATATTACCAAAATAGAGGAGAGCTAGTGATGCTTGCAATGCATATATCTGTTAGAATAATAATATTCCACTAGTGTTAGGATACTAACCTTTCTGCAGAGAATGACAATAAAGTGGAGGAGAATAGACATCAACTCAGACGATAAATCAATCGGACGATGTCGAGAACTAGACTTATGTATGAATGGGCCAAGAACTCAGAATTGACACGATGAATTGGGCCAAAATTCATAAGTCTACAAAGTGAAGCAATAGAGAAGGCCGCCAGCCGAAGATGGGCCAGGAAGGCCCAGCCCATGGTTCGGCCGAACCTGAACCCATCCTGGCACCGTTGGATGTAGGGTTCGGCGTGGACGTCCAGGATTGCATCCCAATGACGGTTGGAGGGCACTTCAGACAATTCCCCTTCAACAACCGTCATAACTACCTCTATATAAGGACTTCACCTTCTCACTTCACTCACACACCTCAAGCAAGAGCTCTCTCATTTCTCTCAAGTTTAGTTTAGTAGTATCTAGCTGGTGGAATAGAAATAGAATAGGAGTCAGGAGCCCGGAAGCCTTCGGAAGAGTTCGGGTATGGCTTTAGCAGCTTTTCTCTTCTCTTTTGTAAGCTTTGTACTTTTATTAGAATACTCTTCTTTATACATTTATGGTATTGAAATACTTTCCGAGTATATGAATACCTACTTTGCATTATGTTCATGTTATACTGAATATACGGCTAGCTTATCTGGGAGATGCTTTGGTGCGGGTATAATGTTTGCTTATGCAATTACTCTATGTCATGACAATGATATTAGAGTAGTATCTGTAGTTTAGACGTGGTGTCTAGATTACGGGATATCATTATTTGGGGTTATATATTGCGGATGAGAGGTGGGCCGCTGATGGTGACAGCTCAGTACGGGTATTCATCCACGCCGGTATATAATCCTAAGTTAATTTCCAGGGGAGGGTATTCCTTCGTATTTAGCCCCGGTTGTATGGTCATGACGGGCTGTCGTAAGGAACGCCGGTATATAAGACCATGCCGCAGGAATACTGCGACACACTGTTGCTGCCGTTTCCCCAACGGATGAGGAAACCGTCAGTGGACGAGCAGTTCGCTCGTTTTGTTGAAGTGTTCCAGAAGATCCACATCAATGTGCCGTTGTTGGATGCTATGCAAGTGCCGACATATACCTGTTATCTTAAAGACATACTCAACAACAAGAGACCGCTCCCAACCATGGAGGTGGTCAAGCTGACGGAACACTACAGCAACCTGATACTCCACAAACTCCTAGAAAAGAAGAATGATCCGGGGTGTCCTACGATCAGCTGCTCGATCGGGGCACAACAATTCGACCAGGCCTTATGTGACCTTGGAGCCAGCGTCAGCGTTATGCCAAAAAACGTCTTCGACAAGCTCAACTTCACGGTGTTGGTACCGACAACGATGCGCCTCCAACTGGCTGACTCGTCAGTCCGTTACCCGGCGGGGATAGCGGAGGATGTGCCATTAAAAAACGAGATTTGTTCATCCCGGTTGACTTCGTGGTACTAGACATGGACACAGGGAAGGAAACGCCGCTTATCCTTGGGCGTCCGTTCCTTAGCACCGCAGGAGGCAACATTGACGTGGGAACGGGGAGTATCAGTTTCCATATCAACTGGAAGGAGGAAAATTTTGAGTTTCAAAAGGATGGAACAATGCTCCATGGTCAGAATAAAGTACGGGCTGAACCCACAGAATATTCAAGTGGTCGAAGTGGAGCCACCCAAAACGGACAGCCTGGTGAAATTCATGCAGAATTTCCTGGAGAAGGAAACAACGATGCCTAGGAACCGTTATTGGAAAACGCCAGTAAAATCACCTGTACCGGCTAAGAAGTTATAGCAGCCGGCTCAGAAGAAGCCGTCCTCCGCACCAAAATTGGTTTGTATCCACATATTTGTTTTCAACAACTTGAATTTTTTTGCATCATCACATGTTTGAATTTCAAATCTGCATTTCGGATTTTTTTTGAATTTTGAGGAAATTCTTGAAATGAATTCTTCAGAGCAAACCAAAATAAAATTTTCAACGAAAATTCACTGTGCCACGACCACATTGACCGTTGGAATCCAACGGCCGAAAGTGGGGCCGGTTGGGCCCACCAGGGGTTCGGCCAAACACCCTGCTTTGGCCGAACCGGCCAGGCCAACGGTCGGCTGCCTCGTCCTTTGAGGCAACAACTAGTGGGCCCCACAGGTCAGTTTTGACCGTTGTGGGTGCACTACTTAAGCCAACCGGCCGGGAGAGGGAACTTCACCCCATTTCAACACATTTTCGTTCTCTCTCCAAAGTTTGCTCTCAAGGTCATTCAAGCTTTGACAGTTTCCCTCAAATTCAAATCTTTAGTTGCATATATACAAGTTGCTTTGGTGAAACTAACCGGCGGGTGAAACTCTTGTCATTTCTAACCCCTGCCGAGTTAGTCCGTTCTTGCTTCATTGTGCAGAATGAGGAGGCGACTGTCTCGTCTGTTCAAGGGGTCCGACTCTTCATCAAGTCATCATGACGAGTCTAGTACTCGTTCATCAGCTGATGTCTCGATGGAAGACGCCGAAGCTCCGCGACAACTCCTGAACGACACTGACCTTGACCTTGTCAGTGATTGGGAGAGACAAGCCTACTACATGCTGAGCGACCAGGAGTATGCTCACACGCGAGAATACTCACCGGAGTTGCTGAAAAAGATAGGTATGGATGTTGAATTTCGTTCTATTTGGAAAGCTGTTGGTTGGCAGAGATTTGCTGTGGTAGATGAGCCTGGTTCTCGTTTGCTTACTTTGCAATTTCTATGCACTTTGAAAGAAATAGAAGATGGTATTTCTTTTCACTTTTTCCGTAAGGAGTTCGCACTCACATGGAAAGGCTTGAGTACACTTCTTGGCTTTCACGATTCCTGTAAGATCGATCTCCAGAATGGAATTTCTGGGTTCGAGAAAAATAGGTTTTGGGAAGATATTTCTGGTGCTCCATTTTGCAAGAAACCTAGAACGAATGATATCCATAATCCTACACTTTGAGATATTCAACATAATAGCAACTCCTGATCAACAGCCGATGCCTCACCACACTGAGCTAAGAATCGGCTAATGTGCTCATAAGTTGACACACCATCTTGTCCCGAAAATTTGGAGAAGTCCGGAACTTTGAACCGATTGGGAAGAGGAACTCTCTCAAACCACTCAGGGTAAGGCTGCCGATACAAGCTTCCAGTCTCTTTTGGTTTAAGCCCAAACTGTTCCCTCATTACGTCAGCAATCACATCGGCCCACGGTCGTTGCTGAGCTACCCCTTGTGACTGTTGCTGCATGGGCTCGAACTGACCATATTGAGGCGCAAGTTGAGGTTGAGCCAATCCCCTTGGCTGATATTGGGTTTGCAGGGAAGGAGGCTGATATTGGTAATTCAAGTTACCCCCTTGGTAATTATGAAGGTTCGGCTGGATATTACGTACCAAATGCTCAGGAACAACTTGAGTATTACTGTGCCATCCGGCTGTACGTGGTGAACCAAGTGTTCTGGGACAACTTGATTTACAAATTGTTGCACAGGCTGACCACTAGGCGTTGCAAACCCGGCCGATGCACCTATTGAACCTTGGCGCTGGATCGGCTGAACGATTTGCTGTCTTAACGGCGTTTGCTGAATCGGCTGCAGAGGCTGCTGCCTTGGTGGTGTTTGCTGAACTGGTTGCATGACCTGTTGCTGGATTGGTTGCACAACCTGCTGAATTGGGGGTGTCTGCCGAATCGGCTGCTGCTGTATTGGATCAACAATAGGTTGAGGCGGCAGAAATGTGGCAGCAACCTGATCTTGGGTCAGCCGATTCGCAACCTGCCCGCTATGCTGTGGCTACTCTCTCATTAACAACCGAGGGTTCACTGGCTGGCCTGGCACCATTGCTGACGGAACAGGTAGGGGAGTTGACGCCAGTGCTGCCGGCTGAGATGTTGGTGCAACAGAAGGAACCGCCTGAGTTGATGGCTGAACATCGGTAATCAAAGACCGATAATTTGGAAAGACACCTCCTTGCAAATAAACCGGGCCTGCAGCCTGATGCTCAGCTATTGAACCATCGGCTATGGACTTCATCATGTTTGATAAGGTATTGACTAACACCCCAGATTGATTGATCAAAGCATGATGCACAGCGTAGTCAACCCGATCTTGGAAATTACTGAAAAAATCTTGTGCCGTATCACTATTCTGATTAAGATTTCCTCCTTGCAACCCCAGGGCACCATCACCTTGAACTCCATGAACCCCGTCACCTTGCACTCCATGGACTCCTTGAGAATTGTCACCTTGATTTCCTAGAGAGATGTCGGTAGCACTTTCGTTACTCAGTTGAGCCGAGCCGTCTGGAGCTTGTTTCCCATCTCCATTCTTAGAAGAACTAGTCCCTGGATCATCAGCAACCAATTTTATTTTGTACTTCTGAACAAGTGTCCCCTTGCGGGTCTGCATGAATGAGTTCAAGAACTGATCCCATGCTTGCTGCAACATTGCTTCAAACTCTTTCTTCTGCTCAGGTGTGAATTTTTCTAGATCGATCGGTACGACGTTTCCTTCATTGACGTCAATCAACCCTAATTTCAGCATCTTTTCCTTAATAGAGCCTGGGCTAGTTGGGGATGGTGGTGGTTTCTCGGCCATGAGGAAGAATTGTTGGATGACTTCTTAAAGGTCCCACCGGGCATGCCAAAAGCGTGTTGATAGAAAACACGAGGCCTGGGAGATCTGCTTAACTCCAGTGCAGGTCCAAAGCTCGCCTTCGAATGTATGAGCGTGCCAGTTGATTTGATCCTGTAATCAACAAGAAATAGAAGCAAAGAAACCGCAGTTAAATCTATAAATTATAGCCGATCGGCTAGGTGCCGATGACATATCATTTATCTTTGAGCCGATGTCGTATATGCATCGATCGGCAGTCATTAATAAATAAGAAATGACTGAATCTACTCGATAGGCTGCAGATATTACCAATATATAATCTTTATATCGATATATACTTAAATCAAGTGATTGGGATAGATCGGTCGCCATGCTGAGATAGTATAAATCACTTAGATCGAAATATATATTAATAATGAGACTATATACGTTCATAGCATAGCCAATCAGATAGATCTAGCATGTATCGGCTAATACTCCGATACTACTCTATATTACTATATTAAAGCAAGTAGAATATACTAAACATAAGCCTAATATACTTAAATGCAGCAAAATCTTAACGTAAAGGGCAGATTTAACATGTCAATCAAGCATATAGGATAAAAAGTAGTTAAATCAGGTAAGATCGGCTGAAACTCCGATACTACCCTAATCAGCAACCAAGAAGCGGGCAAGAGATTAAGATTCTAATCACGACTCATAAGGTCAAACTTAACTGATGCAGCTGTAAGTATGAAAAGAAGGACAATATCTAGACAGTAAAGCCGTTGGATGTGTCATAGAGTGGTAGATATCCTATATAATCTAAGTCAACATCGGTATTTAACCTAATCGGCTGCCTTCTATTGACGGATATTAGCCGATTGTAGATTGGATATCGATATTGCCAAGGATTATGTAGGATATATGATAACTCGACGAATTACATAAACAAGATTAGAGTGTCATAAAGATGGAAGAACTAATCCCGAGAACGCAAGCCGTCATAACAAGTTTTACCTCTTGTTGAAGATCGAAACCGATGCAGCTCAACCCGAAAGCAAGAACTCGTCGAAATAAAACTAAAGCAAAAAAGGTGGCGATGCGCCGAGATTGTATTGAACGTGTGTGTTAAAAGTTATATAGGGCTCAGGTCTATTTATACCTGAAAATTACAAGATATGTCCATAACGGACACGACAACTATCTTTAACAAACTCTAAGATACCATAAGTCTTTGCGGCAGATTTTTGCCCAAGCATATCTCTAAGGAAATTACATAAAACATCCTAATTAATAGATACAATTGCCTTCTCAGGACTCTATCCATGTGCGGCAATCACCTTGAAGCACCTCAATTCAACCCGATGTCATACATCAAGTTGCATTATCGGAATCGGCTGCATCGGCTTACCTAGCCCTACTCAGACCCAGCCGATCCTAATCGTAGCCGATCTGGACTCCAGCCGATTCCTTCTCTGTTTCCGAACTCGATCTCCGCCTCCGACTTTGCTTCGATCTAATCTTCTTTCCCGATGCCGATATTACCGGATGATGAGCTTTATTATCGGACGATTGATGGAGTGTTACTTAAGTGTTTGGGTGCCGATCAGGCTAAAGTTGCAATCGGCGAAGTTTATGAAGGAATTTGTGGTACTCATCAATCGGCTCATAAGATGAAGTGGTTACTTCGGCGTGCAGGGTATTTTTGGCTGACAATGCTGGAGGATTGTTTCAGATATTATAGGGGGTGTCAAGATTGTCAGAAGTTTGGGGCAATTCAGCGAGCTCCGGCATCGGCTATGAATCCTATTATTAAGCCATGGCCATTCCGAGGTTGGGGAATTGATATGATCGGTATGATAAACCCACCATCGAGTAAAGGACATAAGTTTATATTGGTGGCGACTGATTATTTCACCAAGTGGGTGGAGGCGATTCCTTTGAAGAAAGTTGATTCTGGGGATGCAATTCAATTCGTTCAAGAACATATAATCTACCGATTTGGTATTCCTCAAACTATTACAACTGATCAGGGGTCAATCTTTGTGTCTGACGAGTTTGTTCAGTTTGCCGATAGCATGGGTATCAAATTATTGAATTCTTCACCTTATTATGCACAAGCTAATGGGCAAGCCGAGGTGTCTAATAAAAGTTTGATCAAATTGATTAAGCGGAAAATTTCTGATTATACTCGGCAATGGCATACTCGGTTGGCCGAAGCGTTGTGGTCTTATGGGATGGCTTGTCATGGATCGATCCAAGTCCCTCCTTACAAACTTGTTTATGGGCATGAGGCTGTTTTGCCGTGGGAGGTTAGAATCGGCTCTCGAAGAACGGAAATACAAAACGATTTAACAGTTGATGAGTATTACAACCTTATGGCCGATGAGAGGGAGGATCTGGTTCAGACACGATTGCGAGCCCTTGCAAAGGTTACCAAGGATAAGGAACATATTGCTCGGCATTATAATAAGAAAGTGGTACCTAAGGATTTTTCGGAAGGAGAACTTGTCTGGAAATTGATTTTGCTGATTGGTACTCGTGATAGTAAATTCGTCAAGTGGTCGCCGAATTGGGAAGGACCGTTCCAAATTTATAAGGTTGTGTCCAAGGGAGCATATATGTTGCAAGGGCTTGAAGTCTATGGGCGAGCGCTCAATGGCAAGTATTTGAAGAAATATTACCCAAGTGTTTGGGTTAACGCATGATCGGCTAGTATTGCCGATGCATGACAGCCGATGGGTTTGCATCGCCTTGAGATGGCCGATATGGTTATATCGCCCTTAGTTGTTTTTCATGGTGTACTCGGTTGTGATTTGCCGATGTACAATGGCCGATATTGTTATATCGCCCTTAGTTGTTTTATAATTTTATCAATGCTTTTGTCATTGTAAAATTAGGGGGGCACATACATTTCAAAATGTAATGCAAATTTTTGAGACCTATTACTCAAAAGTTATTGAGACAAGTATCGCTGGATAGCCAAAATAGCCCTTTGCCTGATTTGTTTTACTTCTTCTATAGCTTGGGCATCTTGAGCATCCGTTCCAGAGATGACTTTCAGAGACTTGGTTAGGTCAGCAACATTCTTGATAGCCGATTTGAGCCTTGCTTTTTGTTCTTCAATTGATTTTGGGAGATCGGCTAGCTTTTTGTGTTCTATATCTAGCTCGGCATTGCATTCTTCAAGTTGCGTTGAGCCGATCAATATTGGATTTGATCGGACCTTCAGATAGCTGATCAAGTTTGGTTTTTTCTTCATGCACAAGCTGCCGATTAGCTTGGATTGTGGCCTCAATCTCTTTACGATCACGACGTTCGGCTAGTCTTAGCTTGGCTTTTTCCAGCTTGAACTGATGTTGCTCGAGATAAGCGGCTGGAGTTAGGACATCGGCCAAATCTTCTGGAATCAGAGCTTGAACTTCATGCAGCCGCGTCCTAATTGACCCACACAACTACCAAACTGTCTAAAGAAGAGGCTTCTAGCCGATGAGAGATGTCTTCAAGTGTTTTTCTCACATCATCGGATAGGGGAGCTAGGGCTTTGCTTGAAGTGTCTTCTTCTGCTTCATCAAGGTAATCTCTGATGTCAAAAGAGAAGAGATCGGCTAGAGCCTGCAGAGACGATTTTGGAAAGAATAAGAGCTGGGTAGATTATAGCTGATCTAATTGTTGAGACAAAGGGAAACTTACTGGGATAGCAGGAGCAGCTGGTTGTTCTTCCTCTTCAACGTGATGACTCCCCACAGCCGATGGAGTCTGAGCACTTGACGATTGCTGTACAGGAGGAGAAGGAGGAGGAGGCTGTGAAATAGACAAGTGTTATATAGAATCGGTTGAGATTGATTAAGTAAAAGAATTAAGGACATCTTACTGGTGGAGCCGATTTAACAATTGTTGCTGCTATTTTTTTCTTCACAGCAGTTTTCTTCTTCTGCAACCATAAAGTCTATGGGTAATTAGCCGAAGAGTGAGGTAATTTCAGAAGAAGTCAGAGAGAGGTACTTACTCTTGTAAAATGAACGGGGGCAGAAGGAGTTGGAGGCGTTTGCTTGGGTGAAGCCGATGGTGTTCTTTTTGTGTCACTCATTTCAGCTACAGCTTGGTCAACATCTTCACCAATTTCCTCTTCATCTAAAGTGTCACACCCTGAAAAAATTTAAAATATATAAATTGATGTTTAAATGGAATTTCTAGAATTTATTTTAAAAGCCTAGAAGAGAAGATCTAATTTTAATAAATAAATTCCAATATAAAATGGGGCTAGATAAAATTTCATTAAATACTTTGCTTAATTCTATAATTCCTAGATTTTACTGGGATTTATTTGAGCTAAGAAAGTATTTTTAATAAATGGAATTGCATTTAAGAAATAATTTAAATTGAAAAGGTTTTAAAAAGTCTTCTTTTGGCTTTGGGCCGAAAGTCGGCCCAAAACCGCCTTCTCTCTCTCCTCGGCCCAGCCGGCCTAGTCCGCAGCCGCCCGCGCGCGCGCGCCCTCGCTGCCGCTGACAGGTGGGTCCCACCTGTCAGACCCTTCGTCCTCCTCGTGCCGCCGCCGCCCGAAACCCTAGCGCGCCGCCGCCGCCGTTTCCTTCCAAATTCGGCCGTGCCTTTCCGATTCCGGTGAAATTGATAGGGGGGAAATGATCTCCGGGATCTCCTCTACCTTTTCTCCTTTGGAATCATCGGCTAAATTGCTCTGGAAAGAGTTGGATTCGAGTTTGTCTCGGATTCGTTCTTCCCGATCTTTCCTTCTTCGTCGCCGGCCGCCGTGGGCCTTCGCCTTCGCCTCCGAGCCCCTTTAAAAGTCTCCCCGGTGTCTCCTCTACCCGCCGCGACCCTTGCCTTCGCCTCTCGTCGCCGGAAGAGCCCTAGCGCCGTGAGCCCTAGCTTCGCCGTCGCCGCCGCCGCTCCAGCCGTGCTCCGCCGTCGTTCCAGCCGTCGTCGTCGCTCGGGAAGGCCACCGTTGTGCTCGCCAAGTCGCCGCCGTCCTCGTCCGCCCCTTCGCTGCCGCCGAAGACCGCCGGAGCACCCTCGTCACTGTCGACCCGAAGTTTGCCGCCGCTTTCTCCTCGTCGCCGTCGCCATCCGTTGGTCTTCCGCCGCTCTTTTGGTCACCGGTGAGTTCGCCGTGCCGTCCGCTACCCGTTGGTGCCCTCCGTTCGTGCCGTAGTGCCGCCGTTCGCCGGCGAGCGTGCGCCGCCCGAGCCGTCCCAGCCGCCGAGCCGCCGCCGCCGGGGTGACGTCATCGCTGACGCCATCGGGACCGTTTGCCGTGAGCCGCCGTGGACCCGATCGATCTCGACCGTCCGATTTGGATTGGTTTGATCTCGGCCGTCCGATCGCGTGAACCGCCGCCCGTGCGCCCGGTCCACCGAAACCCTAGCCCGCTGACGCAATAAACCTTCTTTTCCTTTTCAAAAATAATTCATTATTGCGTCATAATTCAATTTAAACCGATTTAAGTGTTTTAATCCGATTTAATCTTTAAAAATTCATAACTAATTCATCTTAGCTCCGATTTAGTTGGTTCAAGTCTCTAAATTTTTCTAAAATTGTGATCTACACATTAAAAATATCCACATGTACTGTTCATGCTTGTTTATGTGCTGTTTTGGTGATTTTGCTCTTTTCTGCTTAGATTCCGTCGTTTCCGGAGAGTCCGTTTTCGCCGGAGAAGAGTTTGAAGAATTCCAAGGCCAGCAAGGCAAGTCACACAGATCCCAAACAACCCTTTGAGCATGTTGATCCTATTTAAAGCTATTGTTTCTATTCAACTATTGCATTTATTTTCGAATGTCATTGGGTGGAATTAACCTATTGTTTGTTATAGCCCCTTTTGTTCTTGATTACCTTGTTCCTTGATACCTTGGGTTATTATAATTTGACTAGTTGAGCTTTGTTTATATTGGTTCAACTAGATATTAGATATAATTGCTTAGCCCTGCTTAGAAACATTAGCTCACTTCTGGGATAACTTAAGATTCACTATTACTTAATGATGGTTTATTGATAGTTCACGATGGTCAATCGTGATTAGTTAATTAATTAATGTGCCAACTAAAACCTGGTAATTGTGGGTTGTGAGTACATGGTTTTGATGGTCGTGCTCATGACAATTAAGGACCGGTTCACGAGTTTCGGTTGTGAAACATTAATCGTGCCAACCACAAGCCAGCATGGGCAACGGCTTTATCTTTTGTATAGCATGGTTCATTGCGGGGCACCAGACTAAGAAGTGGCGGAGATAAGCCCACGGGGGTCGCTGGGGAGTCCATGCCTTGTTTATAAGGGGGTGATTATGATCCAGGAAGGTGCGCTGCAGTGGATTGTGTTGTATAAGGGGTATTGTCACAACTCCTTTCCGAGGTACCGTGGTGGTATTGAGGCACATGGTGACATGATGTGGGGTTGTGTCTTGTGGGTACAGTGGTACACCTCTGATCAGAGTAAAACTATTCGAATAGCCGTGCCCGCGGTTATGGGCGGGTCTAACAATGTCTTTCGTGATTAGTCTCACCCTTCTCACCATAATAGAAGATGCTATAACTGGTAATAATTTGATTAGCTCCTGGTTTGGAATGTTATATTCCTGGTTTGGAGATAGAACTGTGCAGCCAGGATGGTTGTTCAGAATGGTTGGGCCTATGCAACAGGGTATGTTGTATAGCGTTGGATTTATATTGTTTAATTACTTAACTGTTTTATTAAATTCTCAAATGTTTGCTAAATGCTGCTTTTGCAAATGAAACCCTACTATGCCATCCTTTGTTATCCTGTGCACTTGCATATTTGCTGCGTGGCTTGCTGAGTATGTCATATACTCACCTTGCAATCATTCATCAGAGGAAGAGTTCTACAGTGAAGCTGATGGTGTGGAGGATTAGGTGTAGCCTTGGTCAAGCTGCTTGTGGAGTGGAGCCGTCTGCGCCGTTTATCTTTTTCTGCTGCTTAGATCTTTATTGTTTGAGAGGAACTATCTACCTCTGTAATGACATTTCATACGATTAATAATTAGAGTAATAATTGTACTCTATTATCAATTTGTTATTGTGTGCCTCGACTGATTCCTGGACGAGGGTTCACACACATGTAAGCGTTTGGAATTTTGGATAGAAATTCCGGGCGTGACAAGTTGGTATCAGAGCTCCCTTGACCCTAGGTTATGCCAAATGGTTACCCATAGAAGCCCTCTAAAAATATTGGAAAGTAGAACTGTTCTCCTCCCTTTCTCTTTTAATTAAACCAAACTAATGGCACATGCATTTCATAATCTCTTTTAATGGTTCTCATTCAAAATTTATTCCAGTGTTATTGGTACTGTACATCTATTACTGTACTAATGGCTCATTTATCAGCAAAAGTTTTACAATGTTGTTTTATTTAATCTTGCTGCAATAAAATAAATTTAACAAGTTGATTTTATAACTTTCTTTTATTTCTTTTGAACCTGTTATTCAAAAGTACAAAATTTGTAACCTTGTTTCCAACTGTTTCAACTTATCTCGCAAAGCTTGGTTTACTTTATTTACTTATCTTTTACTTTGAATTTCCAAACTTTATTCAAATTAATCCAAAAACTTGTGCTATTAATTGGATAAAGGTCTTAACTCTCTCCTTCCACTTGTCTTTAGATGCCGCGCTACAAGCCTGAGTACCTGTTTGGTGTTGAGGGTTTTGTCCAGGAGTTGCGTACGATGTCCTTTGTCATTGGATTTGGGAATGCCCCTTTTTATGCTCAGATTCCTCATGATCGTCATGAAGAGAAGTGCCGAGTCAAAGTCACCTTGAACAGTAATAGTGAAGATATTCCATCAGTGATGTTCGAAGCTGGAGGAAGAAACTACATCCATTCATCATGTCAGGAAGTGGCAAGGATCGCCATGGGAGAGCTCCGTGACCTCTACAGTGATCAGTTGGCCGACACTGAGTATCGTTACCATCCTCGTCAACCACAGGGAAGTGACCGTGGCAGTTACCTTGAGACTGAAGGAATTGAGAATGATGCTACCACAAGGCATTTGGTTGAGATGCTGTGGGCTATGGATGAAAGTCGTGCGGAGACTGTGTTAGCAGCTCAAGATCGTGAAGACCGGAATCGTGGTAAGATTTGCAAGCTCGAAGACAAGGTGGATCGTTTGGAGAAGGAACTAGGCGCATTGAAGGGAGAAGCACCACCGCAGAAGGCCAGGATTCGTCTTACCGCAAGGAAGAGAGCTCTATTTGTCCCTCGCTATCAATTGGCGCCAAAGGTTCGTGTGGTGGAGAAAGAAGTTGCCCCAGCTCAAGTGGATTCCCCGATCATTATCATAAGTGATGAAGAAGAAAAACCCAAGCGCAACAATTCCAAGATTGAGTGGGTAGCTACCCAAGATGATGAGGACGAGCCGATCGAGCCTTCAATCGACCTCCGATGCTCAGAAGAACTAGAGTGACTTGTTAAGTCGTTGTCTTAGATCGTTGTGTTAGTTTGTTTGCCTTAAGTTTGCTTGTGTGTGGGTTTTGCATGTGATTTACATCAGTGGTGGGATGTAATTGCATGTGTTTGTTTGTTTTTGAGTGTTAGGAAGTTGGTGAGTTTAGTGGTGTGAGAGTCTTCAGTTTGTAATAATGAAACTCAGTTAAGATCAATAAAAGTTAAAGTAATTCTCTGTCCTAAGTAATTTTCCCCCCGGTTTCTCTTCTTGTGCCCTGTCCATGCCAGATGGTGAATACTCGCAGCAACGGGAATGGTCCCAACCACAACAACCCCAATAACAATAACCATGGAGAGAATCCCACTCTTGCTCAAGTTCTTGCTCAACAGACTCAGCTTATGAACATGATGATGCAGCAACTCCAGAACCAGCAGAACCAAGGAAATAACCATGTACCTCCTCAAAATAAGTTAGCAGAATTTCTTCGTGTGAGGCCGCCTATTTTCTCTAGTACCACTAATCCTGTTGAAGCTGGTGATTGGCTGCATGCCATAGAGAAGAAGTTGGATTTGCTTCAATGCACTGATCAGGAGAAGGTCTCATTTGCATCACACCAGTTGCATGGCCCTGCCTCTGAATGGTGGGATCACTTCCGCCTGAATAGGATTACTGCTGAACCTATCACTTGGCTTGAATTCACCGCTGCTTTTCGGAAGACGCATATACCATCGGGAGTGGTGTCTCTCAAGAAGAAGGAGTTCAGGTCGCTCACCCAGGGATCTCGCTCTGTTACGGAGTATTTGCACGAGTTCAATCGTTTGTTTCGTTATGCTCCGGAAGATGTGCGCAATGATGAAGAGCGCCAAGAGAAGTTCTTGGAAGGACTTAATGATGAGCTTTCTTACCCACTCATGACTGGAGATTATTCTGATTTCCAGAAATTAGTGGATAAGGCTATTCGTCAGGAGGACAAGTACAATCGCATGGAGCAGAAGAAACGCCGGATTGCTCACTTCAAGGCACAACAGGGGAATAATCAGAAGCCGCGTCTTACTTTAGGACCCCAGTCTATGCCACATGGAGGTTCTTCGTCTGTTGTTCGTCCGCAGCGTCAGTTCTTCAACAACAATGCTGGCAACAACATCCGCAATCAAGCTCCACATCCTGTTGCAGCTCCAACACAACAACAACCTGCCAAGAGGGAGCAAGGCAGCAAGCCCGTGGTGTGTTTCAACTGTGGAGACCCAGGACATTATGCTGACAAGTGTCCGAAGCCCCGACGTGTGAAGGTTGTCCCTGCCCAGAGCAACTTTACTGTACCAGCATCAAAGGCCCGTGTCAATCATGTCGCTGCTGCAGAAGCTCAAGATGCTCCAGATGTGATTTTGGGTACGTTCCTTGTTAACTCAGTTCCTGCAACAGTACTTTTCGATTCTGGTGCTACACATTCATTCATATCTATGAGTTTTGCGGGAAATCATGGGATGGAAGTAGAAGATCTTAGACGTCCTTTGCTGGTTAGTACCCCAAGTAATCAAGCACTTTCTTTGCAACGTAGCCCCTCGGTCAGAATAGAAATTAAAGGAGTACCATTTCTGGCCAATCTTATCTTGTTAGAATCCAAAGACCTTGATGTCATCCTAGGGATGGACTGGTTAGCCAGACATAAAGGTGTGATAGACTGTGCTAACAGAAAAGTAACTCTCACCAGCAATGATGGTCGAGTCGTAACTGTTCATGCATTGTCTTCTGAGTCTTTAAGGTCAAGACTGAACCAGATAACTTTGGAAGAGATTCCTATAGTCCGGGAGTATCCTGATGTGTTCCCAGATGATTTACCTGGTATGCCGCCTAAAAGGGATATAGAGTTCAGAATAGATTTGGTACCTGGAACAACTCCGATCCATAACAGACCTTATAGAATGGCAGCCAATGAGTTGGCAGAAGTCAAGAGGCAAGTAGATGATTTGCTTCAGAAAGGATACATCAGACCGAGTTCATGACCATGGGGAGCTCCGGTTATATTCGTGGAAAAGAAAGATCATACCCAGAGGATGTGTGTGGATTATCGTGCACTAAATGATGTGACTATCAAGAATAAGTATCCGCTACCCATAATTGATGATTTGTTTGATCAGCTTAAAGGTGCTACCGTTTTCTCCAAGATAGATCTTCGATCAGGGTATCACCAGTTGAGAATCAAAGAGGAAGATATACCTAAGACAGCTTTTACCACTAGGTATGGATTGTTCGAATGTACTGTTATGTCTTTTGGACTTACCAATGCCCCGCTTTCTTCATGAACTTGATGAATAAAGTATTTATGGAGTACCTAGACAAGTTCGTGGTGGTCTTTATTGATGATATTCTTATCTACTCTCGAACCAAAGAAGAGCATGAAGAACATCTTCGCCTTGCATTGGAGAAGCTACGAGAACATCAACTGTATGCTAAGTTTAGCAAGTGTGAATTTTGGTTGTCTGAAGTGAAGTTCCTTGGTCACGTCATCTCAGCAGGAGGAGTTGCCGTCGATCCTAGTAATGTGGAATCCGTAACCAACTGGAAACAACCAAAGACAGTTTCAGAGATTCGCAGTTTCCTAGGCCTCGCAGGATATTACCGGAGGTTTATAGAGAACTTTTCCAAGATTGCTAAGCCCATGACACGGCTGCTTCAGAAAGATGTGAAGTATAAGTGGTCGGAAGAATGTGAGCAGAGTTTTCAAGAGTTGAAGAATCGCTTGATATCAGCTCCTATTTTGATTTTACCTGATCCAAAGAAGGGTTTCCAAGTGTATTGCAATGCATCCAAACATGGGTTAGGTTGTGTTCTGATGCAAGATGGGAAGGTGGTTGCCTATGCATCTCGTCAGTTACATCCGCATGAGAAGAACTACCCTACTCATGACCTTGAGTTAGCTGCAGTAGTTCATGCGTTGAAAATCTGGCATCATTATCTTTTCGGTACTCGTACAGAGGTGTATACCGATCACAAGAGTTTAAAGTATATCTTTACTCAGCCGGATCTGAACATGAGACAAAGGAGATGGTTGGAACTAATTAAGGATTATGACATGGGAATTCATTATCACCCAGGAAAGGCTAATGTTGTAGCAGACGCTCTTAGCAGGAAAGGCTATTGCAATGCTACGGAAGGACGACAGTTGCCAATGGAGTTATGCAAGGAATTTGAAAGATTAAATTTGGGAATTATCAGTAGAGGTTTCGTTGCAGCCTTAGAAGCGAAGCCCACTCTAATTGATCAAGTTAGAGAAGCCCAAATTAATGATCCTGATATTCAAGAGATCAAGAAGAATATGAGAAGAGGAAAAGCCATCGGTTTCTTGGAGGATGAGCACGGAACTGTATAGTTGGGCGAGAGAATCTGTGTCCCCGACAACAAAGATTTAAAAGATGCAATTCTGAAAGAAGCTCATGATACTTTATACTCTATTCACCCTGGTAGTACTAAGATGTACCAGGATCTCAAGGAAAGATTTTGGTGGGCAAGTATGAAGCGTGAAATTGCAGAATACGTAGCAGTATGTGATGTTTGTCAGCGAGTCAAGGCAGAACATCAGAAACCTGCCGGTTTGTTGCAGCCTTTGAAGATTCCTGAATGGAAATGGGAAGAGATCGGTATGGATTTTATCACTGGTTTGCCCAGAACGTCATCAGGTCATGACTCTATTTGGGTAATAGTCGACAGACTTACCAAAGTGGCTCATTTTATTCCGGTAAAGACAACCTATTCCGGAAGTCGCTTAGCGGAATTGTATATGGCAAGGATTGTGTGTTTGCATGGCGTCCCTAAGAAAATAGTGTCTGATCGAGGCAGTCAGTTTACTTCAAATTTTTGGAAGAAACTTCAGGAAGAGATGGGTTCTAAGTTGAACTTTAGTACTGCTTATCATCCGCAGATAGACGGACAAACCGAAAGGGTGAATCAGATTTTGGAAGACATGTTGAGAGCTTGTGCTTTAGATTTCGGTGGAAGTTGGGATAAGAATCTACCTTATGCAGAATTTTCGTACAACAAAAGTTATCAAGCTAGTCTATAGATGGCTCCTTACGAAGCACTGTATGGTCGGAAGTGCCGCACTCCGCTTTTGTGGGATCAAACGGGAGAACGTTAGGTTTTCGGGACGGATATCCTAAGGGAAGCAGAAGAAAAGGTAAAGGTCATTCAAGAAAGATTGCGAGTGGCTCAGTCTCATCATAAGAGTTATGCCGACAATCGCCGCAGAGATTTGAGTTTTGAAGAGGGAGATTATGTGTATCTTCGTGTCACGCCTCTACGAGGAGTTCATCGTTTTCATACCAAAGGAAAATTGGCACCGCGTTTTGTGGGACCTTATAAGATCGTCAGTAGAAGAGGAGAGGTTGCTTATCAGTTGGAGTTACCTCAATCTTTGGCAGGAGTCCATAATGTGTTCCATGTGTCGCAATTGAAAATGTGTTTAAGGGTACCTACTGAAGAAACTAATCTTGAACAGATAGAAGTCCAAGAGGATCTGACCTATGTTGAGAAACCAATTCGTATTTTGGAAACAAATGAGAGAAGAACCAGGAATCGAGTTATTCGTTTTTGCAAAGTCCAATGGAGCAATCACTCGGAAGAAGAATCAACTTGGGAACGAGAAGATGAATTGAAGTCAGCTCATCCGCATCTGTTCGCCAGTTCTTCCGAATCTCGAGGACGAGATTCTGTTTAAGGGGGGTAGGTTTGTCACACCCTGAAAAAATTTAAAATATATAAATTGATGTTTAAATGGAATTTCTAGAATTTATTTTAAAAGCCTAGAAGAGAAGATCTAATTTTAATAAATAAATTCCAATATAAAATGGGGCCAGATAAAATTTCATTAAATACTTTGCTTAATTCTATAATTCCTAGATTTTTCTGGGATTTATTTGAGCTAAGAAAGTATTTTTAATAAATAGAATTGCATTTAAGAAATAATTTAAATTGAAAAAGGTTTTAAAAAGTCTTCTTTTGGCTTTGGGCCGAAAGTCGGCCCAAAACCGCCTTCTCTCTCTCCTCGGCCTAGCCGGCCCAGTCCGCAGCCGCCCGCGCGCGCGCGCCCTCGCTGCCGCTGACAGGTGGGTCCCACCTGTCAGACCCTTCGTCCTCCTCGCGCCGCCGCCGCCCGAAACCCTAGCGCGCCACCGCCGCCGTTTCCTTCCAAATTCGGCCGTGCCTTTCCGTTTCCGGTGAAATTGATAGGGGGGAAATGATCTCCGGGATCTCCTCTACCTTTTCTCCTTTGGAATCATCGGCTAAATTGCTTTGGAAATAGTTGGATTCGAGTTTGTCTCGGATTCGTTCTTCCCGATCTTTCCTTCTTCGTCGCCGGCAGCCGTGGGCCTTCACCTTCGCCTCCGAGCCCCTTTAAAAGTCTCCCCGGTGTCTCCTCTACCCGCCGCCACCCTTGCCTTCGCCTCTCGTCGCCGGAAGAGCCCTAGCGCCGTGAGCCCTAGCTTCGCCGTTGCCGCCGCCGCTCCAGCCGTGCTCCGCCGTCGTTCCAGCCGTCGCCGTCGCTCGGGAAGGCCACCGTTGTGCTCGCCAAGTCGCCGCCGTCCTCGTCCGCCCCTTCGCTGCCGCCGAAGACCGCCGGAGCACCCTCGTCACCGTCGACCCGAATTTTGCCGCCGCTTTCTCCTCGTCGCCGTTGCTGTCCGTTGGTCTTCCGCCGCTCTTTTGGTCACCGGTGAGTTCGCCGTGCCGTCCGCTACCCGTTGGTGCCCTCCGTTCGTGCTGTAGTGCCGCCGTTCGCCGGCGAGCGTGCGCCGCCCGAGCCGTCCCAGCTGCCGAGCCGCCGCCGCCGGGGTGACGTCATCGCTGACGCCATCGGGACCGTTTGCCGTGAGCCGCCGTGGACCCGATCGATCTCGACCGTCCGATTTGGATTGGTTCGATCTCGGCCGTCCGATCGCGTGAACCGCCGCCCGTGCGCCCGGTCCACCGAAACCCTAGCCCGCTGACGCAATAAACCTTCTTTTCCTTTTCAAAAATAATTCATTATTGCGTCATAATTCAATTTAAACCGATTTAAGTGTTTTAATCCGATTTAATCTTTAAAAATTCATAACTAATTCATCTTAACTCCGATTTAGTTGGTTCAAGTCTACACATTAAAAAATATCCACATGTACTGTTCATGCTTGTTTATGTGCTGTTTTGGTGATTTTGCTCTTTTCTGCTTAGATTCCGTCGTTTCCGGAGAGTCAGTTTTCGCCGGAGAAGAGTTTGAAGAATTCCAAGGCCAGCAAGGCAAGTCACACAGATCCCAAACAACCCTTTGAGCATGTTGATCCTATTTAAAGCTATTGTTTCTATTCAACTATTGCATTTATTTTCGAATGTCATTGGGTGGAATTAACCTATTGTTTGTTATAGCCCCTTTTGTTCTTGATTACCTTGTTCCTTGATACCTTGGGTTATTATAATTTGACTAGTTGAGCTTTGTTTATATTGGTTCAACTAGATATTAGATATAATTGCTTAGCCCTGCTTAGAAACATTAGCTCACATCTGGGATAACTTAAGATTCACTATTACTTAATGATGGTTTATTGATAGTTCACGATGGTCAATCGTGATTAGTTAATTAATTAATGTGCCAACTAAAACCTGGTAATGGTGGGTTGTGAGCACATGGTTTTGATGGTCGTGCTCATGACAATTAAGGACCGGTTCACGAGTTTCGGTTGTGAAACATTAATCGTGCCGGCAACGGCTTTATCTTTTGTATAGCATGGTTCATTGCGGGGCACCAGACTGAGAAGTGGCGGAGATAAGCCCACGGGGGTCGCTGGGGAGTCCATGCCTTGTTTATAAGGGGGTGATTATGATCCAGGAAGGTGCGCTGCAGTGGATTGTGTTGTATAAGGGGTATTGTCACAACTCCTTTCCGAGGTACCGTGGTGGTATTGAGGCACATGGTGACATGATGTGGGGTTGTGTCTTGTGGGTACAGTGGTACACCTCTGATCAGAGTAAAACTATTCGAATAGCCGTGCCCGCGGTTATGGACGGGTCTAACAATGTCTTTCGTGATTAGTCTCACCCTTCTCACCATAATAGAAGATGCTATAACTGGTAATAATTTGATTAGCTCCTGGTTTGGAATGGTATATTCCTGGTTTGGAGATAGAACTGTGCAGCTGGGATGGTTGTTCAGAATGGTTGGGCCTATGCAACAGGGTATGTTGTATAGCGTTGGATTAATATTGTTTAATTACTTAACTGTTTTATTAAATTCTCAAATGTTTGCTAAATGCTGCTTTTGCAAATGAAACCCTACTATGCCATCCTTTGTTATCCTGTGCACTTGCATATTTGCTGCGTGGCTTGCTGAGTATGTCATATACTCACCTTGCAATCATTCATCAGAGGAAGAGTTCTACAGTGAAGCTGATGGTGTGGAGGATTAGGTGTAGCCTTGGTCAAGCTGCTTGTGGAGTGGAGCCGTCTGCGCCGTTTATCTTTTTCCGCTGCTTAGATCTTTATTGTTTGAGAGGAACTATCTACCTCTGTAATGACATTTCATACGATTAATAATTAGAGTAATAATTGTACTCTATTATCAATTTGTTATTGTGTGCCTCGGCTGATTCCTGGACGAGGGTTCACACACATGTAAGCGTTTGGAATTTTGGATAGAAATTCCGGGCGTGACATAAAGCTTGTTCAATAGATGGATCCAAGGCGGGCAGATCATCAGTCGACATATTAGTTGGTTGTGGTTGAGTTTTCTTGAATTTGGTCTTTTTCTTTGGATCCAAGGCTAAGGTACTCATGGCTGATGATTTGGTTTTCCTTTTCTTGCCTGCATCGGCTGGTTCCCTAGTTAGGCCATGAAGGAGAGTTGAAGTCTTGGGGGCATGGTAGCCGATGAAAGGGGGAGATAATCCACCTCCATTCAGAATTAGACCTGAAGCATATTCAATGTTCTTGCCACTGTTACTTTGATGAGGAGGGGAGGACTCTGTTGTCTGCAAAACAGGAGCAAGAGGTTAGTCAAGTAATGAATCGGCTAACTGGTTATGCAATTTAGTAATGACAAAGTTTACCTGGGGCATGACGTCAGGGAATAGATCTGTCATATACATTGAAGCTGATTGGTGCAATAGATGCAGCTTCCATTCACCCCACCATCTGTCAAAGCTTTTGCTTCTAAATCCTGCCAACTCAATATTATCCTGGTAGGTTAAGTAGCCGATCCATCATTAGAGTGGAAGTGATTTGTCCTCGGCACTGAATTTTGTAGGCAAAGAATAAGCCGATTGGGAGCTGGCCCAATCCAAGTTGTCTAGCCAAGTTCATTGGGTGATAAAACTCGTAGGAGATTTGGATGTTTCTTCCTTGGTGAATGCCGACAGGGAGGATGCATGGGCTGATTGCAGCTATAAGAATTTCTCTAGATTTTTGGAATTTTTCATGGTTAATGTCTTCAAATCTAAAGTTTGATGGAAGTTCAAGGTCTGCGGAGTCTTCGTAGGGAAACCAAATTCGTGCATCTTTCTTAAAACCTTCGTAGAAGCTGCAGAACCAGTCCTTGAGTAGCTCAGCCGATAGCTTCGCTCCAACATCGGTTGGTGTGGATGCATATTCTCCATATGACATGCATTTGCGATGGGTGCGCTCTTCTCCATCATCTTCCACAATCGGCTCTGGCAATGGGAATTCAGCTTCTGTCACAGAGGGCCGATTGACAACCTTCATGACTATCAGGTTTAACCAAGTTTGAAGCAGCCACCATGGTCCACCTGCTCCAACTATTGAGCCGACAGCTATTTTAGCCGATGCATTGTTCAACATCTGGTACAAATAGCCGAGAAGGATTTTGCCCAAAGGAAATTCTTTCTTTGATTCTAAGGCTTCGGCTACAAATTGCCAGTTGGTTGTAGGGCCACAACTGGATCCATAGAAGAGGAACTTTTCCAGCCACATGAGCAAGAAAGCAACATGCTCTCGAGGGGTAACAGACCCTTGGCCCATATATGCTGCCACATAGCTAGACCTGCCACCTATGCTTTTGGTCTTGAAGTCGAATTGGTTCTTGGTGTTCATGCTCATAGGGTTAGCCGATGAAGTTACATCTAATCCAGTAATCATGGTGATGTCGATTAAAGTTGGAGTCATTGGCCCTTGGTTGAATAAGAAAGCATTGATGGTGTTGGACCAAAAGTAGGTGGCGGCAGCCATCAGAGGTTCATCCTTAGCAGAATTGGCTATGGTGAGAGCGAGTGCTTGGCCGATACCAATTTCATCCCAGTGAACTTTCTTACTTGCCGATACGCGTTGGTACCAGGTGGTCCAGCTCTTATCAGGAGTAGGTTTTATGAGAGATGGCCAAGACTTAAAGGTATTCGTCCAGTGACCCAGGTTAGGGTTGGCTAGTCTAAAGGGGATCCGGTTAGTTTCACCAATAATGAAATCAGTGGGGTCAAGATTGCCGATTGGGCCAAGAAAATAGTGGTTTGTGTGTGAAAGGCTGGGAATCGCGACTAGGTTGGAAAGGTGCTGCAAATCCAAAGGAATTGAGAAGCAGAAAACATGAGGAGAAAAGGAGAAGTCGATTTCATGCGAGGAAAAGGGATCTAGCTTGTGATGACTTACTTCAGCGTACTCTGCCGATGGTGCAGTAGAAGGGCTGGTGGATGACGACATCGCCGTGGGCGGAGATTTGGTTGGGAACGAAATCGCTTGGGGATCGCCTTGTGCGTCGGGGAGATCGCCGGACAGAGAGAGAGAGAGATGGCAAAGTTGGTTTCAGTGGCGAAAATGAAGGAGGACGGTGTGAGATTTCTCGAGGGTAACGGTTAGTATTTAAAGTACAACAGTAACGGTCGGAAAACGGCAAAGTGCGAAACTTGCTCGGAGTCGATTTACAGCAAATCCGAAATATTATCAAATATTCCGGACTTGGGGGGCATATGTTAACAACCAAATTTGGTAATATCGGCATCGGGAAAGAAGATTAGATCGAAGCAAAGTCGGAGGCGCAGATCGAGTTCAGAAATAGAGAAGGAATCGGCTGGAGTCCAGATCGGCTACGATTAGGATCGGCTGGGTCTGAGTCGGGCTAGGTAAGCCGATGCAGCCGATTCCGACAATGCAACTTGATGTATGACATCGGGTTGAATTGAGGTGCTTCAAGGTGATTGCCGCACATGGATAGAGTCCTGAGAAGGCAATTGTATCTATTAATTAGGATGTTTTATGTAATTTCCTTAGAGATATGCTTGGGCAAAAGTCTGCCGCAAAGACTTATGGTATCTTAGAGTTTGTTAGAGATAGTTGTCATGTCCGTTATGGACATATCTTGTAATTTTCGGGTATAAATAGACCCGAGCCCTATGTAACTTTTAACACACACGTTCAATACAATCTCGGCGCATCGCCACCTTTTTTGCTTTAGTTTTATTTCGACGAGTTCTTGCTTTCGGGTTGAGCTGCATCGGTTTCGATCTTCAACAAGAGGTAAAACTTGTTATGGTGGCTTGCGTTCTCGGGATTAGTGCTTCCATCTTTATGACACTCTAATCTTGTTTATGTAATTCGTCGAGTTATCATATATCCTACATAATCCTTGACAATATCGATATCCAATCTACAATCGGCTAACATCCGTCAATAGAAGGCAGCCGATTAGGTTAAATACCGATGTTGACTTAGATTATATAGGATTTTCTACTACTCTATGACACATCCAACGGCTTGATTGTCTAGATATTGTCCTTCTTTTCATACTTATAGCTGCATCAGTTAAGTTTGACCTTATGAGTCGTGATTAGAATCTCAATCTCTAGCCCGCTTCTTGGTTGCTGATTAGGGTAGTATCGGAGTTTCAGCCGATCTTACCTGATTTTAACTACTTTTTATCCTATATGCTTGATTGACATGTTAAATCTGCCCTTTAAGTTAAGATCTTGCTGCATTTAAGTATATTAGGCTTGTGTTTAGTATATTCTACTTGCTTTAATATCTTAATATAGAGTAGTATCGGAGTATTAGCCGATACATGCTAGATCTATCTGATCGGCTATGCTATGAACGTATATAGTCTCATTATTAATATATATTTCGATATATATATATATATGCTATGCGGTGAAGGTCGCCGCGTTGTTCCATATGCTTCAGATCATTACGTGCTTCCAGTGTATCTTTTGCTTTTCCATATACACCTAGGAAGCCAAGAAGGTTTACGCAAAGGTTCTCAGTGAGGTGCATCACGTCGATTGCATGGCAGACGTCCAAGAATTCCCAATAGGGTAACTCCCAAAATATAGAGCTCTTTTTCCAGATCGTTACGTGACCATCTTCGCTCTCTATAGGCTGGCTTCCAGGCCCCTTTCCAAACACTACTTTAAGATCTTTAACCATAGCAAACACTGTTTTCCGCTGCGATGTTTAGGCTTCGTACGGTGGTCCGTCTTATGTTCAAAGTGCTTGCCTTTCTTCCGTACAGGGTGGTTTACAGCAAGGAATCGATGATGACCCATGTACACAACCTTCCTACAGTGCTTATGATACGTACTTTCTGTTTCATCCATACAGTGAGTGCAAGCCTTGTAACCCTTGTTGGCTGCTCGGAAAGGTTGCTAAGTACAGGCCAATCGTTGATGGTTACGAACAGCAGCGCTCGTAGGTTAAACTCCTCCTATTTGTCCTCGTCCCACACGGGGACACCTTCCTTTTTCCACAACAGTTTAAGATCTTCGACTAGTGGTCTTAGGTACACATTGATGTCGTTACCAGGTTGCTTGGGGCCTTGAATAACAATCGGCATCATTATGTACTTCCTCTTCATGCATAGCCAAGGGGGGAGGTTGTAAATACACATCGTAACAGGCCAAGTGCTATGGCCGCTGCTCATCTCTCCAAAAGGATTCATGCCATCCGTACTTAAACCAAACCGTATGTTTCGTGCGTCCTTTCCAAAGTCTTTAAATTTTTTGTCGATGTTTCGCCACTGCGAACCACGGTGGGGTGTCTCAGCATCCCGTCCTGTTGACGCTCTTTAGCGTGCCAACGCATCATTCTAGCATTCCCCTTGTTCCTGAACAAATGCCTTAGCCGTGGTATTATAGGGAAATACCACATCACCTTAGCAGGAATTCTCTTCTTTGTTGGCTGCCCGTCAACTTCACCTGGATCCTCTCGTCTAATCTTGTATCGTAGTGCTTTACAAATAGGGCATGCTTCTAAGTTCTCGTACTCCTCACCGCGATATAGGATACAATCATTCGGACATGCGTGAATCTTCTGAACTTCCAGTTCTAGAGGCAGACAATCTTCTTAGCCTCATACGTTGTCTCGGGCAATTTGTTTCCCTCCGGAAGAATGTTATTGACGAGTTTCAATAAATCGCTAAATGCCTTGTCACTAACACCATTTTTTGCCTTCCATTGCAAGAACTCCAAAGTGGTATCCAACTTTTTATGCCCCTGCTCGCAACCTGGGTACAACGACGTTCTGTGGTCCTCTAACATCCGCTCCAATTTATGGGCCTCCTTTTAACTTTTATAGTCCTCCTTTGCATCCTGCAACATCCGACCGAGATAATCCGCTGCGTCATTATCGCCAGCATCCCTATCCACCTCACCCGTTTGATTTCCTTCAAATCCAGCGTACTGAGCCCAGTCGGGAATGTTCTCGTCCTCCGCTTCATCTTCTTCCATTTCAACCCCTTGCTCACCGTGGGATATCCAACAATTATAGCTTGGCATGAACCCTGACTAAAACAAGTGGAAAGGAATAGTCTTGGATGCAGAATACTCCTTCTAGTTCTTACACTTATTGCATGGACAACAAATAAAACCGTTACGCTTGTTAGCTTCGGCCACTCTCAAAAAATAATGCACGCCCTCGATAAACTCTTTGGACCGCCGGTCAGCGTACATCCATTGCTGATCCATCTACATGAAATGAAAAGCAATTGTACATAAATAAATTTTCGTACAATAATGACAGTCAAACAGTTCTAAACTAATATTAATGTTGTACTTCTCTTAATTTTCAATTTAGTTTGTTTTCTATTTTTTTAAGATTAATTTTCATCATATTTTAAACTATGAGAATAAAATTTCTATATATTCTTCTTCCCCACATGATGTGCACTAGGGTTCCCGATCTTCCGAAAGGTTCTGATAAACAACGATTTGGGCGGAGTCGCGACAAAAATCGATCCGAATTCTTGAATGTGTACGCTCTTGAGCCCCGCAATTGCAGCACCACGTCTCCTCTGGTTATCACCCATGCCGAAACGCGGATGACCTCGCCGAGAAGGCTAATCCCTGTTTGCCAATCGAAGAACACAAACAAGAACGAGATAGAAAACAACCAAAATTGCAGATGAATGATTAAGCTCACGAGTTGGGGTCTTACAAACCGATCTAGCGGCGAAACTGTTCTCGACAGATTAATCTAAGCAAAACCCAAAAACCTAAAGATGGCGGCGGGTACTGATATATAGAGTTTAGGGTCGTGCAACCCCCTCTCGACGCAACCCTAATGGGTTCCAACACGATACATGGGCCAAAGGCCCAAATATGGTGACGCAGCACCGGAACAGATTCTGGACGTCAACTTGTTCGGTCAATTCCCATTGACTCGGAACGAATTTGGACGTGGGACCAAAACTACTGGAAAATTTATCTTCTTAGCTTTCCATCCATATAAAGAACGCCCCAATCGGAGCACGTATGCGACCTGAGCGCCCATTTTAGTGCAGACTGGTCCTGGACTCCGAATTGCACCCAACGTCGACTTGGTTTGGGCCTCCTCCTTGACTTGGACGTCCTCGATGATCCTCCATGGCTCTAAGTCCTTCTCCAAGTGTCTCCTTGTCGCCTCCATTGTTCCTAATCACAATATAGTCATTAGGTAGCAATCTATTCTCGAATTCATACAAAGAAGAACATAGGGACGAACTCACCTCTAAATTTAATTGTCGCGCACGAGCTCTTGTTATCGGTCCTTGAATGACCGTTGCAGGATTGTTGTGTGTATCCAAGTTAGTGATGTCCGCATCATCCTCCCCATCTTGATTTGAAGTCGTCCTCGACTCAAGCTCATCCTCTTCTCCCAAGTATGGCTTCAAATCTAAAATGTTAAACGTGGGACTAATCCTAAACTCGGGAGGCAACTCAAGTTTATATGCATTATCAATCTTCTCAACAATTTTAAAAGGACCATCGGCACGAGGCATCAACTTAGACTTTCTCAATTCTGGAAATCTATCCTTTCTCAAGTGCAACCAAACTAAATCACCCGGTTCAAGCTTAACCTCTTTCCTACCTTTACTACCAGCAATTCTATAGTTTTCAGTTATCTTTTCAATGTTGAGCTTAGATGACTTATGCATTTTCAAAATAAATTCAGCGCGTGCCTTAGCATCATTATGAACCCTCTCACTAGTAGGTAAAGGCAAAATATCAATTGGAGCACGAGGGTTGAAACCATACACTACCTGAAAAGGACTTACCTTGGTAGTAGAATGTGTTGCCCGATTGTATGCAAACTCCACATGAGGCAAACATTCTTCCCACATCTTCAAATTTTTCTTCAAAATAGCCCTCAACATGGTACCCAAAGTGCGGTTGACTACCTCCGTTTGTCCATCTGTTTGTGGGTGACATATTGTAGAAAACAATAGCTTTGTACCCAACTTGTTCCATAGCGTGCGCTAGAAATGACTTAAGAATTTTGCATCACGATCTGAAACAATAGTAGAAGGCATACCATGCAAGCGAACAATCTCATGGAAAAACAGATTAGCAATATGAACAACATCATCACTTTTATGACATGGTATGAAATGTGCCATCTTAGAAAAACGATCCACTACCACAAAAATGCTATCCCTCCCTCTCTTAGTTCTAGGCAATCCCAAAACAAAGTCCATAGAAATATCTGCCCAAGGAATAGAAGGTACAGGAAGAGGCATATACAAACCATGTGGATTCAAACGAGACTTAGCTTTCTGACAAGTGGTGCAATGTGCCACGAACCTCTCAACATCCTTTCTCATCCTTGGCCAAAAGAAATGCATGGCCAAAACATCTTCCGTCTTCTTAGCTCCAAAATGTCCCATCAACCCTCCTCCATGCGCTTCCTGTATCAACAAAAGATGAACGGAACCAACTGGAATGCTTAGACGGTTAGATCTATAAATAAATCCACCATTGATCACAAATTTGTTCCAAGTACGTCCCTCTTTGCAATTTAACATCACTTCATTAAAAATCAGGATCAAGCGCATATTGTTCTTTAATTGATTCAAGTCCAAAAATCCGACAATCAAGTTGGGACAAGAAAGTATAGCGCCTAGACAAAGCATCTGCAATCACATTATCTTTCCCTTTCTTGTGTTTGATAACATAAGGAAAGGATTCAATAAATTCAACCCATTTTGCATGTCTACGATTCAAATTATTTTGAGAGCGAAGATATTTAAGCGATTCGTGATCGGAGTGAATAACAAATTCTTTAGGCCACAAATAATGATGCCACGTCTCTAAGGAACGTACAAGAGCATACAATTCCTTATCATACGTGGAATAATTCAAAACAGGACCATGCAACTTCTCACTAAAGTATGCAACAGGCTTACCATCTTACATCAACACACCTCCAATGCCAACTCCACTAGCATCACATTCTAACTCAAAAGTCTTACCAAAGTTTGGAAGTTGTAGCAATGATGCATGTGTAAGCTTGTCCTTCAAAGTGTCAAACGACTTCTCCTGTGTCTTTCCCCAATGGAAGACCACCCCTTTCTTCGTCAACTCGTTCAATGGTGCAGCAAAGGTACTGAAATCTTTGACGAAACGGCGATAGAATCCTGCAAGACCAAGAAAGCTCCTCACCTGTGTGATGGTTTGGGGAACCGGCCAACTCTTTATGGCTTCAATTTTCGACTCATCCACCTCAATTCCCTGTGGAGTAACCACATATCCAAGAAAAGAGACTCGTTCTGTGCAAAAGATGCACTTTTCAAGGTTAGCAAACAAACGTGCATCGCGTAGAGCATTATAAACAGCACGTAAATGATCCATGTGTTCATCCAAAGACTTGTTGTAAATCAATATGTCATCAAAGTAAACTACCACAAATCGTCCGATAAAAGGCCTTAAAACCTCATTCATTAAGCGCATGAAAGTACTAGGTGCATTAGTCAAACCCAAAGGCATTACTAACCACTCATACAAACCAAATTTAGTTTTAAAAGTTGTTTTCCATTCATCTCCAAGTTTCATTCTAATTTGGTGATAGCCACTACGCAAGTCAATCTTTGTGAAAATTATAGAGCCACACAACTCATCAAGCATGTTGTCTAACCTAGGAATAGGATGACGATATCGGATAGTAATATTATTAATGGCTCTACAATCAACACACATTTGCCAAGAACTATCTTTCTTAGGAACCAAAATTACAGGAACTACACAGGGACTAAGGCTTTGACGTACATACCCGCGGTCCAAAAGGTCTTGAACTTGCCGCTGAATTTCCTTAGTCTCCTCTGGGTTGGTTCAATAAGCAGCATGGTTTGGCAATGATGCCCCTGGGATCAAATCAATTTGATGCGCTATCCCTCTCATGGATGGCAATCCTGGGGGTATCTTAGCTGGAAAGACATCCTCATAAGGTTAGTAACAACAGGAGGTATCGACCTAGCAATATCATCTAAAGAAACCAAGGCTTGTTTGCATATCAAGAAATAGCACATGTCATCATCTGAAATTTCAGCAATGTCACATTTCATTGCAAGCATAACACCACCCTTCAACTTAATTCCCTCAACCTTAGAACTAGGTGAAAGCTTATCCTTTTTAGGTGGAAAAATAGATTTAGCCACTTGCTGATTTTCAGATTCATCAAGTTTCAAACTAGCAGCTCGCTCTTTATCAGCTTCTACAATTTCAGCAGGGGTCAAAGGTAGCAAAGTAATTTTCTTCCCATTATGCACAAAAGTGTATTTATTACTCCTACCATGGTGTGTAGCATCATTATCATGTTCCCAAGGATGGCCCAGCAAAAGTGAACAAGCTTGCATAGGAACCACATCACAATCAACAGAATCTGCATATGAGCCAATGGAAAACGAAACCCTACAAAACTGTGTTACCTTTGCTCTTCCGGAATCGTTTAACCACTGAATATGGTAAGGGTGTGGATGTGTACGTGTAGTCAAGCCAAGCTTCTTGACCAAATCAGAACTCACCAAGTTGTTGCAGCTACCTCCATCAATGATCACACGTGCACGACGGTTGTTGATGACGAAGAAAATCTGAAACAAATTATGGCGTTGCAACCTGTCATGCTGCTGTACCTGCGTGCTGAGCACCCGCTGCACAATGATGGTCCTGTAGTCCATTGTATCATCACGACCAAAGACTTCGCCATCCTCATCCTCAACTTCTTATTCGCCTTCTTCCTCTTCCACGTCGGAGGTGGTGATGTAGCCATCTTCTGTAGCAACATAGGCCCGTTGACTAGGGCAATCTTTCTGCACATGCCCAAACCCTTGGCAACGGTGGCACTAAATGCGTCCCGTAGAGGCGACAGATGAGGCACTCTTGGCGGGTACTTGTGAGGAACCTTTACCTGACTCTGCTGGTCGTGGTGGAGATGGTTTTGGTGCCGCAGAAGCTCCGGATGCAGCTGGTCGCTTGCTCGCTGGCTGGGAGGACACCCGAAAAGAGATGGCCTTGGGCAGTCCCGCAGATGGCGTCGTGCGCGGAGTGTATGTGCTTGCCTTGCTCTTGCCTTGATGGTCGCGCCCCTGTAATTCCTTCTCTGCAAGCATAGCAAACCGATCGAAACAACTGGTTGACAGAGTTAAATTCCTTAGAATCAACAATGTTCTCAATGTCCTCCCTCAAACTAGAATGAAAACGACAAATAGCATCCTCGACCCCCTCCACTATGCCATAGCGTCTCACACCCTTTTTTAGCTCACCATAGTAATCCTGTACAGATTTATCCCCTTGTTCCAAACGCATCAGTTTCTTGCGTAAATCTCTATGATAAGATGGAGGAACAAACCTATCGCGCATAGCTACCTTATGTTCTTCCCCAGTAGTAGGTAGTACCCCCTCATCAGATAACCCAGCCCACCACATAATAGCAAAATCCTTGAACTCACGACTGGCTTGTCTAACTCTATGTTGCTCGGGTACAAGGTGGGCATTAAACTTTTGTTCTACTGTCATCTCCCAATCAAGGTATTTCTCAGCATCATAATATCCCGAAAAAGATGGTATTTTAAACTTAACCTTAGCATAAGGATCATCGGGCACACGATTATTATTATTACCTTGTTGGTGGCGAGTGCCACCCATACCTGTGCGGTTTGTGCATAGGCGACGTCGTAGCCATGCTTGCCTTGTAGCCGGTGCATCAATATAGCCACTGGAATCATACACCGTGTCTTCCGGATGAGCATCGTCGTCACCACTCACCACTTCCACATTGGAAGGTGTCTCCAACGCGGCGACCCGATCAGTTAGCATGGATATCCGCTTGTCCAACCTCTCCATGTGGTTCAGGAAGCCGATTTTAATGAAGGCATCTTGGACAGACTTTGCAACGGCCTCCGTGATGTCCTTTTGAGTATTTTCTTGGAGAGTTCGTAGTTGCTCTTGGCTGACATAGTTAGCGAAATTCTGGGGACTCTTCTCACCTTCGTTACCTGACATTGAAACACCAAAACAGAAACAAAACGGTGAAGGTTATCCCTAATAAACTACTACGCAGGTGTAGTGGTGCCTATCAACGATTCTCAGCAATATGGAGTTCCTAACCAAGCTCTTATAAGGTTCTTATCAGCAAAGCAAAAGATACCTGGAAGGCGTAGTCAGCGATTGCAGGGATCAAGAACCTGTGCTGTCTAGAAGTAATATGTGGAGCTAGGAAGGCCAAATATATGTATATGAGTGGTACACAATCCAATGACCGATAGTAATGCTAAATAAAAATCCCAAGTCACTTGCCCTTAGTTGCTGGTCTACTCGTGTCCTAGTCAGTAGTGGTAACAATTATGGCTCAAGAAAAAAAATGACACTAGTAAGCAACAAAGAAGGACTTGCAGGCAAGCTTCGGCGAGTTTCAGCAAAAACTACAAAACCGAACTGGCAGATAAGCTCAACGGAGCGTGTCGTGAGCTCAATGCACTAGTGGAAATCAACTTTTCTTTTTTTTCTTTTATTTTTTTGATATTTTTTTCTTTTTCCAGAACACGAAAATAGGCACACCTCCAAGTTACAGCTCAATCAGAGTAGATATGTGGCCTATGGATTTTTCTGAAACCACTATAAACAAGGTGCAGGAACTTGTGAGCTCGAACAGACAATTTTGCAAGCCAAATTTTGGAATTTTGGATTCGCCAAACCCGCTGAAGTTAAATTTTGCCTGATTCCGAGTCCGTATGCAAAAGTTATGGCTGTTTGAAGTTTCGGCTTCCAGCTAGGTTTTCCAGAGGGGATATAACCTAGTCTATTATGCGGTGGAATTGGGATATGGTGGCAGCGGAGTTGTAGGGTGTTCTGGTGATACGTGGTGATCTGGATGGGTGTTTATGATGGCGGAAACGGCTCTCAAAGGATGAACCCTAACACATGGTGAAAGGTAGCGGCTAGGGTTACAAAGGACAAATACACGACTAGACTAAAACACGCACTAGACCAGCAACAGGAACTTAAACTAGGACTCAAACTCAACACTACGGACTCTGAAAATGAATCATGCAAAGGCTAAACACGGTCTAGTTTAAGGTAACTAACAACTAAATTTTTTTTTGGCTTTTCTGTAGACTCTAGGATAATTGCGAAAAACAAAAACTAATCTAGGGCAAAGAAAATAAGCGAACCTGATGGTGAACCTAGAGCTCTGATACCACTTGATGTGCACTAGGGTTCCCGATCTTCCGAAAGGTTCTGATAAACAACGATTTGGGCGGAGTCGCGACACAAATCGATCCGACTTCTTGAATGCGTACGCTCTTGAGCCCTGCAATCGCAGCACCACGTCTCCTCTGGTTATCACCCGTGCTGAAACGCGGATGACCTCACCGAGAAGGCTAATCCCTGTTTGCCAATCGAAGAACACAAACAAGAACGAGATAGAAAACAACCAAAATTGCAGATGAATGATTAAGCTCACGAGTTGGGGTCTTACAAACCGATCTAGCGGCGAAACTGTTCTCGACAGATTAATCTAAGCAAAACCCAAAAACCTAAAGATGGCGGCGGGTACTGATATATAGAGTTTAGGGTCGTGCAACCCCCTCTCAACGCAACCCTAAAGGGTTCCAACACGATACACGGGCCAAAGGCCCAAATACGGTGACGCAGCACTAAAAAAAATGTGTGAAACATAGCTCCAAAAGTAATATAACAACAAAGAACATTGGAGGATGAAGTTACTAACCTTTTAGACACCTCCGATTTGTATATAATCACTAAAAGAATTTCACAAGAAATTTTGGCATGACCTCCCCTCTTTCAGTGTGAAATTTTGAAGCTTGCTCTCCGGCTGGAGGAGGAATGTCACGCCCGGAATTTCTATCCAAAATTCCAAACGCTTACATGTGTGTTAAACCCTCGTCCAGGAATCAACCGAGGCACACAATGACAATATTGATAATAGAGTACAATTGAATAACTATTGAATATTCGCAAATAATAAATTATTACAGAGGTGGATAGTTCCTCTCAATCAAAAATAACATTCTACGCAGCGGAAAAATAAAACTATAACAATCTACGGAACAGCTATGGCGACTCCACTCCACAGGCAACTTAACCAGAACAAGCCTAATCCTCCAGATCATCACCTTCACTGAAGTACTCCTCTTCTGATGAATGAATATTGCAAGAATGAGCATATAACATACTCAACAAGCCACACAGCAAATATGCAAGTGCACAGGATAACAAAGGATGGCATAATATAGCTCATTTGCAGAAAACAACATTTAAAAAAATATTTAAGAATATAGCAAAACAGTTGAATAATTAATCAATATTAAATCAACACCATACAACATACCCATGTTGCATAGGCCCAACCATATTTGAACAACCAACCCCAGTTGAACAAATTAACCCTCCAAACCAGGAATTAACCATTCCAAACCAGGAATTAAATTAACTACACATTATAACCATTAATGAATAGTGTGAAACTAATCACGAAAAACATTGCTCAACTCACCCATAACCGCAGGTACGGCTATTCGAATAGATTAAACTCTGATCAGAGATGTACCACTGTACCCACAAGACACAACCCCACATCATGTTACCATGTGCCTCAGTACCACCACGATACCTCGGAAAGGAGTCATGACAATACCCCTCGCATAACACAATTCACCACAGTGCACCGTACCTGGATCATAATCACCCCCTTTAAAACAAGGCATGGACTCCCCAGCGACCTCCATGGACTTCTCGCCACTTCTCAGTCTGGCGCACTATAATGAATCACGCTATACAAAAGATAAATCCGTTGCCCACGCTGGCTTGTGGTTGGCACGATAAATGTTTCACAACAGTAGCTCGCGAACCGGTCCTTAATTGTCATGAGCACAACCATCAAAACCATATGCTCACAACCCACCTTAATCAGGTTTTAAAATTATCAATTAATTAACATCACACGATTAACCATCGTGAGCTACCATTGAATATAACCCTAATTATCAATAACAATTATGTAATATAATTTATATTTAACCCCTTTTAGTTAGCTAATGTTTCTAAGCATGGCTAAGCAAACCTATATATAGCATTTAGCTGAACCAATCCAATATATAAGGTTCATGCTAATCAAATTATAACCCATAGGAAAATAAAGTCATCTTCGGCCATAAATTAATTGGGAAAGGTTCACCACCCGATGACATTCGAAAACAACGCATAGTTGAAATGAAATAATAGCTTTAAACGGGATCAACATGCTCAAAAGGTTGTTTGGGATCTGTGTGACTTGCCTTGGGCTTCCACAAACGCTTCGGAACCTTCCTCAACGGAAACGCTCTCCTCCGGAACGTCGGAAACTAAAACAAATAAACCAAATCAACAAAAACAGTACAAAAACAATCATAAACAGTACATGTGGATATTTTTAACATGTAGATCTTGATTTTAGAAAAATTTAGAAACTTGAACCACCTAAAACGGATCTACGGTTATTTAGTTATGATTTTCCAAAGTTTTAATCTATTAGAAAATCGGAAAAAGAAAAAGAAAAGGAGACGATGACGTCAGCCCTGGAGATGATGACGTCATGCTGACGTCGGCACGGCGGCCGGCTCGGGTTGGGGAGCTCACCGGTGCTAGAGTGCTCGGCCGGGCGATTGGAGGGCATCTACGCGTAGAGGGCAACGAGGCGAACCCGTTGGTACTCACCACGTCGTCAAACGGTGCACGACGGCGGCCGGCGACGAGAAGAAGCGGCGCGGCGGCTCGGGTCGACGGCGGCGAAGGGGCTCCGGTGGTCGGCGGCGGAAAAGGAGGGGCGGCCGAGGTTCCTCTCACCACGGCGCACCTAACGGCGGCGACGGCGAGCGGCGGCGACGGCGGAAACGGCGCGGCGGCGTTGCCGAAGACGGCCGGCGGCGGCGGCGGACTTGGAGCACGTCGCGGCGGCGCTAGGAGGCACGGGAGAGCTCGGGAAAAAGGGCAAACGGAAGAGGACGACGAGGGGAAGCTTTATATGGCATTGGATCGAAGAGATCGAGCTCCAAACGAGAGGAATCGATTCGGGAAGAATTCAAACTCGGTTTTTAGGGATAAAACAAAACGAATTCGATTCGAAGTAAATACTCAACGATTCGCTTTGATTCTTGGGGGAAAAGAAAGAGGAGATCGAGAGGAACAAAACCCCTCAATCAATCGGAAGAATCCGGGTCGGATTTGGGCGAATTTGAGAGGAGAAAGGGCGGCTCGGACTCGGCTTGGCGGCGGCCGGCCGGAGGAAGGAGAAGGGCCTGACATGTGGGCCCCACATGTCAGTGTCCCGAGAGAGAGGGGCGCGGGCGGCGGCTTGGGCCGGCGTGGGCCGCGCACGGGGAGAGAGAAAAAGAGAGAGAGTTGGGCCGAAATCGGCCCAACGGCCTAGGAGGGGATTTTTGAACTTTTTCAAATAAAACAATTTGTGAAATGTTGTTTCAATTATTAAAAATACTTCCCTTGCTCAAATAATTCCCAGAAAATTCTAGAAAATAGAGGAGCAAGCATAGTATTTAATAAAATTTTATCTAGCCCATTTTTATGTTGAAAATTTTCCTAGAAAATTAGGGTTTAGCTTGTAGGCTTTTAAAATAATTTCTAAAAATTCCAATTAAACAACAATTTATATATTTAAGATTTTTAGGGTGTGACAAACCTACCCCCCCTAAACAGAATCTCGTCCTCAAGATTCAGAAGAACTAGCAAACAGATAAGGATGAGCTGACTTCAATTCATCTTCTCGCTCCCAAGTGGCTTCTTCTTCTGAATGATTACTCCACTGAACCTTGCAAAACCGTATAACGCGGTTCCTGGTTTTCCTCTCGCTTACTTCCAAAATTCTAACTGGCTTCTCAACATAAGTTAAATCTTCCTGAAGCTCGATACGATCAGGATCTGCTTCCTCCGTAGGTACACGTAAACATTTCTTCAACTGAGATACGTGGAACACGTCATGTATTCCCGCCATTGACGGAGGCAACTCTAACTGATAAGCTACTTCACCTCTTCGACTCACAATCTTAAAAGGTCCCACAAAACGCGGTGCCAATTTCCCTTTGGTTTGGAAACGATGAACACCTCGGAACGGCGTAACCCGAAGATATACATAATCTCCTTCTTCGAAAACCAAATCTCTGCGACGATTGTCGGCATAGCTCTTCTGACGCGACTTAGCAACGCGCAACCTTTCTTGGATAATCTTCACTTTTTCTTCTGCCTCTCGTAATATATCTGTCCCAAAAACTTGACGTTCACCGGTTTGATCCCAAAGGAGCGGCGTACGGCACTTTCGACCATATAATGCTTCATTCGGAGACATTTGCAAACTAGCTTGATAACTATTGTTATATGAGAATTCCGCATACGGCAAATTCTTATCCCAACTTCCACCAAAATCTAGAACACAGGCTCTCAACATATCTTCTAAAATTTGGTTTACTCTTTCCGTCTGACCATCTGTTTGAGGATGATAAGCAGTACTGAAATTCAAACGGGTACCCAATTCTAATTGTAATTTCTGCCAAAACTTCGAAGTAAACTGGCTACCTCTATCTGACACTATCTTCTTAGGAACACCATGCAAACATACCACTCTGGCCATATATAACTCTGCAAGCTTATGTCCCGTATAGGTTGTTTTGACCGGTATGAAGTGAGCGACTTTTGTCAACCGATCAACCACTACCCAGATAGAATCATGTCCTGCCGACGTTCTGGGTAGACCGATTATAAAATCCATTCCTATTTCTTCCCACTTCCACCTCTGTAATAATTTATTATTTGCGAATATTCAATAGTTATTCAATTGTACTCTATTATCAATATTGTCATTGTGTGCCTCGGTTGATTCCTGGACGAGGGTTTAACACACATGTAAGCGTTTGGAATTTTGGATAGAAATTCCGAGCGTGACAAGGAAGAAGGCATATATAAAGGCGGGGATCTTTTGTCATGGTTGGTGTTACCAATCGGAGCTAAAGATCGCCGTGATCTTTAGTCCCGGTTGGTAACACCAACCGGGACTAAAGATCCCGGGGGCCCTGACAACGTCTGACATCTCTACAACCGGGACTAAAGATTAAATGGATCCGGGACTATTGTGGATTTTGGCCAACCGACCAAAGATGGTTTCTCCACCAGTGTGCACTCAATAGGAGTAGAAAATCTTATTCTTTCTAACCATTACCTTATCATACATTTCACAGGAGCAACCTAGATTTTTCTAACCATGGCAAACATGATAATTAATTCATCCCCCCTAATGGGTCTAAGATCACTTCTAGGGAACAAAGTCATAGTAATCCATTTGTGCATGAGCCTAAGTGTAGGGTTATGGATATCATTCGTCCTAGATTTCTTGCAAATTGGAGCACCAGAAATGTCTTCCCAAAACCTATTTTTCTCGAACCCATAAATTCCTTTCTGGAGATCGATTTTACAGAAATCGTGAAAACCAAGAAGTGTACTCAATCCTTTCCATGTAAGTGTATATTCCTTATGGAAAAAGCGAAAGGAAATTCCATCTTCTATTTCTTTCAAAGTGCACAGAAATTGCAAAGTAAACAAATGAGAATCAGGCTCATCTACCACAGCAAATCTCTGCCAACCAACAGCTTTCCAAATAGCACAAAAGCCAACATCTATACTTATCTTTTTCAGCAGCTCCGGAGAGTACTCTCGCGTGTGAGCATACTCCCGGTCACTCAGCTTGTAGTAGGCTTGTCTTTCCCGATCATCGACAAGGTCAAGGTCGGCGTCGTTCAGGAGACGTCGCGGAGCGTCGGCATCCTCCATCGAGACATCAGCTGATGGACGAGCACTAGACTCGTCATGATGACTTGACGAAGAGCTGAACCCTTTGAACAGACGAGACGGTCGCCTCCTCATTCTGCACAATGGAGCAAGAACGGAATAACTCGGCGGGGGTTAGAATAGCAAGAGTTTCACCCGCCGGTTAGTTTCACGAAAGCAACTTGTATATATGCAACTAAGTATTTGAATTTGAGGCAAACTATCAAAGCTTGAATGAATTTGAGAGCAAACTTTGGAGAGGGAATGAAAATGTGATGAAATGAGGTGGAATCCCCTCTCTCGGCCGGCTGGCTTTTATAGGGTACCCACAACGGTCAGTGTGGTCGTGGCACAATGTATTTTCGTTGAAAACTTTATTATGGTTTGCTCTGAAAAAATTTATTTGAAGAATTTCCTCAAAATTCAAAAATCCTTAATGCAACTTCGAAATTCAAACATGTGTTGATGATAAAATTTAAATTGTTGAAAACAAATATGCGGATACATACCAATTTACCTGTTGGCGAAGGTCGCGTCATTTTTGGTCCGACGTGCAAGACCGTATCTCCTTTCAGTTCAATTTGCGGAATATCCACCTGTCTCCGGAAGTGATGGAGCAGGCGTCTTTGGCTTTTCCTTCCACACCTTCTTTGGTTTTGGTGCGGAAGACGGCTTCCTCTGAGTCGGCTGCTCTAGCTTCTTGGCCGGTACGTTTGATTTTACCGGCTTCTTCCAATAACGGTTCCTAGGCATTGTTGTTTCCTTCTCCAGGAAATTCTGCATGAACTTCACCAGGCTGTCCGTCTTGGGTGGCTCCACTTCGACTACTTGAATGTTCTGCGGGTTTGGCCCGTACTTGATTCTGACCATGGAGCATTGTTCAGTCCTCAGCTGAAACTCAAACTTCTCTTTCTTCCTGTTAATATGGAAACGGATACTTCCCATCCCCACATCAATGTTGGCTCCTGCAGTACTAAGGAACGGATGCCCCAAGATGAGCGGCGTTTCTTTTCTTGTGTCCATGTCCAGCACGACGAAATCAACCGGGATGAAGAAATCCCGTATCTTGACTAGCACATCCTCCTCTATCCCCGCCGGGTAACGGACTGACGAGTCAGCCAGTTGTAGGCGCATTGGTGTTGATGCCAACACTGTGAAGTTGAGCTTGTCAAATACGTCTTTTGGCATGACGCTGACATTGGCTCGAGATCACACAGAGCTTGGTCGAATTGTTGTGTCCCAATCGAGCAGGTGATCGTGGGACACCTCGGATCCTTCTTATTTTCCGGGAGCTTGCGGAGTATGATGTTGCTGCATTGCTCCGTCAGCTTGACCACCTCCATTGTTGGGAGCAGTCTCTTGTTGTTGAGGATATCCTTGAGATAATGGGCATATGTTGGCATTTGCATAGCATCCAACAATGGCACGTTGATATGAATCTTTTGGATTACTTTAACAAAACGAGCAAACTACTCGTCCACTGACGGTTTCCTACTCCGTTGAGGAAACGGCAGCAATCGTGTGTCGCGGTACTCTTGCGGCACAACCTTCTCTGGCTGAACCTCTTTGTTAGCCAAATCACTAGATGGTGCTTCCCTGGCGATCCCGTTAGTTCCCGCAGGGTTAGGATACGGCGGATCATGAATGGACTTATCTCCCCTCGTTGTGATCGCCTTAACATTTTCAATGGAGGAATCGGGCTGCCCCGGAATCCTCCAAGATTCATTTGCAGGGATTAAGGTGGCCAATTGAGCTAACTGAGTTTTCTATCATTTTATTGAAGCTCAGCTGATTTTGAAATGCAGAAGCAAAGCCATCTAGCTTAACATTATTGTTCTCTAAGACCTTGTCATTGGCAACTAGCTTTTCGCTTAAAGCATCAATGGTTTTAGCTTGCGCAAAGACAAGATTCTTCAAGGATGGCTGGTTAGAAAAGTTACTGTTATTGTTACCTCCTTGATAGTATGGGTGTGGCTGGTTCCACCCCTAACCTCCTTGTGGACAATACCCGTTGTTGTTATTGCCCATGTACATCGCCTCTTCACGGGTTTTCAGGCAGTCATTCCCTGAATGACCCGTGCTATCGCAGACTTCACACGTGACGTGTGAGTCTAAGGCCTTGACGGTGCCTTGTGTCCATTTGTCATGGTTGTCTAATTTCTTCATGAGGAGGTCCAGCTTGGTAGCGAGCATTTCCGTCTCCTTGACGGTGTGCATACCTCGCTAACGGGTTTGGAGTCGTTCGTCGCTCCAACCCATATTGGAGACCATCTTCTCTATTAAATCAACGGCTCCTCGAACCGTCTTAGAGAAGAACGCTCCTCCAGCTGTCGCGTCCAGGTGGTCACGGGACATAGGAGTGAGCCTATTATAGAAATTCTGCAGGATCAGCCAGTCGTCCATCCTATGATGAGGGCAGGCGGCCACGTATTCCTGAAGTCGTTCCCATGCTTTAGGAATGGAATCGTCCCTTGTCTGCTGGAAACTCGAAATTCTTCCCCGAAGAGCATTGTTTTTGCCCATCGGGAAGAACTTTGAGAGGAATGCCGTGGAGCATTTGTCCCAGGTGTTGATCATAGCACAGTTGGCACAAAACCACTGCTTCGCTTTCCCGAGGAGGGAAAACGGAATCAGCCGCAGCCTGACAGCGTCTGGACAGACCCCCTTCATGGTGTACGTGCTGCAAATCTCCAAGAACTGTTGTAGATGAGCATTGGCATCCTCATTAGGCTTGCGGCAGAATGGGCTAGTCTGCGCCATCGTGATAAGGCTGGACTTCAGATCAAAATCTATGTCTCCCACGTTGATTTGCGGCTCAATGGCCACATTGTCAGCAGAAGGAGCAGCGAATTCACGGAGGGTCTTGTCAGCCATAGTCTTGAAGGTCGGTGGCGCTGGAATGGCTGGTTTCTTTGTCGGTAGAGTTTTCTGTGGAGCGACAACTCGCAGCTTAACACTCCGGAAGAAAGCTTCTGGATTTTCCTTAAAGTTTTTCGGCAAGTTGAAACCAGTCATGCACTACCCTGTTTCCACGCAAAAGTGAAAACAACCATGCTTAGCATGCAAAGGGCAGTGATTATACTGAGGTAAATATAAAGTATTAGTTCTGGTAATCTCTATTATGAATCTTTCCTGGCAACAACGCCAGAAATGCTTGTTGGTATTTATTAACGGCATTATAGAAATATAATTCCCAGCAATGGCACAGAAATATTCCTGGTATATTATGGTTACAGAGTTCATCCGCAAGCGCACGGATATACCATTGTAGCATTTCACCCAAGAGTATTCCAAGGGTATCGTATTTATTTAATCCCGTGGGAAGATCATGGTAGAGAGAACTTAACTAATACTTTATATAATACTTGTAATAATCATAGTCTTAGTAGGGGTTAATATAATTCAAGGGTAGAATGACACACAAGTAGGAAGCTACTCATTCTCATACTAAAATATATAAGCTAAGTGGAAAGAAAAGAGAAAGATAATCTATTCCTATACTTCTACTATACATAGTCTACATACATCATAGTTATCTGATATACTAGCTAATACCCTCTATCTGATGCCCTCCTGGTACTTCAAGAAGCCACCCCTGACTGCCGAGTTCCTTAAGACAACGCATCATGACAATACAACCGGGGCTAAATATGGAGGAGTGCACTCCCCAGGAAATTAACCTAGGATTATATACACGCGCAGAGGAATAGCCGTACTGAGCTATCACCATCAGCGGCCCACCTCTCATCCGCAGCATATAACCCCAAATAATGATATCCCGTAATGTAGACACCACGCCTAAACTACCAGATACTACTCTAATATCATCGTCATGACATGGAGTAATTGCATACACAAACATTATACCTGCACCAAAGCATCTCCCAGATAAGCTAGCAGTATATTCAGTATAACATGAACATAATGTAAAATTGGCATTCGTATACTCGAAAAGTATTTCAATACCATAAATATATAAAGAAGAGTATTCTAAATAAAGTACAAAGCTTACAAAAGAGAAAAGGAAAGCTACTAGAGCCATACCCGAACTCTTCTGAAGGCTTCCGGACTCCGATTTCTACTCTATTCCTATTCCATTAGCTTGATAACACTAAACTAAACTTGAGAGAATATGAGAAAACTTTGCTTGAGTTGTGTGAAGAGGGCAGTTGGAAATGTCCTAACTGCCCTGCAACCGTCTTTGGGGATGAATCCTGGACGTCCATGCAAAACCACAGGATGGACGGTGCTGATGGGGTTCGGCCGAACCAGGGGCTAGGCCAAACCAGCCCATCCTCGGCTGGCGGCCTCCTCCACTGCTTCTCTCTGTAGACTTGTGAATTTTGGCCCAATTCATCGTGTCAATTCTAAGTTCTTGGCCCATTTTTGACCCAAAAACAATGAGGGAGGCCCCCATGGTAAGATTTTAATTAATAACCAAAATTATTTACAGAGAGGGAAGAAAAGGGAGGGACAAGAGATAAAAGAAAGCAAAAACAGAAGATTACAAATGATCAATCCATGATTGCACTATGGGGCGATCGCTTTCCCTGGACCTAATTAAATGTAAGTTCAGATCCAATTTGAGATTGGCCAGTCAATTAGTCACAGAGGGCTGAATCCCTTCAAAAATCAGACCATTTCTCTCCTTCCAGATGTTCCAAGCCGCTAGAAGAAACAATTCCATGAAACCTTGTTGGGAGAAAGAGGAGTGTTGAGTATGCATCATTTGATTAAATTCCAAAGAAGTGTTCCAGTACCATCCCAACTTATTCCAACACCCTTTACTGAAGTCGCAGTCAAAGAACAAATGCTCCCTGGTTTCTCTAGCATTCTCCTGACACGAAGAACAAGAAATCGATGCGCCCAAGGGAGGACAATGTTTTCTATCCAACAAGTCTCTAGTGTTCACTCTGTCCATGAGAAGCAACCAACCAAAAACCTTAATTTTCATGTTGACTTTGCTTTGCTAGATCCATTTAGAGGTCACAGGTGGAGTTAGAGACCACAACGAGAGCTTGTAAAATCTCTTAGAGGTGTAGATTCATGAACCCCAAATGAACTGCCAACAGTCATTGATATCTGAAAGTGTAACCAACTGAATTTCACTTAGCATCAAATTATACTCTTGGTAAGCTTGTTGAGAGAGCGGCAGGTGAAATTGATCTTGTGGATCTCTTGCTAGATGTTGGGCCACCGAGTCGTCCTTGTGCTTATCAGACGAGAATAGCCTTGGATATTTAGAGGAGAACACTCCACTCTCCCATTGGTCGTCCCAAAAAAGTAAATCATTTCCCGATCCCAGAACGGGCTTAGCAATTCCTCTGAACAAAACATCATATTGAAAAATGTCTCTCCACCAAAAAGAACCACAACTTTTCGCAGATTGAGGGACAACATTTGGATAGTATGTGGACCAAATCAAGTTCACCCAAGGGATATCTGCTCTGCAGTAGAATTTGTGGAGGTGCTTTATCAGGAGAGCCCTATTCTAAATTCTTAAATCAATGAATCCTAGTTGTCACGACCGGAAATAACCCAACGGGCGTTCCTTACGTGCGTGCATTATTCCTTGTCCCAGGAGGCAAGGTACACCAAAAGTTGATACAGTTCAGAGTTCAACAAGCGAAAGCGTAAATAGTTAATTTATTACATGGGCAACGATGGCCCAGCACACACAAAGACAAACGAGAAACAGCGGAAGACTAGGGCGACGACCACAGGCACTTGATGGCAGGCACGAGCTAGACACCAAAGCCTTCATCTTCTAGGGGCTCCTCTTCTGGGTTTGGGAAAAAAATTGAGCAAGACTGAGTACAACCACCGTACTCAACAAGACACACCCACAAGTGCAGAATAAATGCAAGGGAGTACAAAGGAGTTATACTATAAAGGGTTAGGGTTGCAGTAAACAGCATTTAAAGATATTTAGTTGCTCAAAGCTATTTTGGAAACACGATTCTAGAACTATATAATATTATTTATCAAGGCCGTGAACCCACACGAACCTGCCTTAACCCAAGGCCTACGATGATTCAGACCGAACTGGCAACCCGACCCTGGGTCCCAGCCCGTCCCAAGCCAACCCAGGCCAACCATTCCTTCTTTTAGTTGTTAAGCAGGTTTTAAGAATTAAAACACTAACTTGGGTACATTGCTCGGCTTGCCCATAACCGAGGGCGCGGCTATTCGAATAGATTATACTCTGATCAGAGGTGTACATCTTTACCCACAAGACACATCTTCCTCACGTGCAACCACGTGCCACATACCACCACGGTATACAGACGGAAGACGTGACATAGTTTCCAACCCACCCTAGCCATAGACAAGAGTACCGACCCAATCCCACCTACGGCCGGAACCCCCGGGACAGGCAGGCAGGACTGAGCCCCTAGCAGCAGGACACCGGCCTTGTGCCATGACATCTCGACTACCGGGCCGCAGCTCGTGTAGCCTTCATTTGTCCTAGAGATGTCCATCGACCCCCGACTTCGTCCATCTCCATCCGTGTACTTTTGTTTATAACCAGACTGAGCCACAAACTAAGCCTTACCCACTAGACATGTGGAAGTACGGTAGTGCTTTGCAACAGAGGCCCGAAGACCAGTCCTTATATGGCCGAGGTGCTACTATCAAAACCATGCACCCCGAGCCCAGCCTAAAACCATTTTGGGGATTTTGAATAGAGGGGGCGGTGTGAACCCAATTCCACAATAATCCAACAATTCCAAAGTGTCCAGGTGTTATGAATATTCCCAAAGTCTAGAGTTGAAAAACCACCTAATGTTACCTAATTAAAATAGCGAAGCATCTACCTAAAATCATGCTAGTGGTACCATGAGTAGAGTGTCCACTAGTTGGGGTTTTGTTTAATCTAGGGTGAACAAGGTAATAATAACAATAACAATAAAAATAAGGTCATAACAAAGGTAAATAGGCATGGCTAGATAAAACAGTGATAACGCGGGAATTTAAATAAAGCGATAATGCAATAATTTAAAGCAACATAATTTTATAAACTGGGATTCAATATGTTCAAAGATGATGTGACTTGCCTTGCTCGCTTTCCCAAACGTCGGCTTCAACCTCCACGAAGAGCGGATCTTCCGAAGCTGCAGCGTCTACACGAACAACGGAAAAGAAAAGGCTTTTACTCTAATAAACTCCATATAACAAGCAGAAACAAAGCACAAAAATGGGTTCTTGACTTCTTAAGGAAAAATTAGAGACTTGAACGGTCCAATTCCGAGTTCAAATGGCCAAGTTATGGCCATTTGAAGGTTATATGCTCATTAAATGAATATTTGCGAATTTCTTCATTTAAATTTTAATTTAAAATTGGATTTATTGCGTCAGCCGAGGGGAGGGGCGCGCGGACCGGGTCCACGGGAGTGGGGCCCACGCGGCAGCCTCACGGTCCACGGTGGACCGGGTGCACCCGGCTCACACCGGCCGGCGCCGTGGGTCCCATGCGTCAGCCGCACCCGAGGGCGCGGGCGGCTGACGGCCGGGCCCCACATGGCAGCCGCGGGACGCGCCCGAAGGCGGCCACGCCGGCACAGCCGACGGGAGGCGGCGCGCCCGCGCCCCTATGGTCGCCGGCGGCGGCCATAGGCACGGCGGAGCGGCGGCCGAGAGAGGGGAGGGAAGGGGGAAACGAATCGGCGGTCCACGGCTCACCCCGGGTCGACGGCGACGACGGGAACGGCGACCGGAGCGGAGGAAGGCGGCGGCACGGCACGGGTCGACGGGGACGGCGGAGTTCCGGCGGTCGGCGACCGAAACGGAGAGGTGGACGAGGTCGGCGAGGTTGCGGCGAACCCGAAGAAGGCGACGCCGAAACGGGAGAAGGTCCGGGGCGACGACGGCGGCGGACCGGAGCTCGGCGGTGACGGCGGAGAGAGAGAGCGACGGCGCGAGCTCGATTCCGGCGGAGAGAGAGAGCGGCGAGTGGCGGAAACGGCGGAGGGAGGCACGGGGAGTGTTTATATAGGATTGGGAGGGGGAGAGAGCGGCCGGATGAGGGGGAAACGGGTGCGGAAGATCCAGCCGCCATTGATGCGCCGGCGAGGTTAGGGGGAAAGTTTCCGAACGAATCCGAGGGAGAGAGGGAGGGAAAAATGGGGGGAAAGAGGGAGGGAATCACGGGGAATATTTCCCCCCTCTTGATTGCACGCGGGATGGACGGAAGCGGCGGGATTCGCGGCGGCGGCGGCGCTAGGGCACGGGCGAGGCGGCGGGAGCGGCGGGAGGAAGGGGATGACGGGTGGGCCCCACCCGTCAGCGAGGGTGGCGGGCGGGCCCGCCCGTCAGCGGCACGCGCGCGGGGAGGAGGCCGGATGGGCCGCGGGGGAGAGGAGAGAGAGGGAGGGAGGTGGGCCGAGCCGGCCCAAGAGGGGGAGGGGGGAAAAAGACTTTTTAGGGTTTTTCTTTTTACAAAACCATTTTAACTTTGTTTATTTCTTCTTAATTATTATTTGTGCTCTGAAAATTTCACTAAAATTTATTTACGCATTTTAGGCTTTTAGGAAATATACAAAAATCCTCCAAGCCTTATTTGACTTTTAACTTAGCACATTTTAATTGTTGGAGGCTTTCACATGGATTTTACTTATTCTATGCATAATTTCGAGGATGTATTTTAGAGTCGTTTTGGGACGCGACACTAGTCCACCCTTTTCTTTTGGCCTACACACTTTAGGCCATGCTACTAGTGATTTCTTGGTGTAATTTAGGTCATTCCCTCTCCATAGGTAATGTCTTTTGGCTCTATCAATAGTGTCAACAACTGAAATCGGCAAAGAAAGGGAGCACATGTAGCAGGTTGGGAGAGAGGACAGGACAGAATTCACCAGAGTAAGCCTATCACCATAAGAGAGGAAGGAGGAGCTTGCTGTGAATCTTCTCTCAATCTTGTCAGTGAGCGGCGAGAAATCAGCCACTTTTGGCTTAGTGGTGCCAAGAGGTAAATCCAAGTAAGTAAAAGGAAGAGAACCTAGAGAACAACCAAAGGTTGAAGCGAGCAACGATGCTTTCTCCTCTGACAGGTTTAAAGGGATCATACATGATTTAGAGTAATTCACTCGAAGCCCTGAAGAGGTTGCAAATGAGTTTAGAAGAGCCTTTAGTGCAAAGAGTTGCGGAGCAAAGGCTTCTAGTAAGACAAGCATCACCGCGAGCTGGGATGGGCAAGTTCAGAACACCTCTTTGGTGAGCTTTATTGATGATAGACTGAAGCAAATCAGCACCCAAAGCAAAGAGCAGAGGTGATAAAGGATCACCCTGTCTAACTCCTCTCTTGCATCTGAAGAACTTCCCAGGAACTCCGTTAAGAAGAACTGCAGTTGAGGCAGAGGAAAAGATTGCTTTCATCCAATCATTCCATTTGGTCGGGAAACCCATTGTTGTCATAACCTTTAAAATGACCTCATGCTCAATAGTATCAAATGACTTTTCAAAATCTAGTTTTAGCAACACTATTTCCCTTCTTGAGTGTTTACATTGATGAATGTATTCAAACGCCTAGGCTAAGCAATCCTGAATCGATTTTCCTTTGATAAACCCATATTGGCCTATTCATACATAAGTCTGATTCCCGACATCGTCCGATTGATTTATGGTCTGAGTTGATGTCAATTCTCCTCCATTTTATGGTTATTCTCTATAAAATGTTAGTAAACCAAATACTAGTGGAATATTATTATTCTAACATAGATATGCATTGCAAGCATAACTAGTTCTCCTCTATCTTGGTAATATTGACTGTCGAAACTGATCGCTAACGACCATCAATAATGGGCACTGTTGGTACTTCTTAACGATCACAGATAGAATCCGCAAACGCATGGATATACCGATGTAGCACTTCCCCTACAGAGTATTCGAAGGGTATCGAATCCAAGGGAACGTTGTGTATATCTCTTCCGCCGGTTCATCCTAGGACACCAAGCAAAGGTGGGCAAGGATAGAGAGGATTTCCTAGTGAGAAACAATGTCTAGGGAAAGCTTAATTTTAATCCTAACGCAATACTTTAGCCACTGGCAACTCGCTGTTCCCAGATGTTGCTCTACTACGTACCCGGACAGGGAGGACTTAGGGTGTGTTTGGTTGCTTACATTTTCCTAGCCAGGCTCATCTCTCTCGTCCTGGTTGAGTCTAGCCTGGATGAAGAGATACACAAGCAACTGTTTGGTTGGTTACATCGGTTTAGCTCGGATGGGACGAGATTTTGTTTGGTTGAGTGCATGAGAGATATGGTTTGGAAAAGATTTTGTTTGGTTGGTTGGATAGATTTGAGTCTGGTTAGCTCTTCATTTAGTTGGGTGACGTTACCTACAAAAATTTCAAATCTAGACAATAGGTATAAACAATTTTTCACATACAAAGATAACATTGGTATTAAAAATCACCCGGCATTCTCTACACCAAAAGTGAAATTTCTTGAGTTCTCAAAAAATAAAAAGTCACCAAAACTTCCTCCATCATTTGACAGCAAAGTGCTGGAAAAAAAAAGAAGAAAAAGAGAGAAGCGTTTGTCCTTCTCCTTGTCGTCCAGGAGAGGAGTTCTTGCCTCATCGCCGCCAGCCGTTCCCGGCTCCTCTATCGCCAACTAGTACCTTGCTCCTCCGTTGCTAGCCTCTCATCCGGATCTGCCATGCGCGCTACTCCGCTCTTCTCTCAGTAGAAAATAGAAAAGAGAAAAAAAATAAAATCCTCTCAATCTCATCGTTGACTAGCTTCACCGGCGCTCCTAGCTGCTCCTAGCTACTCAACGCCACCATGGTCGCCGGATCTAGTGGCCTGGCGGTCGCAGAAGGCAGTTGTGGCGACAGAAAAGAGAGGTAGCACCGGCAATGGCGAGGAAGCCAACAGCGGCGCATCAATGCGATGGAAATGGCAAGGGATGTAATAGCGGCAGTAGCTTCTCCACCGGGGTCGGCCGCCAGTTCACCACTGGAGAAGACGCCGAATGAGCGGTGACCGCAGGGGATTTGGTGGCGGCGGCGGCTAGGGAGAGAGGGGAAGAGAAGAGCAGTTGAGAATGGAAAGATGAAAATGAGAGGGAGGAGGTGAGCGGATGCTAGACCCCTGCCACGTGCGTGCACACACTGATGCAACGCTTGCACCCACGCTACATCCACCTTGCATCGAGTGAACCAGGCTGAGGAGCGAAGAAATTGGCCGTTTCTCTCGGTCCTAGCTTAGAAGCTACTTTTGCATGAACTCAGCCAGGCTCCGGAGGGCATGCAGTTAACCAAACATGCGGACGTATGCATCTCCCATGCGAGCCAGGGTAGATCCAGGCAACCATACAGCCCCTTAAGTGCTCTTGAGGGCTGTCACCACCTCTACACCCACCTCAAACATACTGTGGGATACGCAGCAATTACTGGATAACAATTACCTAAATACCACGTCTAAGCAATTAATATCTACTTTAGTGATTATAACTCACTAAGCAATCACTATATTTTAGTTGATTATAGTGAACAATAATCCCATATGCTGATTAGGAACTAACCAAGAAGTAATTCTCACAAGATAAATCTAAATTACTCAGGAAGATAATTCTATTGATATCAGAGTAATAAACAAAATAAAATAAACAGGAGAGGATTACCGACAGCTCCGGAATTCCACCGACTTCTTCTACTCTACTCTCTTCCTAATTCTAGTGTATAAATAATACAATATAGCCTTTTATAATTCAGATCAAGCTTGGAAGTGTGTGAAGAAGTAAAGAAAGTGAAGTTTATTTATAGGACAGATATGATGGTTCGAATGATGCAAATTGCCTGAACTACCCCTCAATCGTCATCAGGAGAGCATCCGGAGTGTCCATACCAAAACCTGGATCCAACGACGATCACCAGGGTCCGAACCTGGGCTAGACCAGATAGCCTCCAAACCTAGTCTGGGCCTCCTCCTTGTCCTGCCTTATTCAATTCCTCAAATTTTGGGCTGATTCTCTAGAGTCTACAACCCATCTTTGATATGGATAGTTTCTTTCACCACTTTTAGTCTGGATTTCCTCCCGTTCTGGGTTTATCATCTGCATACAAATATACACCAACACTTATGGAATATGTGAGATTTAACACCTATCACTATGTTGGATGTTTTATTATCTGGACTTTATACAGATGTTGGCGGTATAAATTTAGCACTTAACAGCCGCCAATAAGCACCTATGAGGTGTAGCCCCTGACTTTCTGTTTAGTTGGGTGACCAACTAAACAGTAAGCAAGAAACAAAATAAATTACTCGAACGAAAATACCATATAAAAGGTGACATAGTCGCCCGGCGGTGGTGGAGGTAGTCGACGTGGAGATGTAGCCCCCAGTTGACGGCGGGGAGGATGTCGATGGTGAATACGAGGTCGCATATCAACGACGGCAGAGTTGCCAAACCATGAAGGCGAGACCGTCAGTCAGCAGAGCATGGCGGCACACCCCTGTGGAAGGTTCGACGAATTGATAGACAACAGAGTGTACATCTCCTGTGTTGCCAGCGATTGATAGACAACCATGAACTCTTGTGTTGCTAGCGATTTGCATGTATGCATGTGTAGACAACAGAGTGCACATCTCCTCTCACGTGGCTTCCTCCCGGTGATGTCGATGATTGAAGCAATCTCCTCCTGAAGATTAGATCTAGTGCCCCCATCCCTGGTGCGCCAACTATCAATTCTAGTGATCGACAATCAGAGTACAGAATGGCGGCCCCTGGGGCAGCCATCCAGCTATGCCATGTCGGATAGGAACAGTGCGCGTGGTGGCAATTTTGCGAAAAAGCCCTTTGGTTTGTTCGTAATTCGATCTAGGTCCCTTGAGAATAGTACACCTGAGACAATATCTTACGTGTAGGCCCTTCTAAAAGCTGGATATTCCATGCGAAGGAGAGAAAAATCATGAATTAGGGTTGCGCTGTAAAAAGTGGAAGCCGAGGGGGTTTTTCGAAAAACGACGCCACTAAATCAATCACCCCCAAACCCTAGCCGCCGTCGCCTGCATTCCCTTTTCCCTCTTTTCCGACCCCCTTTCTCTCTCCCTCGACCGCCCGTCGTCGCCGCCATTGGTCAACCGTTCGCCCTCCGCCGCCTGTTTTGCCCGTTTGTCGACTGCCACCGCCCTCAACTCTGCCTCCGCCTCGCGCCACCCCTTTCGCCTCCGCTGTTAGGACTGAACCTAGAAATGAAGTTGCAGAGGAGCTGAAACTCTGAATATCTGAATTTTTGAACATTTGAGTTAACTGAAGAATCAGGGAAGAGAAGCAGTCTTGCAGGCCCATTATGAAGGTCTAACGCCTGTAAAGCTAAGCAAACCGGTATCTTGAATTCTTAGCCGTTGGGTATTTTCGGGGACCAATGTTTCGGTCACCCATTTGTCTTTTTCCTCTTTTGAGCTGGCAGTAGCATGTGAGTTTCGGTCACCCATTTCGGGAGAAGAAGAGAATCATGAAACCCTCAATTATTTGTCTTAGCTAGTCGATTAGAGCTAGGAACCCTAGTTTAGGTCCTTGCGGTGCACACATATTGTTCTCGTTTTCCTATCAAGCTCTAGATTGTTAACTCTGAATATTAGGGGTCTGACATAGGTATCAGAGCTCAGCTCATTCCTTGGCTCTCAGATTTGGAAGGTGCAGGTTGGTGGCGATCCTCGCATTTGCCGCCTTAAAATCCCGATGCTGGAAGAAATCGATCCGGAGGTGACGGCGAGTCTCAATCTTTGGTGAAGGGTTGGCAGGAGACTGTAAAATCCCAGATCCAAATCCTTGAGGCAGGCAGCGGTAGACTAAGTCTTGCAGAGCTGATACAGGGAGGGAGAAATCCTGAACTGCTTCTGCAGATTGGGGGAAGTGTATGGTAAGAAAAACTCGATCTCACAGATCAATGGTGGATATCGAGGAGATGAATGAGGTGCGCATGGAGTTGGCTGGGATGAAGAAAGACATAGCTGATCTGAAAACTCTGAAGTCTGAGGTGAGGGAGGTCAGAAATCTTTTGCAGGAACTTTGCAAGCAGAAAGGAGTCATGTGAAATCATTGTTATGATTAATATTTGTTATGAACAATTGGCTGTGCAAATGATTTAATCAAAGAGTTGGTTTGAGAGTATGTGTGAATGTTGGTGTGAGTGCGTGTGGCTAATGTGGGTCAGGTTGTGATGTCTGTGCCCAGAAACGGTTGTTTTGTCTGATTATGTGCAGGTGACTTGAGGTCAGTCTTGGTCAATGGTGAGGACCGGGACTATGTTCAGGGAGGAATAGAGGTCTAGTGCGGTCGGGATACCATGTGAAAAGGTGACTAGAGTCAGGATTCTTGGGGATCAACTTCAGTCAACGGTGGGGATCGGGACTAGACTCAGGGAGGAGTTGAGGTCTAGAGGGTCAAGGATACCGGGTGACGAAGTTGGATATGAGATGGCATACGGTGGATAGACACCGTGTGGGAGAGATCTTCGCAACGGGCTTCACGAGGTGTGCGTGCAAGCGTCGGTGTTCGCGAAGGAGTTCTAGAGGAGAGTATGTGGTGCTACAGTACGGCGAGGTAGTGTAGCATGCATATTTGTGCGTACTGTGTCTGGGTGGTGAGCAGTATGCATATGTATGGTGATGATCGATTCGTGCATGTATATGCATGCATGTGCAGTCGGCATTGTCACGCCCAGAATTTCTATCCAAAATTCCAAACGCTTACATGTGTGTGAACCCTCGTCCAGAAATCAGCCGAGGCACACAATAACAAATTGATAATAGAGTACAATTATTACTCTAATTAATAAGCGAATAAAATGTCATTACAGAGGTAGATAGTTCCTCTCATTCAATAAAGATCTAAGCAGCGGAAAAATAAGATAAACGGCGCAGACGGCTCCACTCCACAGGCAGCTTGACCAAGGCTACACCTAATCCTCCACACCATCAGCATCATTGTAGAACTCTTCCTCTGATGAATGATTGCAAGGTGAGTATATGACATACTCAGCAAGCCACGCAGTAAATATGCAAGTGCACAGGATAACAAAGGATGGCATAATAGGGTTTTATTTGCAAAAGCAGCATTTAGCAATCATTTGAGAATTTAATAAAACAGTTGAGTAATAATTAAACAATATTAATCCAACACTATACAACATACCATGTTGTATAGGCCCAACCATTCGGAACAACCATCCCGGCTGCACAGTTCTATCTCCAAACAAGGAATATTCCATTCCAAACCAGGAGCTAATCAAATTATTACCAATTAAAGCATTTATTATGATGAGAGGGGTGAGACTAATCACGAAAGACATTGTTAGACCTGCCCATAACCGCGGGCACGGCTATTCGAATAGTTTTACTCTGATCAGAGGTGTACCACTGTACCCACAAGACACAACCCCACATCATGTCATCATGTGCCTCAATACCACCACGGTACCTCGGAAAGGAGCTGTGACAATACCCCTTGCATAACACAATCCATTACGGCGCACCTTTCCTGGATCATAATCACCCCCTTATAAACAAGGCATGGACTCCCTAGCGACCCCCGTGGGCTTATCTCCGCCACTTCTCAGTCTGGTGCCCCGCAATGAACCATGTTATACAAAAGGTAAAGCCGTTGCCCATGCTGGCTTGTGGTTGGCACGGTTAATGTTTCACAACCGAAACTCGTGAACCGGTCCTTAATTGTCATGAGCACGACCATCAAAACCATGTGCTCACAACCCACCATTACCAGGTTTTAGTTGGCACATTAATTAATTAACCAATCACGATTGTCCATCGTGAGCTATCATTAAGCCATCATTAAACAATAGTGAGTCATAAGTTATCCCAATAGTGAGCTAATGTTTCTAAGCAGGGCTAAGCAATTATATCTAATATCTAGTTGAACCAATATAAATAAAGCTCAACTAGTCAAATTATAATAACCCAAGGTATCAAGGAATAAAGTAATCAAGAACAAAAGGGCTATAACAAACAATAGGTTAATTCCACCCAATGACATTCGAAAATAAATGCAATAGTTGAATAGAAACAATAGCTTTAAACGGGATCAACATGCTCAAAGGGTTGTTTGGGATCTGTGTGACTTGCCTTGCTGGCCTTGGAACTCTTCAAATTCTTCTCCTGCGAAAACGGACTCTCCGGAAACGTCGGAATCTAAACAGAAAAGAGCAAAAACACCAAAACAGCACATAAACAAGCATGAACAGTACATGTGAATATTTTTAACATGTAGAACTCAATTTTAGAAAAATTTAGAACTTGAACCAACTAAATCCGAGCTAAGATGAATTAGTTATGAATTTTTGAAGATTTAATCGGATTAAAACACTTATATCGATTTTAATTGAATTATGACGCAATAATGAATTATTTTTGAAAAGGAAAAAGGGATTTATTGCGTCAGCGGCTAGGGTTTCCGGTGGACCGGGCGCACGGCGACGGTTCACGAGAACGGACGGCCGAGATCGATCCATCCAAAACGGACGGCCGAGATCGATCGGTCCATGACCGGCTCACGGGAGACGGGGACGATGACGTCGGCGGTGACGTCACCACCGGCGGCGGCAGCTCGGCGGCTCGGGCGCGCATGCTCACCGGTGAACGGCGGCACTTCGGCACGAACGGAGGACACCAACGGGTAGAGCGCGACGCGGCGAACTCACCGGTGACCAAAGGAGCGGCGGAAGACCAACGGACGGCGACGGCGACGAGGTTGAAACGGCGGAGAAGATCGGGTCGACGGCAGCGACGGTGCTCCGGCGGTCTTCGGCGATGGCGAAGGGGCGGACGAGGACGGCGACGCGACGGCGACCACGATGACGACCTTCCCGAGCGACGGCGACGACTGGAACGGCGGCGGCGCACGGATGGAGCGACGGCGGCGCGAGGTCTCACGGCGCTAGGGCGCTACGGACGACGAGAGGCGAAGGCGAGAGTGGCGGCGGGTAGAGAAGAGCTCGGGGGTCCTTTTAAAGGGGCTAGGAGGCGGTGGCAAAGGCCCACGGCGACCGGCGACGAGATGGAAACTTCGGGGTTCGGAGGAAAGAGGCCGATCCGAATCGAACTCGATTCCACGAACTTCCAAAACGAATTAGCCGATGCTTCCAAAAGAGAAAAGGTAAAGGAGATCCCGAAGATCATTTCCCCTCTATCAATTCGGTCGGAGAAGGAAAGGATCGACCGAATTTTGGAAGGAGACGGCGGCGGCGCTCGGCTAGGGTTTCGGGCGGCGGCGGCCGAAGGAAGACGACGACTCCGACAAGCGGGACCCACCTGTCAGCGAGCGAACGCGCGGGCGCAGGCGGCTGCGGACTGGGCCGGACTGGGCCGAGGAGAGAGAGAAGGGTTTTAGGCCGACTTTCGGCCCAAAGCCAAAAGAAGACTTTTAAAACCTTTTTCAATTAAAATTATTCATGAAATGCAATTCCATTTATTAAAAATACTTCCTTAGCTCAAATAAATCCCAGAAAAATCTAGGAATTATAGAATTAAGCAAAGTATTTAATGAAATTTTATCTGGCCCCATTTTATATTGGAATTTATTAATTAAAATTAGATCTTCTTTTCAAGGCTTTTAAAATCATTTCTAAAAATTCCAATTAAACAACCATTTATATATTTTGAATTTTCAGGGTGTGACAAACCTACCCCCCTTAAACAGAATCTCGTCCTCGAGATTCAGAAGAACTTGCGAACAGATGCGGATGAGCTGACTTCAATTCATCTTCTCGTTCCCAAGTTGATTCTTCTTCCGAGTGATTACTCCACTGGACTTTGCAAAAACAGATAACTCGATTCCTGGTTCTTCTCTCATCTATTTCCAAAATACGGATTGGTTTCTCAACATAGGTCAGATCCTCTTGGACTTCTATCTGTTCAAGATTAGCTTCTTCGGTAGGTACCCTTAAACACTTCTTCAATTGCGACACATGGAACACATTATGGACTCCTGCCAAAGATTGAGGTAACTCCAACTGATAAGCAACCTCTCCTCTTCTACTGACAATCTTATAAGGTCCCACAAAACGCGGTGCCAATTTTCCTTTGGTATGAAAACGATGAACCCCTCGAAGAGGCGTGACACGAAGATACACATAATCTCCTTCTTCAAAACTCAAATCTCTGCGGCGATTGTCGGCATAACTCTTATGACGAGACTGGGCCACACGCAATCTTTCTTGAATGATTTTCACCTTTTCTTCTGCTTCCCTCAGGATATCAGTCCCGAAAACCTGACGTTCTCCCGTTTGATCCCACAAAAGCGGAGTGCGGCACTTCCGACCATACAGTGCTTCGTAAGGAGCCATCTGAAGACTAGCTTGATAACTATTGTTGTACGAAAATTCTACATAAGGTAGATTCTTATCCCAACTTCCACCCAAGTCTAAAGCACAAGCTCTCAACATGTCTTCCAAAACCTGATTCACCCTTTCGGTTTGTCCGTCTGTCTGCGGATGATAAGCAGTACTAAAGTTCAGCTTAGACCCCATCTCTTCCTGAAGCTTCTTCCAAAACTTTGAAGTAAACTGACTGCCTCGATCAGACACTATTTTCTTAGGGACGCCATGCAAACACACAATCTTGGCCATATACAATTCCGCCAACCGACTTCCGGAATAGGTTGTTTTTACCGGAATGAAATGAGCCACTTTGGTAAGTCTGTCGACTATCACCCAAATAGAGTCATGGCCTGATGACGTTCTGGGTAAACCAGTGATAAAATCGATACCGATTTCTTCCCATTTCCATTCAGGAATCTTCAAAGGCTGCAGCAAACCGGCAGGTTTCTGATGTTCTGCCTTGACTCGCTGACAAACATCACATACTGCTACGTATTCTGCGATTTCACGCTTCATACTTGCCCACCAGAATCTTTCCTTGATGTCCTGGTACATCTTGGTACTACCAGGGTGAATGGAGTATAAGGTATCATGAGCTTCTTTCAGAATTGCATCTTTTAAATCTTTGTTGTCGGGGACACAGATTCTCTCACCCAACCATACAGTTCCTTGCTCATCCTCCAAGAAACCGATAGTTTTTCCTCTTCTCATATTCTTTTTGATTTCTAGAATATCAGGATTATTAATTTGGGCTTCTCTAACTTGATCAATTAGAGTGGGCTTCGCTTCTAAGGCTGCAACAAAACCTCTACTAACAATTCCCAAATTTAATCTTTCAAATTCCTTGCATAATTCCAATGGCAACTGTCGTCCTTCCGTAGCATTGCAATAGCCTTTTCTTCTAAGAGCGTCTGCTACAACATTAGCCTTTCCTGGGTGAAAATGAATTCCCATGTCATAATCCTTAATTAATTCCAACCATCTCCGTTGTCTCATGTTCAGATCCGGCTGAGTAAAGATATACTTTAAACTCTTGTGATCGGTATACACCTCTGTACGAGTACCGAAAAGATAATGACGCCAAATCTTCAACGCATGAACTACTGCAGCTAACTCAAGATCATGAGTAGGGTAGTTCTTCTCATGCGGACGTAACTGACGAGATGCATAGGCAACCACCTTCCCATCTTGCATCAAAACACAACCTAACCCAAGTTTTGATGCATCGCAATACACTTGGAAACCCTTCTTTGGATCAGGCAAAATCAAAATAGGAGCTGATATTAAGCGATTCTTCAACTCTTGAAAACTCTGCTCACATTCTTCTGACCACTTGTACTTCACATCTTTCTGAAGCAATCGTGTCATAGGCTTAGCAATCTTGGAAAAATTCTCTATAAACCTCCGATAATATCCTGCGAGACCTAGGAAACTGCGGATCTCTGAAACTGTCTTTGGTTGCTTCCAGTTGGTTACGGATTCCACATTACTAGGATCGACGGCAACTCCTCCGGCTGAGATGACGTGACCAAGGAACTTCACTTCAGACAACCAAAATTCACACTTGCTAAACTTAGCATACAGTTGATGTTCTCGTAGCTTCTCTAGTGCAAGGCGAAGATGTTCTTCATGCTCTTCTTTGGTTCGGGAGTAGATAAGAATGTCATCGATAAAGACTACCACGAACTTATCTAGGTATTCCATAAACACCTTATTCATCAAGTTCATGAAGAAAGCAGGGGCATTGGTAAGTCCAAAAGACATAACAGTACATTCAAACAACCCATACCTAGTGGTAAAAGCTGTCTTAGGTATATCTTCCTCTTTGATTCTCAACTGGTGATACCCAAATCGAAGATCTATCTTGGAGAAAACGGTGGCACCTTTAAGCTGATCAAACAAATCATCAATTCTGGGCAGCGGATACTTATTCTTGATAGTCACATCATTTAGTGCACGATAGTCCACACACATCCTCTGGGTATGGTCTTTCTTTTCCACAAAAATAACTGGAGCTCCCCATGGACATGAACTCGGTCTGATGTACCCTTTCTGAAGCAAATCGTCTACTTGCCTCTTGACTTCTGCCAACTCATTGGCTGCCATTCTATAAGGTCTCTTATGGATCGGAGTTGTTCCTGGTACCAAATCTATTCTGAACTCTATATCCCTTTCAGGCGGCATACCAGGTAAATCATCTGGGAACACATCAGGATACTCCCGAACTATAGGAATCTCTTCCAAAGTTATCTGGTTCAATCTTGACCTTAAAAACTCAGAAGACACTGCATGAACAGTTACAACTCGACCATCATTGCTGGTGAGAGTTACTTTTCTGTTAGCACAGTCAATCACACCTTTATGTCTGGCTAACCAGTCCATCCCTAGGATGACATCAAGGTCTTTGGATTCTAACAGGATAAGATTGGCCAGAAATGGTACTCCTTTAATTTCTATTTTGACAGAGGGGCTACGTTGCAAAGAGAGTGCTTGATTACTCGGGGTACTAACCATCAAAGGACGTCTAAGATCTTCTACTTCCATCCCATGATTTCCCGCAAAACTCATAGATAAGAATGAATGTGTAGCACCAGAATCGAAAAGCACTGTTGCAGGAACTAAGTTAACAAGAAACGTACCCAAAATCACATCTGGAGCATCTTGAGCTTCTGCAGCAGTGACATGATTGACACGAGCCTTTGACGCTGGTATGGTAGAGTTGCTCTGGGCAGGGACAACCTTCACGCGTCGGGGCTTCGGACACTTGTCAGCGTAATGTCCTGGGTCTCCACAGTTGAAGCACACCACGGGCTTACTTCCGTGCTCCCTCTTGGCAGGTTGTTGCTATGTCGAGGCTGCAACAGGACGTGGAGCTTGATTGCGGATGTTGTTGCCGGCATTGTTGTTGAAGAACTGGCGCTGCGGACGAACAACAGACGAAGAACCTCCCTGTGGCATGGACTGGGGTCCTAAAGTAAGACGCGGCTTCTGATTATTTCCCTGTTGTGTCTTGAATTGAGCAATCCGGCGTTTCTTTTGCTCCATGCGATTGTACTTGTCCTCCTGACGAATAGCCTTATCCACTAACTTCTGGAAATCATGATAATCTCCAGTCATGAGTGGGTAGGAAAGCTCATCATTAAGTCCTTCCAAGAACTTCTCCTGGCGCTCTTCATCATTGCGCACATCTTCCGGAGCATAACGAGCCAGACGATTGAACTCGTGCAGATACTCAGTGACAGAGCGAGATCCCTGGGTGAGCGACCTGAATTCCTTCTTCTTGAGAGACACCACTCCCGATGGTATATGCGTCTTCCGGAAAGCAGCGGTGAACTCAAGCCAAGTGATAAGGTTCAGCAGTAGTCCTGTTAAGGCGGAAGTGATCCCACCATTCAGAGGCAGGGCCATGCAACTGGTGTGATGCAAATGAGACCTTCTCCAGATCGGTGCACTGAAGCAAATCCAACTTCTTCTCTATGGTATGCAGCCAATCACCAGCTTCAACAGGATTAGTGGTGCTAGAGAAAGTAGGCGGCCTCACACGAAGAAATTCTGCTAACTTGTTCTGGAGAGGTGCATGATTATTTCCTTGGTTCTGCTGGTTCTGAAGTTGCTGCATCATCATGTTCATAAGCTGTGCCTGTTGAGCCAGGACTTGGGCAAGGGTTGGGTTCCCTTCATTGTTGTTGTTATTGTTGTTGTTGTTGGGGCCATTCCCATTGCTGCGAGTGAGCACCATCTGACATGGACAGGGCACAAGAAGAGAAACCGGGGAAAACTACTTAGGATAGAGAATTAATTTAAGTTTTATTGATCTTAAGTGAGTTTCATTATTACAAAACTGAAGACTCTCACACCACTAAACTCACCAACTTCCTAACACTCAAAAGCAAACAAACGCATGCACTTACATCCCACCACTGATGTAAATCACATGCAAGACCCACACACACAACCAAACTTAAAGCAAGCAAACTAACACAATGATCTAAGACCACGGCTTGACAAGGCATTCTAGTTCTTCCGGGCATCGGAGTTGATTGAAGGCTCGTTTGGCTCGTCTTCATCATCTTGAGTTGCTCCCCACTCGACCTTGGAATGGGTGTGCTTCGATTCTTCTTCTTCATCATCACTTATATTGATGACCGGAGGATCTGCTAGGGCTGAGGTAACTTCTTTCTCCACCACACGGACCTTTGGCGCCAATTGGTAACGAGGGACAAATAGAGCTCTCTTCCTTGCGGTAAGACGAATCCTGGCCTTCTGCGGTGGTGCTTCTCCCTTCAATGCGGCTAGTTCCTTCTCCAAATGATCCACCTTGTCCTCTAGCTTGCAAATCTTACCATGATTCCGGTCTTCACGATCTTGAGCTGCTAACACAGTCTCTGCACGGCTTTCATCCATAGCCCATAGCATCTCAACCAAATGCCTCGTGGTAGCATCATTCTCAATTCCTTCAGTCTCAAGGTAGCTGCCACGGTCACTTCCCTGGGGTTGGCGAGGATGGTAGCGATACTCAGTGTCGGCCAACTGATCAATGTAGCGATCGCGGAGCTCTCCTATGGCGATCCTTGCCACCTCCTGACATGCATGGATGTAGTTTCTTCCTCCAGCTTCGAACATCACTGAGGGGATATCTTCACTATTACTGTTCAAAGTGACTTTGACTCGGCACTTTTCTTCGTGACGATCATGAGGAATCTGGGCATAAAAAGGGGCAGTCCCAAATCCTATGGCAAAGGACATCGTACGCAACTCCTGGACAAAACCCTCAACACCAAACAAGTACTCAGGCTTGTAGCGCGGCATCTAAAGACAAGTGAAAGGAGGGAGTTAAGACATTTATCCAATTAATAGCACAAGTTTTTGGATTAATTTGAATAAAGTTAGAAATCAAAGTAAAAAGGTAAGTAAATAAAGTAAACCAAGCTTGCAAGATAAGTTGAAACAGTTGGAAACAAGGTCACAAGTTTTGTACTTTTGAATAACAGATTTCAAAAGAAATGAAAGAAAGTTATAAAATCAACATGCTAAATTTATTTTGTTGCAGCAAGATTAAATAAAGCAATATTGTAAAACTTTTGCAGGTAAAATGAGCCATTAGTACAGTAATAGATGTACAGTACTAATAACACTGGAATAAATTTTGAATGAGAACCATTAAAAGAGATTATGAAGTGCATGTGCCATTAGTTTGGTTTAATTAAAAGAGAAAGGGAGGAGAACAGTTCTACTTTTCCAATATTTTTAGAAGGCTTCTATGGATAACCATTTGGCATAACCTAGGGTCAAGGAGGCTCTGATACCAACTTGTCACGCCCGGAATTTCTATCTAAAATTCCAAACGCTTACATGTGTGTGAACCCTCGTCCAGGAATCAGCAGAGGCACACAATAACAAATTGATAATAGAGTACAATTATTACTCTAATTAATAAGCGAATAAAATGTCATTACAGAGGTAGATAGTTCCTCTCATTCAATAAAGATCTAAGCAGCGGAAAAATAAGATAAACGGCGCAGACGACTCCACTCCACAGGCAGCTTGACCAAGGCTACACCTAATCCTCCACACCATCAGCATCATTGTAGAACTCTTCCTCTGATGAATGATTGCAAGGTGAGTATATGACATACTCAGCAAGCCATGCAGCAAATATGCAAGTGCACAGGATAACAAAGGATGGCATAATAGGGTTTCATTTGCAAAAGCAGCATTTAGCAATCATTTGAGAATTTAATAAAACAGTTGAGTAATAATTAAACAATATTAATCCAACACTATACAACATACCCTGTTGTATAGGCCCAACCATTCTGAACAACCATCCCGGCTGCACAGTTCTATCTCCAAACCAGGAATATTTCAATCCAAACCAGGAGCTAATCAAATTATTACCAATTAAAGCATTTATTATGATGAGAGGGGTGAGACTAATCACGAAAGACATTGTTAGACCCGCCCATAACCGCGGGCACGGCTATTCGAATAGTTTTACTCTGATCAGAGGTGTACCACTGTACCCACAAGACAAAAGCCCACATCATGTCATCATGTGCCTCAATACCACCACGGTACCTCGGAAAGGAGTTATGACAATACCCCTTGCATAACACAATCCATTACGGCGCACCTTTCCTGGATCATAATCACCCCCTTATAAACAAGGCATGGACTCCCCAGCGACCCCCGTGGGCTTATCTCCGCCACTTCTCAGTCTGGTGCCCCGCAATGAACCATGTTATATAAAAGGTAAAGCCATTGCCCATGCTGGCTTGTGGTTGGCACGGTTAATGTTTCACAACCGAAACTCGTGAACTGGTCCTTAATTGTCATGAGCACGACCATCAAAACCATGTGCTCACAACCCACCATTATCAGGTTTTAGTTGGCACATTAATTAATTAACCAATCACGATTGTCCATCGTGAGCTATCATTAAGCCATCATTAAACAATAGTGAATCATAAGTTATCCCAATAGTGAGCTAATGTTTCTAAGCAGGGCTAAGCAATTATATCTAATATCTAGTTGAACCAATATAAATAAAGCTCAACTAGTCAAATTATAATAACCCAAGGTATCAAGGAATAAAGTAATCAAGAACAAAAGGGCTATAACAAACAATAGGTTAATTCCACCCAATGACATTCGAAAATAAATGCAATAGTTGAATAGAAACAATAGCTTTAAACGGGATCAACATGCTCAAAGGGTTGTTTGGGATCTGTGTGACTTGCCTTGCTGGCCTTGGAACTCTTCAAATTCTTCTCCTGCGAAAACGGACTCTCCGGAAACGTCGGAATCTAAACAGAAAAGAGCAAAAACACCAAAACAGCACATAAACAAGCATGAACAGTACATGTGGATATTTTTAACATGTAGATCTCAATTTTAGAAAAATTTAGAGACTTGAACCAACTAAATCCGAGCTAAGATGAATTAGTTATGAATTTTTGAAGATTTAATCGGATTAAAACACTTATATCGATTTTAATTGAATTATGACGCAGTAATGAATTATTTTTGAAAAGGAAAAAGGGATTTATTGCGTCAGCGGCTAGGGTTTCCGGTGGACCGGGCGCACGGCGACGGTTCACAAGAACGGACGGCCGAGATCGATCCATCCAAAACGGACGGCCGAGATCGATCGGTCCACGACCGGCTCACGGGAGACGGGGACGATGACGTCGGCGGTGACGTCACCACCGGCGGCGGCAGCTCGGCGGCTCGGGCGCGCATGCTCACCGGTGAACGGCGGCACTTCGGCACGAACGGAGGACACCAACGGGTAGAGCGCGACGCGGCGAACTCACCGGTGACCAAAAGAGCGGCGGAAGACCAACGGACGGCGACGACGACGAGGTTGAAACGGCGGAGAAGATCGGGTCGACGGCGGCGACGGTGCTCCGGCGGTCTTCGGCGACGGCAAAGGGGCGGACGAGGACGGCGACGCGACGGCGACCACGATGACGACCTTCCCGAGCGACGGCGACGACTGGAACGGCGGCGGCGCACGGCTGGAGCGACGGCGGCGCGAGGTCTCACGGCGCTAGGGCACTACGGACGACGAGAGGCGAAGAGTGGCGGTGGGTAGAGAAGAGCTCGGGGGTCCTTTTAAAGGGGCTAGGAGGCGGCGGCAAAGGCCCACGGCGACCGGCGACGAGATGGAAACTTTGGGGTTCGGAGGAAAGAGGCCGATCCGAATCGAACTCGATTCCACGAACTTCCAAAACGAATTAGCCGATGCTTCCAAAAGAGAAAAGGTAGAGGAGATCCCGAAGATCATTTCCCCTCTATCAATTCGGCCGGAGAAGGAAAGGATCGACCGAATTTTGGAAGGAGACGGCGGCGGCGCTCGGCTAGGGTTTCGGGCGGCGGCGGCCGAAGGAAGACGACGACTCCGACAAGCGGGACCCACCTGTCAGCGAGCGAACGCGCGGGCGCAGGCAGCTGCGGACTGGGCCGGACTGGGCCGAGGAGAGAGAGAAGGGTTTTGGGCCGACTTTCGGCCCAAAGCCAAAAGAAGACTTTTAAAACCTTTTTCAATTAAAATTATTCATGAAATGCAATTCCATTTATTAAAAATACTTCCTTAGCTCAAATAAATCCCAGAAAAATCTAGGAATTATAGAATTAAGCAAAGTATTTAATGAAATTTTATCTGGCCCCATTTTATATTGGAATTTATTAATTAAAATTAGATCTTCTTTTCAAGGCTTTTAAAATCATTTCTAAAAATTCCAATTAAACAACCATTTATATATTTTGAATTTTCAGGGTGTGACAGGCATGCAGGCAGTAGTGGCTTCGGTTGGACAGAAGGCTGGGCAGGCGCGCGTGTGGCTTGCAGGAGCCAGTCTAGGCCGTGCGGCGCGAGGAGACCGAGTGCGAGCTGGCGAAGGATCGGTATGAAGGAGTTCGACCCGAAGCAGGATTTTCCATGGCGGGTGTGGCTGTGGTTTTGGAGAAAAAGGAAATTAAGGAATTGAGTCCTATTAGAAATAGGAGTTCTACACCTACTTTGAGTAGGGTGTTTTTGTGGTATAAATAGAGAGGGAGTATGAGGCTTCCCGGAATCGGTTTTAGAGAGACTAGAGTTGAGAGAAAGTTAGGGTCTCGAGTTTAGTTCGACATTTTGGTGAGGAGTGCTGGTGCACTTTGTAAACACTAGTTGATGCAATAAAGTTGAAAATTTTCAATCCACATCTTCGAGTTTGTCATCTACTGGTGTTTCTGGGTCCCGACGGTCTAACCGCAGGTGTGCGTGCGGTCTGACCGATGGGATAGCGGCGGTCTAACCGCTGGTGTCAGGGCAGTCTGACCGGCGTGGCGTTGGCGGTCTGACCGGCGGTAGGAGGGCGGTTCGACCGGCGGAAACTGGACTCCGTCATCGACTTCATTCGAGGGTAATCTTTAATTCCGCAAAAGATTTTGGGTTTTTGGTTTTCCCTACCATTCACCCCCCTCTGGTAGGTTTGTTTGGTCTTGTGTGATCCTACAAGTCGAAGGTGGAGAAGCAGAAGCAGGGGGAGGAAATACCACTGGGAATCCGGAAGCAAGTGCTGCTAGTGGAGCAAGGACCAGTAAACAAGGAGAGTTAAGTGGAGGTATGTCCAAGTCTGATTTTCCAACCTCTTCAATGTTTGAGATTGTTCCACCATTTCCATCTGTTCCACCATGGAGCACAAATGTGTCTTGCTCTATGCCTTATAATCAGCCAAGACAACACTGGGCCAGACCACAACCTTCAATTGCACCATACACAATTCCACAGGGGAATGCAGAAACTCATGACCTTCGCAATGGTGGCTTCCAGTTCAACATGACTAGGATTCCGCAGTTTCAACCAAGATCTGGGATTTTTACTAACCAATTCCAGGAAAATTCAAGGGTGAGAATTTTTGATGAACCAAGAAATCAATGCCTGGGTCAGCATGTAGATGGAAATCATTATGCTGAAGCAGTCCTCAAGGGTCCTAGATTGGAGATACCTTTGTTCTGCAGTGATGATCTAGTGGATTGGCTGAAACAGTGTGAGAAGTTTTTTGAGTTAACTGGTACCCCAGTTGATCAATGGGTGAACATGTCTCTGGCTCACTTTCAAGGAAGGGCTGCCAAGTGGTTCAGAGGTATTGGTCTACCATGGCAGGTAATATCCTGGCCTCAGTGGTGTGCTATGATCTGCACTAAGTTTTCTACAGCTAATGTTCATGAAGCAGTAGAATTGTTTCAAAATGTTAAGCAGTATGGAATGACTGTGGAGCAATATATAGATAAGTTTGAGGAGTACGTTGACATGGTGAGAAGGGACCACCCCTACTTACAAGAGCAATACATCACAAGTTGTTTCATATGAGGTCTTAGGGGAGATATAAAACATGATGTTTGTGGGCAAAAACCTCAGGGGTTGTTGGAATCTCATTGGTATGCTAAGACATATGAGAAGTCTGTAGCTGCCAAAAGAGTGGCTTATGGAGTTAACAGAAATTGGAAGCAAAATCTTAACATAGGGGGACATGGAAGAGTACAAGGGCAAAGGAACCAGCCCAGGAATGATGGTGAAAAGGAGGAGGAAAAGAAGTGCTGGTTCTGTAAGGAACCATGGTTTCCAAGACACCAATGCAAGGTTAAGCAGGCTCTACATATGCTGTTAATGGAGGGAGATGAGGAAGAGAATGCAACAGAAGAAAACTCTGAACCAGAGAAAACTAAAGAGGAAATGGGAGAAGAAGAAGTTGACTTACCTGAAGAGCAGGGGAAGGCAGAAGAGTTAATGTATGTATCTCTGAATGCTGTTCATGATACCACTAGACCTGACACTTTCTCTGTGATTATTCAGATCAATGGTAACAAAGCAGTGGAGTTAATTGATAGTGGGAGCACTAGTACCTTCATGGACATGGATTTTGCAGTTAAAATCCAATGCCCTTTGATGACCTCGAAGATCAAAAGAGCAGTAGTAGCTGGAGGGGGTGAGCTAAAGTCTGAAGTTCAAGTCCCACCTATGACATATGAGATACACGGGGAGTAGTTTACTAATCCATTCAATCTGATATCCTTGAAGGGGTATGACATCATACTGGGGGCTAATTGGATCTATCAACACAGTCCTATAACTCTTGATTTGAAGCAGATAAAACTAGACATCACAGTGGACACAAGGAAGGTGGTCTTGCAGGACTTTACTAAGCCAGGAAAACACATTCTTATCAATAGTAAAAGAACGGGAAGAGCATTGAGAAAAGGGGCAATGGGGTGTGTATTCCAAATTTGTGAGGCATCTGTGGATGAAGAAGGGCCTGTTCCTTTGGAGTTTCAAAAGGTACTCAAACAGTTTCCCTCAGTCTTACAAGAACCAAACGGATTACCACCTAGAAGATCATGTGATCATGTTATCACCTTGAAGGCTGGAACCACACCACTGTTGACGGTCGTTATCAATCAGTTTCGACCGTCAATATTACCAAAATACAGGAGAACTAGTGATGCTTGCAATGCATATATCTGTTAGAATAATAAACTTCCACTAGTATTAGGTATACTAACCTCTTGCAGGGATTGACACTAAAGTGGAGGAGAATCAACATCAACTCAGACAATAAATCAATCGGACGATGTCGAGAATAGACTTGTTTATGAATGGGCCAAGAACTCAGGATTGACACGATGAATTGGGCCAAAATTCATAAGTCTGTGGAGAAGAACAATGGAGAAGGCCGCCAACCGAAATTGGGTTGGATTGGGCCGGCCCCAGGTTCGGCCGAACCTCCCTCGCCTTTGTTGGATCCAGGTTTTGGCTGGACGGTTGAGATGAAGCCCCAATGACGGTTGGAGGGTATTACCGACCATTCCAACCGTCACAACCATCATAGTTCAGCTATAAAAGGACTTCACCTTCTCACTTCACTCACACACCTCAAGCAATAGCTCTCTCATTTCTCTCAAGTTTAGTTTAGTAGTATCTAGCTGGTGGAATAGGAATAGAGTAGAAATCAGGAGTCCGGGAGCCTTCGAAAGAGTTCGGGTATGGCTCTAGTAGCTTTTCTCTTCTCTTTTGTAAGCTTTGTACTTTTATTTGAATACTCTTCTAAATACAATTATGGTATTGAAATACTTTCCGAGTATATAAATGCCTACTTTACATTATGTTCTTGTTATTCTAAATATACGGCTAGCTTATCTGGGAGATGCTTTGGTGTTGGTATAATGTTGGCTTATGTAATTACTCTATGTCATGACGATGATATTAGAGTAGTATCTGGTAGTTTAGGCATAGTGTCTAGATTACGGGGTATCATTATTTGGGGTTATATATTGCGGATGAGAAGTGGGCTGTTGATGGTGACAGCTCAGTACGGGTATTCCGCCGCGCCGGTATATAATCCTAAGTTAATTCCCTGGGGAGGGTATTCCTCCGAATTTAGCTCCGGTTGTATGGTCATGATGGGCTGTCATAAGGAACTCGGCAGTCAGGGGTGACTTCTCGAAGTACCAGGAGGGCATCGGATAGAGGGTATTAGCAAGTATATCAGTTATCTAGAATGTATGTATACTATGTATATTAGAAGTATAGGAATAGATTTTCTTTCTCTTTTCTTTCCACTTAGCTTAGATGATTTATTATGAGAATGAGTAGTACTGCTTGTGTGTCACTCTACGCTTGGATTATCTTAACCCCTGCTTAGAATATGATTATCACAAGTAATATATAAATTATTGGTTGAGTTCTCTCTACATGATCTTCCCACGGGATAAAATAAATACGATACCTTGGAATACTATCGGGTGAAATGCTACAATGGTATATCCATGCGCTTGCGGATAAACTATGTAACCATAATATACCAAAAGTATTTCTGCGCCATTGCTGGGAATTATATTTCTAGTAATGTCGTTAAGAAATACCAACAAGCATTTCTAGCGCCGTTGCCGAGGAAGATTCATAATAGAGATTACTTGAACTAATACTTTATATTTACCGCTGTATAATCATTTTCCTTTGCAGGCTAACCTTGGTTGTTTTCACTGTTTGCTGTGGAAACAGGGTAGTGCATGACTGGTTTCAACCTGCCGGAAAACTTCAAAGAAAATCCAGAAGCTTTCTTCCGGAGCGTCAGGCCGTGAGTTGTTGCTCCGCATAAAACTCTACCGACAGAGAAACCAGCCGTACCGGCGCCACCGACCTTCAAGACTATGGCCAGCAAGACTCTTCGCGAGTTTGCTGCTCCCTCTGCTGGCAATGTGGCCATTGGGCCACAGGTCAACATAGGGGACGTGGATTTCGACTAGAAGTCCAGCCTCATCATGATGGCGCAGGCTAGTCCGTTCTGTGGCAAGCCTAATGAGGATGCCAATGCTCATCTACAGTAGTTCCTGGAGATCTGTAGCACGTACACCATTAAGGGCGTTAGTCCCGACGCCGTCAGGCTGCGACTGTTTCCGTTCTCCCTTCTCAGGAGAGCGAAGCAGTGGTTTTATGCCAACCGTGTTGCTGTCAACACCGGGGACAAATGCTCTACGGCATTCCTCTCGAAATTCTTCCCGATGGGCAAAACCAATGCCCTTCATGGAAGGATTTCTAGTTTCCAGCATACAAGGGATGAGTCTATTCCGGAAGCATGGGAATGTCTGCAGGAGTACGTGGCCGCCTATACTTATCATGGGATGGACTACTGGCTGATCCTGCATAACTTTTATAATGGACTCACCCCGACGTCCCGCGATCACCTGGACACGGCAGCTGGAGGAACCTTCTTCTCTAAAACGGTTCAAGGAGCCGTTGATTTAATAAAGAAGATGGTCTCCAATATGGGTTGGAGCGAGGAACGACTCCAGACCCATCAGCGAGGCATGCACACCGTCAAGGAGACGGAATTACTTGCTGCCAAGCTAGACCTCCTCATGAAACGCTTGGACGACCACGAGAAACGGCCACAAGGCACCGTCAAGGCCTTGGACTCTCACGTCACGTGTGAGATCTGCGGCGGCACAGGTCATTCTGGAAATGATTGCCCAGAAACCCGTGAGGAGGCGATGTATATGGGCAACAACAACGGGTACCGTCCAGAACGAGGTCAGGGGTGGAACCAACCACGCCCATATTATCAAGGAGGTAACAATAAGGGTAACTTTTCTAACCAGCCCTCCTTGAAGGATCTTGTTTTTGCTCAAGCTAAAACCACTGATGCATTAAGCAAAAAGCCTGCGGCCAACGACAAGGTCCTAGAAAATATTAATGTCAAGTTAGATGGCTTCACTTCTGCTTTTCAAAACCAGCTGAGCTTTAATAAAATGATAGAAACCCAGCTAGCTCAGTTGGCATCCTTAGTCCATGCAAATGAAACTGGGAGGATGCCGGGGCAACCCGACTCCTCCATTGAAAATGTCAAGGCGATCACGACGAGGGGAGGTAAGTCCACTCGTGATCCGCCATATCCTAACCCTGCAGGAACTAATGAGATATCAAAAGGAGCGCCATCTAGCGACTCGGCTGACAAAGAGGTTCATCCAGAGAAGACCGTGCCATAGGAGTACTACGACACACAGTTGCTGCCATTTCCCCAACGGAGTAGGAAACCATCAGTGGATGAGCAATTCGCTCATTTTGTTGAAGTCATCCAGAAGATCCACATCAACGTGCCATTGTTGGACGCCATGCAAGTGCCAACATACGCCCGTTATCTCAAGGACATACTCAACAACAAGAAATCGCTCCCAACAACGGAGGTGGTCAAACTGACGGAACAATGCAGCAACCTGATACTTCACAAGCTCCCGGAGAAGAAGAAAGATTCGAGGTCTCCTACAATCACCTGCTCGATCGGGGCACAACAATTCGACCAGGCCTTGTGCGACCTTGGAGCCAGTGTCAGCGTCATGCCAAAAGACGTCATCGACAAACTCAATTTCATGGTGTTGGCACCGACACCGATGCGCCTCCAACTGGCTGATTCATCAGTCCGTTACCCGGCAGGGATAGCGGAAGATGTGCCAGTCAAGATACAGGATTTCTTCATCCCGGTTGATTTTGTGGTGCTAGACATGGACACGGGGAAGGAGACACCGCTCATCCTAGGGCGTCCGTTCCTTAGCACCGCAGGAGCCAACATTGACGTGGGAACGGGGAGCATCCGTTTCCATATCAACGAGAAGGAGGAAAAGTTTGAGTTTCAACCGAGGACGGAACAATGCTCCATGGTCAGAATCAAGTACGGGCTAAACCCGCAGAACATTCAAATGGTCGAAGTGGAGCCACCCAAAACGGACAGCCTGGTGAAATTCATGCAGAACTTCCTGGAGAAGGAAACAACGATGCCCATGAACCGTTAGTGAAAAACGCCAGTAAAATCACCCGTACCTGCCAAAAAGCTAGAGCAGCCGGCTTAGAGGAAGCCGCCATCTGCACCAATATCAAAGAAGGTGTGGAAGGAAAAGCCAAAGATGCCCGCTCCATCACTTCCTGTCATAGGCTCTCCGGACCTTCCATTATAATTGAAAGATGAAGTGAATAATTCAAGTCATCAAACAAGCATAATGAAACATCCGACGCCTCGAGAGAGGAATATTGGAGACATTGCTGGGCCCTTAGCCTGCCAGTCAACTTCAGCCTGAGATGTGCCCGTCAAACCACTCGAAGGTGGCGACCAGATGTGTTACACATTCAGGAGACTTGACAAAAATGGCTAAAGATCTACAGCCTCTCAAATATCCCTAACTCATACTCATGTGAATCTAGTTCCCAAGAAGTGCACTAGATTCACACATTCATCTTAAGCATGAATATACATAGCAAGATACATCTAAAGCAATTAAAATTTAGATTACAACTACTAATAGATACATGGCCGACCGGCCAAATATAACTATATCAGAGAACAACGGAAGCTTGACTACCCAATCCTCAAGCATACCGACTAGGGTTTTACCCCATTAAGTTCAAATCCTAGAAGAAGTAGTCGAAACCCGCATCACTCAAATCTACTAAGCCTATTCCTGCAAAACATAAATTAAACAACATATGGCAAGATTCAATACATTAATCAAATTAATGTACTAGCAAGAGCACTATCAAACCTACATACATGAAAGCTCTAAGTCAAAGGAAGGCTATTTGTAGTCTCAATTTTAAGCATAAAGCAAATTTTAGTTCACAAACCATTTGCAACGTAATTTAAGAAAAACATTTTAGCAATATGCAAAGCATATTAATCATGGCATGATATCAACATAAATAGATAGACATCATTCCCTTACGATACAACGGGAAGTAAGGCAATCACATCACATATACCAATCTCATCATCATCTCAAATCATTTAGTTTCAAAAACATTTAGAACTCATAGCACATCATCATGTCGCTCATGACCGTGAGCACGGCTGATCGATTAGTTTTTAGAACTCTGCAGAGTTTGTACAGCTTTACCCATATAATATGAACACTCTAGTTTGTTTTGAGTTTGCAAGACTCCACCACACTCTTCATGTTGAATGTGGTCTAGAGGTTATAACGAGGCTTTTACATTAAGTATTGTCTAACCTTGCATGAGCACGATACGTGTTTCTCCATCCTAGGCAATACACGTTATATGACCTAGAACCATTAAGTGTCGGGCCCACGCTTTAAACTTAACGCCGTGGTAGCGGACACAACAGGAACCCACCAACGTGGCACAATATCGTTGTATTGGACACACTTAGACGCCCATGCCGTGAGGCGGAACAGTACACTCGTCCCCTCTTGGAAATCACACACTTAAGAATAGTACAATCGTCCTATGGTTCAACATACACATGGGTAGTTCCTCTAGGTAGCCCACAGAACACTCATGGCCCCTACCTATACTACAACGGCCTCCCGAATGCAAAGTTAGACAAGTGCTTAACTTAATAGGCCAAGATCCCCCCATAAAGACACATGTGGATGTACGGTAAACATAATGGTTGATATGATGTTCGGTCCTTGATCGACTCAGGCGAACACTCCCCCTATCGATATGCAACTACTACCATATGCATACCACTTGCCGCCCAAGTCTAAAATTACATTTTATCTCATTTTATTTCACAAATAATCAGAGAATCATATCTGAACATAATGTTTAAAAAGGAGTTCCAAATAGTATATCAAGTGACTCATAACCATGTTTTTGTTTATCACAACGCAAGGCTAAGCATTTGCACTTTATAAAAGCATAGTATAGTCATCTGAGCACAATAAAAGTACTCTAATTAATCCTAAGGTTCAAAACAGTAAGGGGTGATTTTCAAAAGGGAATTCATGCATCTTTTAAAGGTACAACTACAATCTATAGTTTTGAAATTACCAATAGTTAGAAATACGCGTGCAACTTTACAATCAAAACATTTAGCCCGAAAACATAGGATTCAATATGTTCACTGGAAGGGCAACACTTGCCTTGATTGATATAAGACCTTCTTGAGATCAGCTATAAGACCAATCATCTCATCAATAACGATTTCGCCGTCTAAAAGAAATAACGGTAACGATAAATGCCAAAACATGTAAAAATCTAAAATGTTCTAAAATGCATGAGTTTACTAGTGTGGTTAGGTACTCTTCTAAGATGAAATTAGGTGAAAGAATTTATATTTTATCACTTTGCATTAGAGAGTTATAAATTTTCAAAGTTTAATACTAGCTCTAGATTAATTAACCTCTAACAGTCCTTAGGTGCATTTTAGGTCTAAGTTTTGTGAAATGTTGGCTTGCTGCAGTGAAGGGAATGCTCACAGGAGTTCAACAAAATTGGTTTCATAATTTTTAAAGTTAGCATGATTTTATTATGAATTTTACAAGCTAGGACATATGCTATAGTCTTTATTAGTTATTTCGAATTTTAGATATGTTTTGAGTACTGTATGTGTCATATTTTATTTTATAAAAACTAAGTGCATGATTTTGCCAATCTAACAGAACTGGAATCACCTCATTTGGAGTTGAAATAAATCACCGATGGGTTTTATAGTTTCTAGTTTACCCTATATTAGTTATTTTACCAATTAAATAGTTGGTGATGATTTTAGTACATAAAGTATCAAGTTTTAGTTCATATAAATTAAGTGTATGATTTTTTGAGCACACTGGAATTTGGTTCACTCCAAATTAAGTTAAGATGAAATTTATATGAATTTTCTAAGTTGAAGATTGCTCTATGTTCATTATTTCTTATGTGAATTATTAGAGCTAATTCTTCTACTGCAAGTGCCAAGTTTTATGATTCCATATTAAGACTCATAACTTGGTGATTCTACAGAAATTTAGTTCATCCATATTGGAGCTAAAATGAATTTTATATGCAATTTACAAGTTAACCTATTTTTCTGTAGATTAGATATTCACTAAAGCATTTTCCTTATATTTTCTAGATTTTAAACACATAGGCCCACTAGTCAGTGAGAGATATTTTGCAGAAAGGTACCTTGAGGTTCTAGGAATAGGTCCCGAGGTCCCTATCACGTTTTAATTGAATCTTCATTAAGAGTTCTTGAGTTTTAATCTATTTACATGCATCTCCTTGGGTCCACATGTCATTCTAAGGTTGTTTGTAGTTACAACCTTACCAGATCTAAACATTCACTAATGAAAGTCCTTAGTACCTAATCCAACTGGACACACATGTCAGCTAGCCTGAGAGGAGGACAGAGCAGCGGCTTCACGGCGTCGCCGGCGGTGAACGGTGGCAGATTTCACGATGCGACCAAAACAGAAAATGCAGAGTGGAACATGGCGAAGCTAATGGTGGTACTTTCGCGGGCTGCGATGGTCGGTGTCAGCGTTGGCGGCAGCGCGAGCGGCGTTGAGCTTCGGCATGCATGTGCATGTCGAGCTCCAGCTTGTTTCGGTGTGAATGAGTGTATGCATGTGCCTCTACGGGGTTGCTGGAAGCTTACTGTGGGTTGGACATGCGCCGGTAACGCTTTAATGGCGACGACGGCGTGAAGAATGTGTTGGCAACTTTTTTGACAAGTTGACAAGCACGATCATAGTACCTTAAGCCTTGCGGTGATTCTAGAGTCGCCAACCACCTCGATCTAGCAAAGAGCTAAACCTAGATGGGTTTTGATAACTAAACCGGCTAGCGGAGCCGATTTCTAGATAACTACCCGTCTCGTGAGAAAAACGGAAGGTTTTCAGGACAAACCTACGGAAGGTTTACGGCGCAAACCGACAAAGATGGACAAATTAAGAGAAAACTAAAAGCAATATGAAAAACGATTCAATTGATTGATAGTAGATTGGTTTTTTACAATGAACCGGCCATGTCCCTTATATAGGGGTTGGTCTTGCCCTCTACAGGCCCTCCTCCACGTCTAACTCGGGGTAGAAACCAAAGGAAACCCGAAACATGCCTTCCCGAGTAAGGAAACTTCGAGACCCGACGAAACAGAGTCGGACTCGGGCCTGCCGGTCAGACCGGCCCTCAACCGGCGGTCTGACCGCCCAACACACGGCGGTCAGACCGGCCCACTCGGAGGAAACCGGTAGACTTCCAAATTTTGGCAATCTTTCCTATTTTAATCCTAGGTGCCAAATTTGGGTGTAAACACATGTCCCCCTGCCTTTTTGATGAACAACGTGAATCTAAAAGTATAGAACATGTTTTTGGTCTTAGGACGATAACGCAATTACCGGCCATAGTACCTCCTAAGCGTCTTGCCAAACACTCGGGAAGTATTTCTTCAAGTATTTCCCGTTGATTGCTCGCTGAAAACGCTCCCCTTGAAGTGTCTCCAAAAAGTATACGTTCCCTCGAACAATGCCGCACACTCGATAAGTACCCTCCCAACTAGGAGACCACTTACCGAACTCCTTGGATCAAGTACCCAAAGGCAAAATTGTCTTCCAAACTAAGTTTCCAACTTGAAACAATTTTACTTTCACCCTCTTGTTGTACACCTTGGCCACCCTCTTCTTCTCTTTCTCTATCTCTTCCAATGCCTTTAAGCGCTTGTCGATGACTTCATCCCATTTCCATTCTGGTACCTTTAGAGGTTGGAGGTGTCCGGCCGGTCGTTGCTGCTCCGCTTTAACACGCTGACACACATCACAAAGGGCCACGAACTCTGCGATTTCCCGCTTCATACTAACCCACCAATATTTCTCTTTCAAGTCTAAGTACATCTTCATACTGCCTGGGTGGATGGAATAAGGACTTTCATGAGCTTCCTGAAGTATCAACTATTTAAGTTCCTTGTCGCCCGGAACGCATACACAATTTCTGTTCCATAAGGTTCCGTGTTCATCTTCTGTGAAGCCTATGGCTTTACCCTGTTTCATATTCTTGAGGATCCCATGCATATCTGGATCATTCTTCTGAGCCTCGCTTATTTGATCAAGCAAGGTGGGCTTTGCTTCTAGTGCAGCCAAGAATCCATGGCTAACGACACTTAGGTTGCTTCCAACTGTTGATTAAGTTCCGATGGAATGCCACGGACACAAAGAGTACTGCAATGGCCTTTTCGACTCAGCGCGTCGGCCACCACGTTGGCCTTATCAGGGTGATAGTGGATTCCCACATCATAATCTTTGATGAGCTCTAACCATCTTCTCTTCCGAAGATTCAGATCCGACTGGGTGAAGATATATTCCAAACTCTTATGATTGGTGTATATTTCATAGCGATTTCCAATGAGATAATGCTGCCAGATCTTCAGAGCATGGACCACAGCGGCCAACTCCAAGTCATGGATAGGATAGTTGCCTTCATGGGGTCGTCGCTGGCGTAAAGCATAAGCTACCACATGACCTTCTTGCATTAACACACACCCCAATCCTTGGCGCAAAGCGTCACAGTACACCAGGAAATCCTTGCGAGTATCCGGTAAGATTAACACTGGCGAGGAAACCAACTTTTCCTTGAGAGTTTGAAATGCTCTCTCACACTATGGACTCCACACAAATTTTTGTTCCTTCTTCAGCAAATGCGTCATGGGCCTGGCAATTTTGGACAAATTCTCGATGAACCTCCGATAGTACCCTGCCAAACCCAAGAAACTGCGGACCTGGGTGACCGTCTTGGGTTGCTTCCAACCGATGACGGCTGTTACTATTTCAAGATCCACAGCAACTCCTTTAACAGATATCACATGCCCTAAGAACTTGACTTCGGACAACCAGAATTCACACTTACTGAGCTTGCCATACAACTAATGTTCCCGGAGCTTTCCTAACACCAGACGGAGATGCTGCTGATGTTCTTCCTCTGACTGTGAGTACACCAGTATGTCATCAATAACGACTACAACGAACTTATCCAAGTATTCCATGAACACTTTGTTCATTAAATTCATGAAGAAGGCAGGAGCGTTGGTCAGACCGAACGACATCACCGTGAATTCATACAGCCCGTACCGCGTGGTGAATGTGGTCTTAGGGATATCTTCTTCACGGATACGCAACTGGTGATATCCGAAACGAAGATCAATCTTGGAAAAGACAGTGGCACCTTTAAGCTGATCGAACAGATCATCGATCCGGGGAAGAGGGTACTTGTTTTTGATAGTGACTTCATTAAGAGCTCGGTAGTCAACGCACATCCTATTTGTCATGTCTTTCTTTTCTACAAAAATCACGGGAGCACCCCAGGGGAAGTGCTCGGCCGTATATACCCCTTCTCTTTCAACTCTTCCAACTGCTTCTTGACTTCTGCCAATTCATTTGCTGCCATACGGTAGGGTCGCTTGTACATGGGAGTGGTTCCTGGAGCAAGATCTATCCTGAACTCAATCTCCCGCTTGGCGGCATACCGGGTAGCTCTTCCGGAAACACATCACCGAACTCGTTGGCGACGAGTATTTCTGACAGTCCTAGCTGACGAAGTATTGAGCCGGTGGGAGTTGGGTGTGCAAAGAAGACAACCCGTTGATCAGGCTTCCGGTACATAGTGACAGTACGCCTTGCACAATCCACTACTCCTTGGAATTAGGTCAACCAATTCATCCCGAGGATCACATCCAAGTCCTTGGTGTCAAGAAGGATCAGATTCGAGGGGAAAGGAATTCCGTAGTTCTCTATAGGTACGGCCGGACTATAATACTTTGCTGCATAGCCCCACTAGGGGTGGTGAAGAGCAGAGAGCTCCTAAGCTTTGTGTCACGCCCAGAAATTCACGAACCAGAATTTCTAAGCTGAATGTGCATTGAACCCCTATCCAGGACCAGCCAGGGTACACAAACGACAATTGTTGACATACATGTCACGCCCGGAAATTCACTAGTAATTTCCGAACTTATTTGTGCATAAAATCCTCGTCCAGGAATCAGCCGAGGTACACAAACTGACAATTTAATATACAGATTCATCAAATTAACTAAAACGATAAATACTTACTTAAGAGGCACTTAGTCCTCACCAAGAAGAAAATTGCAGCGGAAAATAAAATCTAGCGAAGCTCCGGCTCCACTCCCACAGGCAGCTCAACTGGGGTATAAGCCAAACGTTTTCTCCTTCTGGATCATTTTTCTTCAACTGAGGTTAATTGATTATTGCAAGGTGAGCATATGACATACTCAGCAAGCCACACAGCAAATATGCAAGTGCACAAGGATACCAAAGGATGGCATAATATAGGCTCATTTGCGAAAGCAGCATTTAGCAAAGAGTTAAGAGTAGTAAAACAGTAGAGTAATTAATCAGAAATTTTAATCAACACTGAACAACACACCCATGCTGTACAGGCCCAACCATCCTGAACAACCATACCCGGCTGTACAGATCTAACTCCAAACCAGGAGCTAAGCAAATTATTACCAGTTATAGCATCAATAATTATTGCGAGAGGCGTGAGACTAATCACGAAAAACATTGCTCAACCCGCCCATAACCGCGGGCACGGCTATTCGAATAGTTTTACTCTGGCCAAAGGTGTACCACTGTACCCACAAGACACAACCCCACATCATGTCACCATGTGCCTCAATACCACCACGGTACCTCGGAAAGGAGTTGTGACAATACCCCTTGCACAACATAATCCATTACAGCGCACCTTTCCTGGATCATAATCACCCCCTTATAAACAAGGCATGGACTCCCCAGCGACCCCCGTGGACTTCTCGCCACTTCACAGTCTGGCGCACTATAATGAATCATGCTATACAAAAGATAAAGCCGTTGCCCATGCTGGCTTGTGGTTGGCACGGTAAATGTTTCACAACAGTAGCTCGCGAACCGGTCCTTAATTGTCATGAGCATAACCATCAAAACCATATGCTCACAACCCAACTTAACCAGATTTTAATTATCAATTAATTAACATCACACGATTAATCATCGTGAGCTACCATTAAATATAACCATAATAATAATATAATATAATATAGTTTGTAATTAACCCCTTTAGTTAGCTAATGTTTCTAAGCATAGCTAAGCAAACTTACACATAGCATTTAGCTGAACCAATCCAATATATAAGGTTCATGCTAATCAAATTATAACCCATAGGAAAATAAGATCATCTTCGGCCATTAATTAATTGGGAAAGGTTCACCACCCGATGACATTCGAAAATAATGCATAGTTGAAATAAAATAATAGCTTTAAATGGGTTCAACATGCTCAAAGGGTTGTTTGGGATCTGTGTGACTTGCCTTGGGCTTCCGCAAACGCTTCGGAACCTTCCTCAACGGAAACGCTCTCCTCCGGAACGTCGGAAACTAAAACAATTAAACAAAAATCAACAAAACAGTACAAAAACAAGCATAAACAGTACATGTGGATATTTTTAACATGTAGATCTTGATTTTAGAAAAATTTAGCAACTTGAACCACCTGAAACGGATCTACGGTTATTTAGTTATGATTTTCCGAAGATTTAATCTATTAGAAAAAAAACTGGAAAAGGAGAAGATGATGATGTCATGATGATGTCATCAATGACGGCCGGCTCGGATGGCGACCTCGCCGGAGCTAGGGTGATCGGCCGGGATTTTGGAGGACATGAACACGTAGAGGACGACGAGACGAACCCAACGATACTCACCCTCGTGCCAAACGACGACCGTCGACGGCCGGCGACGAGGAGGCGACGGCGGCGGCTCGGGTTACACGGGGCGGCGGAGCTCCGGTGACCGGCGACGGAAAAGGAAGGGTGGCCGAGCTTCCCCTCACCACGGCGTACCCAACGGTGGTGACGGCGACCGGCGACGACGATGGAGACGGCGGCGCGGTGACACCGGAGATGGCCGGCGGCGGCGGTTTGCTTGGCGGCGGTGGCGACGGAGCTACGGAGCACGGGAGAGGACGGGAGTTGGGGCAAACGAAAGAGGAGGACTAGGGGGTCCTATTTATAGCCTTGGATTGAAGAGATCGGACTCCTCCCGCAAGAAATTGATCCGGGAAATCAAAAACTCGGTTTTGGAGATAAACTCAAAAACGAGTTCGATTCGGATAAGATACTAAACGAAATGTTCCTATTCTTGAGGGGAAAGGTAGAGGAGAACGAGAGGATAAAAACCCCTCAAACAATCGGAAGAAAAGAGGCCGGATTGGGTGCGGGATCGGCGCGGCAAGTTGGCGCGGCGGCCGACTCGGGCTCGGCTCAACAGCCGGCCGGAGGTTGAAGGTGACCCCGACAGGTGGGGTCCACCTGTCGGCGGCTGGGGAGGGGAAGGGAGGCTGGAGGCGAGCTGGGCCAGCTTGGGCCGACTCGGCCGTGCGGGCGGAAGAGAGAGTTGGGCCGAAAACGGCCCAACGGCTTTAGGGAGGGGTTTTGTTGAACTTTTTAATTAAAATAATCACCGAAATGATCTTTGAATTGTTAAAAATACTTCCAATGCTCAAATAATTTCAAGAAAAATCCTGAAAATACTTGGACACTCAAAGTATTCAACAAAATTACAATCAGACAATTCAATGATTAATTTAATATGTGGATAATTACTGAAATGTTCTTTGTATCATTTAGGAATTGAGCTCCGAAAAATCCGAGAAAATTCCAGAGAGTATAATTAACCATGGAGAATTTAATAAAAATTAAATCCATCCATGCTTTATATTTAGGAAATTTTATTTCCCACATTTAACTTCACTTGTAAATTAATGAACATTTAATATAAATTCTAATAATAATTTATTAAATAATTTATAAATCCTGAAACAAAAATCAGGATGTGACAATACAGATCCATGTCTTACAAAAATATAAAAGATTACAAATGCAGCGGAAAAGATAAAAGCGAGCTAAGCCTAAAAACTTGACTCCTGCAGCGGAAGATTCCATTCCACAGGCATCCTTGATGGTAGCGACAAAACCAACTTCTTCGAGACATCTCCAACTAAGAAGGACTTCAACTCTGGTGTGGGGGAAAAGAGAGCAAGACTAAGTACTACCCACTGTACTCAGCAAGTCATACCAGAAGAGAAGGTATGATGCAGGATATATCCAAAGGAGGCTAAAGGTTCTTTTGCATAAAGCTAGCATTTAAAAGCAGTAAAACAGTTGCAGTAATTAATCAATATTAACCAATCACTGTCCAACGCTACACCATGTTGCAACAGGCCCAACCAACCACCTAAACTACACCAGTTCAATAGCTAACTAGGGGTGAGACTAATCACGGTGAATCTGGTCGACCGCCCATAACCGTGGGCACGGCTATTCGAATAGTTTTACTCTGATCAGAGGTGTAAAACTGTACCCACAAGACACAGCCCCATGACACGTTTCTGTGCACCGACATGCCACCATGACATACTGGAAAGAGGCCGTGACAGGACCCTTCGCATAACCCCCTCTAACCGATTGCACCACACCTCAGGGTTCGCCCCCGTCCCCAGCAGGCAAAGGGCAGCCCCCCTCTCGTGCCGCGGTGAATCCGGAAGAAGATCAACCGGACACCCCGGCCGACCCAACTCCATCACGCCCACAATCGCCTGGGTACGTCGGCTAGAGAAAAGCTACACTACAAGCCCAGCCGTTGCCCATGCTGGCTTGTGGTAAGTACGATAAGTTCTTCCAGGGCATCCCGTGAACCGGTCCTTAATCGCCATGGGCACGACTAGCAAAACCATGCACCCGCAGCCCACCATGCAGTGTATTATAATTAACTAACACCATTGCGGTGGCTCTATTCCAAAGCTATGCCAATAACCAAAGTCTATGCATAAATGTGATTCCCCCTTTGTGTACTAGTTGAACTAAGCATGGCTAAGCATTTCCTAAACCAACATCTAGTCATTTTAAAACCCAAGTTATCAACGGCATAAGGTAAACAATATATGGCTGAGTAGAAGGACCCATCCCACATGATATTGTAAAACAATGCAACATTTAATAGAAATACGGGACATTTGTAAATTGGGTACAATATGATCAATTGTAATGCATGACTTGCCTTGCTCTCGCACTGATGAGACCACAGCAACGTCTTCGAGAAACTGCGGATCGACGAAACGGCTGAAATCTACGGGACAAACAAAGCACACAAGCAAAACATGCTATAAGTCTACTGAAACAGGAAACAATACCATTTTTATTGGATTCTATGCATTTTTATGAATTTACTGAGACTCGAATGGACTTAATCGGAGCTCGGATGAATTAGATATGATTTTTAAAAGATTATCTGTGTTTTTACTAATAAAGAAAAAACCTTAATTTATTTATTGCGCAATATGTCCCAGGGCTGACGTCATCAAGGAGGGAGCGGCGCCGACAGGCGGGACCCACGGGTCAGTGACTCAAGGGGAGAGAGAGAGGGGCGGCTGACAGGCGGGCCCCACCGGTCGCGGCTCCAAAAAGGAAGGGGTGGCGTCTGCCAGGCTCGGCTCGGCTCCAAGCCGGCCGGCCGGCTATGGCGAGCGGCGGCGGTGCATGGTCGCCGGCGGCGGCATCGGCCGAAGGCAACGGCGCGCGCGTGGTGGATAGCAGCGGACACGGGAGGGAGAGAAAGAGGGAGGAGAGGGAGTTCTCACCGTGGGGTTGGCCGGCGCAGGAAGAGGCGACTGCGAGCGACCAAGAGACGGTGGCGAACGGCGGCCGAGCTCCGGGACACCCTAAGAGAGGAAAAGAGAGAGGTTACAGGGTGAGAGGGAGTCCACGGCGAGCGAAAACATGGCCGAAGGCAGCAGCAATGGTGCAACCTCAACGAAGCATGGGGAGAAACGGGCTCCGACGACGGAACTCGACGGATGGGAGGTGGACGAGGTGGACCTCGGCCACGCAAACCCGATGGCGGTGGTGGTGCGGTGCGGCGGCGGCCCTAGCGGCGGCTAGAGGCGGCCGGAGTAGTGTAAGAGGCGGCGGCGGGTGGGTGCACGGTGCGAGAGCGGTGGAGAGCTCAGGAGAGGCCGGCGAGTAAGGAAAACGAGAGAGGGGGTTGCGGGGAAGCTTTATAGGGGCTCGGGAGGGGCGGACACGGCCGGGAACCCCCCCCACCCCGATTTGGCCGGCGACGTGGGGGAGTGGGGAGAGAGAGTTGGGGGGGATTCAAATCGAATCCCGCCCTTGCGGGGCGCGCGCGTGCGGGATAGGAGAGGGAAGCGGGCGGCGATGTGAGCGCGGCGACGTGGGCGTGGGGTGGGGCACGGATGCGGAGTAGAGGAGGTGGGGCGCCGGCGGTTGGAGCTTCGGCTCCAACAACTAGAGGAGGAAGACGACCGATAGGTGGGCCCCACCTGTTGGCGCCCAAGGAGGGAGGGAGGGAGGGAGGACTTCGGGGAGGGGAGGAGAAGGAATGGGCCGGCAGCCCATGATGAAAGGAGAGGGAGGAAAAAGGATGAAAAAGAAGGGAAAAGGATAAAGGGGATTTTCTTGGGATTAAATATTGCACTTTGATGAATTTTATTTGGTTAAAATTCCACTAAAAATCCTGTTAATGTATTGTGACATGGGTAACTCAAGAAAAATTCCCCATGCCGATTCCGATTATTATTTGCATTTATTAATTTGAGGAATTCATCTCTAGGTTAATTCAACAATTTCTTCAGGCGATTTATTTAACAAATTTTAAAGCTAAAAAGGGGAACTTCAGGGCGTGACACTTTGCTACCCCCAGCTGATTTCTCCCCTTGAATTGCACAGATATAAATGAGTGGGAAGCTCCAGAGTCAAACAAAATGGTAGTAGGGATGGAATGAATGAAGAACGTACTGATGATGACATCTGGAGTTGTCAGCACATCCTCTGTAGTAACGTGGTTCACACGACCCCGAGTTGCATCCTTTCCACCATTGTTGGGGCGGGGAGGCGCTTGGCCTTGCTGACGCCTCGGCTTCGGGCATTTATCCGCGAAGTGCCCAGGCTCGAAACAGTTGAAGCACAGACGCGGCTGACCTTGAACATCCCTGCATCCTTGACTAGGCTGCACGGCCGGTGCAGGGGAACGGGGTGCACGGTTCCCTTGCTGATTCTGCTGCTGCTGTGGCTGTGGGACGCGTACCACAAATTGAGGTCATGGCGCGGGGCGAGGCTACTGCTGCTGCTGCTGCTGTGAGGAGGATCCCCCTGTATAGGGATTGGTGTAGCGGATCCTTTGGTTAGCTCCCTATTGATTACGGAAATTCGCCAAGCGACGTTTGTGTGACTCCAGTTCCTTGTGCTTGGCCTCCAGGCAGATGCTCTTGTCCACCAGGCGCTGGAAATCAGGGTAATCCCCAGAGACCAGACGCACAGAAAGTTCAAGGTCCATTCCTGCCAGAAACTTCTCCTGCTTTTCTTCATCTTCACGAACATCCTCCAGGGCGTACCGGGCCAGGTTATTGAACTCATGCAAATACTCCATAACAGAGCAGTTGCCTTGCTTCAACTCCTGAAATTCCCTCTTCCTAAGGGCCATGACTCCAGCTGGCACGTGGGTCCTCCGGAAAGCGGCGGTGAAGCGGGCCCAGGTGATTGGCTGTCCTTCTGGCTACGTAGCCTGGAAGTGGTCCCACCATAGCGATGCGGGCCCCTGCAGCTGATGGGTTGCGAAGATGACTTTCTCCTCAACATTGCACTGGACGGTGTCCAACTTTTTCCCAACGGCGTGCAACTAGTCCAAGGCATCCACGGGGTTGTTGGAGCTAGAGAAGGTAGGCGGGCGGATGCGGTGGAACTCGGCAAGCTTGGAGTGCTGTGGGGGTGGTGGTGGTGGTGGTGGCGCATTGGGTTGCGGCGGATTCTGGATGTGGTGGAGGAAAGCAGCCATCATGTTGGGCTGCTGGGCGAGGATTTGGGTGAGGATGGGGTTGGTGTAAGGTGGCAGTGGTGGTGGCGGAGGGGGAGGTGGAGGTGGAGGTGGGCTGCCATGGTTGTTGTGGTTGCTGCCTTCGGGGTGACTGCCCTCACCGGTAGCAGCGCTTTTCCTGGTTGTCACCATCTAAAGATTCCACACAGAACCAGCAAACAGAAAGAGCTGACGATTAAAACTAACCACCCATGACTACCATAATTCTTGAATTTATTTCTGCTATTAAATTGGTTCATTAAGGTTCAAATTGCTTAAGCGAACTAAATAAAGACAGGCTCCGACACAGTTATCACACACTAGTATAACCATGCCCCACACGACTCTGCAAGAAAACAAACGAAAAGAACACACGCGCGGGCCTACTAGCTGCTCGTCTACTTCTGCGACGGGCCGGGGCAGAAGGTGAGCAACAGCACATCCTCTGTGCTGCCAACGCCAGAAGCTCCCTCCTCCTGAGGAACCAAGGGCACGGGCTCGGCGCAAGGAGTCTCCACGAAGCACGTCCACGCCAAGGACTGACGAACAACCTCAGGCCTGGAGGTACTCTTGCGGGCGGTGATCTTCTGACTGCGGCAGACATGGCGGCACTTGGGGCGGCAGACCTGTCCTTGAGCAATCTTGAGCTAACATAGCTGCGCTTCCACGGCGTCCAAGTCCTTCTTCAGCTACAAATTCTCCTGACGCAGCTCCAGGACCTTCATGTTCTTCTCGACCAACCCACGGCGCACCATATGATGGAAGTCTATATGGGCTGTGTCATACGCCTCCAGCATGAGCGCCAGATGCATGATGGTAGCGTCATCCTCCGAGCTAGCATCCCTGAAGGCGGCGTAGTCGCGGGCTCCTCCACGACGAGGGTGGTAGCGGTAGGGCGAGTGCTGCAACTCGTCCGTCCGGATAGCGCTGGTGAAGAGTGCCGGTGGCGAGGAGCGCGGCGTTCTGGCAAGCGGCGGGGAAGGAGTCTCCACCCGCGGTGACTGCCAGCGAAGTCCTCTCGGGAGAGCCGGTGAGGATCACCGTAGTGACCTCCCAAGCGGCGCCGGGCTCTGCATCGTCATCATCCTGCTCCGGAAGCTTCTTGCCTTGGTAGTCCACTCCATGCGAGTATCCCAGGACAACGCACATGCCCCGCAGTTTGTCACACCCTAAAAATTCAAATTATATAAATTGTTGTTTAAATGGAATTTCTAGAATTTATTTTAAAAAGGCTTGAAAAGAAAATCTAATTTTAATAAATAAATTCCAATATAAAAAGTGACCAGATAAAATTTCATTAAATACTTTGCTTAATTCTATAATTCCTAGATTTTTCTGGGATTTATTTGAGCTAAGAAAGTATTTTTAATAAATGGAATTGCATTTAAGAAATAATTTAAATTGAAAAAAGTTTTAAAAAGTCTTTTTTGGCTTTGGGCCGTGTCACATCCCAAAAATCCTAAATGTATAAATTGGTGTTTAATTGGAATTTTTAGAAATTAAATTAAAAGCCTACAAGATAAACCTTAATTTTCTAGGAAACTTTTCAACATAAAAATGAGTTAGATAAAATTTTATTAAATACTATGCTTGCTCCTCTATTTTCTAGAATTTTCTGGGAATTATTTGAGCAAGGGAAGTATTTTTAATAATTGAAACAACATTTCATAAATTGTTTTTATTTAAAAAGTTCAAAATCTCCCCTTCTTGGTCTTTGGGCCGAATCCGGCCCATCTCTCCTCCTTTCTCTCTCTTCCCCGCGCTCGGCCCAAGCCGCGCCCGCGCCCTCTCTCTCCCGGAGGCTGACAGGTGGGGCCCACCTGTCAGGGTTGTCTTCAACCTCCCGCCGTCGCCGCGCCCGCGCCGAACCCTAGCGCCGCCTTCCCGCGTCAAATCCGGCCGATTCCGATCCGATCCCGTCCAATTGATTGAGGGGTTTTGTTCCTCTCGGTCTCCTCTTCCTTTTCCCCCAAGAATCAAAGCAAATGGTGGAGGATTCGAGTTGAATCGAGTTCGGTTTGAGTTTATCTCTAAAAATCGAGTCCGAGTTCTTCCCGATTTGATTTCTCTCGTTTGCGGCTCGATCTCTTCGATTTGAGCTCATATAAATACTCCCCGTGATCTCCTCTCTCGTTTGCCCCCTTTCCCAAGTCCTCCCGTGCCTCCTAGCGCCGCCACGTCGCGTCGCAAGTCCGCCGCCGCCGCCGGCCTTCTCCGGCAACGCCGCCGCGCCGTCTCCGTCGTCGCCGCCGGTCGCCGCCACCGCCGTTAGCTTCGCCGTGAGGAGAGGAAGGCCGTCCGCCCCTCCGTTTGTGTCGCCGACCACCGGAGCCCGCCGTCCGCCGTCGACCCGAGCCACCGCCGCCTTCTTCTTCGTCGCCGGCCGTCGTCGTGCGTCGTCTCGTGTCGGGGTGAGCACCATTGAGATCGTCTCGTCGCCCTCTTCGCGTTGATGCCCTCCGTTCCCGTCGCCGTGGTCTCTAGCGCCGGCGAGTTCCCCTTCCCGAGCCGGCCGTCGAGCTGACGTCAGCATGACGTCAACCCTAGGGCTGACGTCATCAACGTCAGGGCTGACGTCATCCTTTGCCCTTTTTCCTTTTTCTCGATTTTCTAATAGATTAAAACTTTGAAAAATCATAACTAAATAACCGTAGATCCGTTTTAGGTGGTTCAAGTTTCTAAATTTTTCTAAAATCAAGATCTACATGTTAAAAATATCCACATGTACTGTTTATGCTTGTTTTTGTACTGTTTTGTTGATTTTGTTTATTTGCTTTAGTTTCCGATGTTCCGGAGGAGAGCGTTTCCGTTGAGGAAGGTTCCGAAGCGTTTGTGGAAGCCCAAGGCAAGTCACACAGATCCCAAACAACCCTTTGAGCATGTTGATCCCGTTTAAAGCTGTTATTTTGTTTCAACTATGCATTGTTTTCGAATGTCATCGGGTGGTGAACCTTTCCCAGTAATTATTGGCCGAAGTTGACTTTATTTTCCTATGGGTTATAATTTGATTAGCATGAACCTTATATATTGGATTGGTTCAGCTAAATGCTATATATCTAGGTTTGCTTAGCCATGCTTAGAAACATTAGCTAACTAAAAGGGTTAATGGTAAACTATTTCATTATTTCATGTTATTAATTGTGGTTATTTTAATGGTAGCTCACGATGGTTGATCGTGTGATAATAATTAATTGATAACTAAAACCTGACTAAGGTGGGTTGTGAGCATATGGTTTTGATGGTTGTGCTCATGACAATTAAGGACCGGTTCGCGAGCTACTGTTGTGATACATTTATCGTGCCAACCACAAGCCAGCGTGGGCAACGGCTTTATCTTTTGTATAGCATGGTTCATTATAGTGCATCAGACTGAGAAGTGGCGAGAAGTCCATGGGGGTCGCTGGGGAGTCCATGCCTTGTTTTAAAGGGGGTGATTATGATCCAGGAAAGGTGCACTGTGGTGAGTTGTGTTATGCGAGGGATATTGTCACTACTCCTTTCCGAGGTATCGTGGTGGTACTGAGGCACATGGTGACATGATGTGGGGTTGTGTCTTGTGGGTACAGTGGTACACCTCTGATCAGAGTTTAAACTATTCGAATAGCCGTACCCGCGGTTATGGGTGAGTTGAGCAATGTTTTTCGTGATTAGTCTCACACTACTCATTTATGGTAATAATGTGATAATTTAATTCCTGGTTTGGAATGGTTAATTCCTGGTTTGGAGGGGTTAATTTGTTCAGCCAGGGTTGGTTGTTCAAATAGGGTTGGGCCTGTGCAACACGGGTGTGTTGTATGGTGTTATTTAATATTGATTAAATATTCAACTGTTTTACTATTCTCTGAAATATTTATTAAACGCTGTTTTCTGCAAATGAGCTATATTATGCCATCCTTTGTTATCCTGTGCACTTGCATATTTGCTGTGTGGCTTGTTGAGTATGTTATATGCTCATTCTTGCAATATTCATTCATCAGAGGAGGAGTATTTCAGTGAAGGTGGTGATCTTGAGGATTGAGCTTGTTCTGGTTAAGTTGCCTGTGGAGTGGAGTCGCCATAGCTGTTCCGTAGTTTGTTTTAGTTTTATCTTTCCGCTGCGTAGAATGTTATTTCTGTTTGAGAGGAACTATCTACCTCTGTAATATTTTATTATTTGCGAGTATTAAATAGTTATTTATTTGTACTCTATTATCAATATTGTCATTGTGTGCCTCGGTTGATTCCTGGACGAGGGCTTAACACACATGTAAGCGTTTGGAATTTTGGATAGAAATTCCGGGCGTGACAGGCCGAAAGTCGGCCCAAAACCGCCTTCTCTCTCTCCTCGGCCCAGCCGGCCCAGTCCGCTGCCGCGCGCGCGCCCTCGCTCGCTGACAGGTGGGGCCCGCCTGTCGGACCCTTCGTCCTCCTTCGGCCGCCGCCGCCGAAAAACCCTAGATCGCGCCGCCGCCGTTTCCCTTCCAAATCCGGCCATCCCTTTCCTTCTCCGGCCGAATTGGTTGAGGGGAAACAATCTCCGGGATCTCCTCTACCTTTTCCTCTTTGGAATCATCGGCTAAATCGCTTTGGAAAGCGTTGGATTCGAGTTCGTCTCGGATTCGTTCTTCCCGAGTTTCCTTCCTCGTCGCCGGTCGCCGTGGGCCTCCGCCGTCGCCTCCGAGCCCCTTTAAAAGGATCCCCGTGCTCTTCTCTACCCGCCGCCACCCTCGCCTTCGCCTCTCGTCGTCGGAAGAACCCTAGCGCCGTGCGCCCTAGCTTCGCCGCCGCTGCCGCCGCTCCAGCCGTGCGCCGCCGTCGTCCTAGCCGTCGCCGTCGTTCGGGAAGGTCGTCATCGTGGTCGCCGTCGCGTCGCCGTCCTCGTCCACCCCTTCGCCGCCGCCGAAGATCACCGGAGCATCGTCGCCGTCGTCGACCCGAAGAGCCCCGCCGTTTCCTCCTCGTCGCCGGCGCCGTCCGTTGCTTCTCCGTCGCTCTTTTGGTCGTCGGTGAGTTCGTCGTGTCGCCCGCTTCGTCCCGGTGCTCTCCGTTTGCGTTCTCGCGCCGCCGTTCGCCGGCGAGCATGCGCCGCCCGAGCCGTCCCCGCCCGCCGAGCCGCCGCCGCCGTCGGTGACGTCATCGCTGGCGTCATCAAGGCCATCCGCCGTGAACCGCCATGGACCCGATCGATCTCGGCCGTCCGATTTGGATTGGTTCGATCTCGGCCGTCCGTTCGCGTGAACCGCCGCCCGTGCGCCCGGTCCACCGAAACCCTAGCCGCTGATGCAATAAATCCCCTTTTCCTTTTCAAAAATAATTCATTATTGCGTCATAATTCAATTTTAACCGATTTAAGTGTTTTAATCCGATTTAATCTTTAAAAATTCATAACTAATTCATCTTAGCTCCAAATTAGTTGGTTCAAGTCTCTAAATTTTTCTAAAATTGAGATCTACACATTAAAAATATCCACATGTACTGTTCATGCTTGTTTATGTGCTGTTTTGGTGTTTTTGTTCTTTTCTGCTTAGATTCCGTCGTTTCTGGAAAGTCCGTTTTCGCCGGAGAAGAGTTTGAAGAATTCCAAGGCCAGCAAGGCAAGTCACACAGATCCCAAACAACCCTTTGAGCATGTTGATCCTATTTAAAGCTATTGTTTCTATTCAAATATTGCATTTATTTTCGAATGTCATTGGGTGGAATTAACCTATTGTTTGTTATAGCCCATTTGTTCTTGATTACCTTATTCCTTGATACCTTGGGTTATTATAATTTGACTAGTTGAGCTTTATTTTTATTGGTTCAACTAGATATTAGATACAATTGCTTAGCCCTGCTTAGAAACATTAGCTCACTTTTGGGATAACTTAAGACTCACTATTATTTCATGATGGCTTAATGATAGTTCACGATGGTCAATCGTGATTGGTTAATTAATTAATGTGCCAACTAAAACCTGGTAATGGTGGGTTGTGAGCACATGGTTTTGATGGTCGTGCTCATGACAATTAAGGACCGGTTCACGAGTTTCGGTTGTGAAACATTAACCGTGCCAACCACAAGCCAGCATGGGCAACGGCTTTATCTTTTGTATAGCATGGTTCATTGCGGGGCACCAGACTGAGAAGTGGCGGAGATAAGCCCACGGGGGTCGCTGGGGAGTCCATGCCTTGTTTATAAGGGGGTGATTATGATCCAGGAAGGTGCGCTGCAGTGGATTGTGTTGTATGAGGGGTATTGTCACAACTCCTTTCCGAGGTACCGTGGTGGTATTGAGGCACATGGTGACATGATGTGGGGTTGTGTCTTGTGAGTACAGTGGTACACCTCTTATCAGAGTAAAACTATTCGAATAGCCGTGCCCGCGGTTATGGGCGGGTCTAACAATGTCTTTCGTGATTAGTCTCACCTTTCTCACCATAATAGAAGATGCTATAACTGGTAATAATTTGATTAGCTCCTGGTTTGGAATGGTATATTCCTGGTTTGGAGATAGAACTGTGCAGCCGGGATGGTTGTTCAGAATGGTTGGGCCTATGCAACAGGGTATGTTGTATAGCGTTGGATTAATATTGTTTAATTACTTAACTGTTTTATCAAATTCTCAAATGTTTGCTAAATGCTGCTTTTGCAAATAAAACCCTACTATGCCATCCTTTGTTATCCTGTGTACTTGCATATTTGCTGCGTGGCTTGCTGAGTATGTCATATACTCACCTTGCAATCATTCATCAGAGGAAGAGTTCTACAGTGAAGCTGATGGTGTGGAGGATTAGGTGTAGCCTTGGTCAAGCTGCCTGTGGAGTGGAGCCGTCTGCGCCGTTTATCTTATTTTCCGCTGCTTAGATCTTTATTGATTGAGAGGAACTATCTACCTCTGTAATGACATTTTATACGCTTAATAATTAGAGTAATAACTGTACTCTATTATCAATTTGTTATTGTGTGCCTCGGCTGATTCCTGGACGAGGGTTCACACACATGTAAGCGTTTGGAATTTTGGATAGAAATTCCGGGCGTGACACAGTTCCAAAGCGAATCCAGTCAGATCCAGACCACGACAGTTGAGGTTGTCGGCCATATATAAACAAAGGCAAAAGAAAAATTTTAGAGATCAGCTTCTGAGGAGAAATGAAGCAGCAAGACAGAGAGAGACTAAAGGATTATCGCAAATAAGGGGTGATTTTTATTTTCAAAATACTACTAATGCTTAGGTTCTAAGGCTCGTCCTAGGGTCAAGGAGGCTCTGATACCAACTTGTCATGACCGGAATTAACCCAACGGGCATTCCATACGTGCGTGTATTATTCCTTGTCCCAGGAGGCAAGGTACACCAAAAGTTGATACAATTCAGAGTTTAACAAGCGGAAACGTAAATAGTTAATTTATTACATGGGCGACGAAGGCCCAGCACACACGAAGATAAACGGAAAACAGCGGAAGACTAGGGGGACGACCACAGGCACTTGACGGCAGGCACGAGCTAGACACCAAAGCCTTCATCCTCTAGGAACTCATCTTCTAGGTTGGGGAAACATTGAGCAAGATTGAGTACAACCACCATACTCAGCAAGACACACCCACGAATGCAGAATAAATGCAAAGAAGTACAAGGGAGTTATAATAAAGGGGTTAGGGTTTGCAGTAAACAGCATTTACAAGACTTTTAGTTGCTCAGGGCCATTTTGTAAAGACGATCCTAGAGCTACACAGTGTTATTAATCAAGGCTGTGAACCCGCACGAACCTGCCTTAACCCAAGGCCTGCGATGATTCAGACCGAATAGGCAACCCGACCTGGGTCCCAGCTCGTCCCAAGCCAACCCAGGCCAACCATTCCACGTTTTAGTTGTTAAGAAAGTTTTAAGAATTAAACCACTAACTTGGGTACATTGCTAGGCTTGCCCATAACCGAGGGCACAGCTATTCGAATAGATTTACTCTGATCAGAGGTGTACATCTTTACCCACAAGACACGTCTTCCTCACGTTTAACCACACGCCACATGCCACCACGACATACGGACGGAAGACATGACATAGTTCCCAACCCATCCTAGCCATAAACAAGAGTACCGACCCAACCCTGGCTACGGCCGGGATTCCCGAGACAGGTAACCAAGGTTGAGCCCCTAGCAGCAGGACACCAGCCCTGTGCCATGACATCTCGACTACCGGGCCGCGACTCGTGTAGCCTTCATTTGTCCTAGAGATGTCCATCGAGCCCCGACTTCGTTCATCCCTATCCGTGTACTTTTGCCCATGACCAGACTGAGCCACAAACTAAGTCTTACCCACTAGACATGTGGAAGTACGGTAGTGCTTTGCAACAGAGGCCCAAAGACCGGTCCTTATAGTGGCCGAGGTGCTACTATCAAAACCATGCACCTCAAGCCCAGCCTAAAACCATTTTGGGAGTTTTGAAAGGAGGAGAAGGGGTGTGTCCATTTCCACATAATCCAACCATTCCATAATGTCCAAATGATATGAGCATTCCCAAAGTCTAAAGTTATAAAACCACCTAATGTTGCCTAATTAATCAGCGAAGCATCTAGCTAAATTCACACTAGTGGAACCATGAATTGAGTACCCACTAGTTGGGGTTTTGTTTATCCTAAGGTGAACAAGGTAATAATAACAATAGCAATAATAATAAGGTCATAACAAATGTAAATAGGCATGGCTAAATAAAACAGTGATAACGCGGGAATTTAAATAAAGCGATAATGCAATAATTTAAACCAAAATAGTTTTATAAACTGGGATTCAATATGCTCAAGGATGATGTGACTTGCCTTGCTCGCTTTCCCAAACGTCGGCTTCAACCTCCACGTAGAGCGGATCTTCTGAAGCAGTAGCGTCTACACGACCAACAGAAAGGAAAAAGGCTTTTACTCTAATAAACTCCATATAACAAACAGAAACAAAGCTCAAAAATGGGGCCTTGACTTCTTTAGGAAAAATTAGAGACTTCAACGGTCCAATTCTGAGTTCAAACGACCAAGTTATGGCCATTTGAAGTTTATATGTTGTTTAAGTGAATATTTGCGAATTTATTCATTTAAGTTTTTAGTTAAAATCGATTTATTGTGTCAGCCAAGGGGAGGGGGCGAGCGGGCTGGGTCCATGGGAGTGGTGGGCTCCACGTGGCAACCCCTCGGTCCACGGTGGACCGGGTGCACCCGCGGCTCACCAGCCAGCGCCGTGGGCCCCACGCGTCAGCCGCACCCGAGGGCACGGGTGGCTGACGGCCGAGCCCCACGCGGCGGCCACACGGCGCGCCCGGAGGTGGCCACGTCGGCGCGGCCGACGGGAGGCGGCGCCCGCGCCCCGATGGTCGCCGCCGGTGACCACCGGCGTACCAGAGCGGCGGCTGAGAGAGGGGAGGGAAGGGAGAAAGGAGGCGGCAGTCCAATGCTCACCCCGAGGCGACGGTGGCGACGGAGGAGGCGGCCAGAGCGGAAGTAGGCGGTGGTGCGGCTCGGGTCCACGGGGTCGGCGGTGTTCCGGCGGTCGGCGATCGAAACGGAGGGGTGGACGAGGTCAGCGCCGAGGAAGGAGGAGGTCCGGGGCGACGACAGCGGCGGACCGGAGCTCGGCAGCGGCGGCGGAGAGAGAGGAGAGCGGCGCGGGCTCGATTCCGGTGGGGAGAGAGGGCGGCGAGTGGCGGAAACGGTGGTGGGAGCTCGGGGAGGGTTTATATAGGGTTGGGTGTGAGAGAGGGCGGCCGGAGGAGGGGGAAATGGGCGCGGGAGACCCGGCCGCCATTAATGGCGCCGGTGAGGTTAGGGGAGAGTTTCCAAACGAATCCGAGGGAGAGAGAGAGAGAGGGAAAAATGTGGGGAAAGGGAGAGGGAATCGGGGGAATATTTCCCCCACTCAATTTTGAACGGGAGCGGCGGAGCGCGGCGGATTTGGCGGCGGCGGCGGCGCTAGGCGCGGGCAAAGGGAACGGCACATGCGGCGGGAGGAAGGGGATGACGGGTGGGCCCCACCCGTCAGCGAGGGTGACGAGCGGGCCCGCCCGTCAGCGGCGCACGCGCGCGGAGGGAGGGGACGCCGAGTGGGCCGCGGGGAGAGGAGAGAGAGGGGGAGGGAATTGGGCCGAATTCGGCCCAAGAGAGAGGGGGAGGGTTTTAGGGTTTTCTTTTTATAAAACCTTTTCAACTTTGTTTATTTCTTGATAATTATTATTTGTGCTCTGAAAATTGCACTAAAATTTTTTTACACATTTTAGGCTTTTAGGAAATATACAAAAATCTTGCAAGCCTTATTTGACTTTTAACTTTGCACATTTTAATTTTTGGAGGCTTTCACTAGGATTTTAATTATTCTAGGCATAATTTAAATGATATATTTTAGGGTCGTTTTGGGACGTGATAGCTATCATGATTAAACCATATACATTTTGGTTGCTTGTCATTCCATTGAACTTTGTCAAACTCTTGTGACTTGTGTAGATACTTCTCATGCTCTATGATCAAGATCATACATACACATATATGCACATGCTAAACTCCTACACTAGGAGCTAAGCAATATTCCATTCCATTTCCATATTACCACCAAAATAAATTCTCCATACTTTCATGTGTTTTCTTCTCTAAAAAAATCCTTTTGAAAAAAAAAGGAGGGAAAGGCATGGTTATGAAAAGTACAAAAAAAGTACAATTATGCTCCATCAAGCATGAGCATGATGTTAAAAAAAATGTAGCTATGCCCTCTCCTAATCAATAAAAGAAGGATTTTGGGAGAAGAAAGTAAGGACAAAGGAGAAAAATTTTTCTTTTATTTTTCCTCATATACCATTTCCACCATATACCACACACACATTTTGCACGATCTTGATCTTGAGTATGTTTTGTTATCTGCTTTAGTCTAAGTTTTTGACTTAATAATAAATGTGAATGCAAGTATGCCATGTTTGATCCCTACCGAGCTCCACATATCAAACCTTAAAGTAGGAATCAAAAAGGCAACAATTTGGTGAGGAATTCAAATTGATACACTTGGAGAGACTGAGTGAATCTTTTGAGGAACTTGGTTTTCTTTTGCAAAATCATTTGAAAACTTCCGGAATAAGAGTCGAATAAAGATTTGGTGATTGATACTCTAAATTGTTGTTCTATCTTTCAACCGCCCAAGGCAAGGAGAAGCATGTCTCGTGGGAATCAGGGGTAAGGGTAAGCCACCATGCCAAAGATTATTTAATATGAGAGAGAGTACATATACCTTGCACCTGTATCTTTGAGATATGCAGCATAGTAGCAACTCCTGATCAACAACCAAGTCTTTGTTTCCTTTCTTCCTTCACTCGGGATGAGCAAAGGTTCAAGCTTGGGGGTTTTGTTGACGGTCGTTATTAATCAGTTTCGACCATCAATATTACCAAAATAGAGGAGAACTAGTGATGCTTGCAATGCATATATCCGTTAGAATAATAAACTTCCACTAGTATTAGGTATACTAACCTCTTGCAGGGAATGACACTAAAGTGGAGGAGAATCGACATCAACTCAGACGGTAAATCAATCGGACGATGTCGAGAACCAGACTTGTGTATGAATGGGCCAAGAACTCAGGATTGACACGATGAATTGGGCCAAAATTCACAAGTCTGAGGAGAAGAACAACGGAGAAGGCTGCCAACCGAAATTGGGCTGGATTGGGCCGGCCCCAGGTTCGGCCGAACCTCCCTCGCCTCCATTGGATCTAGGTTTTGGCTGGACGGTTGAGATGAAGCCCCAATGACGGTTGGAGGGTATTACCGACCATTCCAACCGTCACAACCGTCATAGTTCAGCTATAAAAGGACTTCACCTTCTCACTTCACTCACACACCTCAAGCAATAGCTCTCTCATTTCTCTCTAGTTTAGTAGTATCTAGCTGGTGGAATAGAAATAGAATAGGAGTCAGGAGCCCGGAAGCCTTCGGAAGAGTTCGGGTATGGCTCTAGTAGCTTTTCTCTTCTCTTTTGTATGCTTTGTACTTTTATTAGAATACTCTTCTAAATACATTTATGGTATTGAAATACTTTCCGAGTATATGAATGCCTACTTTACATTATGTTCTTGTTGTACTAAATATACGGCTAGATTATCTGGCAGATGCTTTGGTGCGGGTATAATGTTTGCTTATGCAATTACTCTATGTCATGATGATGATATTAGAATAGTCTCTGGTAGTTTAGGCGTGGTGTCTAGATTACGGAATATCATTATTTGGGGTTATATATTGCGGATGAGAGGTGGGCCGCTAATGGGACAGCTCAGTACGGGTATTCCTCCGCGCCGGTATATAATCCTAAGTTAATTCCTTGGGGAGGGTATTCCTCCGTATTTAGCCCCGGTTGTATGGTCATGATGGGCTGTCATAAGGAACTCGGCAATCAGGGGTAGCTTCTCGAACTACAAGGAGGGCATTGGATAGAGGGTATTAGCAAGTATATCAGCTAACTAGAATGTATGTATACTATTTATATTAGAAGTATAGGAATAGATTTTCTTTCTCTTTTCTTTCCACTTAGCTTAGATGATTTATTATGAGAATGAGTAGTACTGCTTGTGTGTCACTCTACCCTTGGATTATCTTAACCCCTGCTTAGTATATGATTATCACAAGTAATATATAAATTATTAGTTGAGTTCTCTCTACATGATCTTCCCACGGGATAAAATAAATACGATACCCTTGGAATACTCTCAGGTGAAATGCTACAATGGTATATCCGTGCGCTTGCGGATAAACTCTGTAACCATAATATACCATAAGTATTTCTGCACCATTGCTAGGAATTATATTTCTAGTAATGTCGTTAAGAAATACCAACAACCACCAAACTTGAGACCATATAGAGTACCTCACTATCAAAAGGCAGCTATGGAAAATATAATCACTGATCTAGTTGAGTCGAAAGAGATACAAGAAAGTGAGAGCCCTTATGCCTCACCAGCTGTCATGGTAAGGAAGAAAGATGGCTCCTGGAGATTATGTGTCGACTACAGAGAGCTCAATTCACAGACAGTCAAAAACAAATTCCCTATGCCAATCATTGAGGATCTGTTGGATGAGTTTCACGGGGCTAGAATATTTTCTAAACTAGACCTGAGGTCAGGCTACCATCAAATTAGGATGGCTGAGCAAGATGTTCAGAAGACAGCCTTCAGAACTCACATGGGCCATTATGAATACCAAATTATGCCCTTTGGGCTGACTAATGCCCCAGCAACCTTTCAGTCACTTATGAACCAAGTGCTCAAACCATTTTTGAGGAAATTTGTATTAGTGTTCTTTGACGATATACTGATTTATAGTCGGAGCAAAGAAGAACATTTGGATCATTTGAAGCTAGTCCTACAAGTCTTGAAGGAGAATGATCTGGTTATCAGGTTGAAGAAATGTGCTTTTGGGCTATCTGAAGTTTCATACCTTGGGCATGTTATTTTACAGAATTGGGTAGCCACAGATCCCAAGAAGGTGGATAAGATCACAAGGTGGCCTATTCCAACTGATGTTACAGAGCTCAGAAAATTTCTTGGGATGATAGGTTACTGTAGAAGATTTATAAAAGGGTATGGGGTGATATGCAGACCAATGCATGACATGCTTCAGAAACAAGGATTTCAGTGGGGTCCAGAGCAGACTGCTGCCTTTAATGAATTAAAAAGTAAAATGTGCACAAGCCCAGTTTTGGCCATGCCTGACTTTAGCAAGGAGTTTGTTGTTGAAGCTGACGCATGTGGTTCAGGCATAGGTGCTGTCCTGATGCAATCTAGCAGACCAATAGCATTCCTAAGCAAGTCTTTAGGACCCAAAGCCGATGGGCAATCGGTGTATGAGAAGGAAGCAATTGCAATTTTAGAAGCAATTAAGAAATGGAGATATTACATTCTCGGTGGGAAGCTGGTAATTAGGACTGATCAACAAAGTTTGAAGTTCATGATGAACCAAAGATTGGTAGAGGGAATCCAACACAAATTAATGTTGAAACTGATGGAATATGATTACTCTATTGAGTATAAGCAGGGCAAGCAAAATTATGTAGCAGATGCACTATCAAGGATGCCCATAATCCAAGAGAAAGAGGAGGAATCTTGTCAAGCCATCACCATAGTAGTTCCTGACTGGATTGAGGACATCAAAAGGAGCTATGATGATGATGTCCAGGCTCACAAATTGCTAAGTTTGGTGGGAACTGAAGCTGATCCAAATGGGGAATATAGACAAGAATCTGGGTTGCTGAAGTACAAAGGGAGGATATATGTTGGCCAGGGCACTAACATCAGAACCGAACTGTTGAGGGCATGTCATGCATCCTCTTTTGGTGGTCACTCTAGGATGAGAGCAACTTACCACAGAATCAAACTATTGTTTTACTGGCCAAGACTTAAGAAAGAAGTAGAAAACTTTGTCAGGGAATGCCCAACCTGTCAAGTAACAAAAGGGGAGAATGTGCACATTCCAGGTTTGTTGGAACCTTTGGAAATACCTGATATGGCATGGTCACATATTACAATGGATTTTATTGAGGGACTTCCAATGTCCAGGGGTAAAGATGTGATATTTGTAGTAGTGGATAGGCTGACCAAGTATGCTCACTTCCTTGCACTATCCCATCCTTATGTAGTGGAGCAGGTGGTGGAGGATTTTTTGGACAACATACACAAGTTGCATGGAATGCCTAATGCAATAATTACTGACAGGGATAGGATCTTCACCAGTGGGTTATTCCACAAAATTTTCAAAGCAAAGAAAGTACAACTGAGGTTTAGTACTGCTTATCACTCTCAAACCGACGGCCAAACTGAGAGAGTGAATTAATGCCTAGAGTCATACTTGAGGAATATGACGTTCCAAGAACCCAAAAATTGCTCTCCTTGGCTGGCACTGGCTGAGTGGTGGTACAATACCACCTATCACACAGCAATCCAGATGACTCCATTTAAGGCCTAGTATGGTTACTCACCAACTCAAATAAATGAATTTTCTATACCTTGCAATGTGTCAGCTGAGGGAAGAATGACTTTGGAGGAGAAAGAAGCTATTTTGCAGAAGTTAAAGGGGAGCATGGAGTTGGCTCAAAAAAGGATGAAATACTTTGCCGGCAAGAACAGAACTGAAAGAGTTTTTGAAACTGGAGACATGGTGTACCTTAAGTTACAACCATATCGTCAAACTGCCCTTGGGATCAAAGGTTCTCTGAAACTAAGATCAAAATATTATGGACCATTCAAGATTATTCAAAAAGTAGGGAAAGTTGCACATAAATTGCAACTACCAGCTTGTCAGAGATATGGGCCCTCGCAACGCTTCGCCCCGAGGCCCTCGCCCAGCTGCCATGTGGCGGGGGGAGTAAGCGGGGAGGGGGCCCAGGCTGAACCACTTTTAATGCGCGCAGCGCCCCAACTGCCCCTTGCCGCATTTAATGCGGTAGGGGCAGACGTGCGGCACGCCCGACTGGCTCGGTCAGTCAGGAATGACCGGTCTGTGACCGGCCTGTCGCCGGTCACGTCTGACTGGATGAGCGCCCGTGCCCCCACGTCGCATCTGTCTCCGGTGGAGTGGAGGTAGGTATGACCCGTCCCATTGGAGGGGTCATTCGAAGCTCTCTCCATGAGAGGGCGGCCACCACAAGTCTTCACCCATTAATGAGGGAATGACAGGGCTGCCCCCCGTGTCAGACGGGGGACGGCGCTGGGTCCCACCGCTGGGCAAGCTGTGGTTTGGCTTCCAGGCGAAGGCACAAATCATGTTCCGATCAAGGTAGGGTGGGCCCCTACTATGTAGAAGAGTAGATAGAGGCGGTGCATGTAGTATCCCCTTGAGCTATAAAAGGAGGACCTCGCCCACTGAGAAAGGGGACGACTCCGAGAAAACTTGAGCTCTAGAAGAAGAGAAGAAAGAACGCCCCCCCGAAGTGGAGAAACCCTTGTAACTCTCAATCTAAATCCCACACATAGGAGTAGGGTATTACGCTTCATAGCGGCCCGAACCTGTATAATCTTGAGGTGTACACGCTTCCTAGCAGCCTACAGGGCGGATACGTGATTTCTAGAGGCGAGCTCTTTCCCCCGGCTGAACTCACAAAAGGGGGATCCCACGATCCCCCGCTAGAGAGGATCACTCCTCGACAGCTGGCGCGCCTCGGGGCCAGAGGAACCGTTGCTGCTCTACTTGGCCGCGACCCCCCACGCGGTGAGCGCCGCCCTTGTAGTTGAGCGCAACGAGGGTGAGATTCGGGCACCCGGCCATGAGAAGGGACCAGGGGCCCCCTTGACTGGTGACGGCCCCTCGTCCCCCAATGGCCCGGTGCCCGAAGCCCCTAACCCCCGGGAGGGCCCCGAGGCCCCCGCGGGAGGAAGAGAGGCCCTGGTGGGTGGCCACGAGGCCTATAATCCTGAGATGGCCCGGGATCCCTCCCGAGGCCCCTGAGCACGGGCGCCTCGGGCCAGCTGCCCCTGACAACAAGGACCGGCCCCACCGAAAGGTGCAGCGGTCCGTCTACTTTGTCAGTGAGGCACTCCGAGACGTGAAAACCCGACACCCACAGGCACGGAAGATGCTTTACGCAGTCTTAATGGCCTCAAGGAAATTGCGCCACTACTTCCTAAGCGCATCGGGTTTCCGTCGTGACGTCTTACACGCCAAGGTGCCGCGAAGGCTCCGTGGAATCTGATCGGCTGGCTCTCGGTCGATCCGATCGCTCGGATTTTGACCCCTGCGAGGGATCGGACGCCGGGACCCCCTGGGAGGGAATTTCACTACAGGAGATCCCCGATCAAGTTAAAAAAAAAACCAAAACAACAAAGCAGGAGACCGAGATGGATGGAGAGCACCGGATTGGTTGCTGGCAAACTTACCTGCGTGGGGAACACTTGAAGGTCCACTTCGGGGGCTCGATGAAACTCCCCCGGCACGGCTCTGTTTGCCCTATCTTCTAGAGCCGCTTCTTCTTCCGCTCGATCTCGGACACAGCGGGCGCTTGTGGCCCGCCAGTGGTCGGTCCGTCGTTCACTCGGTGCCCCCACCATGCGGGGGAGAAGGCGGCCGGGATTCGGACATCTTTCGCTTCCCTTTCAGGTCGCTGACCGAATCTCCACCGGGCCCACGACTTGGACCGGGCGCCCTGGAGCCGCCGCCCCCGCCGGAGCCGCCGATCCAACCGCCACCTGCGGTTGCGCTGCTGCCGCCACCACCGGCGCCACTCCGGCGGGACCGACCCTTGCCGGCGCTGACGACCGACATCACAGTTAGGATACTCTCCCGGTCGCGGTCACTGCAGAGGGGGAGGATCCCATCTGGAATCAGCGTTTGCTCGGTGGTATCCAGACCCAGCACCCGCCGGATCACCGTCTTCGCGTCCTCCTCGCCCCAGTCCCAACGCTCACCCACGTGGGTGCGCATGGGATCGTTGGGCCCAGTGTACTCCAACGCGCCACGGGACCGCTCCTGGAGAGGTGCGATTCGGTGACGGAAGTAATCGCCGAAGACCATCGCCCCCGTTAGGCCCTGGTTTCGCAGGCCCATGAGGCGGTCCCGCACTACGTCGTACTCCTCGCCCAACTCTGAAACCGCCAACCATGCGGTGGACTGCTGGAGGGGAGGTAGGGAGCCGAAGTCGTGGGTGGTCCGGCAGTGCGGTGTAGAACCAATCCTTCTTCCAGTCCTCCCACTTCTTGTGGAGGTGGCTCTCGATGCATTGCCCCGCCGTCCCTGGCCGGGGCTGGAGGTAGCATCCTCCCACCACCGCGCCCTGCTGCAATTATGGGACGAAGAAGTGCTGGAACAGCCTCATCGTCGGCCGCACCCCGACAAACATCTCGCACAAGTGCGCGAAGATGGCCAGCGTCATCACGGCGTTGGGTGCGAGATGCAAGGCATGGATTTCATAGAAATCCAAAACCTCGTGGAAGAACCTGGAGAATGACGGGATCAACCCCACCATGGCGAAGGACAGGAGGTGCACGGATCGCTCTGGGTACCGCGGCCGCGGCCGCGACTTCCCCGCCCTCACGGCGGCGTCCTCCGGCATGATCTTGCGGGGGAGACTAAGGTGACTATCTGCCATGATGCGCGATGCTGGGAGCACAGCGTCGCCAGTGTCTTGGGCAATGATGACCGGCGGTGAAACGATGAGGGGCTTGCTGTGCGGAGTAGCGTGGAGTGGCAAGAGTGTTAGGGCTTAGGGAGCGAGTGTGCGGGCGAGCAGTTGGCGAATGGAAGGAGGCGAAGCCCCGGCCTCCATATCCTTTTATCCCTGCCTCGCCCGCGCTCGCCTCCTTGTTTCACGCCCCCACAGTTACCCCCACGATTCCTGCGCCTGCGGTTGCCTCATGTTTTCCCGCGTCCACTCATCACGTCACCCACTGAATCCGCGCCCCGCGTTTAGTGCGCCTGTCAGCGGCACACTCGGCGCAGGGCATGCGATGTTCACGGGTGCAAGCTAGGCGGGCCCACCGTCGGTACTATCTCGTGCATGGTGAGCGAGGGAGTCGAGGCGTGGTCCGACCGACCCCCCGATTTTCGCGCCCTAAGCGCCCCCATCATCAGCGCGGTTAGTGGCGGTTAAATCGCCATTATTGCTAATGCGCCAACCTGGCCGCTCGGCGACATCCGTTTAGGTTCCTCGCCGGGCCCACAACCCTAGCTTGGGAAGTCGTGAGGCGCCACGTCAGACTGTCCTCAGGAGGCCAATGTCCGATGAGGCGCCGGGGGCTACTATCGGAGATATGGGCCCAGGGGTATGCGTAGTGAAGGGAATTCATCTTCCCATCCTGTCGCGTGGCCCTACAGCCTGGCCCTACCCCTGCACCTCGCGAACCGCAGGAGCGGCCGGGGGGCCTCGGGGTACCACGTCATGCCCCTCGGGCCCTCGTGCCACTTCGCCCCGAGGCCCTCGCCCAGCTGCCATGTGGCCAGGGGAGTAAGCGGGGAGGGGGCCCAGGCTGAACCACTTTTAATACGCGCAGCGCCCCAACTGCCCCTTGCCGCATTTAATGCGGTAGGGGCAGACGTGCGGCACACCCGACTGGCTCGGTCAGTTAGGAATGACCGGTCTGTGACCGGCCTGTCGCCGGTCACGTCTGACTGGATGAGCGCCCGTGCCCCCACGTCGCATCTGTCTCCGGCGGAGTGGAGGTAGGTATGACCCGTCCCATCGGAGGGTTCATTCGGAGCTCTCTCCACGAGAGGGCGGCCACCACAAGTCTTCACCCATTAATGAGGGAATGATAGGGCGGCCCCCCGTGTCAGACGGGGGACGGCGCTGGGTCCCACCGCTGGGCAAGCTACGGTTTGGCTTCCAGGCGAAGGCACGGATCATGTTCCGGTCAAGGTAGGGTGGCCCCTACCCTGTAGAAGAGTAGATAGAGGCGGTGCATGTGATATCCCCTTCAGCTATAAAAGGAGGACCTCGCCCACCGAGAAAGGGGACGACTCTGAGAAAACCTGAGCTCTAGAAGAAGAGAAGAAAGAACACCCCCTGAAGTGGAGAAACCCTTGTAACTCTCAATCTAAATCCCACACACAGGAGTAGGGTATTACGCTTCATAGCGGCCCGAACCTGTATAATCTTGAGGTGTACACGCTTCCTAGCAGCCTACAGGGCGGATACGTGATTTCTAGAGGCGAGCTCTTTCACCTGGCCGAACTCACAAAAGGGGGATCCCACGATCCCCCGCTAGAGAGGATCACTCCTCGATACAGCTGAAGCTCAATCCACCCTATTTTCCATGTAAGTCAGCTGAAAAGACACCTTGGGACTCATGCAATTCCTATGGCTAACCTTCCTGCTGCCGGACCTGATGGACAAATTAAAACAGAACCTGTTGCTATTTTGCAAAGAAGAATGGTGCCTAGAAGATGTGTAGCAGTAACTCAGTGGTTAGTGTTATGGCAAAACTTGAGCCCAGCAGATGCAACTTGGGAAGATGCGACGGTGATTCAGGGTATGTATCTAGATTTTCATCCTTGAGGACAAGAATGTTGCCATGGAGGGGGCAATGTCAGGACTGAACTTGGAAATGGAATTGCAGAGGAGCTGAAACTCTGAATATCTGAATTTCTGAACATTTGAGTTAAAAGAATCAGGGAGGAGAAGCAGTCTTGCAGGCCCATTACGAAGATCTAATGCCTATAAAGCTAAGCGAACCGGTATCGTGAAATCTTAGCTGTTGGGTATTTTCGGGGACCACTGTTTCGGTCACTCTTTTGTCTTTTTCCTCTTTTGAGCTAGCAGTAGTGTGTGAGTTAAGCCTTTGTCGAATGTATTAAATACTTGATTCCGGAGAAGAAGAGAATTATCAAACCCTCGATTATTTGTCTTAGCTAGTCGATTAGATGGTTCCTAGTTTAGGTCCATGCGGCGCACACATATTGTTCTCGTTTTCCTATCGGGCTCTAGATTGTTAACTCTGAATATTGGGGTTCTGACATCCGCCTCGGGTTGCCATCAGCGTCGCCGTCTCGCCGACACCCGCCACCCCCTTCATCAGCCGCAGACCACCGGATTCAGCGCCCTTCGCCACCACCGCCATCCAAGAAAGCCCCATCCGCCGCCTCTGTCCCCTCCACCGTCCGCCACCACTGCCACCGCGCTGCCGATCGCCGCCGCCAGCCGCCGTCGTCCGGATCTGGCCTCCATGTGGTCGGGGGACGCGGATCTGACGCCCCCGACCTTGTGGGGACCGAATCCGACCCTTCATGCGCTGCGCCTCCTTCCTCTCCGCCCTCCTTCCTTCTGATGCTCCGCACGCCGCCTGCTCCTCTCTGCAATGGCCACTGCCTCCCTGCTCTAGCCACCGGCACTCCTGGTGCAGCAGATTGAGGAGCGACTCAAGACGGTGGGCTTTGCGGAGGCATAGATGATGAGAATATAGGCACATAATGATTTAATTTATTCCATAAATAAATCATGACATTGCAGATGTAAACTAGATTAAACGCATCATTAGATCTACACATGTAAACTAAGCAGTAAAACATGAACAGATCAAATATGCGCAACATGTTGAACACGTACCGAGGTGGCGGAAAGACCGGTTGCTCGGCAGGAACTACTCGCAGTTGCGAGCATCAACGAAGGCGCGAAGCACGCGAGCAGAGAGGAAGGCGAGCCGTCGCGAACGAACAGGGAGCAGTCGCGCGTCGCGCGACTTCCCAAAAACCTTATTATCGCCTTCTCCCGGTGCAGGACGTCGAAGGCAGAGTTTCCGGAGACCTGTTCTCCCAGTCGCTGGTGCATGCCGGCGAGCGGGATGGAATAGTCTACGAGCGACGGCACAGTACAGAGTAGGAGGCAAACCCTAGATTGATTTCGCGTATGTTGCGTGAAGGCGGCGGCTCGGTTCATATAGAGATAGGTCGCTTGATCAGGGCGCCCGCACGATCTCCACTCCGCGTAACCGAACTGGATAAGTCGCGCGTAACTTATCTGAACTCCACGCCGTTTTCACGCACCGGATTTTTCGGAATGTTTCCAACAACAAAACAAATCCGAATTTTCCTACAGCAAAACAAAACTGCAAAAGGAGGCTGCCATCTGCGCAAGGGTGAGGAGCCAATTTTGCGGACCATTCGACGCGTACGTCCTGCACGCGTGCCGCCTGCCCTGCCCTGCCATGCCCTGCCCTGCCCTGCCAGGCGAGCGAACGCGCGCGTGTGTTCCCCCTTTTCTCTCCACCACACATGCTTCAAGTGGCTAGGAGGGCATCCTCCCTTTTAAGGAGGTCCCCCTCTCCTAGAATAAGCAAGGTGGTACTAAACTCCACATGCATGCCATCCCATGAGGTGGGCTTTTGTGATTTTCCAAAGAATTAATCTTCGAATGGGCCTTAGCCCATCTATTAATTCCAACAATCCCCCATCAAATCTCAAAATCCCACTGAGATTTGCCTTTTCCAATGTACTGTTTATATACCAACGGTTCGATGGAGACCGATTAAGGTTGAACATCCACCTAGAACTCCAAGCTACACTTACTCACAACTTGAACAATGGACTACGCCTTGAATTGCAAGTCTTGTGCAAGCAAGTTTCACTCAGAGTCTTATCTGTTACTAGACCATCTGTAGACTACCCCTCGGGTGGAGCGTATAAGTCATACTCCTAGGTCTTTAGTAAGCTTCCTAGAAGATTTACCCAAAATCTTCATAGACTGCAACCAACAGTCAAGCTTACAAAGGTGAGTTCTTTCAAGAATGCTCTGCAGGACAGCATCTTCGCTAATTAAAGCCAACAGAACTCATTAAGGCATAGCCAACCTGCCTTGCAGCTCACGAGAGTACATGCATCTTCACTTAGAGAGGGTATAGATTGGTACTCTCCTCTAGTTTACTAATGGTTTGTTCTTCCCAGGTTCTAATTCACGGGATCTCCGATTACATAGACTGGGTTACCTCCATAGTATAACTCACATGGGTCTCAAACCCATCTCCTTCGATGCATTGTCTATCACATTTCGTGATAGTCCCTTCGTGAAGGGATCTGCCAGGTTTCTAGCTGTTTGGATGTAATCCAACGTTATAATTCCGGAGTTTCTCAATTTCCTGACAGACTTCAATCGTCTTTTCACATGTCTAGACGATTTCATATTATCCTTAGAACTATTCACTTTGACAATTACCATTTGATTGTCACAGTTCATAAGGATAGCCGGTACCGGTTTTTCAACAATAGGAAGATCCATTAATAGATCACACAGCCATTCTGCCTCAACAGTAGCAGTATCCAGTGCCGTCAGTTCTGCTTTCATGGTTGACCTCGTCAAAATGGTCTGTTTGCAAGACCTCCACGAAACAGCACCACCACCCAATGTGAAGACATATCCACTAGTGGCTTTGATCCATATAGATCTCCTCATCCAGCTCTCCATTAAGAAAAGCTGTCTTAACGTCCATTTGATGAACGAGAAGACCATGTGAGGCTGCTAGGGAAAGTAGCACACGAATTGTGGTCAATCTAGCAATAGGTGAGTAAGTGTCAAAGAAATCTTCGCCTTCTTTCTGAGTATAGCCTTTAGCAACAAGCCGAGCCTTGTACTTTTCAATAGTACCGTCAGGCCTAAGCTTCTTCTTAAACACCCACTTGCACCCCACAGATTTACACCCATAGGGTCGCTCTGTCACCTCCCAAGTTCCGTTAGCGATAATAGAATCCATTTCACTACGGACAGCCTCCTTCCAGTAGTTTACATCAAGAGATGCATATGCTTCTGAAATTGACTTAGGAGTGTCATCCACGAGGTACACAGTGAAATCATCACCAAAGGACTTAGCCGTCCTTTGTCTCTTACTCCTTCGAGGAGCTTCACTAACATCCTCCTCAGTGACATCTTCATGTGTATGCTCAGTTTGTTCTGGTGGTGTGATTGAACTGGGAATTACTTCAAAGGGTTGGCTCGAACTACTATGTGTATCCTTCATTGGGGAAAAGCTCTCAAAGAAGGTAGCATCATGAGACTCCATAATTGTACCAACATGCATGTCAGGTACCTCAGATTTAACTATTAAAAATCTATAGGCAATGATGTGGTGAGCATATCCCAGAAAGACACAGTCCACAGTCTTAGGTCCAAGTTTGCGCTTTTTCGTTATTGGTACATTGACTTTCGCCAAGCACCCCCACGTGCGCAAGTAAGAAAGTGATGGTTGTCTTCCAATCCATATCTCATATGGTGTTTTGTCCTTATTTCTGTTAGGAACTCTGTTTAACACATGATTCGAGGTCAACAATGCCTCCCCCCACCATGCCTTTGGTAGTCCCGCGGTGTCCAACATGGCATTCACCAAGTCAGTCAGTGTGCGGTTCTTCCTTTCAGCAATCCCATTAGACTCGGGAGAATAGGGATGCGTCCTCTCATGTATAATGCCATGTTCCTCACAGAATAAGTCAAACTCGTTTGAGAAAAACTCTCCACCACGATCAGACCTAAGTCTTTTTATCTTTCCGTCAAGTTGATTTTCAACATCTGCCTTATAAATTTTAAAATAGTCTAGAGCCTCATCTTTCGTTTTCAATAAGTACACATAGCAAAATCTAGTAGCATCATCAATCAACGTCATGAAATATCGTTTTCCACCCTTCGTCAACACCCCATTCATTTCACAAAGATCTGAATGTAGGAGTTCTAGTGGTGCCAAGTTTCTCTCCTCGGCAGCCTTGTGAGGCTTGCGAGGTTGCTTCGATTGCACACAACTATGGCACTTAGAACCTTTGACAATGAAAAACTTAGGAATTAAACACATGCTGGAAAGCCGAGACATCAAGCCAAAATTAATATGACATAAACATGAGTGCCAAACATTAGCCTCATCATCCACACTACCACAAATATGGTTCACAGACTTATTGCAGAAATCAAAAAGGGAAAAGCGGAACATGCCTCCACACTCATAACCTTTACCAATAAAATATCCATGTTTAGACACGACTACTTTATTAGACTCAAAAACCAACTTAAATCCGTCTCTAGTCAGACGGGAGCCACTAACAAGATTCCTGTCGATAGAAGGGACATGCTGCACGTTCTTCAGCTGCACGATCTTTCCCAAAGTAAACTTCAGATCTACCGTGCCAACACCATGAACAGAAGCATATGACCCATTCCCCATTAGGACGGTGAAACCCCGTGCGACCTGATAAGAAGAAAACAATGAGATGTCAGCACAAACATGTACATTGGCCCCAGTATCAACCCACCAATTAGTAGACTGGTTAACTGAAAAAACAGTAGGTAAATTACCATACCCGCTTCCATTTCCAGTGTTGCCAATGGTCACATTAGCAGACTTAGAAGTCTGCCCTGCAGGTGCCTTCATCCCCTTGCGCTGTAGACACTTCCTAGCCAGATGACCAGGTTGCCCACACACAAAGCAAGTCCTCTCATCCTGGTTAGGATTGTTGTTGTTCTTCTTCTGCTTCTTGAAGTTGGTGGTCTGTTGAGCTTTGTATTTCCCCTTGCTCTTGTTCTGGGCCTTGTGCACAACATTGGCACTGGACTGCCCACCATCGCCCTTAGACGCGGCATCTTTTTCCCGAGCTTTCTCCTCAACATCAAGAGACGCTATCAACCCCTTAACGGAGTATTCATGTCTCTTGTGTTCGAGTGCAGTACCGAAACCTCTCCAAGATGGAGGTAGTTTCGCAATAATGCACCCGGCCACAAATTTGTCGGGTAAGACAAACTTAAGGAGTTCGAGTTCCTTAGCCATGCCTATTCGACTACAGAACGGTTGTGAGCCATCTTGTAGTCATGAAACTGCTCCATGATATACAGATCATTGCTAGCATCAGTAGCACCGAATTTAGTATTCAGTGCATCCCACAACTCCTTAGCGTCGGTCATATGCATATACACCTCGACCAGACGATCGCCAAGCACGCTAAGAATGCATCCCACAAAGAGAATAGTGGCCTCATCGAATTCTTTCTGCTGATCAGCATTAAGAACGCCCATAGACTTGCCAATACTCACCCACATGCATGCCATCCCATGAGGTGGGTTTTTATGATTTTCCAAAGAATTAATCTTTGAATGGGCCTTAGCCCATCTATTAATTCCAACAATAGATTGGTGGCGGTTCGGGCAGACGAGTTCCATGACGGGAAGGGACTCTACTGGCGTCAGCAAACAAGCTCTAGATACCGCGGCGGCTGCGTCTTCAAGGCGACGATGTAAATTAAACGATGATTTTTTGCCGCGCCAATGTTTCGTCTTCCTTGCTTGGCTTCTCTTCCCTTCTCATCCCTCTTTTTTTCCTGTTCAGGCTTTGAAGCCAGCGGAGGAGCTGGATGGCCGCCTGCACCTACCGGCGGCGGTGGCAGCGGTGGCATCGAGGAGCCGCATCTACTTGAAGCCTACTTGAAGCCGCATCTAACATTATGGTCTTGAACTTTTTTAAACCTCTCGTTTAGTTTTAATATTTGACAAGAAAATTGACATTTCCTTTTGATGTATGGATTGCCATTCTTGACAGTGTGAACGTGGGTGGTGGCAGAGGTGTTTCCATGCATAGAACATTTCGTATTGCCAGTAGGAACGGTATGTCAAAAAAATTACTCGATTTACTTTTTGTGCTATTGCTCAGTGGACAAGTGCAGGACTGATATTGCCTGATTTACCTTGTATTAGAAAATACTTTCTGGATTATCTCTTGTGTTTGGTAATAATTGTTCATCGAGCAGGACTTCACTCAATTCAGTGTATTGCTTTTGCTGCAATCAGTTTCATGTAGATGGTCTTATCTTACTTCATTATGTTCTCCATTTGATAGATATATAGAAGCAAAAAGAAGTAGAGTTGCTCGCAAATTAGCATCATCATAGGAAGAAGATCCTGATATGAAGGCAGTAGGGTACGTACGCTCACCATTCCAATTTTTTTCTGAACATGCAGGGAAATTTTGATTATATTCCTGTGAGAGTGTTCATTCGAAATTAAAACAACCTTTCATTCTCAATCACATTTGATGATTCCCACAAAGAAAAATAATTCTTATATTTTCATGTGATGTGTCTTGACACAATTAAATATGCTCGTTGTAGGCCTCTTCCTTCTCATCATTGGCACATGGCAACAGCAAATCAGCAGGTACATATGACCAAATCTGAAGGGCTATAGACTTATAAATGGTGTAAAATGAATAGTGAATTTTATATAACTTACCATGAATATTTTGTTTCAAAAGGCTGCAAAAGCTAATAGATTCAGGAGATGCACATGTGACTAGATTTTTGTGGGGTCACCCAGCTGCTCGAGTCAGTCACTTAACCTGCTATTCTATCTGGTAAGAATTGCATATATTTCATTTCTTATACACTTTACTTTTGGCCCTCATAACACCTTTTGGCCCTCATAACATATGTTCCATGTATTTGTGCACTTATTCTTTCTGTAACATGGTCTGCTGATTGGCTATGGTATATTAATTACTATTGAATATGTACCATTGGGACTTGAAAGTCACTAAAGAAGTAGACAAAGAACTAAAGTTCTAAATTTTACCATTGCTCCTGAATTTCTGGATATGTACAGTTGGACTTGAAAGTCGCTAAGAGCAGGTTTAATAATAGCGCCTGCTGCTAGCGATAATTTTTCCCACGTCAGCTAGAATCAAACTAACAGCTAACATGCACAATAAATAGGCTGTAACATATCTGCTCATCAGTCCACAGGATACTATTTTATTCTTTAATCATCATACCCTCTCTCTTCCTTTACTTTTCTGGGCCAATGACTGTGATTATCAGCCCTTGCAGTGCACAACAGCAGGCCCACTTCTCTCGGGTTGTGTGTGCAGCCCGGCGATTGTTTAGTCGCTGGCTTATTCTCTTTTCGCTCTTCTCTCTGCGCTAGCTCAGCGTCCAAGCCAACGTGGCATTTTTATCGCCGGCTTTCGTAGCTTATTGTACCTGCTCTAAGGAGGTAGACACAACAGCAGGTAACATAGATGACCACCCAATAATTCAAATTTCAGTGCTGAATTTCTGAATAAAGTTGTGATTTCAAAGGTCAGTACTACCTTTCTGTTTTTCGTTTAAAACTGAATTCTTACCTTCATTATGAATTTCTGAACATGTACTGTTGAGATTTGAAAGTACAGTGCTGATTTTTTAAATTTTTACCATTATTCTCATTTTCTGAACATGTGCCGTTGGAACCTGGGTTGAGTGCCTCACCATAATCAATGTAATAAATGATACAGTGACTTAAAGTTCAAGATGTCCCTTCATGCTGCTGGTTGGTTGATCCTAAGGCCAGAGAGGCATTTGAAATTTACAGGTTTATCATGTAAATCTTCCATATACCCATGGTGTTAGCAACGTTAAGGCATGTGATTTTACAGCTGTGTTAGCCTCTTGGAATAGATGACCATGGATATTTGTCTTGGATTTAACTTCTGTATGTATATTGGAGGCAACTACATCAATATATATTTTTTAGCTGTCTATGTGTGGTGCTGTGGTAGTGGAATGAACAACAACTGATTCTGACGTGATTGCATCCAATCTTGCATTTTTCAGTTAGCATTTCAAGAATTGAGTTATACAACTTGTAGAGCTGGAACCAAAAATTTTTAAAGCAATGGGATAGATTCCTGGCAACATTTTCAAACTGTCATTTTATATAGACCTAGAATGACAACTTATTGCATGCAAGCTCTGTTGTACTGCAGTTTTAGATGGAGTTGTCCTAAAAAATTTCTTGCTAATTTTACAAGACTGACCAAACTATTTGATGAAGGTTCATGCAGGCGGCGCGAAGCATATGCCCAAGCTGCAGTGTGCTACCAGCATTGACCGTACGCGGTGCCAGGCCGATGGTCGCCTCAGCTTTCGAGAGGTCCTCAACCTCGCTGGTGAGTCCTACTGCCGTAAGCAACTAAGCAAGAACTACTACTATGTTCACATGTTTGCACCGTGTCCTGAGATGGTTTAGCTTGTGATTGTAGTAACCAGTTAATTCAATCACATCTCTGTGATTTCCCTCTTCTTTTCTCTTTTTTTTTTGCCTTGTTTATTTTCAAGCTGAAATATTACAATTTTCAGACAGGAGAAATCAAGCCAGAGGATGCTCCGTTGAGAACTATTGCATAGAAATTCTAAGAAAGTATGTGATCAACAAATGTAGGGTCTGTATGTTCACTATTGTTTTTCTTTTCTATACATTCTACTTGCTGAAATAGTAATTCTTTCTTATAAACCTTATAACTTGATGTAAACCCTTATAGGTCCTTGGCCAACAGCAGATGCAAATCAGCCCTTGTCACAACAGTTTCAGAATAGGCAAATGCTACCTGGCATGTTCTAGAGTCAACTGAACCAAGGAAATCAGTTAAGAAGTCATGTTGAGCAGTTCATTGGAGCTGCAAATTGTACGATGTTTACCGCTGCACAGGTATCTTCGAACTCACAAAAAGGTTAGATAACATCCTCTTTTTTAATAATTTAGTGTATAAAAAATCAGTCACTAGATGTTTTGGCAATCATGCCAGAGGAATACTCACAAACATGTGCTGATTATAACCAAGTAATGCATTTTTATACACATGCTGATCATAACTCAGAGGAGCAAAATATATTGCTACAGATTATTTATTGTATTGTGGCACTAGGCAGGATTCAGCTTGTGAGTAAAAAATTGTATAATTACATTTGTACCAAGAAAGCCACGTGTTTATGATAAAAAATTTAGCATGCTGTTAGTCTAGATATGTTTTATATCTCCTAAATTTATGCCTTGTCCAGGGCAAGTTACTGGCTTTATGGTATTGGAGTTGGGGTCACTATACGAGCTCAACAAGAAGTCAGTTGCTGCTTCATCAACGATGGCTTAATCCATAAGGTTTGTAAATGTTATTTTTTTCACAGCATTGTTAGCGAGACATCCACTCCTGTAATCCATGTGTTAGTTTTAGCGGATTGGTTTGATCATAGTGCTAAATTTGGACCTGCTTAAAAGACAATGCATTGGAATTATTCCTTCTAAAGCAGGTTTTATATCTCTCTCTTCTCTTGCTGTCCAGAGTGCATGATACAGATATACTTAAACATACATGATAGCATAGGGCTAATAATGTAGACACTATACAAAACCTGCTTTGTGCCTTCACATATACTACCATGTTATGCACTATCAAGTGTTTTCTGTTGTACCTAACAAAGCTTTACATTTATAATTTTACCTTTGACTGATCGCTTTTCAATCTATGTACTTGTTTTTCATGTTGATGAATTGATGATTGAAAGAATAAAGATGAAAAAAAAACGCGAATATTAGGAAAGGACCTAACATCAAATAATTAGAAGGGGTGAGGCTTCGAACCTAGGTTGTCTAGCCCACCACCTTGTGGAGCTAGCTGGAAGACCCCCTGGGCGTTTCTCAAAGAATAAAGATGAAAAGGTGGCTGATTGGGGTTTGGGTAGTTGTGTGTTCCTGATTTCTGGGATCAATTCATGCACGATGGATTAATGCAAATTGCTTAACTGGTCACAAAGCTGATGTATGTTTGATTAAGGAGTAACGGTTCCTGAATGGACATCTCACTTATGTCCAAATTGTTGACTATTTACTCGATGGCAACCCAGAACTAGATAAATTGCTCTTGCATAAATAGCTCTGTTCAACTTCAGGTGAATAACATCTGTTAGCTCAGGGTGTGATGCCTCCTATGGACATGGCAATTCTGTTGAGCATCTCAATTCTGTCCCTATGTACTCATGCAGAACTAGATAATGCTGCTAGCTCAGGGTGTGATGCCTCCTATGGACATGGCAATTCTGTTGAGCATCTCAATTCTGTCCCTATGTACTCATGCAGAACTAGATAATGCTGCTACATCAGTAACTCTGTCAAATTTAAGCTGCAGTAACTGTAGTGGAATTATGAAATATCCCATTTTGTTGTCCGAATGTCCATTTGAACTTTTGATGGATTATTTGTGAAAGGTGTTTAGCTCACATGTCGCATCTTTATATATCTCCTGCAATTTGAAAAACTGCAATCGGTTCATTACTTATTTGATTGACATGATTCAATTGGGGGAAATATGTTCATATTTCTCTCGTGAACAATTCTTTTCACGGCAATGTGCAGCATGGGTACACTGGTCGCAGTTGTGTGCCCCTAGAAGGCCTTGTAAAAAGCCAGGAGCTGATCGCACTTCATAGAAATCTGATACTCTGCATGTTTTTTCCAAAGAAACCATATGAAGTGTTCCTGGAATTTGGTGGATATGGCCAGAGTGATATCCTCATAAGGAAATCAAAAGCAAGGGTATGTATCACACTGAGTCAAATTGTTGTTTTCCTTTTGCATCTCAATTTGTGAATGGAGACATGCATCTTAGTGGAAATCCAGTGGTGTTATGCAGGTTATGAAGCCCTCATTCACAGTTGTCCGCGATAAAAGTACTAAATCCTTCATCCTTTTCATTCGGGGCGCTACAAGTGTTAAGGATTGTTTGACGACAGCGACTGCTGCAGAGGTTCCATTTCATCATGTGGTGTTAAAAGAATGCCGTGTTTCCAATGTAGTTGTTGGGCATGTGCATTGCGGAATGGTTGCAGCGACTCGGTGGATTGCAGACCAGGCCTTTCCCTGTCTCAGCAGAGCAGTTGAGCAATTTCCAGACTACAGAATTAAGGTGATTATTCAACCTTTTCTGAAACATTGTGCTTTCCATTTCTTGCAATAAGAGGAAATAATTAGTATATGGCACAGTGTTTCACAACTTAACATTGAATTAGCAAAGATGTGACACTAAGAATGCAGATTACACGAACCATCCTTTTCTTGATTTTGTAAAACTTTTCGTGGTAGCTTCAGCAGTTGCGTCACATGGAAGCCCCATGCATTTTTTTTTCACAATACATTTATCTATATATATAACCCCTTCTTCTACCATCTAATTGTTCCGGTTAAATATTTAGGTATGCCAAATTAATAAGTCAGTGTGTGTAGTGTCAGAATGCTATATTTTGGAGATCAATCACTCCAAGGTTGCCTTCATTCATAGTGGTTTGGTTGTTGGTTGTAGGTTCATGGTGAGCTCGCAGCGGTGGATCCAGCAGCCCCAATAAAAGAAATCAGGTGTTGCGCATGGCGGACCAAGATCGGCCGCCCATGGGAGATTGTGCTCTGCATCTACGACTTCCCCCAACATCGCCGTTCTCCATGTACAAAACAATTCCAATTCAATCATGTCCTCCGGCATTTGTTCTTGATACATCAAAGAAAATTGTCTATTTTGGATAGAGCATGTTCATCCCGGCCTATCCTCTCTAGCTGGGCCACATGATGGAGGCACCGGACGGTCACCCTCCACACCTAGTATATGCAAGAAACAAACAAAAAATCATTTTTTGAGGGTGTTCTTCTAGATGCTTATAAGTGGTTGCAATTTTTCTTCCAGTGGAATCAAAGGTGTGTTTTAGGGTTATAAGTGGTTGCAATTTTTATTGTTCCTGTGCAATGCAACACTTAATAACAAGTGATTGGATCATAGGGTTGCTGCTTGCACCATTTTGTACTGCTATGCTTGTTTCTCTCCCAATACAATAACCCCTTATGGAATTCAACATCGAATCTATAGATGTGTCAACATTTGCATCGTACACTGAGCACTGCAGCTCTGTGCAGGCGGCGCACCAAGGCGTGCCCAGTCATCTAGTAATACTTATAGGGTGCACAAGATCAAGAAGATGGTAACACAGATGTTTATACTAGTTTAGACTCGAGAAGAGAGGTAATCCCATAGTCCAGTTGTATGTAGATTGGATTTGTGTGTGCGTAGTACGGTGTGTGAATAACACGTAGCGCGTATGAAGGAATCAATCAATCACCCATATTAGGTTTTCGGGCAACCGGCTAAGGTTGATAGGTTATCCCTTATAATCCGGATACCCACAACCTATTTACGCAGGATAAGATTTATAGGCTTATCTTTAATCGCTTTCTTAGATTACAAGTTAGCCATACGGGCCTAGGGCACTCGGCCCACCCAACATGAGGTACTTGGGTACCATGTAGCCCATGTTGAATTTATAAGCACATAATGATTTAATTTATTCCATAAATAAATCATGACATTGCAGATGTAAACTAGCATGAACGCATCATTAGATCTACACATGTAAACTAAGCAGTAAAACGTGAACATATCAAATATGCGCAACATGTTGAACACGTACCGAGAATTCTGGAACACCAGTTGCTCAGCAGGAATTACTCGCGGTTGCGGGCGTTGACGAAGGCGCGCAGCATGCGAGCAAATAGGAAGACGAGCCGTTGTGGTCGAACAGGGAGTAGTCGTGCGAAGCGCTTCCCAAAAATCTTATTGCCGCCTTCTCCCGGTGCAGGACGTCGAAGGCAGAGGTTCTGAAGACCTGTTCTCCCGATTGCCGGTGCACGCCGACGAGTGGGATGGAGTAGACTACGAGCGACGACGCAGTACAGAGGAGGAGGCAAACCCTAGATTGATTTCATGTGTGTTGCGTGGAGGCGGCGGCTCGGTTTATGTAGAGAAATGTCGCTTGGTCAGAGCGCCCGCACGATCTCCACTCCGCGTAACCGAATCGGATAAGTCGCGCGTAACCTATCCGAACTCCATGTCGTTTTCACATACTGGATTTTTCGGAATGTTTCCAAAACAAGCAAATCTGAATTCGAAATGTTTCCAAAACAAACAAATCTGAATTTCCCGTAGTAAAACAAAATTGCAAAATGAGGCTGCAACTGCGCAAGGGTGAGGGACCAATTTTGGCGGACCATTTGACGCGTATGTCGTGCACGCGCCATGCCATGCGAGCCGAGCAAGCACGCGCGTGTTCCCCCTCTTCTCTCCACCTCACATGCTTCAAGTGGATAGGAGGGCATCATGTCTTTTAAGGAGGTCTCCGTCTCCTAGAATAAGCAAAGTGGTACTAAACTCCCCATGCATGACATCCCATGATGTGGGCTTTTATGATTTTACAAAGAATTAATCTTCGAGTGGGTTAAGGCCCATCTATTAATTCCAACAGCCCTTAAGGAGGTCTCCGTCTCCTAGAATAAGCAAGGTGGTACTAAACTCCCCATACATGACATCTCATAAGGTGGGCTTTTATGATTTTGCAAAGAATTAATCTTCGAGTGGGCTAAGGCCCATCTATTAATTCCAACAGCCCAAGTCACATGAACTGGTGCTATGTGTATATAAGTTTCTGAGAGTTCCTTTTAGGCTTCATGAAACTAAAGAGAACAATTCAAACAATAATAGCTTTTTAATGATAGTTTTGTTTGAGACATTTTTGTGTGCGGCGTGGCGCTGCGCAATCATTGGAAGTTCAGAGAATTCCGAAATAAGCGAACAATTCTCACCTGCAGAGAATGTTATACGGTTTTGCAGCCAATTTTATACAACTGTCACTCATTCACTTTCCAAGAATACACCAAGAGCTTCATAGATATGCATACAAAAGATTAAGAAAAATGGCAGAGTCTGCATTAGCTCAGTCCTCATCCACAAAGATTGTTTCTTGCTTGAAGAGTCCCCCAAACACGGGCCTCACATCCGGCTTGGATTCCGGCTGCTTTGGTGTTGGTCTTGTCTTCTGCGCCGCGGGCTTCACAACAGCTCTCTGTGGTGCCAGCTTCTTTGCTTTTGCCTGGCCTCTCACGGTGGCGATCTGCGCTTTTGGTTCCACCTCGTCTGAGTCCTGAGTGGCCACTGCTGCAAGTTGTGTGCTGAGCTTCTCCCAGGAGAAGTCCGTGCCGAACCCTTTGGCTCTGCTCAGAAGGTTCTCCAGAGAAGCTTGCGCCTCACTTGCAGCTGCCTCATCAGAGGGCGTCTTCTTCCCCCCGGCTTTGACCGTAGTAGTGTCCTCTTCTGCCTGACGAGTTCGCTGCGAAGCCCGAGTCTCCTCTTCTGCCTGTGCTTTTGCAACAGCATCTTGGTACTCCTTCCTTCTACTGTCCTCAGGGATAGCTCTGAAGAGGGAGTATGTGTGCAATGCCACACAAAGAGTAAGTAAGCAATTGTAAGAAAGATTTGAAGCATCGAAAAAATTTGACATTCAGAAAAGTAAGGGCCTGTTTAGTTCTAAAAAGTTTTTCCCAAAAACATCACATCGAATCTTTGGACACATGCATGGAGTATTAAATATAGATTTTTTAAAAAACTAATTGCACAGTTAGGAGGGAAATCACGAGACGAATCTTTTGAGCCTAATTAGTCCATGATTAGCCATAAGTGCTACAGTAACTCACATATGCTAGTGACGGATTAATTAGGCTCAAAAGATTCATCTCGCGGTTTCCAGGCGAGTTATGAAATTAGTTTTTTTATTCGTGTCCGAAAACTCCTTCCGACATCCGGTTAAACGTCCGATGTGACATCCAAAAATTTCCTTTTCGCGAACTAAACAGGCCCTAATACTGTTGTCAACTGAACATTGTAACTGCCCATCAGAATTTAGGAGTGAGAAAAACGATTTCTTTTGGAATTTTATTATCAATATATAGGCTGTGTTCGGGAGGTGAGGTTGGAAACTTACCACCCGCAAAAAACGCACCGTTTAGCAATTTGAAAAACATACGCACGGAAAAAGAGAGAGGTGAGTTGGGAACTTAGTAGAAAGAACACAGCCATAGACCTTTGGTTAAAATGTATCGTCCTTTGGTTACAATAGAACCCATCAACAAGGATAGCAGATGCTGGCCACAACTTTTGACAAGATGCCTTAGGGCATCGAGGTTTCTTTATACAAGAAGTTGCCTTCCAACAATAAGGCAAGAAATGGTGAGCTTTGTGCCAATTCTTGCCTTACCAATTCTTAGGTAGTTTTGAATAGTGCATGTTAGCATTTTGGATTGGAGCCAATTTTTACCAAATCAATAGAGTGGAGCTAGATCTATACTATCAAAAAATTTTGCCCAAGGTTTGATACTACCAATATTTTGGTAGGGTTTCAAACCAAACAAGCCCGCTATGCTCTAACCTAGATCCCTCGTTTCTATACTCATAAAAAGGAGTAGTGGTGAACCACTACCAACTCCTAACTTTATTTTAAGGAAAAAAAACATGTGAGGCTAGAGGTCCGATATGTCAACTACTTCCACTATCTCTTTACTTTTTATGGAAAAAAAGATTAGTATGGGGCTAAAAGGGTCCACGTGCGATTAACAAATATGTAGAACAATTAAGAAATGTTAATAATATTTTTCTTTAATTAAAATTCCGTTGCAACACATGGACAATATGTTAGTCAGTAGAAACATGCTTACTTGAGCACTAAATAGAAAACTACTAATAGCAAAAGGATCAAATAACAATTTGTTGGAGAAAAATGCATATGAGTTAGTCTACTCACGAGAAAGCCTCCTCTATGGTCTTGGATGTTACTGATGAGCTAGTGGAAACTTGGACAACCTGGAAAATGACAAAATTTATTCATGATGAAGTTAAAAATCGAGTAAATAGGCAGCCACAATATAAATTCATAGTTGAATTACACAGATTATTTATCAACATAATCAGTTGGTTGCATAATGGAGATACAAAAACAGTATACAAAAGTGTTTTTCAATACAAGGTTAGAACAATTCATGGACTGAGTTAGGCGGGCCAGTTTCATTACTTTAGCCAGCTTATTGTAGCCCCATCGGTGTGCAACCATTGACTATATGCATTAAAAAATGAGAAATTTTAATCCACTGTAACTTCTATGCAAAGTTGTGTTTCAAATTTCAGAAGCTTGAATAGTACCATATATTTATTTCTAACATATCTATTGCTATGTATATGCACTCTAACATATCTATTTATTTCTCCTGCACGAACTGTCAAACGATTACATATGGTTTGTGCTTCCAGATGGTTACAGACAAAAAATAAAATTGTTGTCTGTGTTGGAAATGGCCAAGATCGGAGACACACACAAACACGAGAGTAAGTAGCAGAGCTTGTGAAGCTTGACAATGGCAACGAACGCCCTGGCAACGAATGCCGGCTTTTCTCTATTTTCACTCGGTGATCAACAACAGGATGAACATGTGCTTATATAGGCCCAGGGTGACGCACAAATGGAGCACGAACTCCTTCCCCGGCCTTTGCTCGCACGATCCGCACGTCCCGGCTCACGCCATGCATGAGCACAAACTCAGCGCACGACGCGGCCGCCAGCGTCCGCGCACGACGCCACACTCTCCAACTGAACCCGATACACACGCTCGCAGCTAGCTAGCCTGCGCTAAACTCGGACGAACCTCCACGCGACGGACGCGTTCACAACAAACACACACGACGCACGCCGGCACGCGAACTGACCTGAACACACACGGTCAGGTTTATTTCCTAACAATCACCCCCTAAACCTGACCTACAGGAGCGTCGGCTCGTCGTCGGCAGAGGCGAGGAGCGCCTCCTCCTTCCTTGGCTTGCGGCAATCCCGGGAGAGATGGCCACGAACACCACAATTGTAGCACTTCCCTCCTGGACGGCGCGGACGCCGGTTTACCTCGGAGCTCACACTGCTGCCGCCGTCGTCATTGTCGCTGTTTCGGCCGTCGTCCTTGGCGCCGCCCTCACGCACGCGCTCCTTGTCGCGACGCTGGCGCCGACGTGCCTCCCACTGCTCCTCGGTGAGAAGTAGCTGCTCGCCATGGGCCTCCACGTGATCTTCAGCGTCGGCGTCCTCCGCCACTTGCAGGCGTCCGACGAGCTCCTCGACGGACATAACATCCATGTCCGCGAGCATCTCAATCGCAACCGCGACTTGCTTCAACCTCTTCGGGACCACGCGCGACCTTCTTCACCACGCGACTGTCTTCCATCTCCTCCCCGAGGTCGCGCAGGCTTGCGGTGAGCCCGTTGATGCGCATCGCAAAGTCACCAACGGTCTCCCCGTCGCGGAACGCCATGTTCTCAAACTCCTTCATGAGGCGTTGCACGCTCGCCTATTTCACGCGATCGTCGCCGGCTCGCATCTTCTTCACCGAGTCCCACGCCTCCTTCGCCGACGTCTTCACGGTGAGCCCGGCCTTCATCTCCGATGGCACTGCACGCAAGATGGCGGCCAACGCCCGCCGATCCTTGGCGCGGTCGTTGGTGACCGCCTCCACCGCGTCCCACAACACCAGCGCCTCCAAGCTCACCCGCATAACCAAGGCCCACTGATGATAGTTAGCCCTGGTTAGCATCGGCAGCTCCACGACGCTGGAATTGGGCACGACGCGCTCCACCACGGCCTGACGCGGTGTGCTGCCATAACCGGTGCCGCTAGAGCTCGAGTCCTCGATGCGAAGCGTCTTCGGCGGCGTCATCATCTCCCCTCTCTAAACTCGCTCTGATACCAAATGTTGGAAATGGCCAAGATCGGAGACACACACAAACACGAGAGTGAGTAGCAGAGTTTGTGAAGCTTGACAATGGCAACGAACGCCCTGGCAACGAATGCCGGCTTTTCTCTATTTTCACTCGGTGATCAACAACAGGATGAACATGTGCTTATATAGACCTAGGGTGACGCACAAATGGAGCACGAACTCCTTCCCCGGCCTTTGCTCGCACGATCCGCATGTCCCGGCTCACGCCATGCATGAGCACAAACTCAGCGCACGACGCGGCCGCCAGCGTCCGCGCACGACGCCACACTCTCCAACTGAACCCGATACACACGCTCGCAGCTAGCTAGCCTGCGCTAAACTCGGACGAACCTCCACGCGACGGACGCGTTCACAACAAACACACACACGACGCACGCGAACTGACCTGAACACACACGGTCAGGTTTATTTCCTAACAGTCTGCACTTCGGACTATTATATCTGTTGCTTCAGAATATTGGTCAAGTATGTATGTTCTCTTTAATCAAATTGACACATCTAATTAACAGTGTCTGTCATGAATATAATAACCACAAACGCGAGGCAATCTACTTCTGAGTTCTGACTAATCACAAGAACCTTCCTGTTCCATACAAGTTCCTCGTGGGACTACCAGGGCAGAACTACCAACAGAACAGAGTGCCTAATTACAATGATGCTTTCAAATGCGTTGGCATGCAAAGGTTGAACATATGGCACATGTAAACAAGTACCTTGTTCTCCGCGACTGCCACGTTGGAGAAGACATCTGCCACAAGACCAGCAATCTGCAACTTGGACACCTACAGAAACGCACAAAACTATGAATGTAACGAACCTTCATGTAGACTATTGCATCATCACAGTATTGTATACCTTGCCGGTTTCTGTTGAGGAAGTAGTGCTGGACGCGCCCTCTTTGGCCAGGACCAAGCCATAGGTGCTCTCAGGGCTGTAGTCATCTGTGAGTGACGTCTTGATGAGAGTGTACCTGACGTCGGTCTCCACCACCTTAGCCAAGAACTCGTTTAGTGGCAAGGACTGCACACGGGAGAAGAGGTTCGAGAAGAAGGACGTGAACCCGTCGAGCACATTGTACGTCGACTCACCACTGGGGTCACCGGCCCCCAGGTCGTACACCACCACAACGTGTGTCACGCCGGCAAGGTCAGCAGCCTGCACAACTCGGAGCGCCTCGTCAGTGGTGACCACACCGCCGTCGGGCCCCTTCTCAGCTGCGCCGACTGTAACCACCACCTTAGTTGCAGGGCCGATGGACTTGGCGATCGCCTCGGGGTCCTCGAAATCGGACTCCACCGCGTTGAGTCGGCGCGCCTCGGTGGGGGAAATGAGCCGGTACGCGGAGGCGAGCCGCGCCAGCTCCTGGGCGGACGCGAGGTCCGGCACCCCGGCGCGCACGGCGAACCCCTGCCGCAGCAGCGTCTGCGCGATGCGAACTCCCGCCTGCCCCGTGGCGCCCGCGACGAACACTGTCTGCGGGTCCTTCCTCCCCCTCCCGCCGGCGAACAGAGACCCAGCCGCGGCCGGCGGGAAGGCCGGTATCAGCGACCTTCCATCCGAGAGCTTACCGAAATCGGCGAAGAACGACCTCTTCTTCGGCTCGTCATCCGCGCCGGTGTCCTTGGAAGGCTTGCCAGGGCCGACACGGCAGAGGAAGGTTGTGGCGGCACGGCGGCGGGTTAGAGGGGTGGAGAGGGGGCGGAAGGAGGGGGGGTTGGAGGTGAGGGCGGGAGGCATGGCAGGCGTGTCAGGTGGTCGAACAGGTGGTGGGCATGGGCGCCGTGGGATGAGGAAAGTGTGGAGATGGGTGGGGCGCGCCGACGCGTGGGGGATGGCATTGGCATGTTTGGATTGGGGGGAGTGGCTGGGGAGCCTATAGGGAGAGGCCATGTGGGTCGCCGTTTATCTCCATTTGGCCGATTGGCGGTCGTGAGTTCGCCGCCCGTCGTTCCCACAGGACCCACCGCCACGCCCAAGATCGCGAGCGTCTCTGTCGCATCGCATGTATGTGGGGGCATTGTTCCGAGGACACAGCCTGCAGCTTGTGTGTCTGAGAGGAGTCAAAACGGTGGTGGTAAACACGGGACTCTTCTTATGCAGGAAGACTGACTTTGACCATGTTTAGCTGTTTTGGCAAAAAAAAAAATTAACGTATACGGACACACATTTAAAGCACTAGTCAGCGTGCACGTGTAAGGCACGTCGATACCTATTGAATGGAATCAAATTTGAAAAAGAGTATTGAGCCTTGGTACTAACAAAATATATGATTTTTCATACAAACACAGTGGTGATAAACAGAGAAAAAAAACATGTTTCGAAGATCCAAATACCACGTTACTATGTACTCAAGAAGTAAAAAAATAGAAGTCCAAAAATTATCTGATAAGATGCTTTATTTAATATGCAATATCCTTTTTATTAAAAAACAGAATATACTCCCTCCATACTCATAAAAGAAGTCGTTTAGAACAATGTTTAAGTCAAACCTTGGGAATATAAATCATGAATAACTCTCAAGTTGTTGAGTTTGAAAATGTAAAAATTATATGTATAGTTTAGTCCTGAAAAATACTTTCATAAAAGTATACATATATCACTTTTCAATAAATATTTCTATAGAAATAAGAAGTCAAAGTTGTGTTTTGGAGACCGTGTCGCTGTCCTAAACGACTTCCTTTACGAGTATGGAGGGAGTATATATCAATAGAAGGACTTATGCATTAAAGCAAGACTAACTGTTTGTATATGCTGACAATTAAATGTCAAAATGTACTTAAAGAAAAGGAAAATCACATAATACAGTTTGAAATTTGAAACAATAAGGATATGTCTAAGATTTTTTACAAGATACACATAATTTGCACAACACAACATTTATACAGCAATCATTGATTAGATATTGCTCAAAAGAGAAATAAGAATACTTTAATCATAAATATACATAATAGATCGTGTAATTCTAATCATGAGTTTATCCCATCTTTGCAGAGCAGGTCATGAAGGGCATACAAGTAAAAAAATTGACATTCATCGACAAGCTTAACTATACTTTGATTCTTGTTTCTGCTTGATACCTCTACTTTCTTGCGCTATGATGGCAAAATCTATTTGTTAGATAAAAATTATTAAGATTAAAGATAAAAAGGAATAGGATCAAAACTTGAAAATTGTATTTGTATGATGCCTTGTGTATATCTGGTCATCCCAGATTTGCAAGCATTAATGAAATTCAGAAGCGGCTTCAGGTTTCCAGGAGAAGTGTATACCATCATTTGGACCACAAAATAGTGATAAAGAACACAGATAAGTGTGAGTTAAAAAAGACTAACCACAAGGGAAAAAAAACAAGTGTAAGAAGCAAAATCAAAAGCACCATAAATCATCACTGGCCATTCTCCTAGCAAATAATAAGCATCTGTCAATATCAGCCGGATAATCAGCATAAGGCAAAGATAAAATAAAAATTTGTTATCAAGAACTTATAAGGATAATTAAATATCAATGGTAGATATTCCACACCTTCCATGCCCACGTGTAAATTCAACCTTCCACACCAATTAAACGGTCACTTGACGAAAAGGATTTGGAAGGGAAAAAAAAATTCAAAGTTCATGGTATGCAAGTGAGTGGATAAAACTCGGAGCATGGAAGTGATAGCATATGATCTTAAGGGCATACAATGATTTTTCTTTAAACTGAAACTGACCACCATTTACATGATTAAGGGAACTGTTTCAAAACCAAGCATTGTATCTCCAAAGTTAAAGGTGCTTAAGTTTACTCAATGTGACTGAAACAATACGTGGACAACACCACAAGAATTACAGCTCCCAGTTTGTATTGAAACTCCCATGCACTGTTCAGACAGAAAAAAATATTGAACTGACCCATGGAATCTGATGATATATGCATGACACTGACTATTTTCACTGACATACAGTACAAATATGGTTTCAGACATAAAAACAAAGGAGTAATATCTCAGTTCATTTCCCAAATTGGATACGTCATGCAATCAAATTTGGAATTCATCTCCCAAATTGCATTAACCACTCTTTCAGAGTACATACTAAATAACAAAATAGGCTGCAATCATTACACATTTTACCTCTACCTCCAACAACATAAATATAAATATAAATATAAATATAAATATAAATATAAATATAAATATAAATATAAATATAAATATAAATATAAATATAAATATAAATATAAATATAAATATAAATATAAATATAAATATAAATATAAATATAAATATATATATATATATTCCATTTATCTAAAAACAGAATATTCCACCACAATTTTCATTCACACACAGTAGAGAGTTAAGAGAAATAAAGTAGCACTACCAGTCTACCAGGCACGAATGAACATGTTCTGCAGTGCAATCAGTCCCATGGCATACATGGCCTTCTCTAGTAGTTTTGACAAAGAGAGGAAAACCTGATAGAAGCTCAATCGAAACCATTTGGAAAATCAGAGCAACTATAAGAAAGTACATAGCAGATGTATCATGAAATGTTGGAGAAGGCAACAATTTATTAACTGATCAATTTGTTAGCATAGTACAGAATTGACAGCTAAATGCATTTCAAAACCTGTCTCTGAAATTAGCTTGAGATAACAACTTGATTGAGCAAAATTTGACTGAACAACTATATGGTAAAATGAAATAGTTAATGTATTACTAATATCATCAGTAGCAATAACACACAACATGAGGGTTACATCAGAAGAGGGGATAGACTTATTAGCTGCACATATAAAATGTAAAATAATGGCCATATCTTCCAATGGAACCAGAACCAGAACCAAAATCAAACAGGATCAGAGTGGACCAAAAATCAATTGGTGTTGACAGGGAGTCAGAAAGCGTGGGAGCGGGTGGAGCTAAAATGATGTAAAGGAACAGGTTGATTTGTATTTATTCCAAAAGGGAAGAATCAATAATAATAAACTCCTAATTATCAACCAAACGAAGTAATAGAAAAAGAATGTGAAACTACCAACTGGCTATCAAGTAACAACCATTCTGGCAAGCTTCCTAGAAACGTACTGGTGCTAACGCTATGACTATATATAATAATACAAATCAAATAAAAAATATATGTTTTAACGACCGGAATAAAATGAGATAGATTTATTATTCAGTAAAAAAAGAAATTGTTTAATATATTGCTAATTATTTTACAGAATTCTTTTACCTTCAACGCAGATGAAGAGGAACTGAGGACGTCAACCGGAAACAACAGGATATGGGCATAGGAGGTCTCCGATCTGCGTGGTCATGCATGGTGGATCACTGCTGCTGATGTCGCGCAGACATGTTGACTTTCCCCTAACAAAGCAAGTTACAATTAATTTATAAATAAATTATGCAATATGTGATGATACCCTATGATTTTTGCAATGCTAAGATCTTAATTTTTATTAATTATTGCATTTTTCAGGACTTAATAACCAGTGTCCCAGAGGATTGCTGATAGACAAATCTATTCGTCTTTGTGAACAATGTCAGCAATAGCAGTTAGGGAAATGAAATTTGTATTGAACTACGTAACAAAACATCGATCACTAATTTATTATACCACCATTTGTCATTTGATCCTCTGATTACAGGAGGGGAAATAAGGTGTGCTCACCACATATGAAATGATTGTCGGAATTAAGTCAGTTCCTTTCAATGATACTGAATTAGACAAAGCAAGGAATCTGGTTAATACGCAGCTATATGATGGCTGCATATACACGCATGGACAGATGCATAGCCTGCTGAGAGATTAAACTGAATAGCATGGCAAGATAGGCACTTAAATTTAATTTACAAATAATGTTATTTATACAAGCACTTAGCATAATGGTTCTATACAAGCACTTAGCATAATGGTTCTAGCATGTAGCTCATAGAAAATTTAAATAATTTGAGACCCCGGATACCCCTATTCTGGAAACAGTACAACTGAATAAACTGGCTAGACTACAGTACAGAGCAGAATAGTTGAATAAATTGGCTAGACTACAGTACAAAGCAGAACAATTGAATAAATTGGATAGATAACTGAATAAATTGGCTAGAGTACCAAATGTGAAACAAAAATGTCTTTTTTCTTTTTTGAAAGACAAAACTAAATTGGGGAAACACAATGCTACTGTGATTCAATTAAACTGATTACTCCAAATAAATTACAAGAACCACATCTACGTAGCTTAGTAATTTGCTTAGGATTACAAATGAGAGGGGATTGAAGGGTTTGTTTTGGTGTTGAATTGAATCTTATTTATCCATAGCAGGGGTGGATCCAACTTGGACTTTTGGGGAACAAACGAACCTTGGGGATTTTATAAAAGAAAAAGTACGAATTACCCCCCAAGTATTGGGTGAGTACGAATTACCCCCCTAAACCTGAAAACTAGTCATTTTTCACCCTCAACTATCGATACTGGATGAAACCCCCCCCCCCCCCCCGAGCAGTTTTGTAAGCGGTTTTGGTCTACGTGGCAGTACAGTCAACAAGTTTTTTATTAAATAAAAGATAGGACCCACCTGTCAGATATAATCTTCTCTCTATCTCTTTCCTCTCACCCCCTCTCTCTCTCTCTCTCCCGTTGGATGCCGGCGGCTGGGGCTCACGTGCCGGTGGCAGCGGGCGCCTCCTCCGCCGCTTCGGCGGGAGTCGTCGGAAATCATAGGTGGGAGCTTCGACACAGCGGTGGCGCTGTTCAACGGCGGCGAGCTCCACGCGTGCCACGACGTCGTGGAGGAGCTCTGGAACACCGCCGACGAGCCCACTGGCCTGGACGCTGCTCCACGCATCCTCCAGTGTGCCGTCAGCTTCCACCACCTCTTCAACCAAGTATATTTTCATCGTCTCATTTCCACATTTAACTATGCATAGTAATTATTACTCCACCAGTAAAAATTGTGATTAGACACATGATCGTGCACAAACACAGAACCACCGTGGCGCCATGATGGAGCTCGGGGAAGGCCTCTGCAAACTACGCAAGCTGCGTCTCAAGGAGTGACACTATGAGCTCCTTCTCCCGCTTCGAGGAGGAGGTCACCACCGCGCTCAACTTCATCTACCGCACACAGAAGGAGCTAGCGGCGTGCAACGACGATCTCTGCCTCACCATGGATGGCTCCGCGACCTCCTACCAGCTGCTTGGCAACTTTGCCGCTGGCCAGAAGCGGGAGAAGGAGGGGCGAAGCAGCGGTGGTAGAGCGGGGGAGGGGGGGGCGGAGCGGCGGCGGTCCTCCTCGAGGTGAGGGAGGGAGAAGAGAGATGAGACTGACATTTAAAAAGAAAATAATTGCTGACTGGACTGGCCACGTAGATCAAAACCGCTTGCGAAGCTGCTAGGGGGGTTTTTCGTCCGGTATTGATAGTTGAGAGTGAAAAATGACTGATTTTCAGGTTTAGGGGGGTAATTCGTACCCACCCAATACTTTAGGGGGGTAATTCGTACTTTTTCCTTTTATAAAAGAAAAACGAAATAACTTTACGTACTCCTCATTGATGTTCCCTTCCTACCAAAGTCATATGTCGATCTTAATGATAAACTTTATACATATGATGCTTGTTATCATTTTGAGTTTTGTCAAATGGTTGTGACCCTTGTTAGATCCATTTTATATTCTCATGATCAAAGTCTTGTGCACTTATCCACTAAATATATTGCTCTCTCTGTCTACACTGGAGGATTAGAAAAATATTTCATCCACTTACCATATGCTAAACTTCTATACCAAAGTCAGCATCCACCATATCCATCCACGAAATAAGGACTCCATATATCACTACTACAAAAAGAGCCATAGGTGCCGGTTGGGAACCGGCTATAAGTGTCGGTTTCCCAACCGGCACCTATTGATCGGCACCAATAACAGTAACTGGCTCCTATGACAATTATTCAACCGGCACCTTTAGCTTTGCTCGAGCCAAAAAAAAAGAGAGCCGGCTCGAATGGAGCCGAACTCACTGAGCACCGTTGCCATGTGCCCAAATCAAATTGAAATCCCCAAATCCCCAAAACATCCACAAACCGTCACCAAAATTGATTGACATCACATATAATCATTCACAAATCGTCACTAAAATCAATTGACATCACATAATGAACATACTCCAATAAAATCATCCACAAATCCACCAAAACATCGAAAAAATCTACAAGAGACGAGCGAGGAAGAGGGGCTGGCCCCAAGGGATTCAACTGCTTCGTCGCCTGCTGGCCCCTCTTGTGCTGCCGCCTCTCCTCCCGCCAGATCCGGCGGAGGGAGGGCGTCGCCGCCGCCGCCCGTCGCCCACTGCCTTCCATCTCACTGCCACTGACGCCTCTGCTGGCTGGCCCCTCTTGTGTTTGCTTCGTGTAAAATCTACCCCTATAAATATCTTAACCCTTGCTTAGACTTTGATGAAGTCAAGTAATATATACGTATAAAATTATTAGTATGGTTCTCTCTTTCACATCTTCCCTTGGGATTAAATACGATAATTTTGGAATACTTCTTGGTCACATGCTGCAATGGTATATCCGTGCTCTTGCAGATTACTTCTGTAACCATAAACCAGAACTGCCATTATCCTCGCCACCAAACAAGCAACCGACCAACAGGTGGCCCAACCATCAACCCTGCTGGCCAAGAGAAACAAGCCACGGGTAAGGACAACCGAGTTGGCTCTAGGAAAAGGCCAAGAAAATTGATCATCGATGATGATGATGAAGACTCGAATGACCAGACAACTGGCCCGACTACTTCTGCCCGGAAGAAACTAGGGTATTACATTCATTCCTTCATTCTCACTTGTACTTTTACATAGGGGTAGGACTCTTCTCTATATTACATAGGGACAGTGTGACTAGGGTATTACATTCATTCCTTCATTCTCACTTGTACACTTCTCACTAGTGTGACTAGGGTATTACATTCATTTCTTCATTCTCACTTGTACTTCTCACTAGTGTGACTAGGGTATTACATTCATTCCTTCATTCTCACTTGTACACTTCTCACTAGTGTGTACAGGTATTACAAAGGGATAGGACTCATACATTTCTCACTAGTGTGTATACAATAGCTCCACAGGGGTAGGACTCTTCTCATTCATTCCTTCACTCCATTTCACTTGTACACTTCTCACTAGTGTGTACATTCGTACATTTCTCACTAGTGTGTACAATAGTTCTATAGGGGTAGGACTCTTCAAGGGCGGCTCCAGTGGGTAGTCTGGGTGGACCACCCTGGATTTTGTCCTAGGAAGGCCCCTCTACCCAACGGCCCAAACGAAAAAAGCCCACCAAAGGCTAGGATTAGCCGGTAGGGATGGTAGAGGAGAGGCACCAGAGGCACGCCCGCCGCTCCAATCCTCCCCTAAATCGCGCCGCTCGCCTCTCCCTACGGTCTCCTGACTCGGTGACTCCCCGCTCCTCGCCTCCTCCTCCTCTCGCTCTGCGGCTCTGCGCCAAGCGCCAACGCCGGCGGCCATGGTCTCACCTGGACGCCTGCAGGGTGCAGGCGGCACCCGTCGCCTGTCGGCCGCCCCGGCCCGGCGCGGGTGCGCGGCAGCACCCCGACCGGTGGCGGCCAGCCGGCCACAATTCTGCCCCCGCCGCGGCGCCGCCCGACCGCCCCTCTCCCTCTTGCTCGACAAGTGCTCCAGCCTCCAATGCCCTAGTGCCCTGACCGGCCTGCCCCCTGAGGGCTGAGGCCCTGCTGGCTGCTGCCTGCCCCTCCGTGACAACTGACGACCGAGACACTAAGTTACTCATTTTAGTGATTTAGTATTTACTTTGAATAGATTGGTCATCGATGAATGAAAAATGCGGACGAAAAAATGTGATTGAAAACTGAAACTTAGATTTTTTTTAGCAACAACTTAGTTAGTAGTCAATATAACTTAGTGTCTCATTAATTTGTAGTGCAAATTGTAGTGAGACATGAAAAGGGATAGAGACGTTGCATCACTTTTTCGGAAACATGATGCAAAGGCGAAGAAGAGGGCAGATCTTGTTGATGAGGAAGTTCAAATTGAAGAAGAGGAGCAACCACTAGTTGAGCCACAGCCTGAGCCAACTCTAGTTGTTGAGGCAACAAATGAAGAGCAAGATGTACTTCCAGAGTATAATGCTTGTTGGCGATATGTCATGAGGCCCTTCGACCAAACCTGCTGAAAGCATGCGACCGGCGGGGATTCAAGCCCGAGACGTCAAGATTAGTCAGGGCGAACCCCCCCCTCATGGCGAAGACTATGAAGCAAGGACGGCGAGAGGCAGGGAATCGCAGCCAAGCTAGAGGCCTCCTGGGCGAAGGGCGCAAGGCGAAGAGCATATGCCGAAGGGGGATGACTTCGCCGTAGCAGGTTCGTCCCCGGGAGGACCGAAGAAGCTATCTTGGCCCATCAAGCCAAGGGGTCAATTGGGTCGACAATTGCCTAACGGCCCGTTAAGGGCCCATGGACCACAATTACGCTACGTACCCATGTAAATGTCCCTTTTATAAGGGCAACCATGTAAATTCCCCTGTATAACCAAAACCCTAGTAGTAAGACCTGTAATGGGGGCTATAAATAGCCCCATAGGGCCATGTAATAGGGGGATCCCAAGAAAAATTCTCAAATTAATACACTTTACTTTTTTTCCAACCACTGTTGAGTGACCACGTCTTTCGACGTATGCGGTTGTCGTTTCGACAACAGCTGGTGCCGACCGTGGGGACCTCCGAGCGAAACCACTAAGAGCAAATGCCACCAAAGAAGGTTGTGAAGGAGAAGGTTACAAGGCGAAAGGAAAGCGAAGCCGGGGCGGATATGGCCGCCGAAGAGGGAGCAGAGCCTTCGGCGCCCGTCGCCGAAGATGGAGGAGCGCCATCTGCTTCCGAACCTGTGCCATCGCTACCGCCTTCGGCTCCTGCCACCTCTGCACAGGTGCCGAACGCGGCTGACATGGCGAAGACGGCTGCGGCGGCAAGGGCACTCCAGACCAGGGCAGAGATCCTTTTGACAAGCCAACTGCTGGTGCCCCAAGCCGCTCCATCGCAGCCAGCAGAGGCCTCAACTGCGCTCGCCGCTGTGCAAGCCCAAGTCAACCCAGACCCCGAAACACAAACCGAAGCTGACATGGAAGCCATGCGACAGAACATGACACGACTCCAAGACATGCTTCGCCAAATGCAAGAACAGCAACAGGCGTACAATGCGGCAAGGCGGTCCAAGGTCACTTCGGCCCCAATCCTCCAGTATTCGGCAGGCTATGTCCCACCCCAAGTCTATCCACAAGCACCGACCCAGCCCCTTCCGCCACAAGTTACGCAAGCGCTAATGTACTTCGCTAGGCAGCCATCAACCGCAGTAGTGCATCCGGCCCCTCACGTGCAACTACAAGCTCAACCGGTCGCTGCCCAAGTACACCCTCAACCGCCTGGCCAAGTGCCACAAACAATGGTAGAAGGGGCTTCGGCTCTGCAGGCGTAGCTCCAAGCTTTCCTTCAGCAACTCAGCCAACCCCACAGCATTTCAGGTACAGCCCCTTCGGCCCACTCGAAGGGGAATACAAGTCAAGGTGCGCCTAGTTGGTTGCCGTCGAATCAGCCAGGTCTGGGGGCTTCACCGTGGAGTCAAGGACCGCAGTTCGACTTCATCAATGCTGCTCAGGCACCAACCGTTCGGCCGCAATCACCAACACCAGGCTTCGAAGTAAACCAAGCACCAAACCAGGTCGCCATGACATGGTCACAGCCAACGTTGGACCCATCCATGGCGGCTCAGCAAGCATCACCAATTGGAGCTGGGCAGCCGAATGCCATGGCCCAACCTCACGCGTAAGCCGTGATTTCGCCCTTCACCACGCTGTACCCGTAGCAAGGTGCCGTGAACAGGGCAGGGGGCGAAAAGGGGCTACCACTGAGTGGGGGAATCAAGACCCGTCCAATCCCACCCCAGTTCAAGTTCCCACCCGTCCTGCACTACTCGGGCGAAACTGACCCAAAGGAATTCCTCTCCATTTATGAGTCTGCGATTGAAGCGGCTCATGGCGACGAAAATACCAAGGCAAAGGTAATACATCACGCTCTAGACGGCATCGCCCGTTCTTGGTATTTCAATTTGCCAGCCAATAGCATTTACTCATGGGAGCAATTGCGTGATGTCTTTGTCCTTAACTTTCGAGGCACCTATGAGGAGCCGAAGACACAGCAGCATCTACTCGGCATTCGCTAGAGGCCGGGGGAGTCGATAAGGGAGTACATGCGTCGCTTCTCGCAAGCTCAGTGCCAAGTGCAAGACATAACCGAGGCGTCTGTCATAAATGCCAATTTGGCCGGTCTACTCGAGGGCGAACTCACAAGAAAAATCGCCAACAAAGAGCCACAGACGCTTGAGCACCTACTTCGCATCATCGACGGATACGCAAGGGGCGAAGAGGATTCCAAGCGACGGCAAGCAATACAAGCTGAGTATGATAAGGCTTCTGTTGCTGCCGCCCAAGCCCAAGCACAAGTTCAAGTTGCCGAACCACCTCCTCTCGCTGTTCGCCAGCCCCAGCCGGCGATCCAGAGACAACCGCCAAGTCAAGGCCAAGCCCCCATAACCTGGAGGAAGTTCAGAACCGACCGTGCGGGCAAGGCTGTGATGGCTGTCGAAGAAGTGCAAGCCCTCCGCAAGGAGTTCGACGCCCAGCAAGCAAGCAACCATCAGCAGCCGGTCCGCATGAAGGTTCGAAAAGACCTTTACTGCGCCTTCCACGGACGCTCTTCGCATACCACGGAGCAATACCGAAACATTCGGCAGCGTGGCAACGCGCAAGATCCAAGGCCGTAGCAGGGAGCAGCTGTCAAAGCACCTCGTGAAGCAGCTCAAGAACAAGCACTCCCGGCCGAACAGCGCCAAGATGCGCAGCGCAGAGTAATCTAAGTGATTACAAGGGCCGACTCGCCAATCCAGCTGTCGAAGCGGCAAAAGAAGATGCAACTCCGAACGGTCCACAATATCACTTCGGCGGGCGAAGGGGCCCCATAGTATCTGAACCAGCAAATCTCTTTTGGGCCAGGAGATGCCGAAGGAGTAATGTTCCCGCATTAAGATCCTTTAGTGATCTCTGCCGAGATAGCTGGCTTCGAGGTCCGGCGAATCCTGGTCGATGGAGGGAGTTCGGCCGATGTCATCTTCGCCGAAGCATATGCCAAGATGGGGTTGCCCACCCTAGCCCTTACCCTAGCACCAGCATCGCTCCGAGGTTTCGGCAGAGAAGCAATTCAAGTTCATGGCCAAGCACAGTTGCTGGTAGCTTTCGGCACAGGGGAAAACATACGCGAAGAGCAAGTATTGTTCGACGTTGTCGACATCCCGTACAACTACAACGCCATCTTCGGTCGTGCATCCTTGAACAAGTTCGAAGCTATTTCCCACCACAATTATCTCAAGCTCAAGATGCCTGGCCCGGCGAGAGTGATCGTGGTCAAGGGGCTTCAGCCTTCGGCCGCTTCAAAAGGCGATCTTGCCATAATCAACAGAGCAGTACATAATGTTGAGGCCGAACCACATGACCGGGCGAAGCACGCGCCAAAGCCTGCCCCTCACGGCAAGATAATCAAGATGCAGATTGATGACGCCGACCCCACAAAGCTCGTATCGCTGGGGGGCGACATGGGCGAAGAAGTGGCAGCAACCATCCTAGAAGTACTCAACATATCTCATCATGCATCACCTGCCAGTCAAGCCGGATGCCAAGCCAAGGGAACAGAAGCTGCACAGGATGTTCGCTGATCGCCAAGAAGCAGCAAAAGCCGAAGTCCAAAAATTGCTCAAGGCTGGGGTCATCCAAGAGATTGACCATCCTGAATGGCTGGCGAATCCAGTGATGGTGCGAAAATCAAACGGCAAATGGCGCATGTGTGTAGATTTCACAGACCTGAACAAGGCATGTCCGAAGGACGATTTCCCTTTGCCAAGGATCGACCAACTCGTGGATTCAACAGCTGGCTGCGAACTCATGAGTTTTTTGGATGCATATTCCGGCTATCACCAGATCCACATGAACCCGGCCGACATCCCCAAGACAGCCTTCATCACACCATTTGGCACCTTTTGTCACCTCAGGATGCCTTTCGGCCTGAGGAATGCCGGAGCAACCTTCGGCAGGCTGGTGTACAAGGTCCTTTACAAGCAGTTGGGGCGAAACGTGGAGGCTTATGTCGATGATATCGACGTAAAAAGCCGCAAGGCTTTCGACCACGCGTCCGACCTGCAGGAGACATTCGGCAACTTGCACGCAGCGGGTATGAAACTAAATCCTGAGAAGTGCGTTTTTGGCGTTCGCGCATGCAAGTTGTTGGGTTTCCTTGTTTCTGAAAGAGGCATCGAGGCGAATCCCATGAAAATCGATGCCATTCAGGAAATGAAGCCTCCGTCGAGCATACGTGAAGTACAGAAGCTCGCAGGCCGAATTGCGGCACTCAGTCGATTCCTCTTAAAGATAGCCGAAAGAGGTTTGCCCTTCTTCAAGACCCTCCGGGGCATGGGAAAATTCAACTGGACACCCGAATGCCAAGCAGCGTTCGACAAGCTAAAGCAATACCTGCAAAGCCCGCCAGCTCTGATCAGCCCAGCACTAGGAAGCGAACTGCTACTATACCTGGCAGCTTCACCAGTGGCAGTCAGTGGTGCCCTCGTCCAAGAAACAGATTCAGGCCAGAAACCGGTCTATTTCGTCTCCGAAGCATTGCAAGGAGCGAAGACAATATACATTGAAATGGAAAAGCTCGCTTACGCCCTTGTGATGGCTTCGCGCAAGCTTAAGCATTACTTCTATGCCCACAAAGTCATAATGCCATCGCAGTACCTTTTGGGCGAAATACTGAGGCAAGGAAGTTACTAGCCGGCTCAGCAAGTGGGCGGCAGAACTATCCCCTTTCGACTTGCATTTTTTTGCCCGCACTGCTATCAAGTCTCAAGTACTAGCTGACTGCATAGCCGAATGGACACCGGCATTTGCCCCTGAGCCCGAGCCCGTCGAACAGCCCTAGGTGATGTACTCCGACGGTTCGTGGTCGCACAAGGGGGCGGGCATTGCGGCAGTACTCACTTCGCCGAGTGGTGTGCCGATTCGGTATGCCGCAAGGCTGCAGTTCGACACAACCAACAACGCGGCAGAATACGAAGCCATTCTTCTGGGCCTATGAAAGGCGAAAGCATTGGGGGTTCTCCGCTTGCTAATCCGAACCGACTCCAAGCTGGTAGCAGGCCATGTCGACAAATCCTTTGAGGCAAAAGAAGAAGGAATGAAGAGGTATTTGGAGGTCGTTCGGTCTATGGAGAAGTGCTTCACCGACATAACGGTCGAACATTTACCTAGAGGCCAGAACGAGGAAGCAGACGCCTTGGCGAAATCTGCTGCCTGTGGAGGCCCACACTCACCAGGCATCTTTTTTGAAGTCCTATACGCACCAAGTGTGCCTGTGGAGAGCCTGGAGGTCATGGCAATCGACCAGGCGAAACTGGGCGAAGATCCATGCGACTAGCGAACACCGTTCATAAAATACCTTGAAACTGGCTGGCTTCCGGAAGATGAAGCAGAAGCAAAGCGCCTGCAACTCTGAGCCGCAAGGTATAAGATGGTCTCGGGCCAGCTATATCGCTCCGGGGTAATTCAACCCTTGCTTCGCTGCATCTCTTTTGACGAAGGCAAGGAAATGGCAAAAGAGATACAACAGGGGCTCTGTGGCGCGCACCAAGCTGCAAGAATAGTTGCCTCCAAAGTGTTTAGACAAGGAGTTTAATGGCCCACTGTGTTGAAAATCTGTGTTGAGCAAGTCAAGAAGTGCGAAAGCTGCCAGCGCCATGGCCAAAGCCAAACCGCGCCCCAGTATGAGTTGCAGCCCATCGCACCAATCTGGCCCTTCGCCAGATGGGGACTGGACATCATTGGGCCATTCCCGGTGGCGCGAAACGGGTACAAGTTCACAATTGTGGCCGTCGAATACTTCTCTTGATGGATTGAGGCTGAACACCTCGGAGCAATCACTTCGGCAGCAGTACAGAAGTTTGTATGGAAAAACATTGTTTGCCGTTTCGAAGTGCCAAAAGAGTTCATCACCGACAACGGCAAGCAGTTCGACTCTGACAAGTTCAGAGAAATGTGCGAAGGGCTTAACTTGGAAATCAGGTTCGCGTCGGTCGCGCACCCGCAGTCAAATGGGGCAGTCGAACCACAAATGGTAAGATCCTAGAAGCACTGAAGAAAAGGCTTGAGGGGGCAGCGAAGGGCAAATGGCCAGAGGAAATGCTATCTGTTCTCTAGGCCCTTCAGACAACCCCCACAAGACCAACCAAGTTCAGCTCGTTCATGCTTCTTTATGGCGATGAGGCAATGACCCCGACAGAGCTAGGGGCTAACTCACCAAGGGTGACGTTCTCTGGGGGCGAAGAGGGGCGCGAGGTGTCGCTCGAACTCTTGGAGGGGGTAAGAGTCAAAGCACTCGAGCACATGCGCAAGTATGCCACAGGCACTTCGGCAACTTATAACAAAAAAGTTCGACTGACGGAGCTGTTGCCTGGTCATCTTGTCCTAAGGAAGAAAGAGGACCCGATAGCCGTTGGCAAGCTTGAATCGAAGTGGGAAGGACCGTACCTCATCAAGCACAAGTCCAGGACGGGATCCTTTTGACTGGCGACACTGGAAGGCGAAGAGTTCGACCATTCCTGGAACCCTGTCTCTCTCAAGCGTTTCTATGTCTAGAACGGGTGGCACCTAAATCACCAACTTGTAAAAATGTATATATTGTTATGTAAGCCTTTCGGCGCTATGTAAGCCCTTCGGCACTATGTAAGCCTTTCAAAAAAAAGAGAAAAAGAAAAAAAAAAGAGGAAAATGAAAAAAAGACAAAAAAAAACTGGATGTAGGGCTATTATCCACCACGGAGGCCCGAACCAGTATAAAATCTCTGTGTCCTCCGCGCTCTTTATATCTTGTGTGATTGATAATTTGTGGAAAAACCCCAAGGCAAACGCCTGATCAGCGAAAAAGGCCAGGGGGGCGAAACGAATCGGCCGAAGCATCGCTCGCCGAACGTTGAAACCGCAACAGCTTGTTTCGGGGAACAACTAACCGAACACCGTTACACTCGATCAAAACAAAAGCACAAAGTGCTCCTTACATCGTAGAATGAAATTGATCGAAAACGGAAGCCGAAAGCTGAAAATTCAAAACCTATTTCGCTAATATACGCAAAGGGGGCCGACATGTTTCGACCCAACAAAAGCACGCGAAGTGACAATGCAAAAATAGCGAAAAGGAAATAAAATACACCCTTATTGATTTTAAAGACAAATGTATCAAAGAATACAAACCCGTCAAACATGGTGCAAGCAAAAGAAAAGAGCAATGGCTTTGTAGCCCAGCTTACAAATAAATTACATCTTCGCCCCCACAATCACTATCTCTCTCTAAGGAATGATCAGACGAGCTAGGTTCATCATCACTACTAATATCATACACGACCCTAAGAGGGGAAGGGGGCGAAACACAAACTAGACTGTAACGACGCTAGGAGATTAACTCCTGCCGATCAGTCTTCTGATGGTTTCGCCAAAAGCGTACCATATCCTCCAGTCGTCTTGTATGAACAAGGTCGTAGTCTTCTAAGGTTCACCCGGGGTGTGCCCGCATCCAGCCGGCGACCTTGAACACCTTATAGCTGCGGCTGTTTATCACCATTTTGCGATAGACAGGCCGAAATGGGCATCGCACCTTTGGCAAACCCTTCAACGCCGCGAACTTCTCGTTACTGTTTCGCCAATTTTCAGCGGGAGGTCGATCGCATACCTTTCGGTCGCAAGCCTGCTAGCAAAGCGCCAAAAAAGGAGAAGTACAAAAAAAGAGGAGGGAAATATAGACGAAGATCAGCCCCGATTTCAAACAGAGCAATTAAATAAGCGAAAGGGTTATACTTTGCCAGTAGAATAGAGACTATATTAAATACAAGGCGAATGCGGCTTAAAGCCGAACAGACAAAAAGTCTATATACAAAAACTTAGGTCCGAAAGGATCAAGGAAAAAATAAAAATAATAAAATAAAAAGACACGAGGGCGAAGGGCCTCACACCTCAGGGTGGTCTTGGCCTCCGACGCCTTCGCCCTCGTGCCCGGGGGACCGTTCCGACGGCCCGGGATCTTTTTCGGAGTTGGCAGTAGCGGCCTCCTCGTTCCTCACGATCCTTTCAAGGTTCTCGCGAAGTCGAATCTTTGCACAATCCCGGTCGCCATCCTCCCAAAACCCCTTCCGAAAGGCCCTTAACGCAGCTCCGGAGCACTGCTTGTTGCTAGGCCATTCTTCCTTCACGAAATCGGGAAAGTTCCCGATGTGGTCGCAGCCGTGCGCGTGCAAGAGGCTGAGAACGAATCCCGCCGAAACACGAGCGCAATAGTCCCCGTAGGCGCCTGCCACTTCGACAACCGAGCCGGCCGCCTCCTGCGTCCATTCGGAGAAATCGAGTGCAGTCCCGCCTTCGCCCGAAGCACCTTCCGCCCGCGCCCCAAGGTCGTTAAGGGCCAGCCGGAGAGTGTAACAGGCCTCCTTGGCGGACTCTGTGGCTGGTACCAGGGTCGCGGCAGTAGCTTCGGCCGACGCAAGACGGGCTTCGAGGGATTTAATCTTCTTCTCGGCCGAAACAAGTTGTCGATCTCATTCGGCGTCCCGCTTGCGTGCTGCTTTAAGGTCAGAGCGGAGAGACCTATTTTCAGCATTTGCCTTCTTCAAAGTCTCCACCACTACACGTCTTTCGTCTTCCTTGTGGCGAAGATCTTCTTCGGACTTGCGAAGGCGAAGGCGGTACCCATCTAGTCGCTCTAAGGCAGACTTCTTGGCACTTAGGTGCGCGGCAAGTCCCTGGTAAAAAAAAAACATACATTACGTCAGAAAACTAGCGAAAGAGCAAAATGCAGCACACAAAAATAAAAGTCATACTCGCACAAATAGGCTCTCCACAGCCACGCAGCTTTCGCCTAACTCGTTTAGTTCGGTGAAGAGCCCAAGGCCTTCAGTCGGCGTTATGACCTGGCACACCCCGTCCACGAACGGAGTGATCTCTGGCCACGTGGCGAAGTCGGCGGGGACGAAGTGTGGGGCGGTAAGCGTCACGTCCGAAACGCTCGCTTCAACCACCGAGGCCTTCCCCTCTCGTTGACGAATGGGTGAAGGGACCGCATCAACCCGTTCGTCCTCAGCAACGTTCGCCCCAGCGGTCGGGGCTGAGGCACTCCCGCCCGTCGCCGCTTCGGCATCGCTAGCGGGTGGCGGAGACATGCGCCTACCACGGGAAGTTGCGCGCCGCAACACCGGCGAAGTAGGAGTCCCGTCGGATCCTTCACTGTCCGAAAAGCCATGGCCGACCTGTACAACCTTCCCCTTCTTCTTTTTCCTTCTAACAGCCATCACCGGTTTCGCGGCTGTGCTGGAGATCACCAAGAGGGTGTTCGCCATGACGATATCTTGCGGTCGCGTAGGCGAAACATGAGAGCCTACCCCGAATTTCATAGGAGTAGGGCTAGGGGTATAACCATGAGAGCCATCCTCCTCAGAACCGGCCTCTGCATCCTCCTCTTCTTCCTCCTCCCCGTCACTTTTGACGGCGGCCTTCGTGCTACGGCGAGTTCAGACTTGGCCACCTTTCGTGACCGCACGCTTGCGCTTTTTCGAAGTGCTAGCCTCGTCATCGCCGGCCCGAGAGGGATTCGATCGGCTTGGCAATTTGCCAGTATAGACACGGTTCACTCGGCCGTCGGCTTGGCGCTGGAGCAAGCGGGCGAACTCGGCCGTGGTTAGAGCTCCGATCATCTTCGACGCCTCAATCTCAACATCTTCCAAAGTCTGCACTACGAAAAGAGAGGAACACAACCGTTTAGCCTAAAAAGCACTTCCATGAAGGAAGTATGCGGCCTAAATCAAAAACAAAAACCTTACTTTCGGCCCTGGCGGGGAGAACAAGGCAGGGAAGCCCAAGAACTTCTTCGCCCTCGTTCACGGAAACGTCCCACACACGCGCGAGAGGGGAAATCCGAAGGAGACAAAACTCCTCGCAAAGATCTCGGGTGCTTAGCCGTCGGGCAACCTTGCGAAGGAGAATGAGCCGGGACTCGAGAGTCCCGTCGATCTCCACGTTTGGCTTCGCGTTGTTGGAGACAGCAGAACGCTCAAAAAGGAGCCAGTTCGCCTAGGCATCTTCGGCGGAGTAGGGGTTGCTGATATAGAACCACTTCTTCATCCAGTTCCTATCCCACTTCGCCATCGATGCAGGCACTAGCCAAGCATCTGAACGCTCTGGCCGCAGCATGAAGTTCATGCAGCCGAAAACGGTTTTCCTCGGACCCGCCGGCGTCTGCACGTCTTTGGTCGAGGCGCATGCAGTAAACAGAGCGGCAAATAGCTCGGCGGTAGGGGCGAACCCACAGGTCCGGCATATCCAAGCGAAAACCGCCAGGTTCGGGAACACTGACGGGCTAAGCTGGGGAAGCCTAATCTCATACATCGAGAGCACCGAAGGCAGGAAGTTGTCACATGGGAAGCGAAGCCCAGTGGTGAAGTATGCGGCGAAGACAACTGTTCGCCCATCCCCAGGCGAGGGAACAACAGCCTCGCCCCTGCACGATCCTTGACCCTCTGTGAGAGAACCGGATGATACCAGTTCGCCCAAGTCGGCCTCTTTGACAAGTGATTTGCCGAGGAAGCACAACCATCCTTCGCCAAGGCTTCCAGGATCTTCACCAGTTGACCCGGCCTTGGTAGGCTTGCGGGGAGCCATTGGGCTCGTAGCACAGGAAAGGGAGGGAAAAAGCCGAAAGGCTACGAGCATGACGGTGGCGAAGGAAAAAGCCGAAAGGCTAGGAGCACGACGATGGCAAAAAGTTAAAAGAACAGGAGAGCAAAGAGAGCATGGAGCGTGTCAAGCGGTAAAAAGGGGAGAATGCAGGGGGGAGTGAAAAATAGCAGGCCGGCTTGGGGGTATATATAACCCCGTAGCGAGACCATTCGCCTGCCAACCAATCGAGCTCTGACACGTGTCAAAGGGCAGACGAAACGGTAAATTCCCATTGGGCCGGTGCCGAACAGTAAAAAGCCCGATTACGGAGAAGGAAAAGCCCACAGGGCCTGTTACTATTCATAGTAATAAAAGAGACTAAATAACCCCCCTTCGACGCTTTGCAATGAATGCGAAGAGGAGATTTTTCTCAAAGAATTTTTTTCTAAGCGTAAAAACAAACAAACTTTACTTGCAGGAACGATATAGGTTTCGGCAGGAGCACCGGTCGAAAGGGGGCGCCACATACCATACTACATGGTTTGTACGGTCTCGGCCGAAGCTCCTATCACACCATTGCCCGTGAGGGGCTTGTTGGCGATATGGCATGAGGCCCTTCAACCAAACCTGCCGAAAGCATGCGACTGGCGGGGATTCAAGCCCGAGACATCAAGATTAGTCAGGGCGAAACACCCCCCCCATGGCGAAGACTATGAAGCAAGGACGGCGAGAGGCAGGGAATCGCAGCCAAGCTAGAGGCCTCTTGGGCGAAGGGCCCAAGGCGAAGAGCATATGCCGGAGGGGGACGACTTCGCCATAGCAGGTTCGGCCCCCAGGAGGACCGAAGAAGCTATCTTGGCCCATCAAGCCCAGGGGTCAATTGGGTCAACAATTGCCCGACGTCCCGTTAAGGGCCCATGGACCGCAATTACGCTATGTACCCATGTAAATGTCCCTTTCATAAGGGCAACCATGTAAATTCCCCTGTATAACCAAAACCATAGTAGTAAGACCTGTAATGGGGGCTATAAATAGCCCCATAGGGCCATGTAATAGGGGGATCCCAAGAAAAATTTTCAAATTAATACACTTTACTTCTTTTCCAACCACTGTTGAGTGACCACGTCTTTCGACGTATGTGGTTGTCGTTTCGACAACAATGCTGATCATCTTCAATATGATCCAGGACTGAGGTCCCCTATTACGAGCTATGATGTTAATGAACAAGATGCAGTTCGGCATGCATATATTCTGAAAGGTCCTAACCAATGTTATCCACATGATTTCCCTGTCAGGGAAATTTATGGTAAGAAATGCCACTTCAGTTTTGTTTGGTTTCATAAGTAACAATGGCTTGAATATAATGTCGCAAAGGATGCTGGGTTTTGTATAGTATGTTATTTGTTTGGTACTGGAACTAGTAATTTTGTTAAGGATGGTTGGAGAAATTGGAACAAAGCCGATACACTTGACAAACATGTGGGGGGTATAACAAGTGCTCACAATAAAGCTCAAGAGAAATACAATCTATTTGTAAGTGGTGGTCTTTCAATAGATAATGTCATTGTGAAGGTGTCAAATGAGAGTGAAATTTAGTATAAGGCTAGGTTGACTGATTCACTTAGATGTTTGAGATATCTTTTAAATCAAGGATTGGCATTTCGTGGACATGATGAAAGTGAAGAATCTAGTAACAGAGGGAATTTTATTGAACTTTTGAAATGGCTTGCTGAAAATAATAAAGAAGTTGATCGGTTGGTGTTGAAAAATGCTCCTGGAAATTGCATCTTGACTTGTTCAAAATATACAAAGGGAAATTATCCATTGTTATGCTGATGAGACTACTAAGCACATCATTGAAGAACTTGGTGATGATCATTATGCAATTCTTGCTGATGAGTGTAGTGACCTTTCACATAAGGAACAACTTGCTCTTTGTGTGCGGTATATTGACAAACTTGGAAGGGTATGTCAACGGTTCCTTGGAGTAGTCCATGTAGCTAGTACCACTTCTGCTGCACTTAAGAAGGCAATTCTAACTTTGCTTAGTGATCATCACTTGACTCCTTCTCAAATTTGTGGTCAAGGATATGATGGGGCTAGTAACATGAAAGGGAAGATTAATGGGCTGAAAACATTGATCATGAAAGAGTCTCCTGCTTATTACATCCATTGTTTTACACATCAACTCCAACTAGTTCTTCTTTCCATTGCCAAGGGAAATGATGATTGTGTATGGTTTTTTACTCAAGTTTCTCACTTGCTGAATATTGTTGGTACTTCTTGTAAGCGTCATGACATGCTTAGAGATGTTAGAGCTCAAAAGATTATGGAAGCACTTGAATTGGGTGAAATAGAAAGTGGGATTGGATTAAATCAAGATATGGGATTGGCTAGGCCAGGTGATACTAGATGAGGTTCTCATTACAAAACAATATTGCATATTTATTGGTATGTACCCCACAATTCATGAGCTCATAACTCTTGGAAAAGATCCCACACAAAGAGAGGATTGGCCAAGAATACATGCTATGGTTGGAGCTTTTGAATCATTTGATTTTGTTTTCAGTGCACATTTGATGCTTGTCATTCTTGGATATAAAAATGAGTTGTGTTTGTGTTTGCAAAAGAGAGACCAAGATACTGTTAATGCAATGTCACTTGTAACTTTGGCCAAGGAAAGAATACAAAAACTAAGATCTGAAGGATGGGAAGAATTTTTTCAAAGAACTGTTGTTTCATTTTGCAATAAACATAGTATCCAAGTTCCAACCTTAGATGAAAAATATGTGCCACATGGAAGACCTCCACGGTTTTATCCGGACCAAACAAATGATGATCATTTTAGAAGAGAAGTGTACATTGGTGTGATTGACAAAATTAGCCAAGAGCTCAATAGTAGGTTTGATGAGGTTAATATGGAATTGCTCATTTGTATGTCAGCATTGAATCCATTCAATTCATTTGCCTCTTATGATGCATAATAAGTACTTAAGCTTGCCAAGTTTTATCCAAAAGACTTTTCACCCATGGATTTGATCAGACTTGAATTGCAACTTGGGACTTTTATTGATAATATGGGAAAAGATGAAAGGTTCAAAGGCCTAGAAACTCTTGCTGAGCTCTCTATTAAACTTGTTGAAACAAACAAGCATGTTCTTTATGATTGGGTCTATTTACTTCTTAAGTTGGTATTGATATTACCTGTAGCAACAGCAAGTGTTGATAGGGTATTTTCTGCATTGAGTGTAGTGAAGAGCAAGCTGAGAAATAGTATGTGTGACAAATTATTAAATAATTGTTTAATCATATTTATTGAGCGGGATGTCTTCTCTCAAGTTAGCGAAGAAGACATTATAAAGAATTTCATGTCTATGAAGACTCGGAGAGTAGAAAAGAAGGGCCTATATAATTACCAAAATTTAGCAACAAACTAAATGTAGCCACTTTTTTGGCAACTTTACCAAAATTTGGTAAGGTTGAAAATGGCATCAAAGTGAACAGACCTGAAATAGTGTATTATAATCATCTATCTATTGTAAGATATTTGAATTATTTATGTTGTAACTTTCGTAACTTCGAACTTAAATGTTGGTTTTAATCAATTTGCGATGTTCTGAGCTATATTGCAATATTTGAATTATATTTCCACTGTATTTGACATATTTGACTTGATTTTGTAATATCGTGACAATTTGGGACGCCAAGTAAGACCACCCAACGATTCATACCTGTAGCCGCCACTGACTCTTTTCATTCATTCCTTCACTCCATAGGGGTAGGAATCTTCTTATTCATTCCTTCATTCTCCCCGTGTGTATAATAGCTCCTCCTCCCCTCTATACATAGACATAGCCATGAGTGCTTTGCATATTTAGTGATGAGCCTATTTATCGGGTAACTGGGCCGGGCCTTTCTGAGTCTCCAATTTCCTAACACATCCTTCGATTGGAACATTTTTATTGCTTGCCAAACAAAAGCTAAGAAGAACACCTCCTAAATAATCCTAATCCGGATCTAAGGGGCAGATTTACAAAACTAGCAAGAAAAAGGGTTCAGATGCAGAAGCACAGCAACTGAAATATGACAAAGTAAAGAAATTCATACTTTGGGAAGGACCAACCACACATAATTTCTGGCAAGACAACGCATTAATCGGGAGCTTCCAGCCTTCTAGGCAAAACCGAGCAAGAGCAGGGGTCCTTTGGAGGAAATTCTCCTAGGCGGTGCCGGTGGTAGTGGCGGAGTCAGTGGTCGGGGGACGGGCTACAAATACCCCGGCCACGTGACGCCACCGGATGCAAACCTATTTATATTCTCTCCTTAATTCCCCATCTCTCTCGTCCGCCTCCCTCCTCTTCCCCCCCTCTTCTTCCCCAACTCGCCGCCGTCCTGCCCGCCTCCACCCTTTCGCCTCCTCGTTCCCCGCACCCAAACCCTAATCGTAGCCGCCGCTGCCGCTGCCGCTGCCGCCGCCATGGCCAGCAGCAACGTCTCCACGGTCTATATCTCCGTCATCGACGACGTCATCTCCAAGGTCCGCGACGACTTCATCTCGTACGGCGTCGGCGACGCTGTCCTCAACGAGCTCCAGGCGGTAAGCATCGCCGATTCCTCGGGTTTCCGGCCCTAGTTGTGTCTCGAATTGCTGCTTGGTTGGCTCGATTTGACGGTTGGTTCTCCGATTCGGGCCCCGGAAAACCCTAGCTCTGGGAGATGAAGATGCTGCACTGCGGCGCAATCTCCGGGACCATCGACCGCTCCAAGGCGGCTCCCGCGCCGTCCGCAGGCACCCCCGGCGCTGGAACCACCCCGCCGGTACACGACCTAAACGTGCCCTACGAGGCCACCTCGGAGGAGTACGCCACCCCCACAGCGGACATGCTGTTCCCCCCGGTGAGGAATCCCTCAACCGCCCCCGCCCCCCGCCCCCCCCCACCCCCCTCTTTCAGATTGGTCTCGATCTCTGCGAATTGAGTGATTGACAGGTAGGGTATTGATGCGGCTGTATTTGGATGCAGACGCCACTACAAACCCCGATCCAGACCCCTCTTCCAGGAACAGATGCAGGGATGTACAACATTCCCACTGGGCCTTCAGACTATGCCCCTTCCCCGATCAGTGACGTGAGGAATGGCATGGCCATGAATGGAGCTGATCCAAAGACTGGTCGCCCGAGTCCCTACATGGTAGAATCAATTTGGTTCTTTTGTTGATTTATTTATGTTGTTCCCCCTTTGGCTTGGAATTTATTATTGTTATGTTGCAGCCTCCACCCTCTCCCTGGATGACTCAGAGGCCGCTGGGCGTTGATGTGAATGTCGGTATGTGCTTATGTTATGCTCAGTTTTTGTTCTCAGGTCTCAATATTCGATCGCAGTTAGACTGATTGGAGAAATATTGACTGGGTAGGAGTAATGATTTTGCCAACTTTGATTCATGTGCAGCTTATGTGGAGAACCGTGAGGACCCAGATAGGACCGGACAGCCTCCGCAACTAACTAAGGTAAAAATGTCCATGTTATGTTGAAACTGAAGTTTGTTTGCTGTTAGCATTTGTTTTTGTTATTTTTGGTAAGAAATGCCCTGTGAGAATTAATCAAATTGCAATTGCACACAAAGTACAACTTACTAATAACTAATATGTAGTAAGTACTTGGATTAATATTTAGTGGCATTCCAGTCATCCAGTGTTCGAAATTGGAGTTGTCACTCGCTAATATGTTTTATATGGTAACCAAATTCTAGAAAGATTATTACTTGGATCTTTGGTTTATATTACCATATCCTTCTGATGGGTTTACTTGGATCTTTGGTTTATTACCATATACTTCTGATGGATTATTTGGGTAGTGACTAGACTATGGTCAATTCTAGCAATGAGAACCGATACAATTAAACATTATGTGACCAATAAATGCCATCAATATGTTTGTGCTAGTCTTTCCTTGACTTTCTGACCCCTCTTAATTTGGCATGTTACCATTACATGCATGAACTCGATGCCCATGCAAGTAAAGCATCCCTTTTGAATGGGTAGTAGGGACATAGTCATCAAATATATTAAAGGAACAATTTCCACCTCTTATAGGGTGGTGATAGACATTTTAAAATAAAGAGGGTTCCCCATTTTTTTAATGTATTTTCGCCGTAATTTCAGGAATTAAACTGTTTCTCATGAACCATCATTGAAACCGCGTTTGTGTATATTTTTAAGCCAGACTACCTGTCCAGTAACCTAACCAGTACAGAACCAAGCACCAATTGCAACTTTGAAACATTACTTTTGTATCTCTATTAATACAAAAGAAGCAGCAGTGGTAAGTTTACCATCCCTCTGCCACTCGCATGGAGTTTGTGGGATTTTTTTTGAAGTATCTTCTTCGAAATATTTGTGCCTTTAGAAGTTTAGAACCTGCATCATATTGCTTCAAAATCCATTGCATTGCGCAGCTATTGGCTGCTTTCATTAAGCTCAAATTTCCCAGCTTGTCAGCTTCTCACTAATTTGACCATTAGCTTATTTGAAATACTTGATTCTACTATAGTAGAATGGATTCATATTTGATTTATTTCATATTGTAGGATTTTCTAATGATGTCCTCTGGGAAACGCAAGAGGGATGAATATCCTGGTCAGCTCCCTTCTGGTTCTTTTGTGCCACAACAAGATGGAAGTGCAGATCAGATAGTTGAATTTGTTGTCTCAAAGGTATTATTCATTAATGGAAAGTGCAATTCAGTATCACAATTTGTCTTGCACTTCAATCTCACAAGTATGTGTGGTAGTGCTCCTTAGAGTTGTTTAAGGATGCCACTATAGATTTGGTCCCTATCTGATCCTTAGGCCTTGTTGAAAAGGGAGGGTTTGGATTTGAATCCTTACTCTTCGATGGTTCATGGAACCCAGTCAGGTGCAATAATTGGAGCAATGCAAGTATATGTCAACTAGTATATGTCAAGAATGTACGTGGCTATATAGTTTGGTAGATTATAGAGCCTTTCTCTACTCTTATGAATTCATCTTCTGTTATATGTCCATAAAATTGTTTCAAACCGCCTATTTAATACCAAGGTCTTTTGAATTCTTGATATGGCCAAATGTCTGACTCTCTGTAGAGTGTTGATTTTTCGTTGTTGCAATGCCAAGAGATATCCTTGCATATGCACGAGTGGATGGCAATTTAAACATCCAAAATTCATTAACTGTCATGTCACATTTCTAACAGTAACTAGTGGGTTTGCATGTGGAACCCATGTAGCCAAGAAAATATAACAAGTAGGATGTAAATATGAGGGGGAACGGTAGGATGTGCTGCATGTGCACCGGGAGGGGTGAGATGAGTTGAGTGGCGTCAGGCTGTCAGTGGGTGTCTGGTTGGTGGTTTTGTGGGCTGGGCAGTATGGCATAATTAACAGGAAGTATAATTAGTGGTGAAATTCTAATTGAAATGAGGATAATTGATGTATAAATTAATGGTTAGGAGGGATGCATGCTTTTCATATTGGTTTATATAATACAGCTCCAACACATGCGAGGGCTCTCAGTTTCTTTTGTTGTACTTACATTTTTGTCTGTCCTATCACGTTGATATACTATATTGGAGTATATTTGTCATCTAAGTAGATGTATTGATTGACTAGTTTAAACTGTCTAAACCTTTATATGAATGATATGTTGTACTCTATGGCATGCATATATATAATGTTGGCTGTATTACATGAATAACATCCACATATGTTTTAAACAGTCTGTAGCAAAAGCATACCAACATACTTGTTTTATAGTGGATAGCAGAAACTATTTGCTGAGCTACAGAACATGTACAATATTTCAATCTTAAACTAACATCCCCATCGTAAATGCACATAATTTCCTTATTATGAAATATCACAATTTTTTTGTTCCTTTTCTTGTTCTGTTGAGTTGTACTGTTCCATGTCATCTTTTAATTGCCATGATAGATAACCAATACAACCTGATACCAAACTCACCACGAGAATAGGAAATTGAACTGAAAACAGTATTGGAAATGTTCACTCAGTGAAGCGCGTACAAGTATCACAGCACATAAATATTGATCGATTCATTTTTTGTTCCTGAACCTAAGAACTATCATTTTCCATGCATGTGCTTCCGTCCATATGTGGTTAAAACTGGCAGGGCATGTCATGGCATGTTAAAGAAAAAATGTTTTAGGCAAACCGTTTAACCCAGCAATAATTGAGGTTGTATGAAAATCATACATGCATCAGCTTATCCCCAGCTGAAAATGGACTGATGCTGGTTTTCATACTTGGGTTAACTGCTTATGATCACCACTAGTGTATATCTTGTGTGGTGGCCTGCTGTAATGGAGATATACTAGCATTATACATGAGCAGTGCTAATCGTATATGGTAGCATTTGTGTGAAGAATTGTCCTGGTAGAAATGAAATTACTTGGACTAATTTTACTGAACATTTCACTGGGTGATAGGTAGCTTGATGTATTTAAGTGGTGATGGTGTATTGGTTTTTGGAAGTACTTCCCAGACTAAGAAAATCATACTTTGTAACCGAGTAGTTAGCTAGTATAGTATTAGGTTTGTGATAACTGAATCAATGAGGCAATTAGGATCCACAGATGGAATTTTCTAAAAGAATTTGAGAAATCTAATGGTAATTTTCTAAGCCAACGCAGTAGAATTTTTTACTTTATGTGCACACTGGAGAACTCTTTATGTATGAATTCTTGAGCTTGCTTAATACTGGCTTGAACTCAAGAGTTCGTTGTGTTAGTAGGATAATTGAACTTCATGTTTCTCTTCTTTGTAAATATTTGGACACTTTTGAGCAAAATTTATGAAAGTTTTCTGTATGGAAATGAGGATATATTGAATATATGCAGTAAATTGCAATTCAATTTATCATATCTTCAATTCATGATGCATTCTTATTCTTGTCCTGTAGTTCTCATCCTGCTCATGTTCTGTTTTACCATATACTGTTAACAAGTGCTTAATTAGATAATTTAAACCAAGCTTCTAATATTACCATTTTGTGTGAGGAATCCTCATTCTCCTTTTGGTCCTTTTTTTAGGACAACGCACAACAACTTTGGAGTTCCATTGTGAACAAGCAAGGAACAGCAACAAAAGAATCTTCCACAAAGGAAACAATAATTGCTCCAACGATTCCTCAACGGGATGGGATGGATGACTATAATGATGTATATTTCGAATTCATCAATGGTTTTTTCTTATATTTTTGAATTTTCGCGACTAACTGGGCTGTGTCTATTTCAGCCATTTTACTTCCAAGGAGTTCCAACTGAGGATTACAATACCCCTGGAGAATCGTGTAAGTTTCTCATGAAACCATGGAATTTGATCTTGTTTGAGAGATTAGTGTCCATGTTGCTGATTTTACGCATGTTTTAATTTGTTCCTTAGCGGAATACCGAGCTCCCACACCGGCTGTTGGAACACCAAAACCGAGAAATGATGTAGGCGATGATGATGAGCCTCCGCTTAATGAAGATGACGATGATGATGATGAGTTAGATGACCTTGAGCAAGGGGAGGATGAGCCTAACACACAGCACCTTGTCCTCGCACAGTTTGACAAAGTAGTGATGCTTCCTTTTGTTTAATAATATTGAAGTCGATTAGGTTTTCCTCTATTTAGTGTGTCATGCTTTATCTATTCGCTGGTTTATACAGGTGACAAGGACAAAGAACCGCTGGAAATGCACTTTGAAGGATGGAATCATGCATTTAAATGGCCGAGATGTTCTATTCAACAAGGTAGTCAACATGATCTTTTGATCTACTTTGATATGGTGGAACAATTTGGTATTCATGGAAGCATATTTATTTATTTATTTTTATAGGATACATGCCTTGCTGTCTGTACTCATGAATTTAATTTCTAGTTATTTTGCCACATAATTGTAGTAATAAAAGATGGATTGAAAATAGTGCATCAAACAAAGCTTAAGTGAAGAAACTGAGGCTTATATTTTTCTTTTTGATAATAGTGCATGAACTCTTATTTTATGTTCATGATGAAACTCCGAAGTCTTTTTTGCATGATGTACTCTGTATACACCGTGTAGTTGCTTTTGCACTTATCCTTCCCTGGTGCTTGTGTCAACATGATGAAAACTATTTTCCTTGTAATTTGAAAGAATCTGATGCTTGAATTGGTTGTAGAATCATATAGCTAACTGTTCACATAATGATCAATATTCATAATTCCTGCTCAATTAGTTTCAACCTTTTGTCGGTTTGTTAGCTTGATTATTTTCTTGCATTGCCCTAAACAAAATTATGTCAGACTGACTACATACTAATGCTTGGTAGGCACTTTACTTGGTGCTCCAACAATTGACATGCATGTTACACATTATCTTGTTGCAGGCTACCGGCGAATTTGATTTTTGAATTTTGTGACAAAGAGGAGCTATTTTAGAAGCTGCTGTATCGACATATCTTTGTCTTTGACATAAGAGTGGGGAATGACAAAAGCACTGGTGGGGGGTGGGTTTGTTCCTGTGGAGGCTTTGCTCCACCCAGTGGGTTTGTTACCGTAACTGTTATCGCTGTAAAAAAAAATGCTACAGTTGGGACTGTTGTAGACATTTTCCTGAGATGGTTATCTTAAAGTTGGCGGAGGATTACCTTGTCTGATTTATGTTATCTGTTTCAATTTCTGTAAGATGGTTTAAAGAAGTAAATTTTCTGTTACCGCAACATAGCCAAATCCTTCTGAATAGACGGCCTCAAAGAGCTGTTGTTCGATTGATCTACTTCATTAGTCCATAACGTGCGATAACTTACTTAAATAACGTGATGAAAGACATTCGGGAACGGCAGGGGCAACTCCAAGCGGTAAGTAGGCAACATGGAGTGGCAGCTCACACCCCCTCCCTCTCATCTGGTAGATTTGTTTGGTCATCTTACAAAATATGCTCTATCGATCGATCTCTTAGATGAGAAGAGAGCAACGTGCAATTTTTCGGTGCCGTTAGTGGACAGGCTTCCCAGTTGCTGAGAAGAGATTCGCGGATGCAAGGGTGGCACGTGCGTGTGGAGACTAATTTTGACAAACTCTAATCATGCATTTCCTTGCACATAACTACAAAATGTGATCAAAGTCAGAGAAAGAAAGTGTCAATTTGTTAAGCTAGTACTCTTCTGTATATACCATTTGGTGCCCAGATTTGCAGAAAACGATATGATTAATAAACATTTTACAGGTCAAATATATAACGTGCAACGTGGATATAAATATGACTAATTAGATCAAGCCATTATATGAAAAGAAGCATAAAGTCTAAACAATCAAGTCTTCAATTGATTTTCATGGTGATGAACACCTTAGCTAATCTAAATCGATGAAATAATTTAGTTGATACCAACAAAACCCTAGAAAAGATATGGTCGATACAGGTAAATTAAGACATCAACTTAGATTAACTAAGATGTAGGATAAATAGGTGTTTACATCAACAAGATTAGAGTGTCAAGACCCTAGCCCTACCGATACAAATAGCCAAAATAAGCCTTACCCCTCGTTGGAGATCGAAACCGATGCAACCCAACTCGAAACAAGAACTCGTCGAGAAATATGTAAATAAAAAGGGTGGTGATGCGCGAAGTTGCATTGATCAAGAGATAAATTACAGGGACCCGGGTATACATGTTTATATCAATGGGTAGATACTTGTCCTTATTAGACAAGACATAAACTTTTCTAAAGATATAGTAAAAGATACAAGTCTTGATCGGACTCTAAACACACTTTCTTAAAAATAAAAGAAAACTAACTGACTCTGTGTAATTAATAGATAAATTACCATGATGCATCCTCCTTGAAATCAGTCACTTATGGATAAACTTCCTTTAATTTATTAATTTTCTTAACTGAATCCACTAAGAATCCGACTGATGGCGAGTGATAATTCTCATCGGCTAATTCCATGACTGTGTAGCCGACACGGATCCTAAGCCGATGATGACCTCGGGGTTTACCAAATTTTAGTGTTAACACAACGCTGAGGCCGAGGCCATCGGCCGGATCTGGCAACCCCAGGCTCTCCGCTGGTTGATCCGACTGGCCGGAGACGGCGGACGGCTCGAAGATGAGGTGGAGCGGGAAGACGACCAAAGGCGGGTCTCAAGACCTCCAGATCTCGCAGTGGTGGTGCTCGGGACCACCAGATCGGGTGGGGGGTTGGTGGCGGCGGTCCTTGGTGATGGTAGCCATCGGTTGCAATGCCACCCCTTGTCAGCGCCTGTTGACGGTTGTTAAATACCAAATTAACGCCGCCAATAACTACGTAAAACCATAAATGTAAAACATCCAATGACAAAGCACCTGTATCTTATCCAATGACAAAGCACCTGTATCTTTTGCCGGTGGTTCTTTGCAAATTTGTGTGAAGAAGAAACCGACAAGGAGTGCTACCGATCAGATGGGCATAGAAGAGAAGAAATTGATGGGGTATATACGTGTTGGTTCATTGCACGTACCGATCTTATCATGCTAATTTTCCATTAGCATGTTTATTTACTTAATTTATTGCAGCATAGGAGATTTGCGGCATCGTTACCAAGTTAATTAGGACTAAACTTAATTAGTCTATGTTTAATTAGGTTTTGGGCCTTTGAGCCCATGTCCTTTCCTGGTGCTTGCGTGCACACACACATATATGTCCATGTAATAGGTTACAGGGAGGGTTAGGGTTTAATTTGTTTTGGTCGTCGTCGAGGTCGTGTCCTCCGCCGCCAGGGACGATGGCGCTCCCATCGTCAATATTCTGCTGATTGTTGCCGCTATCAACGACAGTGGCGCAAGTGTGTGATTGGCAAATTTTCCCTGCTGAGCACGTGCTGGAGCCAAGGAGGTCTCCATCTTCTTCTGATCGTGTGCTTTGCCAGTGCACGGGTAGAGAGGTGTGGTGTTTAGTTTGCAGTCTTTCCAAGCTCTGTAAGCTTAAGAATTTATATCGTCGTTTGTCCAGTTGACTAGTCTTGATTAATTTTGCTGCTCCATTTATCACATCAATATATATATAGCCATATATATTATTGGTTGTTAATTGGTACCGTGAAAGAGAGGGGAAAATCAGGGTGCTCGCTGCAGGGTGCTCATCATTCAATATAGTGGTAGGATTTATTTCTAACAATTTCCACGAGCGTTAGTGTATATTTGTATACAGGTGACAAACCACAAAAATGGAGATGAAATACACATAAAGGAGGAGAATCAAACTCATATTCAAGCCTATAGAATTTTGGGCCCATAAAACTAACGAAACACATTCAAATGGGCCCATTCACCATACATATGGGCTGAGGGATTTTCCACCAAACTCCAGGAGAAAAGCATGGGCCAGAGGGGCCAACCAGGGTTCGGCCAAACTAGGGCCGGGACCATGTGGGCGGTCCACCGCCGGTTCACAAAACCGACGGCCTAGGTCGGTCACGAAACATGGCAAGCGGCGGCAAACGGCACGGTAAAGCGAGGCGCGGTGCGACACGGCAAGGCACGACCAGCAGGCGGCGGCAAGCGCACGGCTGGTGTTGGTATTTCTTACGACCACAGATAAATCTGCAAGCGCACGGAATACCGCTGTAGCTAGGGATGGCAATGGGTATCCGTTCCCCGATTCCCCACGGTGAATCCTCCTATTAGGAGGCCGGGATGGTATGAATTGTGTCTCCATGGAGGATTAAATGGAGGGAAAAGAGCCTCCATCGGGTCTAACGGGGGCGGGTATGGTGCACCGTCCCCCGTCCCCGTTCTCCGTGGAGGCCCGATACAACTATGTATGTGCTCGATTTTATGTATATTTGGCCCAGCAGCCCATAGCAACCCAGCCCAAAACAAAGAGTATATAAATCATCTGAAAAGAAAAACCTAGCTTCAGATCCATCCCCACACAGATCCATCCCCGTCTTCTCTTCCCAAGCTCCCGGCGGCGACGGCGCCATCCCAGGCCACGCGCCCGCGCCCGTCGTGCCCGCGGCGCTTGCCGCGTCCGCGTCCGTCGCGCCTGCCGCATCCACGCCTGTGCAGGCTTGACGCACGCCGCGCCGCCTAGCTCCCGGCTCCCGCGTCGTCCCATCGCCGGACCACCCAGGTCGCAGTGCCGCCGCCTCTCCTCGCCTCCTCCCTCAGACCGTCAGTGCGTCGGCACTGGGCGTCGGCCTACTCTTCTACCCTCCGTCCATCACTCCATCCATTCGAATTTGTTATTCGTGCTTACTTGTTTGACTTGGGCAGTTTTGTTGCATCTGACTATGTGATGATATGCATCTGTGAACTTTGTGATCTGGTATTATTATTATGTTGTTGATGAAGTGCTGAAACTACATGGCTATTTTGAGTGATAATCTTTTGATTGAAAATTATTTTTTGATATGTGAAATATACATGCTGAGAACCTAAGAGCGGGGATGGAGGCTCCACGGGGATAAATTACCCGGACGGAGGCGGTGATGGTAAACAATTTTGCCCCGTTGCATTTCACGGGGGCGGGGATGGGTGAAATTCTCCTCCGCGGGGGCGGGTTTGGTTGTGTATCCTCCGACGGGGAATTCCCCGTTGCCATCCCTAGCTGTAGCACTTCACCTTCGGGTGACCCCAAAAGGATATCGAACTCAGGGAACGTGTGTAATATACCTAAGGCAAAAGCTATCCAAGGACAACAACTAATGGTAGGCAGGCTAGAGAGAGGACTTTCTGTGTGTTTTATTTATCTACGCTAAGCAAAGGTAATTTCCTATCTGTTGCTTCGGGCACCGACCCCTATTGGTCTACCAGCGTGGTTCCGGCTATAGCTCTATGATGTATCCGAACGTGGATGATTACTAGGATGAGATTCAGGGCTGTCACCACCTGCCGCCTACCTCTGACAAATCCATGGGATACACAACAAACAAAGGTAATATCTAACCTAGACACCACGTCTATGTTATTAATTACTACTCTAATACTTGTACAGGAACATCCTTCTCTATCCGGAGTCCTAGTACTAGAGCACTTAGTACGAATACTAAACAATGAACCCGCAAAGATGGAAATCTATCTTACTTAGACAAAGTAATTAAATAACATAAGAAAGGAACACAAATGCTTACTTTATAGAAGAAGTTCTCCAAACCCGGAACAGAGTGTACCGACAGCTCCGGTACTCCTCCCGAATTCCTCCTAGGAAGCTACACTCGTCGAGGTAGAAGTCGGATGAGCCCCAAACTTTCGGGCACTACTCCAGGGCTTCCCCTCACTCTCTACCTTATTCTAACGTACAAAAGATACAATAGAGCCTCTTGTAATTCAGCTCAAAGTTGTGTGTTGTGAATGAGAGTGAACTCCTCCTTATATAGGCTCCAAATGACAGTTACATTGATGGGAATTGTCGGAAATGCCCCGCAACTGCCATTGGGAAGTGATCAGGAGCGTACATGTGGAAGATGGCGATGAACGGCCGTAGAACGGGTTCGGCCGAACCCAAAAAGTGTCCTCCCAGCCTCTCCTTTGGCCGGTAGGTTGCTTAATGGGCTCCCAATAACCTGGTCTATGTTTGGCCCAATTCTAAATGGTTTTTATTGACTTATGGGGCCTCTAATCCGTAAACGTGTCCTGAATGTGCAGAGGTGCATTTTGTCGCATGACGGATGTGTTTTCTCCTCAAAATACCTGCATACTCATATTTCACCAACACTAGTGGAAATGATTAGTAATAAATCCTACCACTAAGTTGGATACCATATTTTATTTCATTATATGCAGGTATTGATGGTCAGATATTATGATTTAAGGACCGTCAACAACACCCCCACACTTAACCTTTGCCCGTCCCGAGTGAAGGCTATGGACTATACAATAGAGTTTTGACTTCCCTACGAATAATCATGCAAACAAATTATTTAAAGTCATACCTGTACTTGTGGATCTTTGTAGTGTCTACCATGCGATCCTGGGCAATTGAGAAATGGAATAATCTTGACTCAAGTCACCCTAACTTTTCATGAAGAACAACTTGGAGTTTTTCACGTAACACAAAATTATAACTTTGCTTTGCTCCTCTATTGATTCTCTCGATCACTCAAAGTGTATGATTCCTCACAAAGGCATATGATTGTGCTTTTTCTTTTTCCTACCATCTAATAAGGCTTATGTGGAGTTCAGGGTATGGAAAAGAGTAGAGCATTACTTGTATCACATATATTGCAAAGTCAAATAATTGATCCACGGAAATACAAGACATACTTTCTGGTCAAAAATGTGCATGTGTATGTGTATGGTGAATTTGTGGGTGGAAAATGGAAAAAAAAGTAATTCCTTTTGTATACCTCCTCCTCCATTTATTTTCTCTTTTGAAAGTTGGGATAGTACATGGCTATCTCTTTTTTTTTCTCACCATCATGCTCCATATTTGTATGAGCACTTTCTTTTTTTTCTTCCTTTTTGCATAGCCATGCCTCTCTCTTTCTTTCCTTTTTTTTAAAAAAAGAACTTTGGAGGAAGGGGCATAAATGATATGGAGTATTTATTTTGTGGAAGATGGATGAAATGATTGGTAAATGAGGAATGCTAACTTCCAGTGTAGAAGTCAAGCATAGGTGGGTGTATGTGGAATGCGTGTGTTCTTGACCATGAAAGTATGAAAAGCATTTCACTAGGGTCACAAAACTTGACAGTTCTCAATGTAATGACAAGCTAATCATGAATGATCAACCTATGGCTCTAGTGGGAATAAAAATATCAATGAGGAGTTTAGCATCGTTTTATATATATATATATATATATATATATATATATATCATTTTATAAAATTCCCAAGTGTGCAACATGAAGAGCAGGATTTCTATCATCAGACTATATCTCCTTTATCAATTACCTAGATAGCATGGGGTCCCTATTGGATATGTCACCACAAGAAACAAGTATGAGCAAAGAATAATAGGCATGCATGTTATTTTCAAGGAGATAATGAACTCTAATTGTACCATCTCTAGCTTTAGTTTAATTATCTTCGATATTTTAGAATTGATAATCAAATTAAACTCAATATAGAACGGATGTCCAAAGGAAAAATTGTGCAAACCTGCGCTCTGTATAAAACAGAGGACGATTCATGGTAGAGGTGGTTTAGCCGAACTGGAAGTTTGGCTGACCCCTCATTGGTTCTGACTGTATCAATTTTCCTTGTGTGGTTCGTCATGGCTCAGCACTTCTGGGGTGATCTTGCTTTGGTTACGGCGTTGATGTACAAGATCAACCCCACACTTGTCTTTGTATCTGGGAGGCTTTATTGGACACAAAAAAAGAAAAAACAAAGACAAAAGTGAAGCAAAAAGGACTCACTTGATTGGAAGACCAAGGAGCCAACTTTATTTTATTTTATTCATGAAAGCTAGACCTAAGATAACTAGATGGAGGCGTAAGGACTCGCGGCATTGAAAACTAATGGATCAAGGGGGACCTAAAGACTCCGGGTAGAAGCTAAAAGAGACTAGATTCACAACATCTAAGTCACGATCAACTTCTAACGGATCAAGAAAAACTTTTAAACGATGGCCATTTACCTTAAAGATGTTACCTTCATTGTCGCGCAGCGTGACGGCTCCATGTGATGAAGCATCGACGACGGTATATGGACCCATCCATTTACTTCGAAGTTTTCCATGTCCGAAAAGCTTCGCCCGTGAGTTGAACAGCAGCACCTTGTCCCCTACTTTGAACTCGTGCTTGATTCGTTTATCATGCCATCTTTTGGTTCTGTCCTTATATATCTTGGCATTGTGGTAGGCCTTGTCCCTCCATTCTTCCAGCTCAGAGAGCTGCATCTTCCTATGCTGTCCGGCTCCCTTTAAATCCATGTTCCAAGTCCGGATAGCCCAGTGTGCCCTATGTTCCAACTCTACTGGAAAGTGACAAGTCTTCCCGTAGACAAGTTGGTACGGTGACATGCCGATGGGCGTCTTATAAGTAGTCCTATATGCCCAAAGTGCATCAAGTAGCTTGTTCTTCCATGCCTTCCCCATCTCAGTCTTCTGCAGAATGTTCTTGATTTATTTGTTGCTCGTTTCTGCCTGTCCACTTGTCTGGGATGATATAGAGTGGCAATGTTGTGCTGAGCCCCAAGTTCTTGTAAAAAGTTTCGGAAGGTCTTATCGATGAAATGAGACCCTCCGTCACTTATCACCATCCGCGGAGTTCCAAAACGAGGGAAGATAATCTCATGAAACATCCAGCGGGCATGCTTGGCGTCTGCGGCCCTGCATGGCATTACTCTACCCACTTCGACACATAGTCAACGGCTACCAGGATATACTCGCAGTCATAGGACTTTGGGAAAGTATTGACGAAAAAAATCGAACACACCGGTCTGGGAGACTTAACTCCTGTGCAGGTCCAAAGATTGATGAGATGCGAGCGTGCCAGTCAGTTTGATCCTGCAACTGACAAGATATGCAAACAGTAGATCAAACAGCCGATCGGCTAAACAACCGATAGAGTAATCTCAGCCGATGCCGATACCAGCCGATAGTGATAGGGTTTTGAGCTATCGGCTATATGTCCAATGTAGATTCTGATACTTGATGTAAATAATGTTATAAAGGCAATCGGCTGATGATGGTGCAATAAAATAACAATATAATCCAATAGAAACCACTCGGCTAGCAATGATATGATAGAATAAGCACTGATCCGAAGGTTAAAGCATACATTGGCTAGAGGTCCGATGCCATAAAATCCACAGATTAGAAACAGTGAAACCTTTGTTGTCATCGGCTAAATCCAACTTGTATATATATGTAGTCCTTATGAGCCGATGCAATGTCCAGATAACTTATCAGCTAGCACCCCGATAAAACATTAGCATGAACCTATCGGCTTCACAAGACTTATATTATCAACAACAATCTAGTAGGTTGAACCTAACCGATGCAGCACGAGATTGTATATGATAATCTAATACTCAATGAGCCGATAGATCTGTCTAATGTGACAGATATAACAAATCTATTTATAACAACATTGCGATTATAGAGATATATCGGCTAAGATAGAAGATCAGACCTAACCGAGACAGTTCCAACTAAACCGATGCGTCTCTAAACACAATGCAATTAGAGATAGAATTGAGATATCAGGTAGGCAAATATATCAACCAAACCAGAGCAATCCAAGAGATCGAAGCGATGCAGCTTTGAACAACACCAACATAGCCGATAGATTCACCAGGGCCGGCGGAATGTAGGACTTACCCCTTCGCCGGAGATCGAAAGCCGATGCAGCCCCGCGTCAGGTGCCAAGTTCTGTCGGATGATAAGTAAAAACCTCGGTAAAGAGGGTGGCGATGCGCCGAGAGTATGGTTGATCGATAGATTGATATATTACAATGACCCCGGGTGTACATATTTATACCCATAGGGAGATACTAGTCCTTGTCGGACAAGAAAGAAACTAAAAAGGAAAAGTAAAGTCCTTATCGGACACTAAACACACTTTCCTAAAGATAAAAGAAAACTAACAAACTATGCCTAATTAATAGATAAACTGTCATGTCGCATCCTTCTTGAACTCGGACTCTTCTAGATAAGCTTCCTTTGATTGATCCGACTCCACCAAGAACACGACATCATGGCGACTTGACTCCCATCGGCTGATTCTAGAACTTTGAAGCCGATACTGACTCTAAGCTGATGGTAACTTTGGGCTTACCAAATTTCACTATTAACAGAAAGGTCCGATGAAGTCGATGCCCCATACATCAAATAACTCGACTTGAAGGTTGTATGTTAGTGGCATCGCATCTCCAGCAGTGATCCCTCCATGCTTCTGGTTAGATGTGCATCTTCGAACGAATTCCTTTGTGTCATCATACATCGATGGCCAAAAGAATCCACTTTGCCAGATCTTTGCGTGTGTCTTGAATGCTCCATAGTGATCTCCATAAGGGGCAGCATGACATTTCTAAATGATCTGCATGCCTTCATCTACCGGAACACATCTTCGTAGTAGACCATCTGAACAGACTCTATACAGGTAAGGTGCATCCCACAAGTGCTTGCGGCTCTCGTAGATCAACCTCTTCTTATTTTCTCCCAGTGGTACATGCCCCGCGACCATGAAGTTAACGATGGTTGCATACCACGGGTCAGAGTCTGTGAATTTTAGCAGCATGTCGTCTCGCAGATAGTTATTTATCGGTAGCTCCTGCATGTTAGTAATTTGCATACGCGACAAATGATTTGCAACAGAATTCTCTACTCCCTTTTTATCCTTAATTTCTATGTCAAATTCTTGGAGTAGAAGAATCCACCTAATTAGCCGAGGTTTTGCATCTTTTTTAGTGAGTAGGTATTTTAGTGCAGCATGATCAATGTAAACTATTACCTTAGCTCCCACTAAATATGACCTGAACTTATCAACGGCAAACACTACGGCTAAGGAGCTCCTTTTCAGTTGTGGCATAATTAAGCTAAGCTCCAGTCAACGTTTTACTAGTATATGCAATAGCATGGTGTTTCCTATCCTTAGTTTGCCTAAGAATAGTTCCCACAGCAAAATCACTAGCATCACACATGATTTCAAATGGCAGCGAGCAATCAGGAGGTTGGATGATTGGCGCTGAAATGAGTGATTCCTTAAGAATTTTAAAGGACTTCATACACTCATCATCAAAGTCAAACGGAACATCCTTAGCTCGCAAGGCAGTTAGGGGTCTATCAATTTTGGAGAAATCCTTTATGAAGCGCCTGTAGAACCCCGCATGACCCAAGAAGCTACGGACTCCCTTGACATTGACAGGAGGTGGAAGCTGTCGAATTACTTCGATTTTTGCTCTGTCCACCTCAACTCCTCTTTCAGAGATTTGATGTCCAGGACTATTCCTTCACGAACCATGAAGTGACACTTTACCCAATTAAGTAAGTACCAAGTCCTTTTCTTGACATCTTTGTAAGACCCTGTCTTAGTTCTCCAAACACTGATCGTAAGTTTTACCATAGATTGAAAAATCGTCCATGAAGACTTCCATGATATCCTAGATCATGTCAGAGAAAATAGACATCATGCATCTTTGAAATGACGCGGGTGCATTGCATAACCCGAACGACATTCTTCGATATGCATACGTTCCGTATGGGCACGTGAACGTGGTCTTACTTTGATCATCGGGATGGATGGGGATTTGGTGATAACCAGAATACCCATCAAGGAAACAAAAGAAGGAATGGTTCGCCAACCGCTCAAGAATTTCATCAATGAAAGGCAGCGGAAAGTGATCCTTCTTTGTAGCCTTGTTGAGTTTCCTATAGTCAATGCACATTCTCTATCCTGTGACGGTTCGTTGCGGGATCAACTCGTTGTTCGAGTTTTCAACGACCGTCATGCCTCCCTTCTTAGGCACTACTTGGACAGGGCTAACCCACTCACTATATGGCACGTGATAGATAATCCCGGCATGTAAGAGTTTCAAGACTTCCTTTTTGACAACCTCCCTCATCGCATTATTTAACCTCCTCTGAGGTTCCCTAGATGGAGTGCAAGACGGGTCTAAGGGAAAGTGATGATTGCAGAGGGTCGGACGGATGCCTTTTAAGTCTTGGTGGGAATAGCCAAAAACAGCATGGTGCTTTTCTAAAACAGTGATAAGTCGGGTCGTCTCCCTCTCAGAGAGTTTGTCACTTATAATGACGGGAGACTCCGCATCGCCGTTTAGAAATGCATACCGTAGGCCTGAAGGTAAGGGCTTTAGCTCAATTGGGGCTCGTGACGGCTGATCCGTTTTTGGCAAATCAATCGTTTCTCCATATTCATCCTCCCCTTCATTGAATTCTTCGATGGATTCATCGAAAATAGACTCTGGGGGCTCGAGTGGAGAAATGGCCATCACTTCCTCAATTGGCTCAAGAACAGGAAGAGGCTCCGTCAAAGTTGGTTGATTAAAACACTAGGACGGAGGTGGCGATTCTTCCTACTTTCAGGTTGAGGACACCGGTTTCGGGCACATCTAAGAGTTTTTCTATGGGATGGCCTATGAGTATGTCGAAATCAAATATGTCGAACACATGGAAATCTAGGATGACCTCAACGTTGTTGTGCTGTATGGGCACTCCAGAGATAATCCCTAAATCTTCCGTAGTAGAGTTTGTGGAAATTCGGAAGGTTTTGACGGTTGGTTCCAACGGTCTGTCCCCTAAGCAATCGAATGCAAAGGTTGCGGACATAATATTGGCACCAACAGAGGGATTATATAGAGCACGAACCAAATTACCTCCAATGAGACATGTAACGGTTGAGGAGGGGCATCGGATATGAATTGCTTCAGATGAGAGCTCTCCTTCCCTCAACCATTCGTTACTCATGATGGTGGTCAATTTCTTAACCGTCTCTTTAAGCATAGCTTTATTGAGAGGTTCATCAGAATTGACCTTGGTCGGTGGTCTCTTCTCGCAGGAATAGTTCGAGGTGTTCCCATAATCTTCAAAAAGATCCTCCTCGAATTGGAATGGAATTTCTAGAGGATGAATTTCTTCTTCCTCCGGCTCTTACGACAGGGATAAGGATTCGGTAGTTAAGTCGGGTTCCGACTCCACGTGCAGAGGTTCCTCATGGATAATCTCGACCTCCGGGATGGCTTCACTTCGGCCGAAAGAATCGTTCTATAAGATCAGATCTAAGAGTTCTCTTCCTTCCACGGTTGTCTTGTGTGCGAACGAACCTCTGGCGGAAATATCGAGATTTTTAGCAGACTCCTTGTCTAACCCGTACTGAAAATGTTGTAACAACACATGGTCGGGTAAAGACAAGTCTGGGCTAGATTGAGTTAACAGCGAGAACCTGGCCCAGGCTGCACCAAGAGATTCCATCTCATTCTCTTAGAAAGAAAGCATGTCTAATCAAAGATTGATTACACGGGTTAATGGAAAGAAAGTAAGGCAAAAATTGCACTTTAGTTCCTCCCATTCACCGTGGAATTTCTTGACAGACAGAGTGTACCATTGCTTCGCTTCATCTCTAAGAGAAAAAGGAAACAATTTCCACTTAAGAGTTTCATGTGTCATGCCTACAATGGATAGGCACGAACACACTAGCTCAAAGTCCCGAAGATGGAGATATGGGTTTTCACTGGTACTACCAGAGAAGGTTTTCTCTCAAACCATGGCTATAAAGCCAGGACTAATTTCATAGCCATCCGAAAGGATTGGTTTTGAAGAACACGATGGCTCACAAAGATCAGCCCGAGGAGCAGAAATGTTTTGAATTGTGGGTTGCTTCATCAAGGAAAGGAATAAAAGAAGAAGAAAGAAAAATAAAGATACGAGGATGACCTAGACTCGGATAAATTAGCAACCGTTCCCCAGCAAAGGCGCCAGAAATGCTTGTTGGTATTTCTTACGACCACAGATAAATCTGCAAGCGCACGGAATACCGCTGTAGCACTTCACCTTAGGGTGACCCCAAAAGGATATCGAACTCAGGGAACGTGTGTAATATACCTAAGGCTAAGGCTATCCAAGGACAACAACTAATGGTAGGCAGGCTAGAGAGGACTTTCTGTATGTTTTATTTATCTACGCTAAGCAAAGGTAATTTCCTATCTGTTGCTTCGGGCACCAACCCCTACTGGTCTGCCCGCGTGGTTCCGGCTATAGCTCTATGATGTATCCGAACGTGGATGATTACTATGACGGGATTCAGGGCTATCACCACCTGCCGCCTACCTCTGACAAATCCGTGGGATACACAACAAACAAAGGTAATCTCTAACCTAAACACCACGTCTATGTTATTAATTACTACTCTAATACTTGTACATGAACTTCCTTCTCTATCCGGAGTCCTAGTACTAGAGCACTTAATACGAATACTAAACAATGAACCCGCAAAGATGGAAATCTATCTTACTTAGACAAAGTAATTAAATAACATAAGAAAGGAACACAAATGCTTACTTTATAGAAGAAGTTCTCCGAACCCGGAGCAGAGTGTACCGACAGCTCTGGTACTCCTCCCGAATTCCTCCTAGGAAGCTACACTCGTCGAGGTAGAAGTCGGATGAGCGCCAAACTTCCAGGCACTCCTCCAAAGCTTCCCCTCACTCACTACCTTATTCTAATATACAAAATATACAATAGAGCCTCTTGTAATTCAGCTCAAAGTTGTGTGTTGTGAATGAGAGTGAACTCCTCCTTATATAGGCTCCAAATGATAGTTACATTGATGGGAATTGTCGGAAATGCCCCGCAACCGCCATTGGGAAGTGATCAGGAGCGTACACGTGGAAGATGGCGATGAACGGCCGTAGAACGGGTTCGGCCGAACTGGTTGGTTCGGCCGAACCCAAAAAGTGTCCTCCCGGCCTCTCCTTTGGCCGGTAGGTTGCTTAATGGGCCCTCAATAACCTGGGCTATGTTTTGGCTCAATTCTAATTGGTTTTATTTACTTATGGGACCTCCAATCCGTGTAAACGTGTCCTGAATGTGCAGAGGTGCATTTTGTCGCATGACGGATGCGTTTTCTCCTCAAAATACCTACATACACATATTTCACCAACACTAGTGGAAATGATTAGTAATAAATCCTACCACTAAGTTGGATACCATATTTTATTTCATTATATGCAGATATTGACGGTCAAATATTATGATTTAAGGGCCGTTAACAGCTGGGCGCTTGGCCAAGCGGCAAGTGGCGGCAGCGGCACGACACGGCACGGCAAGGCCAGCAGCGGCATGGGAGCGACGCGGCTAGGTGGCGGCAACGTGCGGCACGCGACGGTGACAGTGCGGTAGTGGCTTGGCAAGGCGCCGGTGGCGGCTAGGGCAATGATGCAGCGATGACTAGGGTAAGCACAATGAATAGATTAAAATAGATGGAAACGATCCCGGCGGCGAACCTTGCCGGCGAGATCTAAGGGAGGGGAGAGCTCACCGATGAGCGACGGCAGCGGGGATAGTGCGGCGGTGTGACAACGGTGGGAGGAGGAGGGCGGCGGCTAGGACACGGCGAAAATTGAGAAACATAAATTAGGGGGTGAGGGGTGGCTTTTATAGGAGGTGGTGGGTTTAGTGGGGCCGGTGGATGCTAGGGCCGCACGGCCGGCAAAAGGAGGGGGGGGGGGGGGCGACAACAGGAGGTGGGGCCAAGTTGGTGGCGATGCCGGTTTTTGGAGAGGATAAGGCAGCGGTATATAGAATTAGATTGGGACACGGCCTGCGAGAGCGGCGCGAGACCGAGTATAACCAGGAAATGGGGAACGCGAAGGCCGGTGGAGCGGCGGCGCGAGAGCGGAGACGGGAATAGGAAAGGTGTGAGCCGGGAACGGCTCACGGCCAAAGGAGGGAGAGGAAGGAATTTTATTTAATTGACTCATGGCGATTTCTTTGGATTATAAATGCTACCACCTTTGCTCTGAAATAAAACTCCTCTAAAATTCCTGTTAGTGCATTTAAACATGAGGAATTTCGAAGAAAATTCCACCATGCCAATTCCGCTTATTATTTGCATTGTCTATTTAAGGTTAGCTCCATGTTAAATTAAACGTTTTCTCCGGGTAATTTATTAATGAATTAGGGGGTAAGGAAAAAGGGGAAACTTACACGTGTGACAGGCACCATGGTCACTCAAGAGTTCAGCGAGAATCACGTTTGCATCTGGGTCGACATAGTGACAAAGACCCCAGAATCAGCTAAGCTGAAAGTATTTATTTAGAGATTTTCTCCGATCCAATGAAAAGTACATCGAGGTATTGATACCTCACGGTATCAAATCGTTTTCGATCGTTGGATCTAGCTGGGTAGGATATCCAATGATCGGAAACGATTTGGTAGCGTAAGGTATCGGTACATCGAGTTACTTTTTATTGGATCGGAGCAAATCTCATTTACTTATCATACTTGAATATGGTCGAGTATGATAATAAATAAATAAAGTTATGTATCAGTGTGTGCTCGTGCATGTGTGTGTTCACGGTTAGCTTGTTACATCAATAAAAAGTACTACCTCCGTTTCAGGTTATAAGACTTTCTAGTATTACTAACATTCATATAGATGTTAATGAGTTTAGGCACACATATATATCTAGATTCATTAACATATATATGAATATGGGTAATGCTAGAAAGTCTTATAAACTGAAACGGATGAAGTACAGAGTATGTATGTACGCTTTGAACTATGCTTTATAGGACGAATGAGATGTGTGTCGTCAATCGTTGGATCTGAAAAGTTATCATTATAAGTACAAAATTACTGCTCTATACAACGTTTCTTCCCATCTTTAAGGGTGAGTTCTTTACCACCTCTTTCTAACTTGTTCTGTTTCCCTTCCCACGCACATGTTTCTCAAACGGTTAAACCATGTGTTCTTCTAATAAAGTTTCGATAGAAAAAAACTTTACAAATTCATATTAATTTATTTCTAAGTTTATTTTAGCTAGTGCTTAATTAGTTATGTGCTAATTAATGGATCGTTCTACTTGACGTGCAGAGAGAAGTTTTTAACCTTTACCTCTGAACGCAGCAATATTGTGCTATATGATGCATTCGCGTGAGGTAGATAGTAATGGTCTCGAGATATATACAAGCTATCCACACGCATAATTAAAAGAGGTAATTCATTTCGTGCCCAATCTTTGTCGCAGCAATATTGTGCTATATGATGCATTCGCGTGAGGTAGATAGTAATGGTATCGAGATATATACAAGCAATCCACACGCATAATTAAAAGAGGTAATTCATTTCGTGCCCAATCTTTGTCGCAGCAATATTGTGCTATATGATGCATTCGCGTGAGGTAGATAGTAATGGTCTCGAGATATATACAAGCAATCCACACGCATAATTAAAAGAGGTAATTCATTTCGTGCCCAATCTTTGTCCGGTATAATTCTCTACATGATTTTTCATTTTGACCCCCTCTGTACCAATTCCTTCAGTTGACCATTAATTTTTAAATTAACAATAGTACCCTATCTATATAATATGAAAGGAAAATTATCAATTATATATATTTGAAGGGAGAGAATTGTTTACAAATCAAAATTTAAAAATTTGCAACTGAATTACAATCAAATTTAAGAATTTGCAAATGAATTACAATCACGTGAAAAATATAGAAATATATGTGTCTATATGTATATAGCAAGAAAAACATAGAATTTTAAGAAATATAAATACCTAAATGGCAATTTCTATAAGGTTGGATCTCATTCTAACTTTTTTTTTCTGTAATCTACTTATCTAATCCTATGAAATTCATGTAAAACTCCTCGAACGTCCGGACTAAACAAGAAAAATCGGGTGGTCTGACTCTGACACACATCCTTTCAAGCCTACACACATATACCTTTAACGATATTCAAAACATTTTTTCTCGTAATTATTTATCCAATCTACAATCCGATCACACCGTTGTATTCGTTGTAATTAAATCTTTACAACAAGATGTCGCATGATTATATTCTGATTAAAAATAATCATATGTTTCAATCCATTAATACTCTTTGTTTCATACGCGATAGTGATATGTTTCAATATGTCTCTTCAGCATATTTCACAAATTTGGTGAAACTATATGTCACTACTCTCTCTCTACCTCATACATGCATACATGTATACATTTTAGCGAGCTTCAAAACAATTATTCTTATAAACTAATTATCCAATCTATGATCCGATCACACCGTTGTATTCGTTGTAATTAAATCTTTACAACAAGATGTCGCATGATTATATTCTGATTAAAAATAATCATATGTTTCAATCCATTAATACTCTTTGTTTCATACGCGATAGTGATATGTTTCAATATGTTTCTTCATCATATTTCACAAATTTGGTGAAACTATATGTCACTACTCTCTCTCTCTACCTCATACATGCATACATGTATACATTTTAGCGAGCTTCAAAACAATTTTTCTCATAAACTAATTATCCAATCTATGATCCGATCACACCGTTGTATTCGTTGTAATTAAATCTTTACAACAAGATATCACATGATTATATTTTGATGAAAGAAAAAAATATGTTTCAATCCATTAACACTAGATGTTTCATATGTGATAGTGACATGTTTCAACGTGTATCTTCATCATGTTTCATAAAACTTTTAAATGTTTCAGTTGCTGATTATTTGTTTCACTATATATAATTTGATGTTTCACTCATTGGTCAACTAGAACATTTGACCAACCAATTTTCTTTGAGACATGGGACGTCGGATGGGAAGTTTCCTTATGATTGAAGAGTGAAGAATGAAGTGCAGCAACATGCATATGCATATACGCTCGGTGCTTGGCTGGGTGTCCGATATTTGGTGAGATATCGTCCGAGCCGTAGTCTTCTCCAAAACTCCTTTATTCCAAACGGTCCCTTGTACTCCCTCCAGTAAGGAATACTTGATGCAGCAAAGTGACAGTGCATAATCTAGCTGCCTCGTAAAATTTCAAATCACAAATCTAGCTAATTGATGTATTTCAGTGATATAAGAAAGTAATCCGGTTTCTAGAAAAAAAGTATATTATATTCCCGCAGTTGAAAAACTAAGTATTTTCCCTCAAAGAAAAAAAAGAATATTTCCATTATAATGTTTGAAGTTATGCCATTGTAAGAATTTAGGCAAAATCTATATAAAGAGCCCAGAGACCCCTCGTATGTTTGTCCGGATAGCTCCTTAACTATAATACTAGTCCATCAAGCAAGTAGAAAATATAATCCTACCACTTATGCTTCAAATAAAATATTCTCTTAAATTATTCATCTGATCTATGATCTGATTACACTGTTGTGTTTGTAACAATTACATCTTTATAACAAGATCTCACATGATTATATTTTGATGAAAAATTACAAATTACTTTTAAATTTCACTAAATTACTTCTTAGACATATAAAAGTAAATTCAATAAAGCCTCGAAGTAATATATATATATATATATATATATATATATATATATATATATATATATATATATATATATATATATATATATATATATATATATATATATATATATATAAGTAAATAAATTTGTTAAGACATTAAAAGTAAATCCGTTGTAAGGATAAAAACATGGTCTATCTAGAAATAAAATTTAATCAGCACAAATTATAGAATTTAATAAAAACAATAATAAAAATAATCAACTCAGAGCATTATAAATGTATAAGAAGTAATTTAATCAAATCTAAAAATAATTTATATATAGATAAAAGTAACTTATATATATAATAAAAATAATGTACAACATATATATTTCTTTTCATCAGAATATAAAAATGTAAGATCTTGTTATAAAGATTTAAGTGCAACGAATACAATGGTATAATCGGATTGTAGGTCGGATATATAATTTGAAAGAAAATTTTATTTGAAGTTTAGCTATTAGGATTCTTTCCTTCTTGTTGCATTCTTATATACGCCTCACGTGGGAAAGAAATAGTAGTTATAGAAAGAATTGGATCCCTAGTTTAGACTATGGAGTGTACATCAAGCATCCGAGGTCGCCTTGTAACGTTGCAAATATAATATTTTGCAAGGTTAGCATAATATTGCCACGGCACAAATAGCAAATTTTGTTAAGGTAATCTCCAAGTTTTTTTATAAAAATAAACGATTGGCTTTACAAATTGCATGTTGGCACATAGGCCTTTTTTATGCTTAAGGAAAAACAAAAATCGACATTTTTAACTATGGCAAATTGAGGAAACTACAAATCCGACGCTCTTTTCTTAAATAAAAATCTGACCGGTCAAATGTATCAGTTTGGCTACTGGGTGTAACTTTAAATTATGTGATAAAAAACAGCCATTAAAATATTTAAAAATTTGTTGAAACTTAGTGTTAGTTGAAAATGTTACTATCAAATATGAAACAATATAACAATGAGTTTTAACGTTTGAACTTTTATCAGAATATAATCATATAATATCTTCTTGTTGTAAAGTTAATTACCACGAACATAATGATATGATTAGATCGTAAATCGGATAATTAGTCTAGAATAAAAAATATTTTAAAACTTACGCGCATATGCATGCATGGATATGGATCCATCTAGTGGAGAGAGCAAAGACAATAATTAACATATGGATACGAAGCGCCGATACATCGTGCGGCTGATCCGTAGCTTTTTCCCTAATGTTTCTTTTTCCTAAAGTAAAATATTTCTGTGTTTTCCTTCTCAGGTCACGAGGACAGTTATCGGCCTCCCCTGTAATACGGAAGCCAGCTCGTCCTCCCGTTATCTTCTTGCAGAAATTTTTGGCGTCTCCAGTGTGGCCACGTCTGAGCGATGGTGGCCTCTCCAACGACTGGACTACCAACGCACGATTGCCCATCTCGTCTTGCAAAGAAGATAGGAGAGAGGAAGCTGAAAATCATTGGCCCAAGAGAAAACCTTGCTAGGCTAGCAGGGCACAGCAAGAACAAGGCCAGAACCAATGGCGGCGACAGCTACACTTGCTGCCCCCTCCTTCTTGGCACATCAGTCGATCTTGAGCCACAAGCCTCTGAGGAAGCTTGGTCTATCCCTGGAACTGCCAAGAACCAGATCTGTCAAAATTAGAGCTGCAAAGCTGCCTGCAGGGGTGAGTCAGTCACAAACTGATGGTGCCACTGTCGAAATGCCTGGATTGATTTGTGTTATTGAGTCCACTCTCTTCTCTGTTTTTATTTAATGGTGGTTTGTTTGATTTTGATTTTTGGAACTGCGTCATCAGGTTGAGGTGCCGAGGAAGCAGCCAAAGCTGAGTGAGCCCTTCCTGGGTTTCACCAGGACTGCAGAGATATGGAACTCCAGGGCCTGCATGATTGGCCTCATTGGCACCTTCATCGTGGAGCTGGTAATTTGGGCACTTCACTTAATTCGTATTGCTGATAGAGCTAATTAAGTTTCTGTCTCATCATCATAGTCTTAGAGCATGATTGAATTTTGTGTTTCTGAATGTTGCGTTTCCTTTTTGTTCAGGTGCTGAACAAGGGCATTCTTCAGATGATTGGTGTGGAAGTCGGCAAGGGACTTGATCTCCCTCTTTAAATGCTAGTCCATATATATTTTGTACCATATATACTATGAGATTTATGCAGTGAAATTATTAGAACAAAGAGGGATTTTCACTTCTTGTTTGTACTAATATCATCAGAGAGATATATATCTGACGGTGTTTTGCCTGCCTATTCTGCTCTCTTCGCAATTTGGAAATGAATTGTGCTTCGACCATACTGATGTTTTCGAAATAGAACTCCGTTAAAATAGCTAAATATGTCATTGAGTCTGGCTCTTTGGGACTGATTTTGTTCACTAAATTAATTCTTTGTAACGAATCTGATACACATAATAACGGGCGGGTAGGAAAAATCTGTGTTTCCTGAGTCTGTTCACGGAATAGCTTCTTCTGCAACTTGTAGAATCATATGATGATTTAAACGAACAATTATCAAAGGTACTAAGTGTTTATGAAAAATCCGTGATGTGTACTGCTAAGTTTGAATTCCGGTTTTTGTGGAGGGGCGATTTTTTGGGCGAACTCAGGGGGCTGGACACGGGGCTTCGCCGGCATCCCGGCGCGTCCTCGACGGCGCTGCGCTGGCTCTCCTAGCTGCAACTGGAATCGCTCTCTATCAGAAATCAGGAATTGGACCACTGTTTCAAGTCCGAAAATTTTCAGTCCGGCTAGCAGAGTTCGTCAGGCCGTCGGCGGCGGCAGTGCTGATGACTCATGCTGTCGCTGGTGCTACGACCTAAACTCGAAAACGGATCGACGGTCCACTGACGGCAACGCTGATGTTCTTCCTCACTGCCAGCAATGACTGCGACTCCATCGGCGGCGACTTATCCACCTTCGAGACATGCACCAGGTAATTTCTCTCCCCTGTTGGATGCAGGTGCTTTGCAATGCGAAGGAAGTCTGAGGTTCCATGCACGGAGTCATGAAGCTCCTCGCCGTCGTCGGTTAACTCTAGCACCAAACCCATCGCCGGTAAGTGGGTGTCGTTTCTCCAGCCTGTCCGATGTTCTTGAGGAAGGAGAGGTCACTGCTGGAGCCGGTTGCGATCAAAACCACACTGGTGGACATTGTTGAATTTATATGCACATAACGATTTAATTTATTCTATAAATAAATCATGACATTGCAGATGTAAACTAGCAAGAACGTATTATTAGATCTACACATATAAATTAGACAGTAATAAAGTATTAACAGATCGAATATGCTCAACATGCTGAACCCATGAGATAGGCTTTTGTGATTTTCCAAAGAATTAATCTTAAAATAGGCTAAGGCCCATCTATTAATTCAAGACATGAAGACAAAATCAGATCTGAGAGTGTCTATCCATTTGTCGTGTGATTTCTAAAAAAAAAAAATCACCCAGATTTTTTCTACCTTTATATTTACATCCAACGAACTACAAAAGAAAATAAAAAATACATATTTACTTACACATTATTTTTATTAAAATTATAGTGCACTTACATGTCATATCAACTGAATTTACAAATATAATTTTAGTTATATAGAACCGTAATTTTATATTTTAAAATGTAATTTTAGTTATATAAGACTGTAATTTTATATTTTAAAGAAAATAACAATACATATTTACTTATACCAAAATTACAGTGCACTTACATGTCATATCAACTGAAATTACAAATGTAATTTTAGTTATATAGGACTGTAATTTTATATTTTAAAGAAAATAACAAATACATATTTATTTACACATTATTTTTATCAAAATTACAGTGCACTTACCTGTCATATCAACTAAATTTACAAATATAATTTTAGTTATATAGGATTGTAATTTATATTTCACAATGACGAGAGGGACGGTGTCGCTCGCCGAATAGCGTTGGCCGTACTGTCGGCAGCCGGCTCGCCGATCAGAGGTCACCTTGCCACCATGTCTCTATCATGGTGCACGCGTGGGCTAGCTGACACAGGCCGTGAGCTGCAGCTCACATCACAAGTGGTGCATAGCGTGCGGCCAAAAAAAAAAAAGTGAAATGCCATAGAAAAAATCACACGGGAGATGAATAGCAAAATCGGATCTCATTTCAACCATGGCTAGCGAGACTCACTTCTCCTAAGTCGCCAGTTCAGGATCTCTTTGGATCATCGGTTCTGGCCAATTTGGATGAAGAGGGAACTAATACGTATAATTCTCAAACAGGAGAGTCCGAACATTCCTTAATTCAAGAATTTTGGGATGAAATCGGATTTCCCACTCCTGCATCTCGTTGGTGGGAACAAAACCCAGTTGCGCCTGCTGTCCCATCAACCTTGAAGCAGGATACTCAGTGGACTAAAGTTCAAAAGCGCTCGCCTCAACAGAATTCTAAAAACACTGAGCGCCATCGCCGTGGATGAGTAATGCGTCCATGGAAGGGACCATTACCTCGTCCACGACCGGCACAGACAGTGTTGCTCGCTGATTACTTGCCTACGGCAAAACAAACAGGGGAGCATCACGCTCACGGTTTGATTTCTGGGCCCGAAACAAACTCAGATCGCCAATCGCTGCTGAGAGCGCCAGGCCGAGTCGATCAAAACGAGGGGACACAGACCTCCGCAGCAAAACTTTCCCAGAATTCGTCCCTAAACTTCAGCACGCCTTCCATCCTTAGACAGGGACAGATCGGGCAAAGTTTTGGTGGAAGGTCTTTGTGCTTTGGCCCACTTTCGGTTAGACAGATGTTCACGGTCTACTGTTCCACCGAGAAAACCCTCCTACGTGGCGATGGCGGCGCGTCCTCGTGACGAGGGAGCGAAGAGTGGGCAGGGATGGGATGATGGTGCAGCTGTGAATCAACAATTCAATCTAAGAAATCAGCAGGGGCTTGGCCGACATCCTCAGCACCAATTTCAGCGGCCGCCGGTTATCCCGAGGTTCGGGGGCAACCAAGCCGGAAGCTCTGGAGCTAAGGGATTGGGAGGAAGATGACATGGGGGCACCGGGCAGTTCCAACGCAGCAGCAACAAATGGTTTCCTCCGGGCGGGAATTCTGTGGGGCCTCGCAGGCGTGATCAGGATGATACATTGCGGTCGGATCAGCAAGCTCGGAAGTTCCAACCACAGGTAAAGCTAACGGCAATGCAAGGGCAGCAACTGGAGAAACCGCTGGCAGATGGTGGGCAACCACAAACTACTGCGATAATCAAGGCCAAAAAGCCGAGGCCACCGCACTGTCACCTGTGCAAAACGAGTGGACACATAGCACAGGTGTGTAAAGCAGACATCGGTTGCTACATTTGTAATTAGAAAGAGTCACATCTAGCAGCCAAGTGCCCGCGGCTCAAATTGCCGAAAGCTACATGTTCTCTATTTGGCTTTGGGAAAACCGAGTTCGGCCTTATCCAACTCAGTGACTATGATCTATTCATGGTGGCTCCCTAAAGCCTGATGTTGTTCAGGCCGAGCTAGCTCATAGGATCACACTGGATTGGAAGTGGGAGGCAATCCCTCATGGTGAAAGATCCTTCCTTGTCGCTTTTCCTTCTTTTGAGGAGTTGAAGAGGATGGATGATGTTTAATTCCGCCTAAAAAATCATGGTGTGTCAATGACAATCCTTGAGTGAAAGACGACTGATGAGTTGGTTCCGGCATATGAGTTGGATAAAGTGTGGGTGCATGTATCGGGTATCGGGTGTCCCTAGCCCGTAGCGACACTACTTGGCTTTTTGGCACTGGGTTGTGTTATTGGAGCTACACAGGAGGTAGACATGCTCACTTACAGATAAACAGGGGTGATTCGTGTGAAAGTTTATATGTATAGTAGTGTACAACTACCAGTCACTATAGATATGGTCTTCGGGAAGTTGGGCTACCCAATCACCTTTACTTTGGAAGAGGAAGGTTTTCAGCCAGCACAGATTTTGGAGGTTAACTTTATGGATCATGATGGGGATGCATAGGAGGATCGTGAGGACTCGTCAAAGGATGGTACTCATGATTGACTTTATGGATCATGATGGGGATGCATAGGAGGATCATGAGGACTCGTCAAAGGATGGTACTCATGATCACGCACATAAGAGGGCCAAAAATTCAGCGTCTCCAACTACCTCAAAGGAGAAAAATTCAAAGGTTACAGCCATGCAATTAGTTCCAACACCATTTGGAAACTGTCGGCTTCTGCCACCACCTCATCCTGTGGTCACTGATGGGATTGCTTACACCATTTTGCGCACAAAATCAAGTGCAATAGTGGTGGGTGCATGTCGGCCCCCGGTTTTATATACCGGAAAACTGTTAACGACCAAATTTGGTAATATCAGTATCGGAGATGAAGATTAGATCGAGGCGGAGTTCGAGATGGAGATTGCTCTGGAAACAGAGTAGGAATCGGCTAAAGTCCAGATCGGTTGCGATCAGGATCGGCAGAGTCCGAGTTAGATAGGGTTAGCCGATTGAGCCGAATCCGACAATATGGCGAAGCATATGTTGTCGGGTTGAGTTAATGTGCTTCATGAGGATTGCCACGCATGGATAGAGTCCTGAGAAGGCAATTGTATGTATTAATTAGGATATTTCATGTAATTTCCTTAGGGATATGTTTGGGCAAAAGTCTGCCACAAAGACTTATGGTATCTTAGAGTTTGTTAGAGATAAGAGTCGTGTCCGATATGGACATGTTTTGTAATCTCGGGTATAAATAGACCCTGAGCCCCACGTAATCAATTTAACACACGTTCAATACAATTTCGGCGCATCGCCACCCTTTTACTTTCGTTTTGTTTCGACGAGTTCTTGCTTTCGGGTTGAGCTGCATCGGTTTCGATCTTCAACTAAAGGTAAAACTTGTTATGGCGGCTTGCGTTCTCGAGATTAGTGCTTCCATCTTCATGATACTCTAATCTTGTTTATGTAAATCGTCGAGTTATCATATATCTTACAAAATCTCCGGCAATATCGTTATCTAACCTACAATCGGCTAACATCTATCGATAGAAAGCAGTCGATTAGGTTAAATAACATTGGCTTAGATTATATAGGATATCCACCACTCTATGAAACATCCAGCGGCTTGATTGTCTAGATATTGTTCTTCTTTTCATATTTAGTGCTGCATCAGTTAAGTTTAATCTATTAAGTCGTGCTTACAATCTCAATCTCTAGCCTGCTTTCTGGTTGCCGATTAGGGTAGCATCGAGGTTTTAGCCGATCTTACCTGATTTAACTACTTTATATATTATATGCTTGATTGACATGTTAAATCTGCCCTTTACATTAAGATCTTGTCGTAATTAGATATGTTAGGCTTCTGTTTGACGTATTTTACTCGCGTTAATATCTTAATATAGAGTTGTATCGGAGTATTAGCCGATACATGCTAGATCTATCTGATCGGCTATGGTATGAACATATATAGTCTCATTATTAGTATATATTTCGATCTAAGTGATTTATACTATCTCGGCATGGTGACCGATCTATCCCAATCAATTGATTTAAGTATATATCGATATAAGGATTATATATTGCTAATACCTACAGCATGATGTGACCATGGCTACCACGGATGCAACCATTGCTCACATCATGGATGAACAAGAAGATATCGAGATCAAGTACTCCAAGTGCTGGAATCCGATTCGGCCACTTACTACACTACTGATTTCAAATGGCCACCGAATTTGCATACAACCTCCGTTTTCGGCCCGTGAGTACTTGATGGAAAGCTCTCGGAGCCCTCTTTCCAACGGATCCAGCCTCTTCTCCAAATTACATATCATGTGCCCGGAATCACAGGAACAAGGTGCTGCACCACCTATAATGAGCCTATGGGCTTGTAACTTCATTTGGGACCCCGGCCCAGGTGGGGCCCATGTGGGGTGCGCCCCAAGCTAGTGGAGCATGACCCTAGGACCCTCTTGGTTGTTCTCCCATATCCTTAAATAGCTAGGTACCCCTTCAAGGTTTCTCGGGTTTTGTTTAATTGAATTTTGCCAAGTGCCATTCACCTTGTCTCTAATCCTCGCTCGATTAGTCGGCGATTATTGATTCAGAGCCCCCAATAGTTGGTGTGTTGATTTGCCGGGTCGATTAGATCTACCACTTCAATCGCAACTATTCCTTTGTGCTTAATAACCTATTCACAATATTTAGATTGCATCTTATCTTGTTCTTGCAGTGTTCTCTCGTTTGCATTACAGGGATCATCAATCGCGCGTCACGGTTGGTACGGCATCGTTTGTGGTGTAGCGATTGCACGGCATCCTGGACTTGTTCTGGTTGGTAGCCACGTCGCAAACATCGCACTCGATCAAAGCGAGAGTTATTCCCTCACCAGAAGATCGGGCAAGCTGATCGAGTAAATTTAGTTCTTTCTTATTTATTAATGACTGCCGATCGATGCATATATGACATCGGCTCAAAGATAAATGATATCATCGGCATCTAGCCGATCGGCTATCATTTATGGATTTAATCACGGTTTCTTTGTCTTTGTTTCTTGTTGATTGCAGGATCAAATCAACTGGCACGCTCACACACCCAAAGACAAGTTTTGGACCTGCACTGGAGTTAAGCAGATCTCCTAGGCCTCGTGTTTTTACATCAACACGCTTTTGGCATGCCCAGTGGGACCGATTAGAAGTCATAATCACAACAGTGTTTTTCTCATGGCTGAGAAACCGCCAGCATCGCCGTCTTCGGCTGGTAAAGATGGTTCTGCTAAGTCTAAGTTCCCAAAGCTTGGTTTCTCTGAGGTTAATAAAGGCAACATCGTGCCCATCACTCTGGACAAGTTGACACCCGAGCAGCAGAAGGATCTTGAGGCGATGATGCAGCAAGCACGGAACTAATTCTTGAACTCATTCATGGAGACCCGCAAGGGAACAATTGTTCAGAAGTATGTCACGCCCGGAATTTCTATCCAAAATTCCAAACGCTTACATGTGTGTTAAACCCTCGTCCAGGAATCAACCGAGGCACACAATGACAATTTGATAATAGAGTACAAATAAATAACTATTTAATATTCGCAAATAATAAATTATTACAGAGGTGGATAGTTCCTCTCAAACAAAAATAACATTCTACGCAGCGGAAAAATAAAACTATAACAAACTATGGAACAGCTATGGCGACTCCACTCCACAGGCATCTTAACCGAGAACAAGCCTAAACCTCCAAATCATCACCTTCACTGAGATACTCCTCTTCTGATGAATGAATATTGCAAGAATGAGCATATGACATACTCAACAAGCCACACAGCAAATATGCAAGTGCACAGGATAACAAAGGATGGCATAATATAGCTCATTTGCAGAAAACAGCATTTAATAAATATTTAAGAGAATAGTAAAAACAGTTGTATAATTAATCAATATTAAATAAACACCATACAACACACCCATGTTGCATAGGCCCAACCACATTTGAACAACCAGCCCCAGTTGAACAAATTTATCCTCCAAACCAGGAATTAACCATTCCAAACCAGGAACTAAATTAATTACCACATTATTACCATTGACGAATAGTGTGAGACTAATCACGAAAAACATTGCTCAACTCACCCATAACCGCGGGTACGGCTATTCGAATAGATTAAACTCTGATCAGAGGTGTACCACTGTACCCACAAGACACAACCCCACATCATGTCACCATGTGCCTCAGTACCACCACGGTACCTCGGAAAGGAGTCGTGACAATACCCCTCGCATAACACAACTCACCACAGTGCACCGTACCTGGATCATAATCACCCCCTTATAAACAAGGCATGGACTCCCCAGCGACCCCCATGGACTTCTCGCCACTTCTCAGTCTGGCGCACTATAATGAATCATGCTATACAAAAGATAAAGCTGTTGCCCACGCTGGCTTGTGGTTGGCACGATAAATGTTTCACAACAGTAGCTCGCAAACCGGTCCTTAATTGTCATGAGCACAACCAACAAAACCATATGCTCACAACCCACCTTAACCAGGTTTTAATTATCAATTAATTAACATCACACGATCAACCATCGTGAGCTACCATTGAATAACCACAATTAATAATAATAATTATGTAATATAATTTATATTTAACCCCTTTTAGTTAGCTAATGTTTCTAAGCAGGGCTAAGCAAACTTACATATAGCATTTAGCTGAACCAATCCAATATATAAGGTTCATGCTAATCAAATTATAACCCATAGGAAAATAAAGTCATCTTCGGCCAATAAATAACTGGGAAAGGTTCACCTCCCGATGACATTCAAAAATAATGCATAGTTGAAATAAAATAATAGCTTTAAACGGGATCAACATGCTCAAAGGGTTGTTTGGGATCTGTGTGACTTGCCTTGAGCTTCCACAAACGCTTCGGAACCTTCCTCAACAGAAACGCTCTCCTCCGGAACGTCGGAAACTAAAGCAAATAAACAAAATCAACAAAACAGTACAAAAACAAGCATAAACAGTACATGTGGATATTTTTATCATGTAGATCTTGATTTTAGAAAAATTTAGAAACTTGAACCACCTAAAACGGATCTACGGTTATTTAGTTATGATTTTCCGAAGTTTTAATCTATTATAAAATCGGAAAAAAGAAAAAGAAAAGAGATGATGACGTCAGCCCTAATGATGACGTCATCATGACGTCAGCATGACGTCACCCAACGCCGGCCGATTAGGGTTGGCGAGCTCGCCGGCGATTGGTTGGTCGGCCGCGGAATTGGAGACCACCTACGCGTAGAGAACATCGAGACGAACCCGATGGTACTCACCACGACAACAAACGGTGCACGACGGCGGCTGGTGACGAGAAGAGGCGGCGCGGCGGCTCGGGTCGACGGCGGCGAACAGGCTCCGGTGGTCGGCGGCGGAGGAGGAGGGGCGGCCGAGGTTCCTCTCACCACGGCGCACCTAACGGCGGCGACGGCAAGCGGCGACGACGTCGGAGGTGGCGGCGCGACGATGCCGAAGACGGCCGGCGGCGGCGGCGAACTTTGTGCACGCGGCGGCGGCGCTACGATGCACGGGAGAGCTCGGGAGATGGGGCAAACGGAAGAGGACGACGAGAGGAAGCTATATATGAGCTCGGATTGAAGAGATCGAGCTCCAAATGAGAGGAATCGACTCGGGAAGAATTCAAACTCGGTTTTAGGGATAAAATCAAAACGAACTCGATTCGGATCAAATCCTCAACGATTCGCTTCGATTCTTGGGGGAAAAGAAAGAGGAGAACGAGAGGAACAAAACCCCTCATTCAATCGGACTCGAGGAGACCGGATCGAGGCGGAAACGGAGATGGAAGGCGGCGGCAAAACGGCGGCTTGCGCGGCGGCCGGAGGAAGGAGATGGATCCGACAGGTGGGCCCCACCTGTCGGCCTCCACGAGAGAGGGGAGCGGGCGGCGGCGGCAGCTGGGCCGGCGTGGGCCGGTTCGGCCGCGCGGGAGAGAGGGAGTATTGGGCCGAATTCGGCCCAATGACCAAAGAAGGGGTTTTTTGAACTTTTTTCAAATAAAACAATTTGTGAAATGTTGTTTCAATTATTAAAAATACTTCCGTTGCTCAAATAATTCCCAGAAAAATCTAGAAAATAGAAGAGCAAGCATAGTATTTAATAAAATTTTATCTAGCTCATTTTTATGTTGAAAATTTTCCTAGAAAATTAGGGTTTAGCTTGTAGGCTTTTAAAATAATTTCTAAAAATTCCAATTAAACAACAATTTATATATTTAAGATTTTTAGGGTGTGACAAAGTGTAAAGTAAAAGTGGTTGCTGATGTTCCCGGCACAGGTTATTCTAAGGATGGAGAAGCACAACAAGCTCCGGATGGTGCAACTCAAGCAAGTGATAAAGGTGTTGCAGATGGCTCAGGTGATAAAGGTGATGGATCTCAGGGAGTTCAAGGTGATGGATCTCAAGGATCTCAAGGTGAAAATCTTAACCAAGATGGCAATGTGGCACAACTACAATTTAATAACTTCCAAGATCGGATTGACTATGCCGTGCAACATGCTTTGATTAATCAATCTGAGGTATTAGTCAATACTTTGTCAAACATGGTGAAGTCAATGGTTGATGGCTCAATAGCTGAATACTAAGCTACAGGGCCGGTTTATTTGCTAGGGAGTGTTTTCCCGTACTATCGGCCCTTAATCACTGATAATCAGCCAGCTGTCCAACCAATTCCTCCCAATGCACCATCGGCTCAACCAACAGCACCAGTATCGGCTCCTGCACCTGCTGCACCATCATCAGCACCAGGTCAACTAATTAATCCTCGGTTGTTGGTGAGAGAGCAGCCACAACATATTGGGCAAAACGTGAATCGGCTAACTCAAGACCAAGTTGCAGCTATGTTCTTACCACCTCAGCCCACTGTTGACCCAGTCCAGCAACAGCCGATTCAGCAAATGCCATTGAGGCAACAGGTGGTACAACCAATTCAACAGACCCCACTAAGGCAGCAGGTTGTGTAGCCGATTCAGTAGACGCCGCTAAGACAGCAAGTTGCTCAGCCGATTCAGCAGCAAGGATTGCTAAATGCACCGGCTGGGTTTAGAACGCTTGATAATCAGCCAAGGCAGCCCGTTGCAAATCAAGTTGTCACAGAGCATTTGGTTCATAATGTGCAACCAGATCAAACGGTGGTACCTCAAGTTATTCCCGAACATTTGGTACACAATATACAACGAAACTTTCAGAATTACCGAGGGGGTAATTTGAATTATCAATATCATCCTCCATCACCTCAAGTTCAATATCAGCAGGGAGGGCCGGCTCAACCTTAGTTTGCTCCTCGATATAATCAATTCGAGCCCGTGCCACAGCAAGCACAAGGAGCGCCTCAGCAACGACCATGGGCTGATATGATTGCAGATGTGATGAGAGAACAGTTTGGGCTTAAACCGAAAGATGCTGGAAATTTATATCAGCATCCCATACCCTGAGTGGTTTGAAAGGGTTCCATTGCCTAACAGATTCAAGGTTCCAGATTTTTCAAAGTTCTCAGGACAGGACAACATTTCGACCTATGAACATGTTAGCCGATTCTTAGCTCAGTGTGGTGAAGCATCGGCTGTGGATGCCTTGAGGGTTAGGTTGTTTCCATTGTCTTTGTCTGGATCGGTTTTTACTTGGTTTTCTTCTTTGCCATGTGGATCAATCAACAGTTGGGCCGATTTGGAGGAGCATTTTCATAGCTATTTTTACAGTGGGATTCATGAGATGAAATTGTCTGATTTAACAGCGATTAAGCAAAGGCATGATGAGCCTGTGCAGGAGTACATTCAGAGATTCAGAGAGATGAGGAATAAATGCTACAGCTTGGCCTTAACTAATGCCCAGTTAGCCGATTTGGCTTTTCAGGGTATGATAGCTCCGATGAGGGGGAAGTTCTCGTCTCAAGACTTTAATAGTTTGTCGCACCTTAAACAGAAGGTAACCTTGCATGAGCAAAGGTTTGCAGAAGCCAGGAGGAACTTTAAAAAGGTTAATCATGTTTGCCCTTATATTTATGGATCGGACGATGATGATGACGATGACTCCGAAATAGCAGCAGCCGAGTGGGTTAGAAGCAAGAAAGTTATACCATGCCAATGGATGAAGAGTTCTGGAAAAGAAGAGATGTATGACTTTGACATCACCAAGGCTGATAAGATCTTTGATTTACTACTTCGAGAGAAACAGATTCAACTTCCTACTGGTCATACAATCCCGTCGGCTGAGGAATTAGGCAAGAGGAGGTATTGCAAGTGGCATAATTCTGGGTCTCATTCTACCAATGATTGTAAAGTCTTCAGACAGCAGATCCAGGCGGCTATTGAGAGGGGCAAGATCAAGTTTGATGACTCCAAAAGGCCGATGAAGGTCGATGGCAATCCATTTCCTGTTAACATGGTACACACAGCTGGCCAAACAGCCGATGGAGGAAGAACTAGAGGTTTTCAGGTGAATTCGGTTAAGATTATCAATAAGTATTAGAAGAGGTATGACAAGCAACAGGAGAAGCATTATGAGGAAGATGATGGCGGTTTGACCCTCATTGGGGTTGTGAGTTCTTTAGATTTTGCTGGAATGAAGGTATGAGGCTGCCATCTATTGAAGACTGTCATGGGTGTAGCAATGTTGCAGAAAGTTCAAGCCAACCGATTAAGCAAAGGCATGATGACCCGCGGCGATGTCGTCCTACTGTTGACCCAGTTAAGAAAGAACTTGCTTTACATCAACACGCTTTTAGCACGCCTGGTGGGACGTGAATCGGGTGTTGCTTAAGTGTTTGAGTGCCGATCAGGCTAAGGTTGCAATCGGTGAGGTACATGAGGGGATTTGTGGCACTCATCAATTGGCTCATAAGATGAAGTGGTTGCTTGGACGTGCAGGGTATTTTTGGCCGACAATGCTGGAGGATTGTTTCAAATATTACAAGGGATGTCAAGATTGTCAGAAGTTTGGAGCGATTCAGTGGGCAACGGCATCGGCTATGAATCCTATCATTAAACCATGGCCATTTAGAGGTTGGGGAATTGATATGATCGGCATGATTAATCCACCATCAAGTAAAGGGCATAAGTTTATATTAGTGGCAACCGATTATTTTACCAAGTGGGTAGAGGCGATTCCTTTGAAGAAGGCTGATTCTGGGGACGCTATATAATTTGTTCAAGAGCATATTATCTATCGATTTGGTATTCCTCAAACCATTACAACCGATCAAGGTTCAATCTTCGTGTCCGATGAGTTTGTTCAGTTTGCCGATAGCATGGGTATCAAATTGTTGAATTCTTCACCATATTATACACAAGCTAACGGGCAGGCCGAGGCATCTAACAAGATTTTGATCAAATTGATTAAGAGAAAGGTTTCTGATTATCCTCGGCAGTGGCATACTCGATTGGCCGAAGCATTGTGGTCTTATCAAATGGCTTGTCATGGATCGATCCAAGTCCCTCCTTATAAGCTTGTCTATGGACATGAGGCTGTTTTACCGTGGGAAGTTAGAATTGGCTCAAGGAGAATAGAGTTGCAAAATGATTTAACAGCCGATGAATATTATAATCTTATGGCCGAAGAAAGGGAAGACTTGGTTCAATCTATATTAAGGGCCCTTGCAAAGGTTACCAAGGATAAGGAACGAAATGCTCGGCATTACAACAAGAAAGTGGTGCCCAAAACTTTTTCGGAGGGTGAACTTGTATGGAAGTTGATTTTACCGATTGGGACTCGGGATAACAAATTCGGCAAGTGGTCACAAAATTGGGAAGGACCATTCCAAATCTATAAGGTTGTGTCTAAGGGAGCCTACATGCTGCAAGGACTCGATGGAGAGGTCTATGGACGAGCGCTAAATGGAAAATATTTGAAGAAATATTACCCAAGTGTTTGGGTTAATGCATGATCGGCTGGTGTTGCCGATACATGATAGCCGATGTATTTACATCGCCTTGAGATGGCCGATATTGTTATATCGCCCTTAGTTGTTTTAATTGTAATCGGTTGTGATTTGCCGATGTACAATGGCCAATATTGTTACATCGTCCTTAGTTCGAGTTATAATTTTATCAATGCTTTTGACATTGTAAAATTAGGGGGGCACATATATGAAACAATTGCAAATTTTTAAGCAAGTTATATTGAATCGGCATAAAGATTATCAAGATGGAGTAGACACAGAGCCAAAGTTTGCAGTCGATTACAAAAAATTTGCCAAAGTTTCTTAGCCGATTACAAAATTCCTAGAGTCTATTACACAGAATGTCACTAAGACAAATAGTGATGGATAGCCGATATAGCTCTTTGCCTAATTTGTTCTACTTCTTCAATGGCTTGGGCATCTTGAGTATCGGTTCCAGAGATGACTTTTAGGGACTTTGTCATATCAGCGATATTCTTGATAGCTGATTTCAGCCTTGCCTTTTGTTCTTCAACAGATTGTGGGAGATCGACTAGCTTCTTGTGTTCCAGATCTAGTTCGGCGTTGCATTCTTGAAGTTGTGCCAAGAGTTCAATCTTGCGAGCTTCGAGCCGATCAATATTAGACCTGATCGGGCCTTCAGATAGCTGATCAAGCTTGGACTTCTCTTCATGCACAAGTTGCCGATTGGCCTGGATGGTAGCTTCAATCTCTTTGCGCTCTCGGTGTTCGGCCAGTCTTTGTTTGGCTTTCTCCAGTTTGAATTGATGTTGCTCAAGCTAAGCAGCTGGAGTAAGAACATCGGCTAATTCTTCAGGAATCAGAGATTGAACTTCGTGCAAACGAGTCCTGATTGATCCACAGTCTACTACCAAACTATCTAGTGATGATGCCTCTAGCCGATGAGAAATATCTTCAAGAGTTTTCTTTACATCATCGGATAAGGGGGCTAAAGCTTTGCTTGTGGTGTCCTCTTCTGTCTCATCAAAGTAGTACTTGATGTCAAAAGAGAATAGATCAGCTAAGACTACAAGAACAATTTCAAGGAAGTTGAGAGCTAAATAGACATAGCCGATCTAAGTTCTTGTATCAAAGAGAAACTTACTGGGATAGCAGGAGCAGTTGGTTGCACTACTTCCTCGACATGGTGACTCCCTGCAGCCGATGGAGTTTGGTCACTCGATGATTGTTGTACAGGAGAAGGAGGAGGAGGCTGTAAAAAGAGACAAATGTTAGATAAAATCGGCTGAGATCAATTAGTGAAAGAATTAAGAATATCTTACTGGTGGAGCCGGTTTGAGAGTTGTTGCTACCGATTTCTTCTTCACAGCAATTTTCTTCTTCTGCAACTATAAAATCTATGAGTAATCGGCTATAAGTGAAGTGATTGCAAAAGGAATCGAGGAAAGCTGCTTACCCTTGAAAAATGAACTGGTGCAGAAGGAGTTGGAGGGGTCTACTTGGGCGAAGCCCATGGTGTTCTCTCTGTATCGCTCACTTCGGCTGCAGCTTGATCAGTATCCTCTTCGATCTCTTCTTCATCCAGAGCTTGTTCAATGGATGAATCTAGGGCAGGCAGGTCATCGGTTGGCTTGGTTTTCTTTGACTTGGTTTTCTTCTTTGGAGCCGGAGCCGATGGGTCTATAGTCAATGCTCTAGTGTTTCTCTTTTTACCGGCATCGGCTGGTTCTCTGATGAGCCCTTGGAGAAGAGTAGAAGTCTTGGGGGCATGATAGCCGATGACAGGAGGAGATGGCCCACCTCCATTTGGAATAAGGCCTGGAGCATACTCTATGTCCCTGCCACTATTGCTCTAGTGAGGAGGGGAGAATTCTGTCGTCTGCAAGTCCAAAAGAAAATAGTTAAGTTATGAATCGGCTAAGCAATTATTCAAATGGAGTTAATTAAATCAAGGCATACCTGACGGATAACATCTAGAAAGAGATCTGTCATGTACATGGAAGCCGATTGATGGAACAGATGCAGTTTCCACTCACCCCACCATCTGTCAAATGCCTTGCTCCTGAAGGTTGCCAATTCTATGTTTTCAATACTACCCAAAGGAGGTCCTTGGAGATTGAGCAGCCGATCCATCATCAGGGTTGATGAAATTTCTCCTCGACATTGAATTTTATCGGCAAAGAACAAGCCGATTGGGAGTTGGCCCATTCTAAACTGTCTGGTAGAACTTATCGGGTGATAAAATTCATAAGAGACTTGGGTGTTCCTCCCTTGGTGAATGCCAACAGGAAGGATGCATGGGTTGATTGCAACTGAAAAGACTTCTCTGGACTTTTGGTATCTTTCATGGTTGATGTCTTCGAATCTAAAGTCTGATAGATTTTCCAAAAGTGCTGAATCTTCATAGAGGAACCAAATTCGAGCATCTTTTTGAAAGCCATCATAAAAGCTGCAGAACCAATCCTTGAGCAGTTTAGCTGATAGCTTTGCTCTTGCATCGGCTGGTGTGGAAGCATATTCTCCATAGGATGTACACCTACGGTGGGTGTGTTCTTCTCCATCATCCTCTACAATCGGCTCCAGTCTCAGGAATTCGGCTTCTGTTACAGATGGCCAATTGACAAATTTCATGACCACTAGATTCAACCAAGACTGTAATAACCACCATGGTCCACCTGCTCCGACTACTGAGCCTACGGCTATCTTAGCCGATGCATTGTTCAGCATTTGGTACAAATAGCCGAGGAGGATTTTGCCTAAGGGGAATTGTCTCTTTGATTCCAAGGCCTCGGCTACAAACTGCCAATTGGTTGTAGGACCACAGCTTGATCCACAGAAGAGGAATTTCTCTAGCCACATCAGCAGAAAGGCTACATGCTCTCGAGGAGTGACAGAGCCTTGGCCCATATATGCTGTCACATAACCTGACCAGCCGCCTATGCTCGTGGTCCTGAAGTCATATTGATTCTTCGTGTTCAAACTCATAGGGTTAGCCGATAAGGTGACATCCAGACCGGTGATCATGGTGATATCTATTAGAGTTGGGGTCATCGGCCCTTGGTTGAACAAGAAAGCATTGATGTTGTTGGACCATCAATGATCTAATTATGTTAAATGCTTTGCTTGTTTAAAAATCCTTAAATTATAAATTGTTGTTTAAAAGGAATTATTAGAAATGGTCTTAAAAGTCTTAAAAGAGAAGATCTAATTTTAATTCTCTAAATATCAATATAAAAGTGGGCTAGATAAAATTTTATTAAATACTTCTCTTGTTTCTATAGTTCCTAGATTTTTCTGGGATTTATTTGAGCAAAGGAAGTATTTTTAATAAACGGAATATCATTTCATGAATAATCTAAAAAGAAAAAGGTTTTAAATCTCTCTTTTAGCTTTGGGCCGAACGTCGGCCCAAGTCTCTCTCTCTCCCCAGCCTGCGCGTGCTCGGCCCAGCCGGCCCAGTCCACCGCGCCCTCCCTTCTCTCTCTCAGCCGCTGACAAGCGGGGCCCACCTGTTAGTCGTCTTCAACCTCCGGCCGCCCCAGCCTTGCCGCGCGCCGCCGATCTCCTTCCAAAATCTGGCCGCCCCTTTCCTTCTCCAGCCGAATTGATAGAGGGGAAATATCCTCGGGATTTCTGAGAACGGAATAGACTCAACGCAATAGATTGATCTCAGTTTGCCGAGTACATATATAAGCGCACCCTTCCCTTATCTCCTCAACCGACTTATAGAAACAGAATCGGGATAGATATCGGGTGGATGGCTTAGAGATATACACGAAATACAAATATGCAACTAACACCCCCCCCCACAGTCGCAACGTTGGCGGAACGAACATTGAGACTGGCACGAAACTCCACAAAAATGGATGTAGGCAAACCCTTGGTGAAGATGTCCGCGTACTGTGATGTCGTCGGATCATGAAGCACACGAACAGAACCAGCAGCAACGCGATCACGAACAAAATGTAAATCAATCTCCACATGCTTGGTTCACTGATGCTGAACCGGATTAGTAGAGAGATAGACGGCGTTGACGTTGTCGCAATAAACCAAGGTCGCCTGTGAGGGCGGTGTATGAAGCTCATGTAATAACTGACGTAGCCAACAAGTTTCAGCAACTGCATTGGCCACCGCCCTGTACTCCGCTTCGGCGCTGGATCGAGACACAGTGTTTTGACGCTTAGAGGACCAAGAGACCAGGTTATTACCCAGAAATACAGCATAGCCCGAAGTGGACTTGCGAGTGTCAGGACATCCCGCCCAATCTCCATCAGAGTAAGCCACCAGATCGGTCGAAGTAGAGCGCCGAATGTGAAGCCCGAAGTCAAGCGTCCCACGGACATACCGGAGTATCCGCTTGAGAGCGGCTAGATGTGAATCCCTGCGATCGTGCATGTGGAGACAAACTTGCTGAACAACATAGGAGATATCAGGCCTAGTGAAGGTCAGATACTGGAGAGCACCAGCTAAACTGCGATAGTCAGTGGGATCTGCAACAGGTGAACCATCAGAGGAGGACAACTTGGCATTGGTGTCAACTGGTGTAGAGCACGGCTTGCAATCTGACATGCCAGCACGCTCGAGAGTCTCAATGCTATACTAGCGCTGACTCAGGAGAAGACCAGAGCTGTCACTGGTGACTGTGATACCCAAGAAGTGGTGTAGAGAACCAAGGTCCTTCATAGAGAACTCAAACTGAAGAGCCTGAATAGCCCAACGGAGAAGACCAGCTGAGGAGGCAGTCAAAACAATGTCATCCACGTATAGAAGCAAGTAGACCAAGTCAGAACCACGATGATAGATGAACAGAGAAGTATCGGACTTAGCCTCAATAAAACCCAGGGTAAGTAAGTAGCTGGCAAACCGACTGTACCAAGCACGAGGGGCCTACTTTAGACCATAAAGGGACCTGTTGACACGACACACCATATGATGTCTGGTGTGGTCTTCAAATCCAGATGGCTGAGTGCAGTAAACTGTCTCCTGTAAGGTACCATGCAGGAAAGCATTCTTCATGTCAAGCTGATGAACAGGCCAATTCCGAGAAACTGCGAGACTGAGGACTGTCTGAACAGTGGCCGGCTTGACAACCGGTCTAAAGGTCTCGTCGAAGTCAATCCCGGGCCGTTGAGTGAAGCCACAAAGTACCCAATGCGCCTTGTACCTATCCAAACTGCCGTCAGACTGGAACTTGTGACGGAAAATCCACTTGCCGGTAACAACGTTGCAACCAGTGGGGCGTGGCACCAAGTCCCACGTATGGTTTTCCTGCAAAGAAGCAAACTCCTCTTCCATAGCAGAGCGCCAATGCGGGTCAGCCAGAACTACACGATAAGTGCGAGGCACTAGGGAGAGGGTAGTAGCATTGAGGTTGTAGCGTGTAACAGGGAGGTGGATGCCGTCCTTGCCTCGAGTCGACATGCCATGTGTGTTGACGACGGGCGAGACACCGAGTTGGCTCGGTATAGTAGCGCCGGGAATGCGCGCACTGCGCGCATGTGTCGGGGCGCCTGTCGGGGAATTCACTAGTAATTTCCGAACTTATTTGTGCATAAAATCCTCGTCCAGGAATCAGCCGAGGTACACAAACTGACAATTTAATATACAGATTCATCAAATTAACTAAAACGATAAATACTTACTTAAGAGGCACTTAGTCCTCACCATGAAGAAAACTGCAGCGGAAAATAAAATCTAGCGAAGCTCCGGCTCCACTCCCACAGGCAGCTCAACTGGGGTATAAGCCAAACGTCTTCTCCTTCTGGATCCTTTTTCTTCAACTGAGGTTGATTGATTATTGCAAGAATAAGCATATGACATACTCAACAAGCCACACAGCAAATATGCAAGTGCACAAGGATACCAAAGAATGGCATAATATAGTCTCATTTGCGAAAGCAGCATTTAGCAAAGAGTTAAGAGTAGTAAAACAGTAGAGTAATTAATCAGAAATTTTAATCAACACTGAACAGCACACCCATGCTGCACAGGCCCAACCATTCTGAACAACCATACCCGACTGTACAGATCTAACTCCAAACTAGGAGCTAAGCAAATTATTACCAGGTATAACATCCATAATTATTATGAGAGGTGTGAGACTAATCACGAAAAACATTGCTCAACCCGCCCATAACCGCGGGCACGGCTATTCGAATAGTTTTACTCTGGCCAGAGGTGTACTACTGTACCCACAAGACACAGCCCCACAACATGTCACCATGTGCCTCAATACCACCACGGTACCTCGGAAAGGAGCTGTGACAATACCCCTTGCACAACACAATCCACCACAGCGCACCTTTCCTGGATCATAATCACCCCCTTATAAACAAGGCATGGACTCCCCAGCGACCCCCGTGGGCTTATCTCCGCCACTTCTCAGTCTGGTGCTCCGCAATGAATCATGCTATACAAAAGGTAAAGCCGTTGCCCACGCTGGCTTGTGGTTGGCACGGTTAATGTTTCACAACAGTAGCTCGCGAACCGGTCCTTAATTGTCATGAGCACGACTCTCAAAACCATGTGCTCACAACCCACCATTATCAAGTTTTAGTTGGCAAGTAATTAATTTACCAATCACGATTGACCATCGTGAACTATCATTAAGCCATCATTAAATAATAGTGAGTCATAAGTCATCCCAATAGTGTGCTAATGTTTCTAAGCATGGCTAAGCAATCATATCTAATATCTAGCTGAACCAATATATATAGCTCAACTAGTCAAGTTATAATAACCCAAGGTATCAAGGAATAAAGTAATCAATGCAAACAGGCCATAACAAAGGAATAGATTCACACCACCCAGTGACATTCAAAAATAAATGCACAGTTGAACTAAATAGAGAATTTAAATATAGGATCAACATGCTTAAAGGATTGTGTTTAGGATCTGTGTGACTTGCCTTGCAATAATCGGTCTTCAAATAATCTTCTTGAACACTTCCGACGCACTCGCGAACCTTCGCAACGACGGAAACGACAAGCTAACACGCAAAACAAGGAAAAGACTAATAAAAACCAAATAAACAATACATAAAAAGCAAACAAACATGTAGATCATAATTTTAGATGAATTATGAGACTTGAACGGCCTCATTCTGACTTCATATGAATTTATTATGAATTTTACAAGATTAAATCTAATTAAAGCCCATTTAAAAAGAATTAAATAAATTTAATTCAATTTATGGATAATTTTAATATGTAGATCTTTATTTTATACAACTTTTGCTACTTGAACCACATTAAACTGAGTTACAATGAATTAGTTATGAATTTTTAAAAAATTAAATCGGATTAAAACACTTATATGGATTTTAATTGAATTATGACGCAATAATGAATTATTTTTGAAAAGGAAAAGGAGGATTATTGCGTCAGCGGCTAGGGTTTGCGGTGGACCGGGCGCACGGCAGCGATTCACGGGAACGAACGGCCGAGATCGATCCTATCCAAAACGGACGGCCGAGATCAAACGGTCCACGACCGGGCCACGACAGACGGTCCCGATGACGTCAGCGGTGACGTCACCTCCGGCGGCGGCTCGGGAGCGCAAGCTCGCCGGTGAACGACGGCGCGGTGACGCGAACGGAGGGCACCAGCACGTAGAGGGCGACGCGGCAAACTCACCGGTGACCAAAACGACGGCGGAAGAGCAACGGACGGCGCCGGCGACGAGGAAAAGGCGGCGGCACTCTTCGGCTTGACGACGGCGACGGTGCTCCGGCGGTCTTCAGCGACGACGAAGGGGCGGACGAGGACGGCGACGCGACGGCGACCACGATGGCGACCTCCCCGAGCGACGGCGACGACTGGAGCGACGGCGAAGCACGGCTGGAGCGGCGGCGACGACAACGGCACAAGGTTACACGGCGCTAGGGCGCTTCCGATGACGAGAGACGAAGGCGAGGGTGGCGGCGGGTAGCGGAGAGCTCGGGGGTCCTTTTAAAGGGGCTAGCGAGTGGCGACGGAGGCCCACGGCGACCGGCGACGAGAAGGAAAGGTTAGGGTTCGGAGGAAAGAGACCGATCCGATTCGACCTCGAATCCACGGATTTCCAAAGCGATTTAGACGATGATTCCAAAAGAGAAAAGGTGGAGGAGATCCCGGAGATCATTTCCCCTCTATTGATTTCACCAGAGAAGGAAAGGCGCGGCCGAATTTGGAAGGAGACGACGGCGGCGCGGCGCTAGGGTTTCGGGCGGCGGCGGCCGGAGGAAGACGACGACCCCGACAGGTGGGACCCTCCTGTCAGCGAGAGAGAGAGAAAGGAGAGCGGCGGCCCGGCGGACTGGGCCGACTGGGCCGGGGAGGGAGAGAAAGAGAGAGGTTTTGGGCCGGCTTTCGGCCCAAAGCCAAAAGAGACTTTTAAAAACCTTTTTCAATTTAAATTATTCATGAAATGCAATTCCATTTATTAAAAATACTTCCTTAGCTCAAATAAATCCCAGAAAAATCTAGGAATTATAGAATTAAGCAAAGTATTTAACAAAATTTTATCTAGCCCAATTTTATATTGAGATTTAACAAATTAAAATTAGATCTTCTCTTTTAGGCTTTTAAGATCATTTCTAATTATTCCTTTTAAACAACAATTTATAATTTAAGGATTTTTAAACAAGAAAAGCTCTTAACAATTATAATTAGATCATTATTGATCAAATAATTACTGAACTGTTCTTTGTATCATTTAGGAATTGAGCTCTGAAAAATCCGAGAAAATTTCAGATAGTTGACTTAATCATGGAGAATTTAATAAAAATTAAATCCATCCATGCTTTATATTTAGGAAATTTTATTTCCCACATTTAACTTCACTTGTAAATTAAAGAACATTTAATATAAATTCTATTATTAATTTATTAAATAATTTATAAATCCTGAAACAAAAATCAGGATGTGACAGCGCCGCTGGGAGGCGCCAGCAGTGGTGGCGGCCATGTAGGCAGCGCAGGAAAACCAGGAGGTGGTCCCGGTGGTCGCCGGAGCGTGCTGCTGGTGGAAGATGGCGACGCAGGAGGGCGCCGGGCAGTCGACCCGGCAGATGGCGGCGACCTGGCAGATGGCGGCCCCGGGGAGGCCGGCTCGTGAGCGGCCGGCTCAGGAGCAGGAGCCGAGCTAGTAGCCGGCTCAGCAGGAGGCGAGGGCGGCACAGTGGGGCCAGCCGCACCAACAGCAGGGCCGGCAGCAGGAGCCGCGCGCGCCGCTGGGCCAGAGCAGCCAGAGCGGGGGCGACCGATCGGAGTCGGCGAAGGAGCTGTAAAATCCTCAAGAAAGTCCAAAGAGCCATCAACTGAATGATTGGTTAGTTCAGCAAAAGGAAACGAGCACTCATCAAACACCACATGGCGGGAAATAATGACCTTGTTAGTAGCAAGATCAAGACACCGATACCCTTTATGGTGGAGTGGATAGCCTAGGAACATGCAAAGAGAGGAACGGGGGGCTAGCTTGTGTGGAGAGGTGTCACGCCCGGAAATTCACTAATAATTTCCGAACTATTTTGTGCATAAAATCCTCGTCCAAGAATCAGCCGAGGTACACAAACTGACAATTTAATATACAGATTCATCAAAATAACTAAAATGATAAATACTTACTTAAGAGGCACTTAGTCCTCACCAAGAAGAAAACTGCAGCGGAAAATAAAATCTAGCGAAGCTCCGGCTCCACTCCCACAGGCAGCTCAACTGGGGTATAAACCAAACGTCTTCTCCTTCTGGATCCTTTTTCTTCAACTGAGGTTGATTGATTATTGCAAGAATGAGCATATGACATACTCAACAAGCCACACAGCAAATATGCAAGTGCACAGGATAACAAAGGATGGCATAATATAGGCTCATTTGCAAAAGCAGCATTTAGCAAAACATTTAAGAGAAATAAAACAGTGGAGTAGTTAATCAGAAATTTTAATCAACACTGAACAGCACACCCATGCTGCACAGGCCCAACCATCCTGAACAACCATACCCGGCTGTACAGATCTAACTCCAAACCAGGAGCTAAGCAAATTATTACCAGTTATAGCATCAATAATTATTGTGAGAGGTGTGAGACTAATCACGAAAAACATTGCTCAACCCGCCCATAACCGCGGGCACGGCTATTCGAATAGTTTTACCCTGGCCAAAGGTGTACCACTGTACCCACAAGACACAGCCTCAACATCATGTCTACCATGCGTCGCGATACTGGAAAGTACCCGAATAGAGGCTGTGACAATACCCTCTGCACAACACAACTCACCACAGTGCACCATTCCTGGATCATAATCACCCCCTTATAAAACAAGGCATGGACTCCCCAGCAACCCCCGTGGGCTTATCTCCGCCACTTCTCAGTCTAGTGCTCTGCAATGAACCATGCTATACAAAAGGTAAAGTCGTTGTCCACGCTGGCTTGTGGTTGGCACGGTTAATGTTTCACAACAGTAGCTCGCGAACCGGTCCTTAATTGTCATGAGCACGACTCTCTAAACCATGTGCTCACAGCCCACCATTATCAAGTTTTAGTTGGCAAGTAATTAATTAACCAATCACGATTAACCATCGTGAACTATCATTAAGCCATCATTAAATAATGAGTCATAAGTAATCCCAATAGTGTGCTAATGTTTCTAAGCATGGCTAAGAAATCATATCTAATATCTAGCTGAACCAATATATATAGCCCAACTAGTCAAGTTATAATAACCCAAGGTATCAAGGAATAGAATAATCAATGCAAACAGGCCATAACAAAGGAATAAGTTCACACCACCCGGTGACATTCGAAAATAAATGCACAGTTGAAATAAATAGAGAATTTAAATATAGGAACAACATGCTCAAAGGATTGTGTTTAGGATCTGTGTGACTTGCCTTGCAATAATCGGTCTTCAATTAATCTTCTTGAATACTTCCGGCGCACTCGCGAACTTTCGCAACGACGGAAACGACAAGCTAACACGCAAAACGAAGAAAAAGACTAATAAAAACCAAATAAACAATACATAAAAAGTAAACAAACATGTAGATCATAATTTTAGATGAATTATGAGACTTGAACGGCCTCATTCTGACTTCATATGAATTTATTATGAATTTTACAAGATTAAATCTATTTAAAGCCCATTTAAAAAGAATTAAATAAAATTAATTCAATTTATGGACAATTTTAATATGTAGATCTTTATTTTATACAACTTTTGCAACTTGAACCACATTAAACTGAGCTAAGATGAATTAGTTATGAATTTTTAAAGATTAAATCGGATTAAAACACTTATATGGATTTTAATTGAATTATGACGTAATAATGAATTATTTTTGAAAAGGAAAAGGAGGATTATTGCGTCAGCGGCTAGGGTTTGCGGTGGACCGGGTGCATGGCGGCGGCTGACGGAAACGAACGGCCGAGATCGATCCACCCAAAACGGACGGCCGAGATCCATCGGTCCACGACCGGCTCACGGCAGACGGACCCTGATGACGTCAGCTGTGACGTCAGCAATGACGTCAGCACCGGCGGCGGCTCGGGCGCGCAAGCTCGCCGGCGAACGACGGCGCGACGGCACGAACGGAGGGCACCAACGGATAGAGGGCGACGCGGCGAACTCACCGGTGACCAAAACGGCGGCGGAAGAGCAACGGACGGCGCCAGCGACGAGGAAGAAACGGCAGCGGAGATCGGGTCGACGGCGGCGACGGTGCTCCGGCGATCTTCGGCGGCGGTGAAGCGGTTTACGGGGACGGCGACGACCTCGCGAACCCGATGGTGGCGACGGCGACCGACGACGGCGGCTGCAACGGCGGCGCGGCGCGGCTGAACCGACGGCAACAACGGCGGCGGCTAGGGCTACGCGGAGGCGGCGCTAGATGCGACGGCGGGCTAAGGCAAAGGTGACGGCGGATAGAGGAGAGCTCGGGGATCCTTTTATAGGGGCAAGGAGGCGGCGGCGAAGGCCCACGGCGACCGACGGCGAGAAGGAAAGATTGGGGAAAAACGAATCCGAATCAAACTCGAATCCGCCTATTTCCAAAGGAAATTGACCGGAGTTTCTATAAGAGAAAAGGAAGAGGAGATCGAGGAGATTATTTCCACTCAAACGATTTCACCGGAAACGGAAAGGATCGACCGGATTGGAAAGCGGCGGCGGCGCGGCTCGGCTAGGGTTTCGGGGCGGCGGCGGCGCGAGGTTGACGACGAGTCCGACAAGTGGGACCCACCTGTCAGCGAGCGGGAGAGAGAGAAGAGCGGCGGCTCGGCGGACTAGGCCGACTGGGCCGGGGAGAGAGAGAAGAAAGAGAGAGGTTTTGGGCCGACTTTCGGCCTAAAGCCAAAAGAGACTTTTAAAAACCTTTTTCAATTTAAATTATTCATGAAATGCAATTCCATTGATTAAAAATACTTCCTTGGCTCAAATAAATCCCAGAAAAATTTAGGAATTATAGAATTAAGCAAAGTATTTAACAAAATTTTATCTAGCCCAGTTTTATATTGAGATTTAACAAATTAAAATTAGATCTTCTCTTTTAGGCTTTTAAGATCATTTCTAATAATTCCTTTTAAACAACAATTTATAATTTAAGGATTTTTAAACAAGAAAAGCTCTTAACAAATATAATTAGATCATTAATGATCAAATAATTACTGAACTGTTCTTTGTATCATTTAGGAATTGAGCTCTAAAAAATCCGAGAATATTCCAGAGAGTTGACTTAATCATGGAGAATTTAATAAAAATTAAATCCATCCATGCTTTAGATTTAGGAAATTTTTATTTCCCATATTAAGCTTCACTTGAAAATTAAAGATCATTTAATATAAATTCTAATAATAATTTATTAAATAATTTATAAATCCTGAAACAAAAATCAGGATGTGACAAGAGGTGGCGGAGAGGTTAGGATAGCACTTGCAGCCGAAAACTCGAAGATGTGTGTAGCTAGGATGGGCTCCAAAGAGGGCGAAGAAGGGGGTGTGGTGTTGAAGGGTTTTGGTGGGATGGCAATTGATCAGGTGAGTGGCGGTATGGAGGGCCTCAACCCAATAGGGAGCGGGAAGACTGGCTTGAAAAAGCAAGGAGCGCACTATGTTGTTGATGGAACGAAGCATGCATTCAACCTTACCGTTCTGAGGGGAGGTGTGGGGGCACGACATTCGCATGTGAACACCATTGGTGAGGAAAAAGGTGCGGGCGGTGAGATTGACAAACTCGCGGCCGTTGTCACATTGTATGTTGCGAATGGTGGTAGAGAACTGGGTCTTCACAAAGGTAAAAAAATGAGAGATAGCATCGAAGGTTTCTGATTTAAGACGTAAGGGAAAGGTCCACACATAATGAGAAAAGTCATCGAGTATGACAAGATAGTACTTAAAACCAGAAACACTAGAAACAGGAGATGTCCACAAATCACAATGAACTAACTCAAATTTTGCCGATGCTCTAGTAAAGAGTAAAGGGAAGACGCACATGCTGACCAAGTTGGCAAGCATGACAAACGGGGACAGCACCCTTGGGAGGTGGAATGATAGAAGCCTATGACAAGCGGGTGAGAGCTTTGTGACCAATGTGCCCTAGACGGCGATGCCAAAGGTCTATGGTGGACTCCGTAGCAATGAAGGCACAAGCGGAGGCTGCCGAGGAGAATGCATCCACCGGGAAGGGGTAGAGGTCTTCAGAGCTATTGCACCTGACGATCTCGGTCTTGGTTGGGTAATCCTTCACAGAGAGACCAAAAGGGTCAAGTTCAACAGAACACCAGTTATCACGAGTAAAACGGTGAGCAGATATAAGATTTTTAATAATGGCAGGGGAAACAAGGACATTATTAAGAAGAAAGGAATAGTGTGGGTAATTGATTCGAGCGCTACCGGTTGCAGTGATAGGAAGGAGGGCACCATTGCCAACAACTAAGCAAGAGGAAGTGGGGGAGGTGGGAGCTAGGGTGAGGGTACCGGTGTTAGAGGTCATGTGGGAAGATGCACCTGAATCCATGTACCACTCGTCGGAGGCTGGCGGCGTCAGTGTGGCAGTGTTGTAGTTGGTGGCGAGCACTTGCGGGTCCCATTGCGAGGGGCCGGCCCACTGCTGTGGTTGCGGCATCATGTGCGGCGAAGGAGGAACAACAGACGGCAGAGTAGCATAGGCTGACACCGAGGGTGTGTTGTAGACTTGACTTGGCGCCATGGATCCGTAGGAGGAGGCCGGCCCAGCAGCGGGGAAAGCTGGCTTGTAGCCAACCGGCCCGAGCGCTGTGCCAGCGAAGACGGGCCGTGGGCCCAAGAGGCCGGACGAAGTTCCCACCTGCCCAGGCCACATCTGAATAGTACCGGCCCAGGGATTATATGGGGACGGCCACTGGGCCGGTCGCTGGGCCGCGGCCTGGTTGAGGGAGGCAGCCGGGCGGGAGACGGTCTGGCCGCCCTGGCCGCCGGAAGTGGCGCCGCCTGCGCCGCCGGCGTTGCCGCTGTTGTTGCCGCTGTTGCCGCTATTGTTGCCACGACCACGACGGCGGTTGCGTGATTTGTTGGAGTTGCCGCCGCTAGAGCCGCTGCCGGTGCCGCCATTGCCGCCGGTAGCCTGGGCGCCGCCAGAACCACCGGTGGCGAGAAAGGCGGTAGCTTGCTCCGCCGGTTTGTTTCCTTTGGTGATTTCCTCGAGCAAAAGCTGTGAACGAGCATCCAAAAACGAAGGAAACGGCTTTTGCATGGTGATGAGAGACTGCATATGACCAAACCTAGGGTTTAACCCGGTGAGAAGCTGGAGGACGAGGCTGCGGTCGTTGACGGGTTCGCCGAGTTCGCCGAGCATGTCTGCCATTGCTTTGAGGCGGCGGCAGTAGTCGGTGATGTTGAGATCACCTTGAGTGAAGTTGCGGAACTCGGCGTTGAGATTGATGGCGCGCCGTTCTTGGTTGCCGAGGAACTGATGTGCGAGATCACGCCAGACCGAGCGAGCGGTGGCCGTGGCAGACATCACTTCCTGGAGGAGGTCGACGGAAATTGTGCCGTAGACCAGCCGAGGATGACGCAATCCATCTGCATCCAATCTGGTTGATAGGCCGGTGGGGTGTCGAGGACGACATGATCGGTGAGCGCGTACTTGCCGAGAGCGACGAGGAAGAGGCCGCGCCAGCGGGTGTAGTTGCCGGTGGTGAGGTCGACGGTGACGGGGACCAACGCCTTGACGTTGAGAACGGAGACGGCCTGTGTGGGGAGAGCCGAAACTGTTTCGTCATCGAGTGTCGGCGGCGGTGGTGGTGCCGGTGGAGATGTCGGGCGCACGGCGAGCTGGGCGAGAAGCGCCGCAAGCTCGGGAAGAAGAGCGGCGGCGGTTGGGTGCGTCGTCGCGGGTGGCTGGTGTCACGCCCAGAAATTCCCGAATAGAATTCCAAGCAGAATGTGCATTAAAATCCCCGTCCAGGACCAGCCGGGGTACACAAACGACAATGTTGACATACAGATCCACGTCTTACAAACATCATAAAGTCTTACATAAATGCAGTGGAAGGAAAGAAAGACAACAGGAGCTAAGCCTTGAATAAACTGCAGCGGGAACACCACTCCACAGGCATCCTCGACGGCACGGACGAAGCCTACTCCTCGGGGAAACCTTCATCTGACCCGAACTCAAACTCTGGGGTTGGGAAAAGTAGAGCAAGACTGAGTACTACCCACTGTACTCAGCAAGTCATACCGGAATAGAGGTATGATGCAGGGAATCATCAAAGAAAAGCTGAAGTGGTTCATTTGCATAAAGCGAGCATTTATAAACAGAAGTTGAAAGGTTTAAACAGTTGTAATAATTAATTAAGCAGTATTAATCATCCACTGTCCAACGCTACACCACGTTGCAACAGGCCCAACCCTCCACCTAAACTATCCAAATTAAAGGATTACCCTAAAGTGAGACTAATCACGGTGAATCTGGTTGACCGCCCATAACCGCGGGCACGGCTATTCGAATAGTTTTACTCTGATCAGAGGTGTACAACTGTACCCACAAGACACAGCCCCACGACACGTTTCCGTGCGTCGACATGCCACCACGACATACCGGAAAGAGGCCGTGACAGGACCCTTCGCATAACCCCCTCTAGCCAAGCACACCACACCTCAGGTTTCACCCCCGTCCCCAGCGGGCGACGGGCAGTCCCCTCTCGTGCCTAGGTGAATCCGGAAGCGACAGAGGTCGTCGCAGGGCCCGCCCCGCTCCATCACGCCCACCCTTGCCTAGATGCGTCGACTAGAGGATAGCTACACTACAAGCCCAGCCGTTGCCCACGCTGGCTTGTGGTAAGTACGATAAATTCTTCCAGGGCATCCCACAAACCGGTCCTTAACTGCCATGGGTGCGACCAGCAAAACCATGCACCCATAGCCCACCATGTGATTCATTTTATTTAACCAACACCAGAGCGGTGGTACTAATCCAACATTATCATTAGAACCAACAGTCTAAACATTAGTATGATTTTCCCCATGTGAACTAGTTGAACTAAGCATGGCTAAGCAATTCCTAGTCCAAACTCTAATCATGTTATAACCCCAAGCTAACAAAGGAGCATGGTATCCAAAAAGCATGGCTGTAACAATAGGTAACCATCCCAAAGTGATATTATAAAACAATGCAATATTTGAAAGGAAACAATAGAGCATTTGCAATATGGGCTCAATATGTTCAAGTGACAAGCATGACTTGCCTTGCTCTGCTGCTGGAGGAACCTCGGCGACTATCTCGAAGTACACCGGAGCGTCGGAGGAATCGGAATCTAGCGACATACAAAGCAAACATTGCAAACAGGCTATAAGACTACTGAAACAGAGAACAAAACCATTTTTAATGGATTCTACACATTTTTCTTGATTTACTGAGACTTGAATGGGCTTAAACGGAGCTCGGATGAATTAGTTATGAATTTTAGAAGATTCACTGTGTTTATTACTATAACAAAAATCCTTAAATAATTTATTGCGCAATATTAACCAGGGCTGACGTCAGCACGGGGGGGCGGCGCCGACATGCGGGGCCCACCGGTCAGCGGCCCGGGAGAGAGAGAAAGGGGCGGCGGCTTGCGGGCCCACTGGTCAGTGGCTCGGGAGAGGGAGGAAGGGCGCCGGCACGCGGGCCCACTGGTCAGCGGCTCGGGAGGAAAGGGGCGGCGGCACCCGGCTCGGCTTGGCTCAAGGCCGGCCGACCGGCCGCGGCGACGGCGACGGCGCGCGCGCGAACGCGTTGCCGGCGACGGCAACCGGCGGCGAAGGCGACGGCGCAAAAGGCGACGCAAAGGCGGCTGTGCTAACGGCGGCTAGGAAGGGGAGAGAACGGGCGGCGATAAAGGCGGCCGCCGGCGCGGCTCGGCATCAAAGCCGACCGGCCGGCTAGGTCTAACGGCGACGGCACGGGGCCGACGACGGCGGTGACCGGCGGCACGGGAGGCAGCGGCGGCAGTCGAAGGCGACGGCGCGCGACTCGAAGCGGCGGCGCGGCACTAGGAGGAGAGGAAGGGGAAAAGAGGGGAGGGGATGCCTCACCGAGGGCGGCCGGCGCGGAGGAAGACGATGGCGAATGGCGACGGCAAGCCATGGGAGGATGACGTCGGCGGGCGGACGAGCTTCGGGGTGCCCTAAGGAAGGAGAAGAGAGGGATTAGAGAGAGGGGAATGAACCACGGCGACCGGAAACCATGGCCGAAGGCGGCGGTAGAGATGGCGCTCACCCGTGCGCGTGGGGATGAGGGCTCCGGCGACGAACCTCGACGGAGGAGGGGTGGACGAGGTGGATCTCGGCCACGCGAATCGAACGGCGGCGACAGCGCAAGACGGCGACGAGCCTAGCGGCGGCTAGCGGCGGCCGGAGTAGCGGAAAAAAAACGGCGGCAAGGGATTGCACGACGCGTGAGCGATGGGGAGCACGGGAGAGGTCGGCGTAATGGGGAAAAAGAGAGAGGGGGTGCCGGCGATGCTTAAATAGGGGAAGAGGGAACCGGACGTGGCCGGGAGCGGCGGGAATCGCCGGCCGACGTGGGGAGTGGGGGAGGAGAGAGAGGCGGGATTCGATTTTCGAATCCCGGCCATCTCGGGCGCGGGCGCGAGCGGGAGAAAGAGGGGAGAGGGCGCGGGAGACGCGGCGCACGCGCGGGCGTGGTCGACGTGGCCCGGGGAAGGCGGAGACGTGGGCGCGGCGACGGTTTCGGCGCGGCGGCGCGAGCGGGAGATCGGCGGGAGGAGGGAGACGGGCCCGACAGGTGGGCCCCACCTGTCGGTGACCCCGAGAGAGGAGGCAGCGGGGCGGCCTGCGGCCGGCCCAGCAAGGAGGAGGGGGAAAGAAAGGAGGGGATGGGCCGGCGGCCCATTCGGAAAAAGGAGGAAAAAGAGAGGAAAAAGAAAAAGAAAAAAAGGAAAAAGGATTTTCCCTGGAATAAAATATTGCATGCTCAATTTTAATTGGTTAAAATTATTTCTAGAGCTCTGAAAATTCCACTAAAAATCCTGTTAATGAATTTCGACATGTAGAACTCATGAAAAATTCCACATGTCAGATCCGATTATTATTTGCATTACTTTCTTAGGGTTTTCTCCTGATTTCACCTGCATTTTCTTGGGGTCATTTGTAAATTACAATTTGGCTTGAGAGGAAAACTTCGGGGTGTGACAAACCTACCCCCCTTAAACGGAATCTCGGCCCCGAGATTCGGAGGAGCTGGCGAAGAGGTGTGGATGGGCGGCTTTCAACTCATCTTCCCTTTCCTAGGTTGCTTCCTCTTCGGAATGATGACTCCACTGAACTCGGCAAAACCGGGTGACCTTGTTTCTGGTTCTCCTTTCGCTGGTATCAAGTATGCGAACCGGCTTCTCCACATATGTTAGGTCCTCCTGGATATCAATGTGTTCCGAATCAGCCTGTTCTTCAGGTACCCTTAAACACTTCTTTAATTGGGACACGTGGAACACGTCATGGATGCCGATCATATTGGATGGAAGTTCTAATTGATAAGCCACTTCTCCCCTTCGTTCCAGGATTTTGTATGGTCCCACGAAGCGTGGTGCCAACTTGCCTTTCGTCTGAAAACGGTGTACTCCCCGGAGCGGAGTGACACGAAGATACACGTAATCTCCTGCCTCAAAAGTGAGCTCCCTTCGACGGTTATCCGCGTAGCTCTTCTGTCGGGACTGAGCAATCCTCAATCTTTCCCTGATGATTCTGACTTTCTCTTCTGCTTCCGCTAATACTTCTGTTCCGAACAGTTGATGTTCGCCTGTCTGATCCCAGAAGAGAGGTGTGCGGCACTTCCGGCCGTATAAAGCTTCAAACGGTGCCATCTGTAGACTGGCCTGGTAGCTGTTGTTGTACGAGAATTCCGCATATGGTAAGCTTTTGTCCCAAGCTCCACCAAAGTCAAGAGCGCAAGCTCTCAACATATCTTCCAAGATTTGATTGACTCGCTCGGTCTGACCATCAGTTTGCGGGTGATAGGCCGTGCTGAAATTTAAACGGGTCCCCATTTCTTCCTGCAGTTTCTGCCAAAACTTTGAGGTGAACTGACTACCTCGGTCGGATACTATCTTCCTGGGTACCCCATGCAAACACATGATCCTTGCGAGGTACAATTCCGCCAATCTCTTTCCTGTATAGGTGGTATGTACTGGTATAAAGTGAGCCACCTTGGTGAGTCGATCCACGACTACCCAGATTGAATCATGTCCCGATGATGTCCGGGGCAGTCCCGTTATAAAGTCCATTCCAATCTCCTCCCATTTCCATTCCGGGATTTGAAGAGGTTGGAGTAAACCTGCGGGTCTTTGGTGCTCTGCCTTCACTCGTTGGCAAACATCGCAGAGTGCGACGAATTCAGCTATTTCTCTCCTCATGCTGACCCACCAAAACTTTTCTTTGAGGTCTTGATACATTTTGGTGCTGCCTGGGTGAATGGAGTACTGGGTCTGATGAGCCTCGGTGAGTATCAGATCCTTCAATTCCTTGTCGTCAGGTACACACAATCTTTCTCCCATCCAGATTGTGCCATGCTCATCCTCAAGGAAATCCCGAGCCTTTCCGACTCTCATGTTCTTTTTCAGTTCTGCTATTTCTGGATCATTTACTTGAGCGGCTCTAACTTGATCCACGAGCGTAGGCCGTGCCTCCAGAGCGGCTACGAACCCGTGTTCAACAATTCCCACGTTGAGATGTTCAAACTCCTGCCGTAGTTCCTCACACATGCTCTCGATGCATAGGGCAGTGCAGTAACTTTTCCGGCTTAAAGCGTCTGCCACCACATTGGCTTTACCCGGGTGGTAGTGAATACTCATGTCATAGTCTTTGATTAGCTCCAACCATCTTCGTTGTCGAAGGTTTATGTCCGGTTGGGTGAAGATGTATTTCAGACTCTTATGGTCAGTATATACTTCGCAGCGGTTGCCAATCAGATAGTGCCTCCAGATCTTCAAAGCATGAACCACTGCTGCCAATTCCAAGTCATGAGTTGGATAATTTCCTTCGTGTGGACGCAACTGCCGCGAGGCATATGCAACCACTCTGCCCTCTTGCATTAGGACACATCCCAGTCCGTGACGGGATGCATCGCAATAGACTTGGAAGTCTTTCATCTGGTCGGGCAGAATCAAAACCGGTGCGGATACTAATTTCTTCTTGAGCTCCTCAAAGCTCTTATCGCACTCGGCTGTCCATTTAAATTTCTCATCTTTCTTAAGCAACTGAGTCATGGGTCGGGCGATTCTGGAGAAGTTTTCGATGAATCGACGGTAATAACCTGCCAGTCCTAGAAAACTTCGAATCTGCGACACGGTCTTCGATGAATACCACAACAAACTTGTCCAGAAATTCCATGAACACTTTGTTCATCAGATTCATGAAGAATGAAGGTGCGTTGGTAAGTCCGAAAGACATAACCGTGCACTCATATAGCCCGTACCGAGTGGTGAAGGCCGTCTTCGGAATATCCTCTTCCCGGATTCTCAACTGGTGGTAGCCTGATTGCAGGTCTATCTTAGAAAACACTTTAGCTCCTTTCAGTTGATCAAATAAATCGTCGATTCGCGGCAAAGGATATTTATTCTTGATTCTGACCTCGTTGAGTGCGCGATAATCGACGCACATCCTCTTCGTCTTATCCTTTTTCTCCACAAAAATGACCGGAGCGCCCCAAGGTGAAGTGCTTGGTCGTATGTACCCTTTCTGCAGCTGCTCATCAACTTGCTTCTTGACCTCTGCTAATTCGTTGGCCGCCATTCTGTACGGTCTCTTATAGATTGGAGCAGTTCCCGGTGCCAAGTCAATCCGGAATTCAATCTCTCTCTTGGGTGGCATGGTGGTGAGGTCTTCGGGGAACACTTCTGGATACTCGCAAACTATGGGTATATCTTCCAATTTTCTCAAGTTCTTCTCTACGGCGTCCACTGGGATTTCCGTCTCAATCTGATTCAACGAGACCCCTTTCTTTGGCGAGACTAGAGATTTGTACACCACGGTTTCTCCCTTCTCGTTGGTCAAGGTGACTGTGCGGTTCGCACAATCGATGACTCCCTTAAACTTGGTCAGCCAATCCATCCCAAGAATGACATCTAGGTCTTTGGATTCGAGAAGGATGAGGTTGGCTAGAAATAGTGACCTTTGAATTTCTATTGTTATAGAAGGGCTAAATTGAACCGAAGTAGAGCTATTCCCTGGGGTATGAACCCGCATCGGTGTGCTAAGTTCCTCTCTTATTAACCCATGCATCCCGACAAATTTCTTTGAGATGAAAGAATGCGTTGCACCAGAATCAAAAAGTACTGTTGCAGGGATCGAGTTAACAGGAAACGTACCCAGTACAACCTCTGGTGCTGCTTGTGCCTCCTCCGCAGATGCGTGGTTGACACGAGCCTGGATAAACCTTGGCCCGGCACGCCTGGGCTTCGGGCATTTGTCAGCGAAGTGGCCAAGCTCGCCACAGTTGAAGCAGGACCCTGGTTTTGCTCCCGTCTCCTTGGCTTGCGCGGGCTGGCCTGACTGTGCCGGTGCCATTGGTGGGCGTGGAGCTGCACCGCGGTTGGGCTGACCTCCATGGTGGTTCTGGCTGCCACTGGAGCCCTGGGGAAAGTTGCTAGAATTGAACGGGCGGTACTGGCGGACGATCATGGTGGTAGGTCCACCCTGCTGTCCGAGAGTGAAGCGCGGCCTCTGGTGACTTCCCTGATGTGCCCTGAGCTGAGCGGCCTTCCTCTTCCTGTCCATCTTGTTGCGTTGGTCCTCCTGACGGATTGCCTTATCAACCAGCCTCTCAAAGTCGGCGTAGTCCCCAGATATCAGTTGGTTGGTCAACTCGTCATCCAGACCTGCCATGAACTTTTCTTGCTTCTCGGCGTCGGTGCGGACATCCTCTGGTGCATATCGCGCGAGGCGATTGAACTCATGGAGGTACTCTGTCACAGTCCTGTTGCCCTGATGGAGCACCCGGAATTCCCTCTTCTTTTGTGCCACGACCCCATCTGGCACCTGTGCCTTCCTGAAGCTACGGCAGAACTCTGCCCACGTGACTTCAGTACCCGGTGGACGGGTGGCCATGTGGTTGTCCCACCAAGCTGACGCGGGACCCTGGAGCTGGTGTGTGGCGAAAGCGACCTTCTCCTGATCATTGCACTGCAGGAGATTCAGCTTCTTCTCTATGGCATGGAGCCAGTCATTCGCCTCCATGGGGTTGGTGGTGCTGGAGAAGGTGGGTGGTCTGACGTGTAGAAATTCTGGCAACTTGGACTGGGGGGGAGGGGGACCAAAGTGCTGGTGCTGCTGTTCGACGTGCTGCATCATCCTCTGGTGCATCTGCTGGTGCTGCTGCTGCATCTGCTGCATCATGGCTGCCATCATCTGAGTCTGATGTGCCATAACTTGGGCAAGGGTCGGATTCTCGGGAAGTGGTGGCGGACCATTGCCAGAATCGCTGTTGGGGTGCACACCATCAGCGCGTTCTTCGCCGTTGCTGCCCTCGCCTGTCGTGCGGTTGCCAGTCCTGGTGTAGACCATCTGGAGGGAAGAGCAGACGGGGAAAAGAAGAAAAAACAGATGCTCAGGAACTAAGCTTTATTACAAAGGAATTAAAACTGTAATTGTTCTGATCTGAATTAAAACACTTAAAAAGCAAGCAAAAATCCTTATTAAGACAGCCATATCATAGGCACATGATATCGACCATCGACTGACCCCAAACGAGCAACCTAAACACACAAGCTAACAAGCAAAAGCTAGACAGACGATAAACTAAAGGGAAACGAGCCTAATGCTCGGAACGGCTCCTGCGGTCGGTGGAGTCGAAAGCGTCCTCCTGCTCGTCACCAGGTCCCTCTGAGCGACTCCTGGAGCCTGGCAGATACGTCTCGCCGCTGCCCGACTGTGAGCCACGGGAGCTACTGCTGCTGTGATCGCGGCTGCCACTGGGAGAAGCAGACAACCAACCTCCGGTGCCACTGGCTGGACCTCTGGCGGCTGATGCTGGAGCGAAGGAGAGAGCGGAAGCGGGAGCTGGAGCTGGAGCTGGAGCTGGAGGAACTGCGGGCGGAACAGGAGGTGCTGCGGGAGCTACTGCTGGAGGTGGGTTCCTGGGCGCAAGCTGGATGCGCACGGGTGCCATCGTCGTCTTGCGGGGCGTAGTGCGGATCCGGACTCCTCCTGGCGCTGGAAGACCCTTTAGTTGAGTGTTCTCCCTCTTCAGGCGCGCTATCTCGTCCTTCAGAGCGATGATCCTCATGAGCTTCCCATCGTTCAAGGCCTTGGTCGCCTTGTGCAGGTCCGAGTGCATTCTGTCCAATCCCCTCATCACAGCACACATGCGACCAAAGGTGGTGTCGTTCTCGCCAGCTGTCGGACGGAAGGAGCTGACGCCATCACCGTTGGCTCGACGGGGGTGGTAGCGGTACGCCGTGTCGTGGAAGATGTAGTTGTGGCGCTCCCGTAGTCTGGCCATCATCAGGTAGGCTGCCTCCTGACAGGCGTGATCTGCTGTGCCTCCTGACGCCTCGACCGCCATGTTAGCGAGGCAAGTCCCCACGTAGCCATGGACCTCCAAGCGGACACGGTGAGGAAGCTCGCCACTGAGCGGTGGAATGGTCGTGTACTCCGGCGCGTTGGGGTAGCCCACCACCAGTGTCATACGTGCCAACTCTGCCACGAAATCGATCATGCCTTCTCCGCGGTGGTTGGGTGGGTGACCGGCCATCTAGAGAAGACAAAGGAGTAGGATCAATGCATGCTCAAATCCAAATTTAAATAAAGCAATAAAAGACTCAAATAAGGGAATCGAATAAGAGCGAAATTTTATGCATAGATCATTTTGCATGAGAGCGAATAAATAAGACAGACTCACATAACGATAAAATAATGAGAAATTAGATACATATTAATAATAACAAACAGAACCTAAATACCTTGCAACCCATGATACAGAGCTAGGACCTAATGCATTTCACCCATCAAATCCCCTCTGACTGACGAATAAATCCCAATAATTTTACTAAAACCCTAGACTGACTCGTTTTGAAAAATCTCACTTAAACGAGCGACCAAGATTTTTCCCTTGAACCACAAGAACAGATCCCAATTTTCCCGGAACAAATCCAATTGCAAAGAACATATGCAATGAAAAGGATTCAGAGGGCTCTTAGGTTTTTCCATTTGGCTTGTCCTACGGTCAAGGTCGGCTCTGATACCAACTTGTCACGCCCAGAAATTCCCGAATAGAATTCCAAGCAGAATGTGCATTAAAATCCCCGTCCAGGACCAGCCGGGGTACACAAACGACAATGTTGACATACAGATCCACGTCTTACAAACATCATAAAGTCTTACATAAATGCAGCGGAAGGAAAGAAAGACAACAGGAGCTAAGCCTTGAATAAACTGCAGCGGGAACACCACTCCACAGGCATCCTCGACGGCACGGACGAAGCCTACTCCTCGGGGAAACCTTCATCTGACCCGAACTCAAACTCTGGGGTTGGGAAAAGTAGAGCAAGACTGAGTACTACCCACTGTACTCAGCAAGTCATACCGGAATAGAGGTATGATGCAGGGAATCATCAAAGAAAAGCTGAAGTGGTTCATTTGCATAAAGCGAGCATTTATAAACAGAAGTTGAAAGGTTTAAACAGTTGTAATAATTAATTAAGCAGTATTAATCATCCACTGTCCAACGCTACACCACGTTGCAACAGGCCCAACCCTCCACCTAAACTATTCAAATGTCACGCCCGGAAATTCACTAATAATTTCCGAACTTATTTGTGCATAAAATCCTCGTCCAGGAATCAGCCGAGGTACACAAACTGACAATTTAATATACAAATCCATCATAATAACTAAACCGATAAATACTTACTTAAGAGGCACTTAGTCCTCACCAAGAAGAAAACTGCAGCGGAAAATAAAATCTAGCGAAACTCCGGCTCCACTCCCACAGGCAGCTCAACTGGGGTATAAGCCAAACGTCTTCTCCTTCTGGATCCTTTTTCTTCAACTGAGGTTGATTGATTATTGTAAGAATGAGCATATGACATACTCAACAAGCCACACAGCAAATATGCAAATGCACAAAGATTCCAAAGGATGGCATAATATAGGCTCATTTGCGAAAGCAGCATTTAGCAAAGAGTTAAGAGTAGTAAAACAGTAGAGTAATTAATCAGAAATTTTAATCAACACTGAACAGCACACCCATGCTGTACAGGCCCAACCATCCTGAACAACCATACCCGGCTGAACAGATCTAACTCCAAACCAGGAGCTAAGCAAATTATTACCAGTTAATCATCAATATTTATTGTGAGAGATGTGAGACTAATCACGAAAAACATTGCTCAACTCGCCCATAACCGCGGGCACGGCTATTCGAATAGTTTTACTCCGGCCAGAGGTGTACCACTGTACCCACAAGACATAACCCCACATCATGTCACCATGTGCCTCAATACCACCACGGTACCTCGGAAAGGAGTTGTGACAATACCCCTTGCACAACATAATCCATTACAGCGCACCTTTCCTGGATCATAATCACCCCCTTATAAACAAGGCATGGACTCCCCAGCGACCCCCATGGACTTCTCGCCACTTCTCAGTCTGGCGCACTATAATGAATCACGCTATACAAAAGATAAAGCCGTTGCCCACGCTGGCTTGTGGTTGGCACGGTAAATGTTTCACAACAGTAGCTCGCGAACCGGTCCTTAATTGTCATGAGCACAACCATCAAAACCATATGCTCACAACCCACCTTATCCAGGTTTTAATTATCAATTAATTAACATCACACGATTTACCATCGTGAGCTACCACTGAATATAACCCTAATTAATAACATAAAATAATGAAGTATAGTTTATAATTAACCCTTTTAGTTAGCTAATGTTTCTAAGCATGGCTAAGCAAACCTATATATAGCATTTAGCTGAACCAATCCAATATATAAGGTTCATGCTAATCAAATTATTACTCATAGGAAAATAAAGTCATCTTCGGCCAATAAATAACTGGGAAAGGTTCACCACCCGATGACTTTCGAAAACAATGCATAGTTGAAATAAAATAATAGCTTTAAACGGGATCAACATGCTCAAAGGGTTGTTTGGGATCTGTGTGACTTGCCTTGGGCTTCCACAAACGCTTCGGAACCTTCCTCAACGGAAACGCTCTCCTCCGGAACGTCGAAAACTAAAGCAAATAAACAAAATCAACAAAACAGTACAAAAACAAGCATAAACAGTACATGTGGATATTTTTAACATGTAGATCTTGATTTTAGAAAAATTTAGAAACTTGAACCACCTAAAACGGATCTACGGTTATTTAGTTATGATTTTCCGAAGTTTTAATCTATTAGAAAATCGAGAAAAAGGAAAAAGAGAGAGATGACGTCAGCCCTGGCGATGATGACGTCAGCCCTAGGGTTGACGTCGGCATGACGTCAGCGACGGCGGCCGGCTCGGGCACGCGAGCTCGCCGGCGCTAGGGACATCGACGGCGAAATTGGAGACCACCTACGCGTAGAGGGCAATGAGGCGAACCCGTTGGTACTCACCACGTAGTCAAAGGATGCACGACGGCGGCCGGCGACGAAGAAGAAGGCGGCGGCGGCTCGGGTCGTCGGCGTCGGGCAAGCTCCGGTGATCGGCGACGCAAACGGAGGGGCGGCCGAGCTTCTCCACACCACGGCGCACCTAACGGCGGTGGCGGCGACCAAAGGCGACGGCGGAGACGGCGGCGCGACACGACCGAAGATGACCGGCGGCGGCGGCAGACTTGTGACACGTCGCGACGGCGCTAGGAGGCACGGGAGGACTCGGGAAAGGGGGCAAACGAAAGAGGAGATCACGGGGAAGGTTTATATGAGCTCGGATCGAAGAGATCAAGCCGCAAACGTGAGGAATCGAGTCGGGAAGAACTCGGACTCGTTTTTTTAGGGATAAAACAAACGAACTCGATTCGAATCCAAATCGCAACGATTCTCTTTGATTCTTGGGGGAAAAGAAAGAGGAGACCGAGAGGAACAAAACCCCTCAATCAATCGAAGGAAACGGGCTCGGATTTGGCCGGAAACGGCGCGGGAAAGCGGCGCTAGGGTTCGGCTCGGCGGCGGCGGCCGGCTGGAGGTAGGAGACGAGCCTGACAGGTTGGCCCCACCTGTCAGCCTCCGCGAGAGAGGGCGCGGGCGGCAGCGGCTTGGGCCGGCGTGGGCCGCGCGCGGGGAGAGAGAGGAAAGGAGGAGATGGGCCGAAATCGGCCCAAGGACCAAGAAGGGGGAAATTTTGAACTTTTTTGAATAAAACAATTTGTAAAATGTTGTTTCAATTATTAAAAATACTTCCCTTGCTCAAATAATTCCCAGAAAATTCTAGAAAATAGAGGAGCAAGCATAGTATTTAATAGAATTTTATCTAGCTCATTTTTATGTTGAAAATTTTCCTAGAAAATTAGGGTTTAGCTTGTAGACTTTTAAAATAATTTCTAAAAATTCCAATTAAACAACAATTTATATATTTAAGATTTTTGGGGTGTGACAAACCTACCCCCCTTAAACAGAATCTCGTCCCCGAGATTCAGAAGAACTAGAGAACAGATGGGGATGAGCTGACTTCAATTCATCTTCTCGCTCCCAAGTGGCTTCTTCTTCTGAATGATTACTCCACTGAACCTTACAGAACCGTATAACGCGATTCCTGGTCTTCCTCTCACTTACTTCCAAAATTCTGACTGGCTTCTCAACATAAGTTAAATCTTCCTGAAGCTCTATACGATCAGGATCTGCTTCCTCCGTAGGTACACGTAAACATTTCTTCAACTGAGACACATGGAACACATCATGTATTCCCGCCATTGACGGAGGCAACTCTAACTGATAAGCTACTTCACCTCTTCGACTCTCGATCTTAAAAGGTCCCACAAAACGCGGTGCCAATTTCCCTTTGGTTTGGAAACGATGAACTCCTCGTAACGGCGTAACTCGTAGATATACATAATCTCCTTCTTCGAAAGTCAAATCTCTGCGACGATTGTCAGCATAACTCTTCTGACGTGACTGAGCAACGCGCAACCTTTCTTGGATAATCTTTACTTTTTCTTCTGCCTCTCGCAATATATCTGTCCCAAAAACTTGACGTTCACCGGTTTGATCCCAAAGGAGCGGCGTACGGCACTTTCGACCATATAATGCTTCATTCGGAGACATTTGCAAACTAGCTTGATAACTATTGTTATATGAGAATTCCGCGTACGGCAAATTCTTATCCCAACTTCCACCAAAATCTAAAACACAGGCTCTCAACATATCTTCTAAAATTTGGTTTACTCTTTCCGTCTGACCATCTGTTTGAGGGTGATAAGCAGTACTGAAATTCAAACGGGTTCCCAATTCTAATTGTAATTTCTGCCAAAACTTCGAAGTAAACTGGCTACCTCTATCCGACACTATCTTCTTAGGAATACCATGTAAACATACCACTCTGGCCATGTATAACTCTGCAAGCTTAGGTCCCGTATAGGTTGTTTTGACCGGTATGAAGTGAGCGACTTTTGTCAACCGATCAACCACTACCCAAATAGAATCATGTCCTGCCGACGTTCTGGGTAGACCGGTTATAAAATCCATTCCTATTTCTTCCCACTTCCACTCTGGAATCTTCAATGGTTGTAACAGACCAGCTGGCTTCTGATGTTCTGCTTTGACCCGCTGACAAACAACACACAGAGCCACATATTCTGCTATCTCACGTCGCATACTGGCCCACCAGAATTGTTGCTTTAGGTCTTGGTACATCTTAGTGCTTCCAGGGTGAATGGAATACAAAGTTTCATGAGCTTCTTTCATGATAGTATCCTTCAACTCCTTATTTTCTGGGATACAAATTCGTTCTCCTAACCACACAGTACCTTGCTCATCTTCTACAAAACCGATGGCTTTACCTCTTCTCATGTTCTTCTTGAATGCTTCCGTGAACTCCGCCCAAGTGATTGGTTGTCCTTCTGCTCTGTTCATCCGAAAGTGATCCCACCATTCTGAAGCAGATCCTTGCAACTGATGTGAAGCGAAAACAACTTTCTCCTGATCCGTGCACTGGAGCAATTCCAACTTCTTCTCAATAGCGTGCAACCAATCACCTGCTTCCACTGGGTTGGTAGTGCTAGAGAAGGTAGGTGGCTTCACACGAAGAAAATCAGCTAACTTGTTCTGCGGCGGCGGAGGATTGACATTGTTGTTCCCTTGCTGGTTCTGCATTTGTTGCACTAACATGTTGATCAATTGGGTCTGTTGAGCCAGCACTTGAGCAAGGGTTGGGTTCTCTTCATTGTTATTGTTTCCACTTCCACTAGCGCGAGTGTTCACCATCTGTTGCTTATTAGAGAAGATAGAAGGAGAGGGGTTACACTAAAGATAAGACCTTAACCAGGTTAACACTGATCTGATGTGTGTAAACCATTATATTGTTCAAGTTGATTAAGCAAGCAACCTAGTATAGTTACACACTCATCAATGAACTACTCCAATGATGGGAATGCAACCATACCTACACACAAAGCAAACAACAAGCGTTCTACCCTACTAACTATTCTTCAAAGACAGTTTGGCGGCATAGGTTCTAAGGTAGGTTCCAAACATCACTCCATCTTGACATCTGGGCACTTCGTTTCTTCCTCGATCCACTTGACTGACCTCCAAAAGCAGACTTCATTGGCGTCTTCAAGTTTCAACAACTAGTTTCAGAACTACTCAAGTTGAACGAGAGAAGAGAGTAGACAATGAAACAATTTGCAAAGAATTCTAGATAAGGAAGAAAGGAGAAATTTTCACAAATCATGTTTTCAGAAAATTAGTCCTTAAGGTTTGACCATTTGGCTTATCCTACAGTCGAGATGGCTCTGATACCAACTTGTCACGCCCGGAAATTCACTAATAATTTCCGAACTTATTTGTGCATAAAATCCTCGTCCAGGAATCAGCCGAGGTACACAAACTGACAATTTAATATACAAATCCATCATAATAACTAAACCGATAAATACTTACTTAAGAGGCACTTAGTCCTCACCAAGAAGAAAACTGCAGCGGAAAATAAAATCTAGCGAAACTCCGGCTCCACTCCCACAGGCAGCTCAACTGGGGTATAAGCCAAACGTCTTCTCCTTCTGGATCCTTTTTCTTCAACTGAGGTTGATTGATTATTGCAAGAATGAGCATATGACATACTCAACAAGCTACACAGCAAATATGCAAATGCACAAAGATTCCAAAGGATGGCATAATATAGGCTCATTTGCGAAAGCAGCATTTAGCAAAGAGTTAAGAGTAGTAAAACAGTAGAGTAATTAATCAGAAATTTTAATCAACACTGAACAGCACACCCATGCTGTACAGGCCCAACCATCCTGAACAACCATACCCGGCTGAACAGATCTAACTCCAAACCAGGAGCTAAGCAAATTATTACCAGTTAATCATCAATATTTATTGTGAGAGATGTGAGACTAATCACGAAAAACATTGCTCAACTCGCCCATAACCGCGGGCACGGCTATTCGAATAGTTTTACTCTGGCCAGAGGTGTACCACTGTACCCACAAGACACAACCCCACATCATGTCACCATGTGCCTCAATACCACCACGGTACCTCGGAAAGGAGTTGTGACAATACCCCTTGCACAACATAATCCATTACAGCGCACCTTTCCTGGATCATAATCACCCCCTTATAAACAAGGCATGGACTCCCCAGCGACCCCCATGGACTTCTCGCCACTTCTCAGTCTGGCGCACTATAATGAATCACGCTATACAAAAGATAAAGCCGTTGCCCACGCTGGCTTGTGGTTGGCACGGTAAATGTTTCACAACAGTAGCTCGCGAACCGGTCCTTAATTGTCATGAGCACAACCATCAAAACCATATGCTCACAACCCACCTTATCCAGGTTTTAATTATCAATTAATTAACATCACACGATTTACCATCGTGAGCTACCACTGAATATAACCCTAATTAATAACATAAAATAATGAAGTATAGTTTATAATTAACCCTTTTAGTTAGCTAATGTTTCTAATCATGGCTAAGCAAACCTATATATAGCATTTAGCTGAACCAATCCAATATATAAGGTTCATGCTAATCAAATTATTACCCATAGGAAAATAAAGTCATCTTCGGCCAATAAATAACTGGGAAAGGTTCACCACCCGATGACATTCGAAAACAATGCATAGTTGAAATAAAATAATAGCTTTAAACGGGATCAACATGCTCAAAGGGTTGTTTGGGATCTGTGTGACTTGCCTTGGGCTTCCACAAACGCTTCGGAACCTTCCTCAACGGAAACGCTCTCCTCCGGAACGTCGAAAACTAAAGCAAATAAACAAAATCAACAAAACAGTACAAAAACAAGCATAAACAGTACATGTGGATATTTTTAACATGTAGATCTTGATTTTAGAAAAATTTAGAAACTTGAACCACCTAAAACGGATCTACGGTTATTTAGTTATGATTTTCCGAAGTTTTAATCTATTAGAAAATCGAGAAAAAGGAAAAAGAGAGAGATGACGTCAGCCCTGGCGATGATGACGTCAGCCCTAGGGTTGACGTCGGCATGACGTCAGCGACGGCGGCCGGCTCGGGCACGCGAGCTCGCCGGCGCTAGGGACATCGACGGCGAAATTGGAGACCACCTACGCGTAGAGGGCAACGAGGCGAACCCGTTGGTACTCACCACGTAGTCAAAGGATGCACGACAGCGGCCGGCGACGAAGAAGAAGGCGGCGGCGGCTCGGGTCGTCGGCGTCGGGCAAGCTCCGGTGATCGGCGACGCAAACGGAGGGGCGGCCGAGCTTCTCCACACCACGGCGCACCTAACGGCGGTGGCGGCGACCAAAGGCGACGGCGGAGACGGCGGCGCGACGCGACCGAAGATGACCGGCGGCGGCGGCGGACTTGTGACACGTCGCGACGGCGCTAGGAGGCACGGGAGGACTCGGGAAAGGGGGCAAACGAAAGAGGAGATCACGGGGAAGGTTTATATGAGCTCGGATCGAAGAGATCAAGCCGCAAACGTGAGGAATCGAGTCGGGAAGAACTCGGACTCGTTTTTTTAGGGATAAAACAAACGAACTCGATTCGAATCCAAATCGCAACGATTCTCTTTGATTCTTGGGGGAAAAGAAAGAGGAGACCGAGAGGAACAAAACCCCTCAATCAATCGAAGGAAACGGGCTCGGATTTGGCCGGAAACGGCGCGGGAAAGCGGCGCTAGGGTTCGGCTCGGCGGCGGCGGCCGGCTGGAGGTAGGAGACGAGCCTGACAGGTGGGCCCCACCTGTCAGCCTCCGCGAGAGAGGGCGGGGGCGGCAGCGGCTTGGGCCGGCGTGGGCCGCGCACGGGGAGAGAGAGGAAAGGAGGAGATGGGCCGAAATCGGCCCAAGGACCAAGAAGGGGGAAATTTTGAACTTTTTTGAATAAAACAATTTGTAAAATGTTGTTTCAATTATTAAAAATACTTCCCTTGCTCAAATAATTCCCAGAAAATTCTAGAAAATAGAGGAGCAAGCATAGTATTTAATAGAATTTTATCTAGCTCATTTTTATGTTGAAAATTTTCCTAGAAAATTAGGGTTTAGCTTGTAGGCTTTTAAAATAATTTCTAAAAATTCCAATTAAACAACAATTTATATATTTAAGATTTTTGGGGTGTGACACCAAATTAAAGGATTACCCTAAAGTGAGACTAATCACGGTGAATCTGGTTGATCGCCCATAACCGCGGGCACGGCTATTCGAATAGTTTTACTCTGATCAGAGGTGTACAACTGTACCCACAAGACACAGCCCCACGACACGTTTCCGTGCACCGACATGCCACCACGACATACCGGAAAGAGGCCGTGACAGGACCCTTCGCATAACCCCCTCTAGCCAAGCACACCACACCTCAGGTTTCACCCCCGTCCCCAGCGGGCGACGGGCAGTCCCCTCTCGTGCCTAGGTGAATCCGGAAGCGACAGAGGTCGTCGCAGGGCCCGCCCCGCTCCATCACGCCCACCCTTGCCTGGATGCGTCGACTAGAGGATAGCTACACTACAAGCCCAGCCGTTGCCCACGCTGGCTTGTGGTAAGTACGATAAATTCTTCCAGGGCATCCCACAAACCGGTCCTTAACTGCCATGGGTGCGACCAGCAAAACCATGCACCCACAGCCCACCATGTGATTCATTTTATTTAACCAACACCAGAGCGGTGGTACTAATCCAACATTATCATTAGAACCAACAGTCTAAACATTAGTATGATTTTCCCCATGTGAACTAGTTGAACTAAGCATGGCTAAGCAATTCCTAGTCCAAACTCTAATCATGTTATAACCCCAAGCTAACAAAGGAGCATGGTATCCAAAAAGCATGGCTGTAACAATAGGTAACCATCCCAAAGTGATATTATAAAACAATGCAATATTTGAAAGGAAACAATAGAGCATTTGCAATATGGGCTCAATATGTTCAAGTGACAAGCATGACTTGCCTTGCTCTGCTGCTGGAGGAACCTCGGCGACTATCTCGAAGTACACCGGAGCATCGGAGGAATCGGAATCTAGCGACATACAAAGCAAACATTGCAAACAGGCTATAAGACTACTGAAACAGAGAACAAAACCATTTTTAATGGATTCTACACATTTTTCTTGATTTACTGAGACTTGAATGGGCTTAAACGGAGCTCGGATGAATTAGTTATGAATTTTAGAAGATTCACTGTGTTTATTACTATAACAAAAATCCTTAAATAATTTATTGCGCAATATTAACCAGGGCTGACGTCAGCACGGGGGGGCGGCGCCGACATGCGGGGCCCACCGGTCAGCGGCCCGAGAGAGAGAGAAAGGGGCGGCGGCTCGCGGGCCCACTGGTCAGTGGCTCGGGAGAGGGAGGAAGGGCGCCGGCACGCGGGCCCACTGGTCAGCGGCTCGGGAGGAAAGGGGCGGCGGCACCCGGCTCGGCTTGGCTCAAGGCCGGCCGACCGGCCGCGGCGACGGCGACGGCGCGCGCGCGAACGCGTTGCCGGCGACGGCAACCGGCGGCGAAGGCGACGGCGCAAAAGGCGACGCGAAGGCGGCTGTGCTAACGGCGGCTAGGAAGGGGAGAGAACGGGCGGCGATAAAGGCGGCCGCCGGCGCGGCTCGGCATCAAAGCCGACCGGCCGGCTAGGTCTAACGGCGACGGCACGCGGCCGACGACGGCGGCGACCGGTGGCACGGGAGGCAGCGGCGGCAGTCGAAGGCGACGGCGCGCGAATCGAAGCGGCGGCGCGGCACTAGGAGGAGAGGAAGGGGAAAAGAGGGGAGGGGATGCCTCACCGAGGGCGGCCGGCGCGGAGGAAGACGATGGCGAATGGCGACGGCAAGCCACGGGAGGATGACGTCGGCGGGCGGACGAGCTTCGGGGTGCCCTAAGGAAGGAGAAGAGAGGGATTAGAGAGAGGGGAATGAACCACGGCGACCGGAAACCATGGCCGAAGGCGGCGGTAGAGATGGCGCTCACCCGTGCGCGTGGGGATGAGGGCTCCGGCGACGAACCTCGACGGAGGAGGGGTGGACGAGGTGGATCTCGGCCACGCGAATCGAACGGCGGCGACGGCGCAAGACGGCGGCGAGCCTAGCGGCGGCTAGCGGCGGCCGGAGTAGCGGAAAAAAACGGCGGCAAGGGATTGCACGACGCGGGAGCGATGGGGAGCACGGGAGAGGTCGGCGTAATGGGGAAAAAGAGAGAGGGGGTGCCGGCGATGCTTAAATAGGGGAAGAGGGAACCGGACGTGGCCGGGAGCGGCGGGAATCGCCGGCCGACGTGGGGAGTGGGGGAGGAGAGAGAGGCGGGATTCGATTTTCGAATCCCGGCCATCTCGGGCGCGGGCGCGAGCGGGAGAGAGAGGGGAGTGGGCGCGGGAGACGCGGCGCACGCGCGGGCGTGGTCGACGTGGCCCGGGGAAGGCGGAGACGTGGGCACGGCGACGGTTTCGGCGCGGCGGCGCGAGCGGGAGATCGGCGGGAGGAGGGAGACGGGCCCGACAGGTGGGCCCCACCTGTCGGCGACCCCGAGAGAGGAGGCAGCGGGGCGGCCTGGCTGGGCCTCGGCCTGCGGCCGGCCCAGCAAGGAGGAGGGGGAAAGAAAGGAGGGGATGGGCCGGCGGCCCATTCGGAAAAAGGAGGAAAAAGAGAGGAAAAAGAAAAAGAAAAAAAGGAAAAAGGATTTTCCCTGGAATAAAATATTGCATGCTCAATTTTAATTGGTTAAAATTATTTCTAGAGCTCTGAAAATTCCACTAAAAATCCTGTTAATGAATTTCGACATGTAGAACTCAAGAAAAATTCCACATGTCAGATCCGATTATTATTTGCATTACTTTCTTAGGGTTTTCTCCTGATTTCACCTGCATTTTCTTGGGGTCATTTGTAAATTACAATTTGGCTTGAGAGGAAAACTTCGGGGTGTGACAGCTGGTCCGTCGATGGCGGCTGTGCCGATGGGAGCGGCTGTACCGGCACCGTCGTGGGCGTCTGGTCCGTCAAGGGCTGCTCCGTTCCTGAGGCGGTGGTGTCGGCTGGAAGGACCATCGCGGGAAGCAGCCGAGAGAGGGCTCCGCGAGCGGCGGTAGAGGCCCTGGTGACGGCGTGGTCGGAGACGGCTTGGGCGGTGGCGTCCATCTCAACGCCAGTCGGGGGCGCGTAAGAGGCGAGCACGGCGTCGGCGATCGCTGCGATGATGTCGTCGATGAGGGCGTCACGTGGAGTCGAAGACGACGACGACATGACGGCAGCAAGCGAGGCGTGCGAATTTAGGGTTTAGAGCGGAAGCGAGGATCGTAGGAATCTGATACCATGAGAGCGGAATAGACTCAACGCAATAGATTGATCTCAGTATGTGGAGTACATATATAAGCGCACCCTTCCCTTATCTCCTCAACCGACTTATAGAAACAGAATCGGGATAGATATCGGGTGGATGACTTAGAGATATACACGAAATACAAATATGCAACTAACAATTTCCTCTTCCTTTTCTCTTTTGGAATACCAAGCTAATTTTGTTTGGAAATCGACGGATTCGAGTTCGATTCGGATCAATCTCTCTCCTCTAACCATAGACCTTCCATCTCCTTGCCGCCGGCCATGGGCCTCCATCGCCGCCGCTTAGCCCCTATAAAAGGACCCCCGGGACCTCCTCTTTTCGCCGCCACCTTCGCCCTAGCCTGCCGCCTTCTCAAGCGCCGCCTCTGCGTGATTCTTTGCGTCGCCGCCGCCGGCGGGTGTCCAGTCAGCCGCCGCCGTCGCTTCGGTCATCGCCGTCGGTCGCCATCTCCTTCATCAGCATCGCAAGGTCGCCGCCGTCCTCGTCCCGTCCTCCATTTCCGCCGCAGATCACCGGAGCGCCGCCGACACCGTCGATCCGAAGCTCTCCACCGTCACCGTCGGTCCAGCCACGCCGCGCCGCCGTATCAGCTGCCGCCTTCGGTCGCCGTCGCCACCGTCGGGATCGCAAGGAGGAGCCACACCTCATCCACCCCTTCGTTGCCGCTGTTTCTCACCGGAGCGCCGCCGTCACCGCCGACCCGAAGACCGCCGCCGCCTCAACCTCGCCGTCGTCGTCATCCGTCGTCGTTTGCTGCCGTTCAAGTGCTCAGTGAGTTCGTTGTGCCGATCCCTACCCGTTGGTGCCCTCCGTTTGCGCCGCCGCGCCGTCGTTTGCCGACGAGCATGGTGTGCCGAGCCACCGCCGGCGATGACATCATCGCTAATGTCAGCGCTTTGCCAGCCGTAGACCCGTGGTAGACCGGATCGATCTCGGCCGTCCGATTCGGTCAAGTTTGGGTCAATCAGATCTTGGCAGTTGGTTCCGTGGACCGCTTCTGTGAACCCGGTTTACAGTGGACCGTCTTTGATGATGCAATAAATCCTTTTTCTTTTCAAAATAATTCTTTATTGCGTCATAATTCAATTAAAATCCATATAAATCCTTTAATGCGGTTTAATCTTTAGAAATTCATAACTAATTCATTGTAACTCGGTTTAATGTGGTTCAAGTTGCAAAAGTGTATAAAATAAATATCTATATAGTAAAATTATCCATAAATTGTGTTAAATTTATTTAATCCTTTTTAAATAGGCTTTAATTAGATTTAATCTTGTAAAATTGGTAATTAATTCATATGAAGTCAGAATGAGGCCGTTCAAGTCTCATAATTCATCTAAAATTATGATCTACAAGCTTGTTTACTTTATATGTATTGTTTATTTGGTTTTTATTAGTCTTTTTCCTCGTTTTGCGTGTTAGCTTGTCGTTTCCGTCGTTTCGAAGGATCGTGAGTGCGTCGAAAGTGTTCAAGAAGACTTATTGAAGAACCCTTATTGCAAGGCAAGTCACACAGATCCCAAACACAATTCCTTTCAGCATGTTGATCCTATATTTAAATTCTCTATTTATTTCAACTGTGCATTTATTTTTGAATGTCACCGGGTGGTGTGAAACTATTCCTTTGTTATGGCCACTTTGCATTGATTACATTGTCCTTTGATACCTTGGGTTACAATTTGACTAGTTGAGCTTTATATATTGGTGCAGCTAGATATATTAGATATAATTGCTTAGTTATGCTTAGAAACATTAGCACACGATTGGGATAACTAATGTTTCACTATTACTTAATGATGGACATGATAATGGTAGCTCACGATGGCTTATCGTGATTGGTTAATTAATTAATTTGCCAACTAAAACTTGATAATGGTGGGTTGTGAGCACATGGTTTTGATAGTCGTGCTCATGACAATTAAGGACCGGTTCACGAGTTTCGGTTGTGAAACATTAACCGTGCCAACCACAAGCCAGATTGGGCAACGGCTGGACACTTTGTATAGCGAGGCTCATTGTGGTGTGCCAGATTGAGAAGTGGCGGAGATAAGCCCACGGGGGTCGTTGGGGAATCCATGCCTTGTTTTATAAGGGGGTGATTATGATCCAGGAACGGTGCACTACTTTGAGTTGAGTTATGCGAGGGGTCTTGTCACAATCACTCTCCATGGTGACGTGTCTGCGTGGACACGGTGACATGACGGTGGGTTGTATCTTGTGGGTACAGTGGTACACCTCTGGCCAGAGTAAAACTATTCGAATAGCCGTGCCCGCGGTTATGGGCGGGTCTAACAATGTCTTTCGTGATTAGTCTCACACTTCTCACCATAATAAATGATGCTATAACTGGTAATAATTTGATTAGCTCCTGGTTTGGAATGGTACATTCCTGGTTTGGAGATAGATCTGTACAGCCGGGTTTGGTTGTTCAGGATGGTTGGGCCTGTGCAGCATGGGTGTGCTGTTTAGTGTTGATTAATATTGATGATTAATTACTCTACTGTTTTACAATTCTTAACTGTTTGCTAAATGCTGCTTTTGCAAATGAGCCCTATATTATGCCATTCTTTGGTATCCTCGTGCACTTGCATACTTGTTGTGTGGCTTGCGGAGTATTCCATGTACTCACTTTGCAATAATCAATCAAATCTCAGTTGAAGACAAGTTGCGAAGGAGAAGGAGAAGACGTTTGGCTTATACCCTAGTTGAGCTGCCTGTGGGAGTGGAGCCGGAGCTTCGCTAGATCGTAATTCCGCTGCTATTTTCTCTTTTCATTTGTAAGTATGTAACGTTGTATTGATGAATCTGTATATTAAATTGTCAGTTTGTGTACCTCGGCTGATTCCTGGACGAGGATTTAATGCACAAATAAGTTCGGAAATTACTAGTGAATTTCTGGGCGTGACAATATGGTTCTGAAAATTCAAGATCATCTTTGTATAATTCTTTTATACTCTCAAGTCCCAACACACTTACCTCAAGTTAATTCAACAAAACATTTTTTCGAGACAAGGCATCGGCAACAATATTTTTCGTACCTTTCTTATACTTCACAACATATGGAAATGTTTCAATAAATTCCACCCATTTGGCATGGCGACGGCTCAGCTTGGTCAGAGTGAATGACAAATTATTTTGCCCATAAATAATGCTGCCAAGTTTCAAGAACTATTACCAAGGCATACAATTCTTTATCATAAACAGAATAATTTAATTGAGCTCTTCCCAATTTCTCACTAAAGTAAGCGACATGCCTTTTATCTTGCATTAAAACACCTCTATATCAATTCCACTAGCATCACATTCAATTTCAAAAGTTTTAGTGAAATCAGGCAAAACCAACAAAGGAGCTTCAGTCAAACATCTTTTTAATTTTTGGAAAGCATTTTTTCGTGATTCACCCCATTGAAACTCAAAACCTTTTTTTGTCAACTCATTCAAGGGTGCAGCAATGGTGCTGAAATCTATCACAAATCTTCTATAAAAACCAGTAAGACCATGAAAACTTCTCACCTCACTTACATTCACATGAATTGGGGGAGTGTCTCCGGATTGATGGAGTTCACCTTCGTCAAGTAGCTTCTATCCCGGAGCTACCCCACCCTGGGAAAACGACCGAAGACGACCAAGGGCTCCGGAGCCCATTAGGCCTCCAAAGGCCATCAAGCCTCCGGAACCGACCAAGGGCTCCGGAGCCCGTCATACCTCATGAGCCGACCAAGGGCTCGAAGCCCGTCAGGCCTCCGGAGCCCATCAAGTCCTTGGAGCCCATCATGTCTCCGGAGGCCACTCGGCCTTCGGAGCCAACCAAGGGCTCCGAAGTTGGCCAAGATGACGGAGCGCTAGGGCAGCCTCTAGGCCGGAGGTGAATGTGGACCCCGAGAGCGTAGTGGGGCGTAATAAATATGCACTACGCATCCGCCAACCACCTCTAGTGTCATGACAGGGATGGGCCAGCACATGCCACTACCCGCGAAGCATGGCTTTGCCCGGGTAATAGCCAGCGCCCTCGGGGGGCGTCACCGTGTCTTTTATGGGCGCAGCCATCCTTGTCATGGGGGATTTTACTAATAGCCCGAGGGCTGGCCCATCGCCCAGCCACTCTAGATTCGCCTATAGGACTAGGGGCAATAACGGAATTTCCTCATGTATACCCCTATATAAATATGAAAACATTGCTCACAGTTGAGCACATTGAATACAGAATACAGTTTGAGTACACTAGTTGGATTTTTTCTAACATTTGCAATGGAGCATAGTAAAGCTCCTGGACCAGATGGTTTCCCAGCTGAATTTTACCAAAAAATTTGGGACGTCATTAAGCATGATCTGATGAATTTATTTAATGAATTCCATGCTGGCAGTCTTCCATTTTTTGGACTAAATTCTAGGATAATTACTTCAATTCCAAAAGTTAAAGAAGCGAATTGAATCCAGGAATATAGACCTATATGCTTGTTAAATGTCAGCTATAAAATTTTCACTAAGGTGGCTACAAACCGAATTAACTCGGTTGGTGACCATTTGGTGAATCCAACTCAAACCACTTTCATGCGTGGGCGAAACATCTTAGATGGAGTCGTCATCATACATGAAACAGTACATGAACTACATAGCAAAAAGTTGAATGGGGTGATATTCAAAATTGACTTCGAAAAGGCATATGAATGAAAAGGTTAAATGGCCTTTTTTGCTACAAACTCTACGAATGAAAGGTTTTTCGCCCAAGTGGATTTCTTGGATCAAATCTTTTTCATTTCTGGAGGAACTGTGGCAGTCAAAGTCAATGATGACGTCGGGCCTTTTTTCCTGAGTAAAAAGGGCCTTTGGCAAGGAGACCCTCTCTCCCCAATCCTATTCAACTTTGTTGCTGACATGCTAGCCACCTTGATAAATAGGGCCAATTGTCCATCCTACAATATGCCAAAGACACAGTGCTTTTTATGAATCATGCCCTTGACAAAGCTCAGAATATGAAGTTGTTGCTTCTAGTCTTTGAGCACCTGTCGGGTGTGAAGATCAATTTTCATAAGAGTGAGTTGTGTTGTTTTGGTGAAGCACTTAACTGTAGAGATCAATATAACTAGCTCTTTGGTTGCCAGGTTGGCAATTTCCCTTTCCGATATCTTGGCATTCCAATCCATTGTAGGAAGTTAAGAAATGCGGAATGGAATGAAGTAGTTGAAAGATTTGAGAAGAAATTGAGTAGCAGGAAAGGAAAACTTCTCTCATTGGGTGGACGACTTACTTTGATTAACTCAGTACTTAGCAATCTCCCAACGTATATGATGTTGTTCCTTGCTATACCTAGTGGGGTGCTTAAGAAACTTGATTACCTTCCATCTAGGTTCTATTGGCAAAGGGATGGCCATAAGAAGAAATACCGACTAGCTAATTGGGACATCATCTGTCGTCCCAAAGATCAAGTGGGGCTAGGAATACATGATCTTAAGGTAAAGAATATAGTGTTGCTTAGCAAGTGGTTATATAAGTTACTCACCACAGACGGAATGTGGCAACAGATGTTACGTAACAAATATTTAAGATCGCAACCATTAGCTCAGGCTTATTGGAAAGCAGGTGACTCACATTTTTGGGCTAGCCTTATGAAGGTCAAACAAGATTTTCTTCAGTTTGGGTCCTTTCGTATTACGGACGGCTCTCAAATAAGGTTTCGGGAAGATAAGTGGTTGGGTAATGCCTCGTTGAGAAACCAATATCCTTGTCTCTATAACATAGTTAGGCACAAACAATTGACTATCTCACAGATCTTTCAAACAAACCCACCAAGTTTTTCATGGAGACGAGATTTAATTGGAGCAAAGTTAACTGCAAGGCATAACTTATTGCCCCATATAGCTGATTTAGTTTTGACACAGGAGAAGGATGAATTTCACTGGAACCTCACTCCCAATGGGGTCTTCTCGGTCAAATCTCATTACTTAGCTATTGTTCATACGGGCGTTCTAAATACCAATAGACGTATTTGGAAGGTAGAAGTGCCGCTAAAGATTAAGATTTTCCTTTGGTACTTACACCGGGGTGTAATTCTCACCAAGGATAACTCAGCTAAGCGAAACTAGAAAGGTAGCAAGAAGTGTTGCTTTTGTCACAAAGACGAAACCATCCAATATTTGTTCTTCCAATGTCATCTTTCATGTTTGGTGTGTGTTGACGGTCGTTACAGACAAATTTCGACAACCAATATCACTAAAATAATGGAGAACTAGCTATGCTTACAATGCATGTTTGTTTTCAAATAATATAAGTTTCACTTGTACTTGGAGAATAACATGTTGCAGTAATAGTAGCTCGCGAACCGGTCCTTAATTGCCATGAGCATGACTCTCAAAACCATGTGCTCACAACCCACCATTATCAAGTTTTAGTTGGAGTGTAATTAATCAACCAATCACGATTAACCATCGTGAACTATCATTAAACCATCATTAAATAATAATGAGTCATAAGTTATCCCAATAGTGTGCTAATGTTTCTAGGCATGGCTAAGCAATCATATCTAATATCTAGCTGAACTAATATATAAAGCTCAACTAGTCAAATTATAATAACCCAAGGTATCAAGGAATAAAGTAATCAATGCAAACAGGCCATAACAAAGGAATAGATTCACACCACCCAGTGACATTCGAAAATAAATGCACAGTTGAAATAAATAGAGAATTTAAATATAGGATCAACATGCTCAAAGGATTGTGTTTAGGATCTGTGTGACTTGCCTTGCAATAATCGGTCTTCAATTAATCTTCTTGAATACTTCCGGCGCACTCACGAACCTTCGCAACGACGGAAACGACAAACTAACACGCAAACGAAGAAAAAGACTAATAAAAACCAAATAAACAGTACATATAAAGTAAACAAACATGTGGGTCATGATTTTAGATGAATTTAGCAACTTGAACCACTCAAAACCGAGTTACGATGATTTAGTTATGAATTTCCGAAGATTTAATCTATTAGAAAAACAGGAAAAAGAAAAACGATGATGACGTCATGATGACCTCAACAATGGCCGGACCAAGATGGCGACCTCGCCGGAGATTGGATGGTCGGCTGCGACTTTGGAGGACATGTACACGTAGAGGACGACGAGACGAACCTAACGGTACTCACCCTCGAACCAAACGACGAACGACGACGGCCGGCGACGAGGTCTAGCGGCGGCGCGGCTTCGGCCGACGGCAACGACGGCGGCGACTAGGGCTACGCGGAGGCGGCGCTGGACACGACGGCGGGCTAAGGCAAAGGTGGCGGCGGGTAGAGGAGACACCGGGGGTCCTTATAAAGGGGCTAGGAGGCGGCGGCGGAGGCCCACGGCGACCGGCGGCAAGAAGGAAAGGTCGGGGTTCGGAGGAAAGAGGCCGATCCGAATCGAACTCGAATCCACGAGTTTCCAAACCGAATTAGGCGATGCTTCCAAAAGAGAAAAGGAAGAGGAGATCTCAAGGATCATTTCCCCTCTAAAGATTCGGCCGGAGAAGGAAAGGATCGGCCGAATTTGGAAGGAGACGGCGGCGGCTTGCGCTAGGGTTTCGGGCGGCTCCGGCGGCACGAGGAGGAAGACAGGCCTGACAGGCGGGCCCCACCTGTCAGCGACAGCGAGAGAGAGAGGAGAGCGGCGGCTCGGCGGACTGGGCCGGACTGGGCCGAGGGAAAGAGAGAGAGGGTTTTGGGCAGACTTTCGGCCCAAAGCCAAAGGAAGACTTTTTAAAACCTTTTTCAATTTAAATTATTTCTTAAATGCAATTCCATTTATTAAAAATACTTCCTTAGCTCAAATAAATCCCAGAAAAATCTAGGAATTATAGAATTAAGCAAAGTATTTAACAAAATTTTATCTAGCCCAATTTTATGTTGAGATTTAGCAAATTAAAAATTAGATCTTCTCTTTTAAACTTTTAAGATCATTTCTAATAATTCCTTTTAAACAACAATTTATAATTTAAGGATTTTTAAACAAGAAAAACTCTTAACAATTATAATTAGATCATTAATGATCAAATAATTACTGAACTGTTCTTTGTATTATTTAGAAATTGAGCTCTGAAAAATCCGAGAAAATTTCAGAGAGTTGACTTAATCATGGAGAATTTAATAAAAATTAAATCCATCCATGCTTTAGATTTAGGAAATTTTATTTCCCACATTTAACTTCACTTGTAAATTAAAGATCATTTAATGTAAATTATATTATTAATTTATTAAATAATTTATAAATCCTGAAACAAAAATCAGGATGTGACAAACTACCCCCCTTACAAAGAATCTCGTCCCGAGATTCGGAACAGCTAGAAAGAAAAGGGAATAGGTAAACTACAGTCTATCTTATTCCGTAACTCCGATAATTATTCTAAGGCTTTAAAGAAAACTACTGCCGCTTTGAAACTGGTGGCTGAGTTGTAACACTTGAAGACACAACTCTTGAAGACGCAACTGGCACTGCATTGGCTCCTGTGACGACAATTTTGTTGACCTGACCTTGCGGCTGCTGATGCTTCAGCTTCGGACACTCTCTTGCAAAGTGGCCTGGCTTGTAACAGTTGAAACATACCTACTGCTCCCTTCCACTACTGTTATTCTCTTGAGTCTGATCCTGCTGAACTGGCACCGGCTGATTAGCTTGCTCGATGTTAACTTCATTGCTTTCATTAGTCTCTGTTTTGATCTCACCACCGATATTCAACTGTTGCGACATTCCTTGACCAGCGAAAGAAGATTCACCAATTTGGAGTGGCTTGATACGCTGCCTCTGGCTACTACCTTGTGCTTCCTGGAAAACAATCATTTTCCTTTTACGGTTATCCATCCTGTTCTTCTTGTCTTCAAGTCGAATTGCTTTGTCAACCAGCTGTTGAAAATCCACATAGTCATGGGAGATCAACGTAACTGACAGTTCATCCTTTAAGCCTTTCAACGTAACTTCTCCTGCCTTTCCTCGTCAGTACGCACATCTTCTGGAGCATAACGTGCCAGACGATTGAACTCATGAAGATACTCTGCCACGGTATGATCCTTTTGCTTCAATGCCCTAAACTCACGCTTCTTCAAAGCAACAACTCCTACAGGTATGTGTGTCTTCTTAAATGCTTCCGTGAACTCCGCCCAAGTGATTGGTTGTCCTTCTGCTCTGTTCATCCGGAAATGATCCCACCATTCTGATGTAGGTCCTTGCAACTGATGTGAAGCGTACACAACTTTCTCCTGATCCGTGCACTGCAGCAGTTCCAACTTCTTCTCAATAGCGTGCAGCCAATCGCCTGCTTCCACTGGGTTGGTAGTGCTAGAAAAGGTAGGTGGCCTCACACGAAGAAAATCAGCTAACTTGTTCTACGGCGGTGGAGCATTGTTGTTCCCTTGGTTGAGCTGGTTCTGCATCTGCTGTATCATCATGTTCATTAACTGAGTCTGTTGAGCCAGAACTTGAGCAAGAGTTGGGTTCCCTTCATTGTTATTGTTTCCACTTCCACTGGCGCGAGTGTTCACCATCTATTGCAGATTAGAGAAAATAGAATGAGAGGGGTTACACTAAAGACAAGACCTTAACCAGGTTAACACTGATCTGATGTGTGTAGACCATTATATTGTTTAAGTTGATTAAGCAAGCAACCTAGTATAGTTACACGCTCATCACTGAACTACTCCAATGATGGGAATGCAACCATACCTACACACAAAGCAAACAACAAACGTTCTACCCTACTAACTATTCTTCAAAGTCACTATGGTGGCATAGGTTCTAAGGTAGGATCCAAACTTCATTCCATCTTGACCACTTGGCACTTCAGATCGACCATCACCTTCTTATTCATCGATCCACTTGACTTAACCTCCATAAGTTGACCACATCAGCATCTTCTAGTTTCAACAACTAGTTTCAGAACTACTCAAGTTGAAAGAGAGAGGGGAGTAGACAATGAAACAATTTGCAAAGAATTCTAGATAAGGAAGAAAGGAGAAATTTTCACAAATCATGTTTTCGGAAAATTAGTCCTTAAGGTTTGACCATTTGGCTTATCCTACAGTCGAGATGGCTCTGATACCAACTTGTCACGCCCGGAAATTCACTAGTAATTTCCGAACTTATTTGTGCATAAAATCCTCGTCCAGGAATCAGCCGAGGTACACAAACTGACAATTTAATATACAGATTCATCAAATTAACTAAAACGATAAATACTTACTTAAGAGGCACTTAGTCCTCACCATGAAGAAAACTGCAGCGGAAAATAAAATCTAGCGAAGCTCCGGCTCCACTCCCACAGGCAGCTCAACTGGGGTATAAGCCAAACGTCTTCTCCTTTCTGGATCCTTTTTCATCAACTGAGGTTGATTGATTATTGCAAGGTGAGCATATGACATACTCAGCAAGCCACACAGCAAATATGCAAGTGCACAAGGATACCAAAGGATGGCATAATATAGGCTCATTTGCAAAAGCAGCATTTAGCAAAACATTTAAGAGAAGTAAAACAGTGGAGTAATTAATCGGAAATTTTAATCAACACTGAACAGCACACCCATACTGCACAGGCCCAACCATTCTGAACAACCATACCCGGCTGAACAGACCTAACTCCAAATCAGGAGCTAAGCAAATTATTACCCGGTATAACATCCATAATTATTGTGAGAGGTGTGAGACTAATCACGAAAAACATTGCTCAACTCGCCCATAACCGCGGGCACGGCTATTCGAATAGTTTTACTCTGGCTAGAGGTGTACCACTGTACCCACAAGACATAGCCTCAACATCATGTCTACCATGCGTCGCGATACTGGAAAGTACCCGAATAGAGGCTGTGACAATACCCTCTGCACAACACAACTCACCACAGTGCACCATTCCTGGATCATAATCACCCCCTTATAAAACAAGGCATGGACTCCCCAGCGACCCCCGTGGGCTTATCTCCGCCACTTCTCAGTCTGGTGCTCCGCAATGAATCATGCTATACAAAAGGTAAAGCCGTTGCCCACGCTGGCTTGTGGTTGGCACGGTTAATGTTTCACAACAGTAACTCGCAAACCGGTCCTTAATTGTCATGAGCACGACTCTCAAAACCATGTGCTCACAACCCACCATTATCAAGTTTTAGTTGGCAAGTAATTAATTAACCAATCACGATTAACCATCGTGAACTATCATTAAACCATCATTAAATAATAATGAGTCATAAGTTATCCGAATAGTGTGCTAATGTTTCTAGGCATGGCTAAGCAATCATATCTAATATCTAGCTGAACCAATATATAAAGCTCAACTAGTCAAATTATAATAACCCAAGGTATCAAGGATTAAAGTAATCAATGCAAACAGGCCATAACAAAGGAATAGATTCACACCACCCAGTGACATTCGAAAATAAATGCACAGTTGAAATAAATAGAGAATTTAAATATAGCATCAACATGCTCAAAGGATTTTGTTTAGGATCTGTGTGACTTGCCTTGCAATAATCGGTCTTCAATTAATCTTCTTGAATACTTCCGGCGCACTCGCGAACCTTCACAACGACGGAAACGACAAGCTAACACGCAAAACGAAGAAAAAGACTAATAAAAACCAAATAAACAATACATAAAAAGTAAACAAACATGTAGATCATAATTTTAGATGAATTATGAGACTTGAACGGCCTCATTCTGACTTCAAATGAATTTATTATGAATTTTACAAGATTAAATCTATTTAAAGCCCATTTAAAAAGAATTAAATAAATTTAATTCAATTTATGGACAATTTTAATATGTAGATCTTTATTTTATACAACTTTTGCAACTTGAACCACATTAAACTGAGTTAAGATGAATTAGTTATGAATTTTTAAAGATTAAATCGGATTAAAACACTTATATGGATTTTAATTAAATTATGACGCAATAATGAATTATTTTTTAAAAGGAAAAGAGGATTATTGCGTCAGCGGGCTCGGGTTCACGGTGGACCGGGCGCACGGGCGATGGTTCACGGGAACGGACGGCCGAGATCGATCCTATCCAAAACGGACGGCCGAGATCGAACGGTCCACGACCGGCTCACGGGGAACGGCAACGATGACGTCAGCGATGACGGCAGCGATGACGTCAGCACCGGCGGCGGCTCGGGAGCGCAAGCTCGCCGGCGAACGACGGCGCTTCGGCACAAACGGAGGGCACCAACGGGTAGAGCGCGACGCGGCGAACTCACCGGTGACCAAAACCACGGCGGAAGAGCAACGGACGGCGCCGGCGACGAGGAAGAAGCGGCGGCAACCTTCGGGTCGACGGCGGCAACGGCGCTCCGGCGGTCTTCGGCGGCGGTGAAGCGGTGGACGAGGACGGGGACGACCTCGCGAACCCGATGGTGGCGACGGCGACCGACGACGGCGGCTGCAACGGCGGCGCGACACGGCTGAACCGACGGCAACGACGGCGGCGACTAGGGCTACGCGGAGGCGGCGCTGGACACGACGGCGGGCTAAGGCAAAGGTGGCGGCGGGTAGAGGAGACACCGGGGGTCCTTATAAAGGGGCTAGGAGGCGGCGGCAGAGGCCCACGGCGACCGGCGGCAAGAAGGAAAGGTCGGGGTTCGGAGGAAAGAGGCCGATCCGAATCGAACTCGAATCCACGAGTTTCCAAACCGAATTAGGCGATGCTTCCAAAAGAGAAAAGGAAGAGGAGATCTCAAGGATCATTTCCCCTCTAAAGATTCGGCCGGAGAAGGAAAGGATCGGCCGAATTTGGAAGGAGACGGCGGCGGCTTGCGCTAGGGTTTCGGGCGGCTCCGGCGGCACGAGGAGGAAGACAGGCCTGACAGGCGGGCCCCACCTGTCAGCGACAGCGAGAGAGAGAGGAGAGCGGCGGCTCGGCGGACTGGGCCGGACTGGGCCGAGGGAAAGAGAGAGAGGGTTTTGGGCAGACTTTCGGCCCAAAGCCAAAAGAAGACTTTTTAAAACCTTTTTCAATTTAAATTATTTCTTAAATGCAATTCCATTTATTAAAAATACTTCCTTAGCTCAAATAAATCCCAGAAAAATCTAGGAATTATAGAATTAAGCAAAGTATTTAACAAAATTTTATCTAGCCCAATTTTATGTTGAGATTTAGCAAATTAAAAATTAGATCTTCTCTTTTAAACTTTTAAAATCATTTCTAATAATTCCTTTTAAACAACAATTTATAATTTAAGGATTTTTAAACAAGAAAAACTCTTAACAATTATAATTAGATCATTAATGATCAAATAATTACTGAACTGTTCTTTGTATTATTTAGAAATTGAGCTCTGAAAAATCCGAGAAAATTTCAGAGAGTTGACTTAATCATGGAGAATTTAATAAAAATTAAATCCATCCATGCTTTAGATTTAGGAAATTTTATTTCCCACATTTAACTTCACTTGTAAATTAAAGATCATTTAATGTAAATTATATTATTAATTTATTAAATAATTTATAAATCCTAAAACAAAAATCAGGATGTGACAATCCTCTGATGAATGATTGCAAGGTGAGTATATGACATACTCAGCAAGCCACGCAGCAAATATGCAAGTGCACAGGATAACAAAGGATGGCATAGTAGGGTTTCATTTGCAAAAGCAGAATTTAGCAAACATTTGAGAATTTAATAAAACAGTTAAGTAATTAAACAATATTAATCCAACGCAATACAACATACCCTGTTGCATAGGCCCAACCATTCTGAACAACCATCCTGGCTGCACAGTTCTATCTCCAAACCAGGAATATACCATTCCAAACCAGGAGCTAATCAAATTATTACCAGTTATAGCATCTTCTATTATGGTGAGAAGGGTGAGACTAATCACGAAAGACATTGTTAGACCCGCCCATAACCGCGGGCACGGCTATTCGAATAGTTTTACTCTGATCAGAGGTGTACCACTGTACCCACAAGACACAACCCCCACATCATGTCACCATGTGCCTCAATACCACCACGGTACCTCGGAAAGGAGTTGTGACAATACGCCTTATACAACACAATCCACTGCAGCGCACCTTCCTGGATCATAATCACCCCCTTATAAACAAGGCATGGACTCCCCAGCGACCCCCGTGGGCTTATCTCCGCCACTTCTCAGTCTGGTGCCCCGCAATGAACCATGCTATACAAAAGATAAAGCCGTTGCCCATGCTGGCTTGTGGTTGGCACGTTAATGTTTCACAACCGAAACTCGTGAACCGGTCCTTAATTGTCATGAGCACGACCATCAAAACCATGTGCTCACAACCCACCATTACCAGGTTTTAGTTGGCACATTAATTAATTAACTAATCACGATTGACCATCGTGAGCTATCAATAAACCATCATTAAGTAATAGTGAATCTTAAGTTATCCCAGAAGTGAGCTAATGTTTCTAAGCAGGGCTAAGCAATTATATCTAACATCTAGTTGAACCAATATAAACAAAGCTCAACTAGTCAAATTATAATAACCCAATGTATCAAGGAACAAGGTAATCAAGAACAAAAGGGGCTATAACAAACAGTAGGTTAATTCCACCCAATGACATTCGAAAATAAATGCAATAGTTGAATAGAAACAATAGCTTTAAATAGGATCAACATGCTCAAAGGGTTGTTTGGGATCTGTGTGACTTGCCTTGCTGGCCTTGGAATTCTTCAAACTCTTCTCCGGCGAAAACGGACTCTCCGGAAACGACGGAATCTAAGCAGAAAAGAGCAAAATCACCAAAACAGCACATAAACAAGCATGAACAGTACATGTGGATATTTTTAATGTGTAGATCTCAATTTTAGAAAAATTTAGAGACTTGAACCAACTAAATCGGAGCTAAGATGAATTAGTTATGAATTTTTAAAGATTAAATCGGATTAAAACACTTAAATCGGTTTAAATTGAATTATGACGCAATAATGAATTATTTTTGAAAAGGAAAAAGGGATTTATTGCGTCAGCGGGCTAGGGTTTCGGTGGACCGGGCGCACGGGCGGCGGTTCACGCGATCAGACGGCCGAGATCGAACCAATCCAAATCGGACGGTCGAGATCGATCGGGTCCACGGCGGCTCACGGCGGACGGCCTCGATGGCGTCAGCGATGACGTCACCCCGGCGGCGGCGGCTCGGCGGCTGGGACGGCTCGGGCGTCGCACGCTCGCCGCGAACGGCGGCACTACGGCACGAACGGAGGGCACCAACGGGTAGCGGATGGCACGGCGAACTCACCGGTGACCAAAAGAGCGGCGGAAGACCAACAGACGGCGATGGCGACGAGGAGAAAGCGGCGGCAAACTTTGGGTCGACGGTGGCGATGACGCTCCGGCGGTCTTCGGCGGCGGCGAAGGGGCGAACGAGGACGGCGACGCGATGGCGATCACGACGGCGGCCTTCCCGAGCGACGGCGACGGCTGGAACGACGGCGGCGCACGGCTGGAGCGGCGGCGGCGACGGCAAAGCTAGGGCGCACGGCGCTAGGGCTCTTCCGGCGGCGAGAGGCGAAGGCGAAGGTGGCAACGGGTAGAGGAGAGCTCGGGTGTCACATCCTGATTTTCGTTTCAGGATTTATAAATTATTTAATAAATTATTAATAGAATTTATATTAAATGATCTTTAATTTACAAGTGAAGTAAAATGTGGGAAATAAAATTTCCTAAATACAAAGCATGGATGGATTTAATTTTTATTAAATTCTCCATGATTAAGTCAACTCTCTGAAATTTTCTCGGATTTTTCAGAGCTCAATTCTTAAATGATACAAAGAACAGTTCAGTAATTATTTGATCATTAATGATCTAATTATATTTGTTAAAGAGCTTTTCTTGTTTAAAAATCCTTAAATTATAAATTGTTGTTTAAAAGGAATTATTAGAAATGATTTTAAAAGCTTAAAAGAGAAGATCTAATTTTAATTTGCTAAATCTCAATATAAAATTGGGCTAGATAAAATTTTGTTAAATACTTTTCTTAATTCTATAATTCCTAGATTTTTCTGGGATTTATTTGAGCTAAGGAAGTATTTTTAATAAATGGAATTGCATTTAAGAAATAATTTAAATTGAAAAAGGTTTTAAAAGTCTTCTTTTGGCTTTGGGCCGAAAGCCGGCCCAAAACCCTTCTCTCTCTCTTTCCCTCGGCCCAGCCGGCCCAGTCCGCCGAGCCGCCGCTCTCCTCTCTCTCTCAGCCGCTGACAGGTGGGCCCCGTCTGTCAGGCCTGTCTTCCTCCTCGCGCCGCCGCCGCCCGCAAACCCTAGCGCAAGCCGCCGCCGTCTCCTTCCAAATTCGGCCGCGTCTTTCCTTCTCCGGTGAAATCAATAGAGGGGAAATGATCTTCTCGATCTCCTCTTCCTTTTCCCTTTTGGAATCATCCTCTACTTCGGCTTGGAAAGTGTTGGATTCGAGTTTGCTTCGGATTCATCTTCTCCGAAGTTTCCTTCTCGCCGCCGGTCGCCGTGGGCCTCCGTCGCCACCTCCGAGCCCCTTTATAAGGACCCCCGGTGTCTCCTCTACCCGTCGCCACCTTTGCCTTAGCCCGCCGTCGTGTCTAGCGCCGCCTCCGCGTAGCCCTAGTCGCCGCCGTCGTTGCCGTCGGTTCAACCGCGCCGCGCCGCCGTTGCAGTCGCCGTCGTCGGTCGCCGTCGCCACCATCAGGATCGCCAAGTCGCCGCCGTCCTCGTCCGCCTCTTCGTCGCTGCCGAAGACCGCGGGAGCTCCGTCGCCGCCGCCAACCCGATCTCCGCCGCCGCTTCTTCCTCGTCGCCGGCGCCGTCCGTTGCTCCTCCGCCGTTGCTTTGGTCATCGGTGAGTTCGCCGCGCCGCGCTCTACGTCCTGGTGCTCTCCGTTCGTGTCGCCGCGCCGTCGTTCGCCGGCGAGCATGCGAGCCCGAGCCGCCGAGCCGCCGCCGCCGGTGGTGACGTCATCGCTGACGTCATCGTCGCCCTCTCCCGTGAGCCGGTCGTGGACCGATCGATCTCGGCCGTCCGTTTTGGATAGGGTTGATCTCGGCCGTTCGTTTCCGTGAACCGTTGCCGTGCACCCGGTCCACCGCAAACCCTAGCCCGCTGACGCAATAATCCTCCTTTTCCTTTTCAAAAATAATTCATTATTGCGTCATAATTCAATTAAAATCAATATAAAGGTTTTAATCCGATTCAATCTTTAAAAATTCATAACTAATTCATCTTAACTCAGTTTAATGTGGTTCAAGTTGCAAAAGTTGTGTAAAATAAAGATCTACATATTAAAATTGTCCATAAATTGAATTAAATTTATTTAATTCTTTTTAAATGGGCTTTAATTAGATTTAATCTTGTAAAATTCATAATAAATTCATTTGAAGTCAGAATGAGGCCGTTCAAGTCTCATAATTCATCTAAAATTATGATCTACATGTTTGTTTACTTTTTATGTATTGTTTATTTGGTTTTTATTAGTCTTTTTCCTCGTTTTGCGTGATAGCTTGTCGTTTCCGTCGTTGCGAAGGTTCGCGAGTGCGCCGGAGGTATTCAAGAAGATTAATTGAAGACCGATTATTGCAAGGCAAGTCACACAGATCCTAAACACAATCCTTTGAGCATGTTGATCCTATATTTAAATTCTCTATTTATTTCAACTGTGCATTTATTTTCGAATGTCACTGGGTGGTGTGAACCTATTCCTTTGTTATGGCCTGTTTGCATTGATTACTTTATTCCTTGATACCTTTGGTTATTATAACTTGACTAGTTGAGCTATATATATTGGTTCAACTAGATATTAGATATGATTGCTTAGCCATGCTTAGAAACATTAGCACACAATTGGGATAACTAATGTTCCACTATCACTTATGGTTATATTTAATGGTAGTTCACGATGGTCAATCGTGATTGGTTAATTAATTACTTGCCAACTAAAACTTGATAATGGTGGGTTGTGAGTACATGGTTTTGAGAGTCGTGCTCATGACAATTAAGGACCGGTTCGCGAGCTACTGTTGTGAAACATTAACCGTGCCAACCACAAGCCAGCGTGGGCAACGGCTTTACCTTTTGTATAACATGATTCATTGCGGAGCACCAGACTGAGAAGTGGCGGAGATAAGCCCACGGGGGTCGCTGGGGAGTCCATGCCTTGTTTTATAAGGGGGTGATTATGATCCAGGAATGGTGCACTGTGGTGAGTTGTGTTGTGCAGAGGGTATTGTCACAGCCTCTATTCGGGTACTTTCCAGTATCGCGACACATGGTAGACATGATGTTGAGGCTGTGTCTTGTGGGTACAGTGGTACACCTCTGGCCAGAGTAAAACTATTCGAATAGCCGTGCCCGCGGTTATGGGCGAGTTGAGCAATGTTTTTCGTGATTAGTCCCACACCTCTCACAATAGTTATGGATGCTATAACTGGTAATAATTTGCTTAGCTCCTGGTTTGGAGTTAGATCTGTTCAGCCGGGTATGGTTGTTCAGGATGGTTGGGCCTGTGCAGCATGGGTGTGCTGTTCAGTGTTGATTAAAATTTCTGATTAATTACTCCATTGTTTTACTTCTCTTAAATGTTTTGCTAAATGCTGCTTTTGCAAATGAGCCTATATTATGCCATCCTTTGGTATCCTTGTGCACTTGCATATTTGCTGTGTGGCTTGCTGAGTATGTCATATGCTCACCTTGCAATAATCAATCAACCTCAGTTGAAGACAAGTTGCGAAGGAGAAGACGTTTGGCTTATACCTCAGTTGAGCTGCCTGTGGGAGTGGAGCCGGAGCTTCGCTAGATTTTATTTTCTTCTGCAGTTTTCTTCTTGGTGAGGACTAAGTGCCTCTTGAATAAGTATTTATCGGTTTAGTTAATTTGATGAATCTGTATATTAAATTGTCAGTTTGTGTACCTCGGCTGATTCCTGGACGAGGATTTTATGCACAAATAAGTTCGGAAATTACTTGTGAATTTCCGGGCGTGACATCGGGGGTCCTTTTTAAGGGGCTCGGAGGCGGCGATGAAGGCCCACGGCGACCGGCGACAGCGAAGGAAACCTCGGGCTTGGAGAAAAAGAAAACGATCCGAATCGAACTCGATTCCACGAGCTTCCAAAACGTTTTAGCCGATGATTCCAAAGGAGAAAAGGTAGAGGAGATCCCGGAGATTGTTTCCCCTCTATCAATTTCACCGGAAACGGAAAGGCACGGCCGAATTTGGAAGGAAACGGCGGCGGCGGAGCGCTAGGGTTTCGGGCGGCGGCGGCGCGAGGAGGACGAAGGGTCTGACAGGTGGGACCCACCTGTCAGCGGCAGCGAGGGCGCGCGCGGGCGGGCGGCTGCGGACTGAGCCGGCTGGGCCGAGGAGAGAGAGAAGGCGGTTTTGGGCCGACTTTCGGCCCAAAGCCAAAAGAAGACTTTTTAAAACCTTTTTCAATTTAAATTATTTCTTAAATGCAATTCCATTTATTAAAAATACTTTCTTAGCTCAAATAAATCCCAGAAAAATCTAGGAATTATAGAATTAAGCAAAGTATTTATTGAAATTTTATCTGGCCCCATTTTATATTGGAATTTATTTATTAAAATTAGATCTTCTCTTCTAGGCTTTTAAAATAAATTCTAGAAATTCCATTTAAACATCAATTTATATATTTTAAATTTTTCATGGTGTGACAAACCTACCCCCCTTAAACAGAATCTCGTCCTCGAGATTCGGAAGAACTGGCGAACAGATGCGGATGAGCTGACTTCAATTCATCTTCTCGTTCCCAAGTTGATTCTTCTTCCGAGTGATTGCTCCATTGGACTTTGCAAAAACGAATAACTCGATTCCTGGTTCTTCTCTCATTTGTTTCCAAAATACGAATTGGTTTCTCAACATAGGTCAGATCCTCTTGGACTTCTATCTGTTCAAGATTAGTTTCTTCAGTAGGTACCCTTAAACACTTTTTCAATTGCGACACATGGAACACATTATGGACTCCTGCCAAAGATTGAGGTAACTCCAACTGATAAGCAACCTCTCCTCTTCTACTGACGATCTTATAAGGTCCCACAAAACGCGGTGCCAATTTTCCTTTGGTATGAAAACGATGAACTCCTCGTAGAGGCGTGACACGAAGATACACATAATCTCCCTCTTCAAAACTCAAATCTCTGCGGCGATTGTCGGCATAACTCTTATGACGAGACTGAGCCACTCGCAATCTTTCTTGAATGACCTTTACCTTTTCTTCTGCTTCCCTTAGGATATCCGTCCCGAAAACCTGACGTTCTCCCGTTTGATCCCACAAAAGCGGAGTGCGGCACTTCCGACCATACAGTGCTTCGTAAGGAGCCATCTGTAGACTAGCTTGATAACTGTTGTTGTACGAAAATTCTGCATAAGGTAGATTCTTATCCCAACTTCCACCGAAATCTAAAGCACAAGCTCTCAACATGTCTTCCAAAATCTGATTCACCCTTTCGGTTTGTCCGTCTGTCTGCGGATGATAAGCAGTACTAAAGTTCAACTTAGAACCCATCTCTTCCTGAAGTTTCTTCCAAAAATTTGAAGTAAACTGACTGCCTCGATCAGACACTATTTTCTTAGGGACGCCATGCAAACACACAATCCTTGCCATATACAATTCCGCTAAGCGACTTCCGGAATAGGTTGTCTTTACCGGAATAAAATGAGCCACTTTGGTAAGTCTATCGACTATTACCCAAATAGAGTCATGACCTGATGACGTTCTGGGCAAACCAGTGATAAAATCCATACCGATCTCTTCCCATTTCCATTCAGGAATCTTCAAAGGCTGCAACAAACCGGCAGGTTTCTGATGTTCTGCCTTGACTCGCTGACAAACATCACATACTGCTACGTATTCTGCAATTTCACGCTTCATACTTGCCCACCAAAATCTTTCCTTGAGATCCTGGTACATCTTAGTACTACCAGGGTGAATAGAGTATAAAGTATCATGAGCTTCTTTCAGAATTGCATCTTTTAAATCTTTGTTGTCGGGGACACAGATTCTCTCGCCCAACCATACAGTTCCGTGCTCATCCTCCAAGAAACCGATGGCTTTTCCTCTTCTCATATTCTTCTTGATCTCTTGAATATCAGGATCATTAATTTGGGCTTCTCTAACTTGATCAATTAGAGTGGGCTTCGCTTCTAAGGCTGCAACGAAACCTCTACTGACAATTCCCAAATTTAATCTTTCAAATTCCTTGCATAACTCCATTGGCAACTGTCGTCCTTCCGTAGCATTGCAATAGCCTTTCCTGCTAAGAGCGTCTGCTACAACATTAGCCTTTCCTGGGTGATAATGAATTCCCATGTCATAATCCTTAATTAGTTCCAACCATCTCCTTTGTCTCATGTTCAGATCCGGCTGAGTAAAGATATACTTTAAACTCTTGTGATCGGTATACACCTCTGTACGAGTACCGAAAAGATAATGACGCCAGATTTTCAACGCATGAACTACTGCAGCTAACTCAAGGTCATGAGTAGGGTAGTTCTTCTCATGCGGACGTAACTGACGAGATGCATAGGCAACCACCTTCCCATCTTGCATCAGAACACAACCTAACCCATGTTTGGATGCATCGCAATACACTTGGAAACCCTTCTTTCGATCAGGTAAAATCAAAATAGGAGCTGATATCAAGCGATTCTTCAACTCTTGAAAACTCTGCTCACATTCTTCCGACCACTTATACTTCACATCTTTCTGAAGCAGTCGTGTCATGGGCTTAGCAATCTTGGAAAAGTTCTCTATAAACCTCCGGTAATATCTTGCGAGGCCTAAGAAACTGCGGATCTCTGAAACTGTCTTTGGTTGTTTCCAGTTGGTTACGGATTCCACATTACTAGGATCGACGGCAACTCCTCCTGCTGAGATGACGTGACCAAGGAACTTTACTTCAGACAACCAAAATTCACACTTGCTAAACTTAGCATACAGTTGATGTTCTCGTAGCTTCTCCAATGCAAGGCGAAGATGTTCTTCATGCTCTTCTTTGGTCCGAGAGTAGATAAGAATATCATCAATAAAGACCACCACGAACTTGTCTAGGTACTCCATAAATACTTTATTCATCAAGTTCATGAAGAAAGCGGGGGCATTGGTAAGTCCAAAAGACATAACAGTACATTCGAACAATCCATACCTAGTGGTAAAAGCTGTCTTAGGTATATCTTCCTCTTTGATTCTCAACTGGTGATACCCTGATCGAAGATCGATCTTGGAGAAAACGGTAGCACCTTTAAGCTGATCAAACAAATCATCAATTCTGGGTAGCGGATACTTATTCTTGATAGTCACATCATTTAGTGCACGATAGTCCACACACATCCTCTGGGTATGGTCTTTCTTTTCCACAAAAATAACCGGAGCTCCCCATGGTGATGAACTCGGTCTGATGTATCCTTTCTGAAGCAAATCATCTACTTGCCTCTTAACTTCTGCCAACTCATTAGCTGCCATTCTATAAGGTCTCTTATGGATCGGAGTTCTTCCAGGTACCAAATCTATTCTGAACTCTATATCCCTTTTAGGCGGCATACCAGGTAAATCATCTGGGAACACATCGGAATACTCCCGGACTATAGGAATCTCTTCCAAAGTTATCTGGTTCAGTCTTGACCTTAAAAACTCAGAAGACAATGCATGAACAGTTACAACTCGACCATCATTGCTGGTGAGGGTTATTTTTCTGTTAGCACAGTCTATCACACCTTTATGTCTGGCTAACCAGTCCATCCCTAGAATGACATCAAGGTCTTTGGATTCTAACAAGATAAGATTGGCCAGAAATGGTACTCCTTTAATTTCTATTCTGACCGAGGGGCTACGTTGCAAAGAAAGTGCTTGATTACTTGGGGTACTAACCATCAAAGGACGTCTAAGATCTTCTACTTCCATCCCATGATTTCCCGCAAAACTCATAGATATGAATGAATGTGTAGCACCAGAATCGAAAAGTACTGTTGCAGGAACTGAGTTAACAAGGAACGTACCCAAAATCACATCTGGAGCATCTTGAGCTTCTGCAGCAGCGACATGATTGACACGGGCCTTTGATGCTGGTACAGTAAAGTTGCTCTGGGCAGGGACAACCTTCACACGTCGGGGCTTCGGACACTTGTCAGCATAATGTCCTGGGTCTCCACAGTTGAAACACACCACGGGCTTGCTGCCTTGCTCCCTCTTGGCAGGTTGTTGTTGTGTTGGAGCTGCAACAGGACGTGGAGCTTGATTGCGGATGTTGTTGCCAGCATTGTTGTTGAAGAACTGACGCTGCGGACGAACAACAGACGAAGAACCTCCATGTGGCATAGACTGGGGTCCTAAAGTAAGACGCGGCTTCTGATTATTCCCCTGTTGTGCCTTGAAGTGAGCAATCCGGCGTTTCTTCTGCTCCATGCGATTGTACTTGTCCTCCTGACGAATAGCCTTATCCACTAATTTCTGGAAATCAGAATAATCTCCAGTCATGAGTGGGTAAGAAAGCTCATCATTAAGTCCTTCCAAGAACTTCTCTTGGCGCTCTTCATCATTGCGCACATCTTCCGGAGCATAACGAGCCAAACGATTGAACTCGTGCAAATACTCCGTAACAGAGCGAGATCCCTGGGTAAGCGACCTGAACTCCTTCTTCTTGAGAGACACCACTCCCGATGGTATATGCGTCTTCCGAAAAGCAGCGGTGAATTCAAGCCAAGTGATAGGTTCAGCAGTAATCCTATTCAGGCGGAAGTGATCCCACCATTCAGAGGCAGGGCCATGCAACTAGTGTGATGCAAATGAGACCTTCTCCTGATCAGTGCACTGAAGCAAATCCAACTTCTTCTCTATGGCATGCAGCCAATCACCAGCTTCAACAGGATTAGTGGTACTAGAGAAAACAGGCGGCCTCACACGAAGAAATTCTGCTAACTTATTCTGAGGAGGTACATGGTTATTTCCTTGGTTCTGCTGGTTCTGGAGTTGCTGCATCATCATGTTCATAAGCTGAGTCTGTTGAGCAAGAACTTGAGCAAGAGTGGGATTCTCTCCATGGTTATTGTTATTGGGGTTGTTGGGGTTGGGACCATTCCCGTTGCTGCGAGTATTCACCATCTGGCATGGACAGGGCACAAGAAGAGAAACCGGGGGAAAACTACTTAGGACAGAGAATTACTTTAACTTTTATTGATCTTAACTGAGTTTCATTATTACAAACTGAAGACTCTCACACCACTAAACTCACCAACTTCCTAACACTCAAAAACAAACAAACACATGCAATTACATCCCACCACTGATGTAAATCACATGCAAAACCCACACACAAGCAAACTTAAAGCAAACAAACTAACACAACGATCTAAGACAACGACTTAACAAGTCACTCTAGTTCTTCTGAGCATCGGAGGTCGATTGAAGGCTCGATCGGCTCATCCTCATCATCTTGGGTAGCTACCCACTCAATCTTGGAATTGTTGCGCTTGGGTTTTTCTTCTTCATCACTTATGATAATGATCGGGGAATCCACTTGAGCTGGGGCAACTTCTTTCTCCACCACACGAACCTTTGGCGCCAATTGATAGCGAGGGACAAATAGAGCTCTCTTCCTTGCGGTGAGACGAACCCTGGCCTTCTGCGGCGGTGCTTCTCCCTTCAACGCGGCTAGTTCCTTCTCCAAACGATCCACCTTGTCTTCTAGCTTGCAAATCTTACCACGATTCCAATCTTCACGATCTTGAGCTGCTAACACAGTCTCCGCACGACTTTCATCCATAGCCCACAGCATCTCAACCAAATGCCTTGTGGTAGCATCATTCTCAATTCCTTCAGTCTCAAGGTAACTGCCACGGTCACTTCCCTGTGGTTGACGAGGATGGTAGCGATACTCAGTGTCGGCCAACTGATCACTGTAGCGATCACGGAGCTCTCCTATGGCGATCCTTGCCACTTCCTAACATGCATGGATGTAGTTTCTTCCTCCAACTTCGAACATCACTGATGGAATATCTTCACTATTACTGTTCAAGGTGACTTTGACTCGGCACTTCTCTTCATGACGATCATGAGGAATCTGAGCATAAAAAGGGGCATTCCCAAATCCAATGACAAAGGACATCGTACGCAACTCCTGGACAAAACCCTCAACACCAAACAGGTACTCAGGCTTGTAGCGCGGCATCTAAAGACAAGTGGAAGGAGAGAGTTAAGACCTTTATCCAATTAATAGCACAAGTTTTTGGATTAATTTGAATAAAGTTTGGAAATTCAAAGTAAAAGATAAGTAAATAAAGTAAACCAAGCTTTGCGAGATAAGTTGAAACAGTTGGAAACAAGGTTACAAATTTTGTACTTTTGAATAACAGGTTCAAAAGAAATAAAAGAAAGTTATAAAATCAACTTGTTAAATTTATTTTATTGCAGCAAGATTAAATAAAACAACATTGTAAAACTTTTGCTGATAAATGAGCCATTAGTACAGTAATAGATGTACAGTACCAATAACACTGGAATAAATTTTGAATGAGAACCATTAAAAGAGATTATGAAATGCATGTGCCATTAGTTTGGTTTAATTAAAAGAGAAAGGGAGGAGAACAGTTCTACTATCCAATATTTTTAGAGGGCTTCTATGGGTAACCATTTGGCATAACCTAGGGTCAAGGGAGCTCTGATACCAACTTGTCACGCCCGGAATTTCTATCCAAAATTCCAAACGCTTACATGTGTGTGAACCCTCGTCCAGGAATCAGCCGAGGCACACAATAACAAATTGATAATAGAGTACAATTATTACTCTAATTAATAAGCGTATAAAATGTCATTACAGAGGTAGATAGTTCCTCTCAATCAATAAAGATCTAAGCAGCGGAAAAAGGTAAACGGCGCAGACGGCTCCACTCCACAGGCAGCTTGACCAAGGCTACACCTAATCCTCCACACCATCAGCTTCACTGAAGAACTCTTCCTCTGATGAATGATTGCAAGGTGAGTATATGACATACTCAGCAAGCCACGCAGCAAATATGCAAGTGCACAGGATAACAAAGGATGGCATAGTAGGGTTTCATTTGCAAAAGCAGAATTTAGCAAACATTTGAGAATTTAATAAAACAGTTAAGTAATTAAACAATATTAATCCAACGCAATACAACATACCCTGTTGCATAGGCCCAACCATTCTGAACAACCATCCCGGCTGCACAGTTCTATCTCCAAACCAGGAATATACCATTCCAAACCAGGAGCTAATCAAATTATTACCAGTTATAGCATCTTCTATTATGGTGAGAAGGGTGAGACTAATCACGAAAGACATTGTTAGACCCGCCCATAACCGCGGGCACGGCTATTCGAATAGTTTTACTCTGATCAGAGGTGTACCACTATACCCACAAGACACAACCCCCACATCATGTCACCATGTGCCTCAATACCACCACGGTACCTCGGAAAGGAGTTGTGACAATACGCCTTATACAACACAATCCACTGCAGCGCACCTTCCTGGATCATAATCACCCCCTTATAAACAAGGCATGGACTCCCCAGCGACCCCCGTGGGCTTATCTCCGCCACTTCTCAGTCTGGTGCCCCGCAATGAACCATGCTATACAAAAGATAAAGCCGTTGCCCATGCTGGCTTGTGGTTGGCACGTTAATGTTTCACAACCGAAACTCGTGAACCGGTCCTTAATTGTCATGAGCACGACCATCAAAACCATGTGCTCACAACCCACCATTACCAGGTTTTAGTTGGCACATTAATTAATTAACTAATCACGATTGACCATCGTGAGCTATCAATAAACCATCATTAAGTAATAGTGAATCTTAAGTTATCCCAGAAGTGAGCTAATGTTTCTAAGCAGGGCTAAGCAATTATATCTAACATCTAGTTGAACCAATATAAACAAAGCTCAACTAGTCAAATTATAATAACCCAATGTATCAAGGAACAAGGTAATCAAGAACAAAAGGGGCTATAACAAACAGTAGGTTAATTCCACCCAATGACATTCGAAAATAAATGCAATAGTTGAATAGAAACAATAGCTTTAAATAGGATCAACATGCTCAAAGGGTTGTTTGGGATCTGTGTGACTTGCCTTGCTGGCCTTGGAATTCTTCAAACTCTTCTCCGGCGAAAACGGACTCTCCGGAAACGACGGAATCTAAGCAGAAAAGAGCAAAATCACCAAAACAGCACATAAACAAGCATGAACAGTACATGTGGATATTTTTAATGTGTAGATCTCAATTTTAGAAAAATTTAGAGACTTGAACCAACTAAATCGGAGCTAAGATGAATTAGTTATGAATTTTTAAAGATTAAATCGGATTAAAACACTTAAATCGGTTTAAATTGAATTATGACGCAATAATGAATTATTTTTGAAAAGGAAAAAGGGATTTATTGCGTCAGCGGGCTAGGGTTTCGGTGGACCGGGCGCACGGGCGGCGGTTCACGCGATCAGACGGCCGAGATCGAACCAATCCAAATCGGACGGTCGAGATCGATCGGGTCCACGGCGGCTCACGGCGGACGGCCCCGATGGCGTCAGCGATGACGTCACCCCGGCGACGGCGGCTCGGCGGCTGGGACGGCTCGGACGGCGCACGCTCGCCGGCGAACGGCGGCACTACGGCACGAACGGAGGGCACAAACGGGTAGCGGACGGCACGGCGAACTCACCGGTGACCAAAAGAGCGGCGGAAGACCAACGGACGGCGACGGCGACGAGGAGAAAGCGGCGGCAAACTTCGGGTCGACGGTGGTGATGACGCTCCGGCGGTCTTCGGCGGCGGCGAAGGGGCGGACGAGGACGGCGACGCGACGGCGATCACGACGGCGGCCTTCCCGAGCGACGGCGACGGCTGGAACGACGGCGGCGCACGACTGGAGCGGCGGCGGTGACGGCAAAGCTAGGGCGCACGGCGCTAGGGCTCTTCCGGCGGCGAGAGGCGAAGGCGAAGGTGGCAGCGGGTAGAGGAGAGCTCGGGGGTCCTTTTTAAGGGGCTCGGAGGCGGCGACGAAGGCCCACGGCGACCGGCGACGGCGAAGGAAACCTCGGGCTTGGAGAGAAAGAAACCGATCCGAATCGAACTCGATTCCACGAGCTTCCAAAACGTTTTAGCCGATGATTCCAAAGGAGAAAAGGTAGAGGAGATCCCGGAGATTGTTTCCCCTCTATCAATTTCACCGGAAACGGAAAGGCACGGCCGAATTTCGAAGGAAACGGCGGCGGCGGCGCGCTAGGGATTCGGGCGGCGGCGGCGCGAGGAGGACGAAGGGTCTGACAGGTGGGACCCACCTGTCAGCGGCAGCGAGGGCGCGCGCGCGCGGGCGGCTGCGGACTGGGCCGGCTGGGCCGAGGAGAGAGAGAAGGCGGTTTTGGGCCGACTTTCGGCCCAAAGCCAAAAGAAGACTTTTTAAAACCTTTTTCAATTTAAATTATTTCTTAAATACAATTCTATTTATTAAAAATACTTTCTTAGCTCAAATAAATCCCAGAAAAATCTAGGAATTATAGAATTAAGCAAAGTATTTAATGAAATTTTATCTGGCCCCATTTTATATTGGAATTTATTTATTAAAATTAGATCTTCTCTTCTAGGCTTTTAAAATAAATTCTAGAAATTCCATTTAAACGATTTTCATTTCAGGATTTATAAACTATTTAATAAATTATTATTAGAATTTATATTAAATGATCTTTAATTTACAAGTGAAGTTAAATGTGGGAAATAAAATTTCCTAAATATAAAGCATGGATGGATTTAATTTTTATTAAATTCTCCATGGTTAATTATACTCTCTGAAATTTTCTCGGATTTTTCAGAGCTCAATTCTTAAATAATACAAAGAACAGTTCAGTAATTATTTGATCATTAATGATCTAATTATAATTGTTAAGAGCTTTTCTTGTTTAAAATCCTTAAATTATAAATTGTTGTTTAAAAGGAATAATTAGAAATGATTTTAAAAGTTTAAAAGAGAAGATCTAATTTTTAATTTGCTAAATCTCAACATAAAATTGGGCTAGATAAAATTTTGTTAAATACTTTGCTTAATTCTATAATTCCTAGATTTTTTTGGGATTTATTTGAGCTAAGGAAGTATTTTTAATAAATGGAATTGCATTTAAGAAATAATTTAAATTGAAAAAGGTTTTAAAAAGTCTTCTTTTGGCTTTGGGCCGAAAGTCGGCCCAAAACCCTCTCTCTCTTTCCCTCGGCCCAGTCCGGCCCAGTCCGCCGAGCCGCCGCTCTCCTCTCTCTCTCGCTGTCGCTGACAGGTGGGGCCCGCCTGTCAGGCCTGTCTTCCTCCTCGTGCCGCCGGAGCCGCCCGAAACCCTAGCGCAAGCCGCTGCCGTCTCCTTCCAAATTCGGCCGATCCTTTCCTGCTCCGGCCGAATCTTTAGAGGGGAAATGATCCTTGAGATCTCCTCTTCCTTTTCTCTTTTGGAAGCATCGCCTAATTCGGTTTGGAAACTCGTGGATTCGAGTTCGATTCGGATCGGCCTCTTTCCTCCGAACCCCGACCTTTCCTTCTTGCCGCCGGTCACCGTGGGCCTCCGCCGCCGCCTCCTAGCCCCTTTATAAGGACCCCCGGTGTCTCCTCTCCCGCCGCCACCTTTGCCTAAGCCCGCCGTCGTGTCCAGCGCCGCCTCCGCGTAGCCCTAGTCGCCGCCGTCGTTGCCGTCGGTTCAGCCGCGTCGCGCCGCCGTTGCAGCCGCCGTCGTCGGTCGCCGTCGCCACCATCGGGTTCGCGAGGTCGTCCCCGTCCTCGTCCACCGCTTCACCGCCGCCGAAGACCGCCGGAGTGCCGTTGCCGCCGTCGACCCGAAGGTTGCCGCCGCTTCTTCCTCGTCGCCGGCGCCGTCCGTTGCTCTTCCGCCGTGGTTTTGGTCACCGGTGAGTTCGCCGCGTCGCGCTCTGCCCGTTGGTGCCCTCCGTTTGTGCCGAAGCGCCGTCGTTCGCCGGCGAGCTTGCACTCCCGAGCCGCCGCCGGTGCTGACGTCATCGCTGCCGTCATCGCTGATGTCATCGTTGCCGTTCCCCGTGAGCCGGTCGTGGACCGTTCGATCTCGGCCGTCCGTTTTGGATAGGATCGATCTCGGCCGTCCGTTCCTGTGAACCGTCGCCCGTGCGCCCGGTCCGCCGTGAACCCGAGCCCGCTGACGCAATAATCCTCTTTTCCTTTTCAAAAATAATTTATTATTGCGTCATAATTTAATTAAAATCCATATAAGTGTTTTAATCCGATTTAATCTTTAAAAATTCATAACTAATTCATCTTAACTCAGTTTAATGTGGTTCAAGTTGCAAAAGTTGTATAAAATAAAGATCTACATATTAAAATTGTCCATAAATTGAATTAAATTTATTTAATTCTTTTTAAATGGGCTTTAAATAGATTTAATCTTGTAAAATTCATAATAAATTCATTTGAAGTCAGAATGAGGCCGTTCAAGTCTCATAATTCATCTAAAATTATGATCTACATGTTTGTTTACTTTTTATGTATTGTTTATTTGGTTTTTATTAGTCTTTTTCTTTGTTTTGCGTGTTAGCTTGTCGTTTCCGTCGTTGTGAAGGTTCGCGAGTGCGCCGGAAGTATTCCAGAAGATTAATTGAAGACCGATTATTGCGAGGCAAGTCACACAGATCCTAAACACAATCCTTTGAGCATGTTGATCCTATATTTAAATTCTCTATTTATTTCAACTGTGCATTTATTTTCGAATGTCACTGGGTGGTGTGAATCTATTCCTTTGTTATGGCCTGTTTGCATTGATTACTTTAATCCTTGATACCTTGGGTTATTATAATTTGACTAGTTGAGCTTTATATATTGGTTCAGCTAGATATTAGATGTGATTGGTTAGCCATGCTTAGAAACATTAGCACACAATTGGGATAACTAATGTTTCACTATCACTTATGGTTATATTTAATAGTAGCTCACGATGGTCAATCGTGATTGGTTAATTAATTACTTGCCAACTAAAACTTGATAATGGTGGGTTGTGAGCACATGGTTTTGAGAGTCGTGCTCATGACAATTAAGGACCGGTTCGCGAGCTACTGTTGTGAAACATTAACCGTGCCAACCACAAGCCAGCATGGGCAACGGCTTTACCTTTTGTATAGCATGATTCATTGCGGAGCACCAGACTGAGAAGTGGCGGAGATAAGCCCACGGGGGTCGCTGGGGAGTCCATGCCTTGTTTTATAAGGGGGTGATTATGATCCAGGAATGGTGCACTGTGGTGAGTTGTGTTGTGCAGAGGGTATTGTCACAGCCTCTATTCGGGTACTTTCCAGTATCGCGACGCATGGTAGACATGATGTTGAGGCTGTGTCTTGTGGGTACAGTGGTACACCTCTGGCCAGAGTAAAACTATTCGAATAGCCGTGCCCGCGGTTATGGGCGAGTTGAGCAATGTTTTTCGTGATTAGTCTCACACCTCTCACAATAATTATGGATGTTATACCGGGTAATAATTTGCTTAGCTCCTGGTTTGGAGTTAGGTCTGTTCAGCCGGGTATGGTTGTTCAGAATAGTTGGGCCTGTGCAGTATGGGTGTGCTGTTCAGTGTTGATTAAAATTTCCGATTAATTACTCCACTGTTTTACTTCTCTTAAATGTTTTGCTAAATGCTGCTTTTGCAAATGAGCCTATATTATGCCAACCTTTGGTATCCTTGTGCACTTGCATATTTGTTGTGTGGCTTGCTGAGTATGTCATATGCTCACCTTGCAATAATCAATCAACCTCAGTTGAAGAAAAAGGATCCAGAAGGAGAAGACGTTTGGCTTATACCCCAGTTGAGCTGCCTGTGGGAGTGGAGCCGGAGCTTCGCTAGATTTTATTTTCCGCTGCAGTTTTCTTCATGGTGAGGACTAAGTGCCTCTTAAGTAAGTATTTATCGTTTTAGTTAATTTGATGAATCTATATATTAAATTGTCAGTTTGTGTACCTCGGCTGATTCCTGGACGAGGATTTTATGCACAAATAAGTTCGGAAATTACTAGTGAATTTCCGGGCGTGACAGCCCACACCTCAGCGCACCTTACGACGGTGACGGCGACCAGCGGCGACGACGGAGGCGGCGGCGCGACGCGGATGGAGCTCGGCCGGCGACGACGGCGGGGTGGAGCACGTGGCGGCGGCGCTACGAGGCACGGGAGATCACGGGAGAGGGGGCAAACGAAAGAGGACTAGGGGGTCCTATTTATAGCCTTGGATTGAAGAGATCGGACTCCTCCCGCAAGAAATCGATCCGGGAAATCAAAAACTCAGTTTTGGAGATAAACTCGAAAACGAGTTCGATTCGGATAAGATACTCAATGATTAGCTCCGATTTTTGGGGGTAAAGATAGAGGAGGATAAGAGGAATATTTCCCCTCAACTAATTTTAGAAAAACACAAGGGGAAAGGTCAGATTTGGAGGAGAAAAACCGAGCCAAATCTGTCTCAGTTCGGCTGCTAGAGGTAGAAGATAAAAAGTGTCTAGGGAGGCAAATTAGACTTTTTGTCTTGGGCTGGCTGAAAACAAAGCAAAGAAAGAAAGAGAAGGGGGAAGCTCGGCTGGGCCGACTTGGGCTGCACGGCCGTGCACACAAAAGAGGGAGATGGGCTGGAAAGGGCCCAAGACTAGGAAGAGGATTATTATTACTTTTCCAATTAAATTAATCAATGAAATGATCTTTGAATTGTTAAAAATACTTCCTATGATCAAATATTTCCAAGAAAAATCTTGAACATACTTGGACACCCAAAGTACTTAACAAAATTATAATTAGACCATTTAATGATTAATTTAATATGTGGGTAATTACTGAAATGCTCTTTGTATGATTAAAATTAGGAATTGAGCTCCGAAAAATCCGAGAATATTCCAGAGAGTATAATTAACCATGGAGAATTTAATAAAAAATTAAATCCATCCATGCTTTATATTTAGGAAATTTTATTTCCCACATTTAACTTCACTTGTAAATTAATGAAGATTTAATATAACTTCTAATAATAATTTATTAAATAATTTATAAATCCTGAAACAAAAATCAGGATGTGACAAATCGACCCCCCTTACAAAGAATCTCGTCGCGAGATTCGGAACGACTAGAAAGAAAAGGGCATAGGTAAACTGCAGTCTACCTTATTATTCCATAACTCCGATAATTATTCTAAAGCTTTAAAGAAAACTACTGCTGCCTTGAAACTGGAGGCTGAGCTGTAACACTTGAAGACACAACTCTTGAAGACGCAACTAGCACTGCATTGGCTCCTGTGACGACAATGTTGTTGACTTGCGGCTGCTGATGCCTTGGCTTCGGACACTCTCTTGCAAAGTGGCCTGGCGGCCTGGCTTGTAACAGTTGAAACATACCTGCTGCTCCCTTCCACTACTGTTATCCTCTTGAGACTAATCCTGCTGAACTGGCACCGACTGATTAGCTTGCTCGATGTTTACTTCATTGCTTTCATTAGTTTCTGATTTGATCTCACCACCGATGTTCAACTGTTGCGACTGTCCTTGACCAGCGGAAGAAGATTCACCAATTTGAAGTGGCTTGATACGCTGTCTCTGGCTACTACCTTGTGCCTCCTGGAAAACAGTCATTTTCCTTTTACGGTTATCCATCCTGTTCTTCTTGTCTTCAAGTCGAATTGCTTTGTCAACCAGCTGCTGAAAATCCACATAGTCATGGGAGATCAACGTAACTGACAGTTCATCCTTCAGGCCTTCCAGGAACTTCTCCTGCCTTTCCTCGTCAGTACGCACATCTTCTGGAGCATAACGTGCCAGACGGTTGAACTCATGAAGATACTCTGCCACTGTATGATCCTTTTGCTTCAATGCCCTAAACTCACGCTTCTTCAAAGAAACAACTCCTGCAGGTATGTGTGTCTTCTTGAATGCCTCCGTGAACTCCGCCCAAGTGATTGGTTGTCCTTCTACTCTGTTCATCCGGAAATGATCCCACCATTCTGAAGCAGGTCCTTGCAACTGATGTGAAGCGAAAACAACTTTCTCCTGATCCGTGCACTGGAGCAGTTCCAACATCTTCTCAATAGAGTGCAACCAATCACCTGCTTCTACTAGGTTGGTAGTGCTAGAAAAGGTAGGTGGCCTCACACGAAGAAAATCAGCTAACTTGTTCTGCGGCGGTGGAGCATTGTTGTTCCCTTGGTTGAGCTGATTCTGCATCTGCTGTATCATCATGTTCATTAACTGAGTCTGTTGAGCCAGAACTTGAGCAAGAGTTGGGTTCCCTTCATTGTTATTGTTTCCACTTCCACTGGCGCGAGTGTTCACCATCTGTTGCAGATTAGAGAAGATAGAAGGAGAGGGGTTACACTAAAGATAAGACCTTAACCAGGTTAACACTGATCTGAGGTGTGTAGACCATTATATTGTTCAAGTTGATTAAGCAAGCAACCTAGTATAGCTACACACTCATCAATGAACTACTCCAATGATGAGAATGCAACCATACCTACACACAAACAAGCAACAAACGTTCTACCCTACTAACTATTCTTCAAAGATAGTTTGGCGGCATAGGTTCTAAGGTAGGATTCAAATTTCATTCCTTCTTGACATCTGGGCACTTCAGATCGATCATCACCTTCATATTCCTTGATTCACTTGACTGACCTCCATAAGTTGACCACATCAACATTTTCTAGTTTTAACAACTAGTTTCAGAACTGCTCAAGTTGAAAGCAGGGGGGAGAGGATGATAAAATGATTTATAGAGAATTCTAGAGAAGGAAGAAAGGAAAATTTTCACAAATCATGTTTTCGGAAAATTAGACCTTAAGGTTTGACCATTTGGCTTATCCTACAGTCAAGATGGCTCTGATGCCAACTTGTCACGCCCGAAAATTCACTAGTAATTTCCGAACTTATTTGTGCATAAAATCCTCGTCCAGGAATCAGCCGAGGTACACAAACTGACAATTTAATATACAGATTCATCAAATTAACTAAAACGATAAATACTTACTTAAGAGGCACTTAGTCCTCACCAAGAAGAAAATTGCAGCGGAAAATAAAATCTAGCGAAGCTCCGGCTCCACTCCCACAGGCAGCTCAACTGGGGTATAAGCCAAACGTCTTCTCCTTCTAGATCCTTTTTCTTCAACTGAGGTTGATTGATTATTGCAAGAATGAGCATATGACATACTCAACAAGCCACACAGCAAATATGCAAGTGCACAAGGATACCAAAGGATGGCATAATATAGGCTCATTTGCAAAAGCAGCATTTAGCAAAACATTTAAGAGAAGTAAAACAGTGGAGTAATTAATCAGAAATTTTAATCAACACTGAACAACACACCCATGCTGCACAGGCCCAACCATCCTGAACAACCATACCCGGCTGTACAGATCTAACTCCAAACCAGGAGCTAAGCAAATTATTACCAGGTATAACATCCATAATTATTGTGAGAGGTGTGAGACTAATCACGAAAAACATTGCTCAACCCGCCCATAACCGCGGGCACGGCTATTCGAATAGTTTTACTCTGGCCAGAGGTGTACCACTGTACCCACAAGACACAGCCTCAACATCATGTCTACCATGCGTCGCGATACTGGAAAGTACCCGAATAGAGGCTGTGACAATACCCTCTGCACAACACAACTCACCACAGTGCACCATTCCTGGATCATAATCACCCCCTTATAAAACAAGGCATGGACTCCCCAGCGACCCCCGTGGGCTTATCTCCGCCACTTCTCAGTCTGGTGCTCCGCAATGAATCATGCTATACAAAAGGTAAAGCCGTTGCCCATGCTGGCTTGTGGTTGGCACGGTTAATGTTTCACAACAGTAGCTCGCGAACCGGTCCTTAATTGTCATGAGCACGACTCTCAAAACCATGTGCTCACAACCCACCATTATCAAGTTTTAGTTGGCAAGTAATTAATTAACCAATCACGATTGACCATCGTGAGCTACTATTAAATATAACCATAAGTGATAGTGAAACATTAGTTATCCCAATTGTGTGCTAATGTTTCTAAGCATGGCTAACCAATCACATCTAATATCTAGCTGAACCAATATATAAAGCTCAACTAGTCAAATTATAATAACCCAAGGTATCAAGGATTAAAGTAATCAATGCAAACAGGCCATAACAAAGGAATAGATTCACACCACCCAGTGACATTCGAAAATAAATGCACAGTTGAAATAAATAGAGAATTTAAATATAGGATCAACATGCTCAAAGGATTGTGTTTAGGATCTGTGTGACTTGCCTTGCAATAATCGGTCTTCAATTAATCTTCTTGAATACTTCCGGCGCACTCACGAACCTTCGCAACGACGGAAACGACAAACTAACATGCAAAACGAAGAAAAAGACTAATACAAACCAAATAAACAGTACATATAAAGTAAACAAACATGTAGATCATGATTTTAGATGAATTTAGCAACTTGAACCACTCAAAACCGAGTTACGATGATTTAGTTATGAATTTCCGAAGATTTAATCTATTAGAAAAACAGGAAAAAGAAAAACGATGATGACGTCATGATGACCTCAACAATGGCCGGACCAAGATGGCGACCTCGCCGGAGATTGGATGGTCGGCTGCGACTTTGGAGGACATGTACACGTAGAGGACGACGAGACGAACCTAACGGTACTCACCCTCGAACTAAACGACGAACGACGACGGCCGGCGACGAGGTCTAGCGGCGGCGCGGCTTCGGTCGACGGCGGCGACGGGGCTCCGGTGACCGGCGACAGCGGGGAGAGAGCGGCCGAGCTTGCCCACACCTCGGTGCACCTTACGGCGGTGACGGCGACCGGCGGCGACGACGACGGAGGCGGCGGCGCGACGCGGATGGAGCTCGGCCGGCGACGACGGCGGGGTGGAGCACGTGGTGGCGGCGCTACGAGGCACGGGAGATCACGGGAGAGGGGGCAAACGAAAGAGGAGGACTAGAGGGTCCTATATATAGCCTTGGATTGAAGAGATCGGACTCCTCCCGCAAGAAATCGATCCGGGAAATCAAAAACTTGGTTTTGGAGATAAACTCGAAAACGAGTTCGATTCGGATAAGATACTCAACGATTAGCTCCGATTTTTGGGGGTAAAAATAGAGGAGGATAAGAGGAATATTTCCCCTCAACTAATTTTAGAAAAACACAAGGGGAAAGGTCAGATTTGGAGGAGAAAAACCGAGCCAAATCGGTCTCAGTTCGGCTGCTAGAGGTAGAAGATAAACAGTGTCTAGGGAGGCAAATTAGACTTTTTGTCTTGGGTTGGCTGAAAACAAAGCAAAGAAAGAAAGAGAAGGGGGAAGCTCGGCTGGGCCGACTTGGGCTGCACGGCCGTGCACACAAAAGAGGGAGATGGGCTGGAAAGGGCCCAAGACTAGGAAGAGGATTATTATTACTTTTCCAATTAAATTAATCAATGAAATGATCTTTGAATTGTTAAAAATACTTCCTATGCTCAAATATTTCCAAGAAAAATCTTGAACATACTTGGACACCCAAAGTACTTAACAAAATTATAATTAGACCATTTAATGATTAATTTAATATGTGGGTAATTACTGAAATGCTCTTTGTATGATTAAAATTAGGAATTGAGCTCCGAAAAATCCGAGAATATTCCAGAGAGTATAATTAACCATGGAGAATTTAATAAAAAATTAAATCCATCCATGCTTTATATTTAGGAAATTTTATTTCCCACATTTAACTTCACTTGTAAATTAATGAACATTTAATATAACTTCTAATAATAATTTATTAAATAATTTATAAATCCTGAAACAAAAATCAGGATGTGACATCAGCTCCGGCTGGCCCTCCACGTGGACGCTCCGGATGCCTTCCCAATGACGGTTGCAGGGGCAAAACTGACATTTTGCGTTTCTACAACCGTCATACCGGCCCTATAAAAGGAGGAGCTCATTCACTCTCTCAACACACTCAAGCAAGCTCAATTCCTCTTCACACATTAGTATTAGTAATATAATGCTAAGTGGAGTAGTGTAGAATAATGTTCGAAACTCCTCCAAGTCTTTGGAAGAGTTTTCGGTATGGCTCTAGTAGCTCTTGTAATCTCTTTTGTAATACTTTCCGAATTAATGAAATACTCTTCTTTATATTATCTTCTGTACTTTTCTTAGTCTGAATATTGGTCTTACTTTATTTTTTTCATTATATTAATTGTGTGGGTAGCCTACCAGAGAGGTGTAATGGTGCGCGTTTAATGTTTGATTCATCAGTATATCGAGTGCACGGGTATAGAGTAGTATCTTTACTACTTAAAAAAACGTAGTGGTGGCCTACGCGATCCAACGGCTCACGTCTTTTTTAGGATCCTCCCGCACATCCAACGCTCCTCCGTCAGCCCGCGTTGCTCCGCATCACACAGCACCACACCCCCGCAAGCCGCAACCAAAGGGTGGGCGTGATCCAGGTTTACCCACAGGCCTCGTTGGCCCGTCCCACGAATTTGGCACCAGTGGGTAAATGGGCCGGCCCAAACTAAAAGCATTGGCTCTACTGGGTACCCGGGTCGGCTCCGAACATACGCGGCGAGGGCTTCGAGCGCGTGAGGCGAGGCGGCGCCCCTTCCTCTCCCGGCGGCGGCGCGGCGCCCCTTCCTCTCGCGCTCCCATCGACCGCAGAGGCGGCGAGGCTCGGCTTCTTCTCGAACGGCGCCGCTCCACCGCCCTTCCCCACCGGCGCCGTCGAGGCTTCGATCCCCAATTCGCGTACTCGCACCGTCGCACGCGATGGCGGCACCCTCTCCTCCCATCCCGGTCTCCACGCCGGCGCCACGGCGACGCCTTTCCCCTTCTCCTGAATTCTACATCGGCGTGACGGCGATGCTTCCTTCTTCCCTCCTCCCCACCAGCAGCGCCGCCTCTTCCTCTACCTGACGCCGGCTTCCATCTCGTTGGTTGCGAACTCGCGCTGCCCCTTGCGCCCATGCCGTTGGCGGCGGTGACTTGGCTGTCGTCCCACTCAGCCTACCGCGTGTTCTGCTGCCCGACATGGCCACGCCATCGGCCGTCCCTGCTGGTATGAGCCAAACTGCAGTATCTCTTGTTTGCCTGTAATGTCAAAGCTGATGAGCTGATCTCTTGTTTGCCGTCAAAACTTGCTTGTTGATTGATTCGTTTTTGTCAATTTTGAAGTTTGTCATGTGCTAAGCACTGATGTGTATCGGGTAGCAAAAAAATTGATAATTTCAGTGTGTTTCTATTAACATCAGTGGTAATTAATTAAGCATCTCCAATCAAAAAATCAACAGATTATATTCTACTTACGTTCTTTCATTTGATTTGGCATGTGTACTCTCTTCTAGCAAAAATCTGATTTTTTTTTTCATGGGTCAACCCGTGGTACCCACTGGCATTGTTGCATCCTAGGTGGGTTTCATGGGGCGAGTCTGGGTCGGCGCCGCCATCATCTCCTCTCCTCCTCCCTTTCCCGTCGCCGCAGCCGTCATCGTCGCGTCTCCTCACTATCGGAATCAGACGTCGGCCAGTCCCTGTCCCTCCTCGCCTCCATCCCCAATCCCCTCGCCCTCTTGCTCCTCCGCCAAGCGCCGCTCCTCCGTCGCGACCAGCGCATGCCACACCGGCGCCGCCTCGCCAAGCGCCACGACCTCCGTTCCGCGATGCCGCCACAACCCCAGGCGCCCAGCCTCCGCCGCCCACCGTCGATCCCTCGTCGTCGCTCCACCTCCACAGCAGATCCCCTCCCCGGAACCCCCTCCCCTTTCCCACACACCACTCCCTCCCATCGACGCACCTTGATGCACGTCTCCCCACCTTTTGCCCGGTCGCCCCCGGAACGGATGGATGGATGCCTCCACGCTGCCAGTCATCGAAGCGCCCTGAACACCTCCGTCATCGCATCTTGCCCGTCTCCTTCGCGATCAGCCGTCCCATCCGTAGTCGACGCCTGGAGAGGCTCTCCCATTGGTCCCGTAGATGGCTGCCTCTGATACATCACCTATGATCTTGGTCTTGTCGATGGCTGCCTCTGATACATCACCTATGATTTTGGGGTATGGAATAATTGATTTGTCTTGTCATGGTTAGGGATTAAGGTTTTGTTTTTTTTTTTTTACTTTGATTCCCTTCAGGCTAAGAAAGGAAGAAATTTGTACTTATTCAGTGTTTCAATATGTTGTATGTAGAACTACAAATACAAATACAAGATATGGTTGATGATCTGTAATTCTTCTTCACTATATATTGTCTGTGTTGATCTTTTAGATTGCCCAATTTGGGATTATCAGAAAATGTTTCTAGATTATCAGAAAATGTCATGAAGCCTTATATGTTTCTAAATTATCAGAAAATTTCCTTCAAAAGAATATTATGAGAAAATGAAAGTGTTGTAAACATGTCTGCTTGTTTTCCATTGCCAGACAGACTCCATTTTGGATTTTATTAACCAATATAGTATGTATTGTCCTGGTTATTACAACAAATCACTTGTTGCTCTCAAGTGCGAGATTTAGCCATCAAAGCTAGATGGAGTAAAAAGATTTTGTTGTTTCCACCATCCTCTGCTTTTGGTAGATGGAGTAAAAAGATTTTGTTTTAAACCTTCTTGATGGTTAATAAAGCTGTTTTTTGGTGATCCATTAAGCTAGCAGCACTTACGGTTCCCATGGACTGAAGATGTGGATTAAGTCTTCCTGCTCGCTGACAACACAGGTCTGGCTTCCTCTCGGCCAATCTCCCCCAATCTCCATCTCCAAGGTAGCATCACTATTTTCCCTTTCCTTTTATTTTCTTGTGTGTTGGCTCCTAGCCTCCTACAGACCGCTGCGGAATCAAGAGGCCCTATGGCCGTGTATCTTATGTTTACTCGATTTCTGCTCAAGATGTTTCCTCTTTTATTTTTAGATTTTAGATTCCTGGTACCCTTACTGTTTTAGTTTTTTTCAAGATGAAATTTCTCTCTTTTATATGCTAACATAGGATTACTATAAATTGAATTCCTGACACATTAATAGTTTGTATTTACAAACTGTTCATGGCAAGGAAGTGACGGTGTAAAGTACAGTTGCAACCATATATTGACGAGACTGCGGCCATCTTGTTTGATTTCATTTCCTTTTTGTCTATTCATTCTTCAATGTCTGATCTAATAATTCAGAAAGATAGCTTTGCAACCCTGCATAGAATTTTCAAATTCATATGAATTCTAATTTTCCTTCCGGGGGTACTATGGCCAGTTCAAGAAGTGTCCCACAGAAAGGTGCATGTCCTTCACTGTTCAAGGTTCAAATGAATCCTCACGAAATGTAAAAACAGGTGACTTACGACATCATTGATTGGTGACCCTGTTAGATTATTTTTCTTTATTGATTATGAAGCTGTAGAAAGGAGGTTTTGCAGTACTAACATTGTATAGGATATTACTAACATTGTATAGGATATAATACCAGGGCCAAACATTTGGGTGGTTTGTATTAATGCTCTTCTTTTTCTAGCCAATCACTTCATTCAGTTTGACAATATGTATATCATTTTTTGTCCTTAACATTAGAATGGTAATGCTTTAATGCAGCCAACTTTTTTACAAAGTATTTTAAGCATAATTTCACCAAGATTGCCTTAATGAAATGATTGTCAGACATAGATGCACATGCTTTTTTCTTGTGTTATGAAATGTCAGATAAATTTATTTCAAGTTACTACTTGCAAAGTTGTCAAATCTTAGTCGAGCAAAAGTCAGCAGTACACAATCTGCACATATACGGTACCGTTCATTTTGAGCAATGTCTATACATGAAAGTCCTTTCTTAGCAGTCAATTCCATGGTCCCTGCAAGTGTACATTCTATTTGACAATGCCACGTTTATTATTATTTTGCATGCTTATGCAAGATATTATCAAGCTGATACTTCGCATTTTCTAGATTTATCAAGTTTTGTGTTAAATTTCTATCAAATATTGGTTATTTACAGGGTCAGGTTGTCTAAAACAATACATGATTTTTCTGATTGTGTCCACATTTTGGAGTTGTAGAAGTGCAGGGAAAGCTAGGCAAATCAGTTGAGAGACCGAGCAGCTGAGCGTTAATGGATTTAGGGCACTACATGCCTTTGGCACTTCTTAAGCCATAGTCACAGTATTGATCAAGGAGCAGCCAAGTGGACTGTGGCTTAAGGTGATGTCCTCTGTACCTAATAAAGAACTGAGCTCCAGATTTGATACAGATCTTTTATTGCATAAAATACTTTTGTATTCAGTTTGATTTCATGAAGCATACTGATCAGGAATTACTATGTTATGCCTTGTCGAATCCAGTTTTTTTTTTTTTGCAAGTTTCAGTTTGTCAAACCTTCTCTCATTCTTTTCATGCCAGAGCAAGAAAGCATATGAGATGTGGATAAACAAATACATACACAATAGTACTTTGGTGACTTTATTTGGATGTAATATATCTTTCAATCCTAAGGAAAGAGGATCTTTATTTGTCCGGCATTTATCTTCTTTCACATATAGTTAAAGTTTTTTTTTAACTTATAAAGGTTTAGAACTTAGAAGGTCAAGGTTTTCTTGATCCGTAGGCTGCCTTGAACTTCATAGATGGCATGACTATCCAATTTTATTATCCTAAACAATAATATTGATCTGTTTCTAGCATATCCTGGTGGCAGTGAATAGTGTAGGAGACAATGTGCTCAGCTAGGCGTTCAGCAGTAGTATTGAGGGTAAGTTGAATAGCTCCATGTTTTGCATTCAACCTATTTGTTGTATTGCGTCTAAGTAGTGAGCGTTAGTTCTTTATATTTCTGAAGACTAGGGTATGGATTATCTAGAGATTGTCACCAAAGTTTAGCATCTTTTTAAGTTTATAATCAATTTATATGAGATGTGATATCCTTGTTCTCTTTTTCTATGGTAGGGGCTAACGAAAGAGAGTGGATTTCATCCTATTATACTTGTGCTTAGCACCAGCTAACAACATTTCCTACAGTTATCAACAACTGGCTAAGGGAGGGCCAGCGGCGCATGAGGCGGTCCACTGCTAGGTGCAACAAGCTCACAAGGAACAGGCGGCAAGGTCTATGCGTGGTGCGAGCTGCACGGCGAGCCACACAGTTTGCTCGAGTGGGCTGGTGCTGTGAGCTGCAGGGTGCGAGCTGTGGAAGGATGGATCCGCAGGATTATGAATCCTGAATATTGGTGATGGTCAAATATTCGATGTAATCAAATGATGTTCAGTTTCTCACAAAATCCATTGCCTTTTACATTTTGTATTTTTCTTCTATCAAACCAGATCAAGCTGTACAAGAAACAAAGTAAGGCAGATTTTTTTTTGTTCAGAAACTTCTTTGCAGCAACTTACAATGTCGATAGAAAGTTGTCTTGCTGAAACTTTTGTTGTTCTCGTTGGTAATGTATGAAAAAAATAGAAAGAATGGACATAGTTATTGTTTTTGTTATATCAAGGTTTTCTATTGACATCATTTTACCTGGTTATTTGAAATTAATGCATATTGTTTTCCCGTTGCAAAGCATGAGCACCCAACTAGTTTAGTAATATAAGCATGGTGCTTAGATTATTAAATATCATAATTAGGCATATATGTTGCGAGACAGTAGAGGTGGGCCGCTGATGGTGACAACTCAGTACGGGTATTCCTCCACGTTAGTATATATTCCTAAGACAAATTCCTGGGGAGGGTACTCCTTCGTATTTAGCCCCGGTTGGACGGCCATTACAGGTTGTCGTAAGGAACTCTACTACTTCGTATTTAGCCCCGGTTAGACGACCATAACAGGTTGTCGTAAGGAACTCAGCAACCCGGGACACTGTTAGGGGTATTGGCCACATGATTGTATATTAGCAGATGTAAACTATGATTTGAGTGTATATTAGAAGTATAGGAATTGAGTGCTTTCTATTTCTTCTTACACTTAGTTAGACTTACATATTATGAGGATTGAATAGCTTTGCTTCGTGTCACTCTACCCCTATATTACATTTAACCCATGTTTATGCTTTGACAATTATAAGTCATATATGTATAAAGTGCATTAGCGAGGTTCACTCTTATTATCTTCCCTTGGGATTAAAACTACGATACCTTTGGAATACCTTCGGGTGAAATGCTACAATAGTATATCCGTGCGCTTGCGGATTACTTTTGTAACCATACATATACCATGACTAATTCTAGCGCCATTGCTGGGAATGAAGATTTCTAGTAATATCGTTAAGAAATATCAACAGTGTGGTATGTTAGTCGAATGGCTTCAAATTTAAAACTTCCTCGAAATACAACTCATATGTTTGGGCATTGGCTTTCATGTGTTCCTAAAGACATGAGAAATCTGCTTTTGATGGGCGCAACAGCTCTTTGTTGGTTCATTTGGCTAAGCAGAAATGGGGTTTTGTTTGATAACAAAATGGTGTCTTCTCCTTTGCAGATAATTACTTTAGTTACCCGGTGGCTACGCACGTGGACTATCCTCCACAAACCGGAACTTCGGGATACTATTGGGTGGTATCACGACGTTTGGACCAGGTGGCGCAAGAGATTTTTTTAGCCAGGAGCATGGGTGGCGGTCTAGTCTACGGATTGATAGCCACTAATTTTATGTTTTCTTCACACTCCTCTGCTTGGGATGATGCTTTTTCTTTTGTGGTTCCTTTTTGGCTGTGTGCATTTCATGCAGAGGTTAGGGGTGGGCTCAATTGGATTGTATCATCTTTGGTGTAATTAACTAACTCTTAATAAAGCTTCCATTATCTATAAAAAGACAATGCGGTGATCGACACTGAGTTGCCGGTAAGACCGGAGCTGTCCGAGCGGTCTGACCGGGTTGCCCGATAGTCAGACCGGTAGACTCTAGGAGGGAATCGGTTTCGGGTTGTTTTCGTACAATTTCTAGATTGCTTTATGTATATGACTTCTAGATGGTTTCTATTTGTATGTGATACTATTGTGTGCTGATGTAAATTAAGTTGATATGAACTTGTACTTGGATATTAAGTTTTTTTTGTTGTTCATGTATAGGTGTTGCTTGAGGCCATGAGAATATAACTAGTGATGGATCGGGACTAGGCTTCAGAAGAGTTGATGTCCAGACAGTCAAGTATATCACGCAGGATGCTTACGCTAGATAACAATGCACGTGGGGATCAGACCAACTATGTCGAGATCTTCATCGATTCGAGAGTAACTTTTATTCTCGCTAAAAGTTTTTTGGGTTTTTATTTTCGCTGCCATTCACACCTTCTGATAGGCTTGTTTAATCTTGTTCGATCCTATGCAACTATTACATCCAGAAAGAAAAATCATCGAATGCAGCAGTAGCTGATCTCAGCAGTGCGAGCCCTCCTTGCAGGAGAGGGCGCCTGCCGAGGAAGTCATCGACGGCACGGAGGGGGCAGACCTTGCAAAGCTAGGGGCTTTCAAATTATCTGTCCTTGCTTCGCCTGATGCCCTGAAGAACGCGCCGTTGAGCATCAGGTCGCCGTCGGATACCCAGTTCCAGTGGTGCCACACGCTCTCCGGCACATCGTCATCGCGCTTCGTCACCTGCGGAAAATTTGCACCGGTTTTGTCAACACTATTTACAAAATAAGTGAAAGCTGCACGCAACCAATGGTGAATTGTGTAGCGGCAGGGTTCCATGTTTCAGTTTCAAAATTGTGAAATATTGGTCCCAATAAGGGAGGAAAACGGCTCAAAAATGGACGTAAACAAGCTCCACTATTTCCGTTTCCTTTTTTTAAAATCATAATCGAAATTGCAAACCTGGATAAAAACTGGAATAAAATATTTTCAAATACGAACCAGAGAAAACAAGGTAACGAATATTTATCAAAATATTAAAAAAAACTCTAACTAACCTTCTCAAATCAACGAAGAGATGTGCCTCATTATTTTACATTTCGAATATTTAACAATTACAAATAATACAACTTTTAGCTGTATACTTCGCATTCACTTCCCCATAGAACTACAACAAGAACTATATCCATCTACAAATGGCACGAACATATAAAACAAGAAATAGTCGCAAGGTAAAAAGAAAAAATATCACTATCCACCTCAATACTTAATATAAGTCTGAACATGAAAAATAATTTATTTTTTATTTAAAAAAAATCTAAATTTATTTTTTAAAGTTTCTAATTGATTCCAGTTTTTCACCGATAATAGCCTCATTGTATTCATTCCTGCTTTCCAAAAAAAAAATCAAATTTGTTTCTATTTTCGAAAATTTCTAAATACATTTTGACCGACACTAAAACACGTCCGAACCAAAAACTTTCTGAACCCAACCAGAAGGATATTCTTCTAGCCAAAAATTCTCAGCTTTATTATCTAGATAATTTTGCTCAAATTTAGCTGGAACTTGTCAATATTTTAGATTTTTTTTTCAGTTTGAAATTTCGGCAACATTTGTTCTTTCGTTCCGCTCCAAAATTTTGGAATCTTGTGTGAGTGATAGGAAGAATCCATAATTAATTATTCAAACTAGTTGTAAGCCCGTACGTTACACAAGTATTGTTCAATGTTTAAAATTATTAAAAGATCTTTTTATGATTTAACCACTCTGAAATTTGTAATTAATAAATATTGAGTTATACTTAGTTTAGAGCTTCTTTTGTATTGTTTTAATAAGGCTGGAATTCAGACTCAATTAAAACTAGCAAATACTAAGTAGTGTTTTGGTTGGTGTCTCAATTATACATTTGGCATGATACAATAAATGCCAAAAATTAATTAACAATGAGTCGTACTCAGTTTAGGGTCTAAATTATAAAATGCTTGAAAAATTCATAAAATTGGACATTAATAATTAAGGAGTGGTACTCGGTATGGAGTCTCTGCTATAGTTTTTTTTTTAATTATGACTAGCAAAAATGCCAGTGATGTTGCAACGGGTGAAAAGTTCTAATGATAATATAGGTTTTTCATGCATAACAATGTCAATGACAATGTTTGTAGGGATCGTTTGTAGCTAAGATCGACAATTAGAAAATTGGAACATCTTCAATGTAATGGCCCAACCTCGAAGATGGCAAAAGCTATGTAGGAGATGAAAAAAAATCAATGTATCCTATCCAACTCAAGCGTCCATCAATTTTATCTCGCGTTGAGTCAAACGGTTTTTCGGAGCGATTCTGGTTATAAATGACATTTTTTTTCTTGTGAGTCGGACGGTCTTGTCTAACCCTTTTTTATAAATGGTGATATTTTTCTCGCGTTGAGTTAGACAGTTTTCTTGAACCGTTTTTAGAAACAACGGTTTTTTCTCGCGTTGAATCCAATTGTTTTTTGACCTCTTTTTTATAAATGGTGTTTTTTCTGACAGCTTTTTCAGAGCGGCTTGTTTTTTATAAACGATGTTTTTTTTCTTGCATGGTTTTCTCAAACCATTTTTCAGAAATGGAGCATTTCTTTCTGACAGTTTTTCCTAGCATGTTTGTTATGCTTTTCTAACATTTTTTTCTCACGTGTTTTTCGTCTTGTTTTTTTGAGTGTTTTTTTTTTGCTCTTTTCCAGTACAGGAGAATAGATGACGAAACAAAACCCGTGTAGGAGATGGAAAAAAAATCGATGGATCCTATCAGACACAAGCGCCCATCAATTTAGTGTTTTTTCTGACAGTTTTTCAGAGCAGCTTATTTTTTTATAAACGGTGTTTTTTCCTTACGCGTTTTTTCTGACAGTTTTTTCTTGCATGTTTTTTGTTTTATTTTTTACAAACGATGGAAAACCTTTTTTTGACGCTTTTTTTGCACTTTTTCTGACATTTTTTTCTCACACGTTTTTTCCTTTTTTTTCTCATGCGTTTTTTAAAACATTTTTTATTTTCTCGCGTATTTTTTGTTCAGTTGTACGATGAAAGCTTCTCTTTTTAAATAGTTAGATTAGATGTAGAGAAGAGATATATACGGATTACTAAAATGAAAAGAAATTGGATTATTTTTTGCCGCGCATTTTTTTGTCCTTTTTATATTTTTTTCTCACGTGTTTTTTATTGTTTACGACCCTTTTTTTAGGAAATCGCATGGACCTTTTCTTTATGTTTTTTTGGCTTTTTGTGGGATTTTTTTATTTTCGCCTTTATATGAATCGGATTTTTGTTTTTTCTTTTTAAGGGAATTGGATCTATTTTTTTGCCACTTTTTTTTTATTTTTCGTCTTTTATAGGAATCGGACTTTTCACTACTTTGGGGAATCAGACATTTTTAAGGGTTTTTTTTTTTATTTTTTTATTTGGACAGATGAAGGAAACGTTTTAAATTTTTAAGTAGTATATATATTTAGTAGTTCCTGATTTTATATTTAATTTATATATTGGGTTGTCATAACCTCATAACTCATAATAGATGGGTTTTTCATGTGACCCGTAATGTTAAATGCAGATGTATGATCATGGTAATACGTACGATATCTAATGAATTGCTAGATTTTCTGGAAGCTTCTAGGAAGTGTTCAGCTAATGGATAGATGTAAGAGATATATGTGGTTGAAACATTTTTTGCGCCAAAATGAACCTTACCATAATTTGAAAATGCCAAAATTTTACAAATTGGCAACATTGCCAAAATTTGGTAGGATTGGCATAATAATATTGCCAAAACTCTATACACATTACCAATATTTGGTACTACCTCCATACAAAAATAAGTGCAGCCGTGGGTATCTGTGTCCAATGTTTGACCACTCGTCTTATTTGAAAAATTTATGAAAAAACTTTTAAAAAAAGTCATATATAAAGTACTATTCATGTTTTATCATGTAATAACAATAAAAACACTAATCATGAAAAAATTTCAAATAAGACGAACGGTCAAACGTTGGACATAAACAGTATAAAATTGTACTTATTTTAGGACGGAGAGAGTAACAAACTAAATCTAGCTACATAATTATCAATTTTACCAAATAATGATATGATATGGTTAAAAATATCATCACTCTGAACATACCCTTATTACGTGATATATATGTCACCATTATATCTGCCATTTACACACCACATATACTACATACCGAACGAAAAAGTTTAAAATGGGCAAGTTTATATACCTCTTTGGCCATATCAGCATAGAATCTGTTGCCGTGGCTAATTATGGTCGGTGAAGCACTGCCCCCAATGGCGTACTTTTGCCATGCTATGTAATCGTTGTTGATGACGTGGAAAAGACCAAACCGACACCTGGCACGTAATGAAAAAAAAAACACTGTTGAACTAAAATTTTCTGCTACTAACTCCGTTCTTTTGTTCTTTGGTAGTTTTCAACCTCGTTTTCAATGCAAAGTTTTATCATTATTATATCTTTAATATATACTCTTTTAAAATTTACAAAAACTGTAACTATCTGAAAAAAATGTTTTTCATGATAAATCTACCAATGCAATTTTCACATGCAAAATCCTAATTTATTTGAAATAAGTTATAGTATAAAAATAGTCAAAATGACTTATAATATGAAATGGAGGGTAGTACTTAATTTTCAATGCACAAGTTTTATCATTATTTCTTTAAAATGCATTCTTTCAAAATCTATAAATACTGTAACTATATGAATAATATGTTTTTCACAATAAATCTACCAACGCAATTTTCACATGCAAAATCATAATAGTCTCCATTATTTAAGATTTTGAGATTTAACTACACGTATTCTAGGGTTCATCTATTTCAGAGCAGAGTTAGTAACACTGTAAACATGGAATGAGTTACCTTGGCATTCTTTGGACGAGGCCTGGTCCAAAGCGATTGAAGGCAACGGTGACCTGCATGGCCTTGTCGTCGGTGTAGTCGTCGTTGTGGCCGAGGAGAATTGCCTTGTCATGGTTGCGCAGGAGGTTGTTGGAAAGCGTCACGCGGGTGGAACCTACGACCACGTCGATCAGCCCGTCGGCGCAGGCCTCCACCGTGCAGTGGTCGACCCACACGTCGCTCGAGTTGTGGACGCCGACGCCGTCGCCGTCCGACATGCCGGCCTCCAGCTTGGGTGCCGGCCTGCACCGGCGTATGGTAAGCCCGTGGATGACGACGTCGCTCGCGCCCCTCACCGCGAAGCACGCGCCGCCGTCGCCAACCACCACGCGGGCGCCCCTGCCGTCCACGGTCTTGCGCGAGCTAACGACCAGCTCGTGGGCGGGGCTGATGGTCATGTCGCCGGCGAACACGATCCAGAGGGGCTCGTCCTGGACGAGGCCGTACCGGAGCGTGCCGGGTGCCGGGCGGGCTGCGTCGTCGCCGGTGTCGTTCACGACATACACCCTGCCCCCCTTCCCGCCGACGGCGCGGCGGCCGAACCCGACGGCGCAGTCGGCGAGCCGCTGCCGGTTGTCGGCCCAGCCGGGGTCGCAACGCCAGCAGTCGTCGATCGGGTTGCCGGTACCGCAGTCCGGTGCAGCATCAGCAGTACTACCATTGATCAGCAAAGGAGAAGAAGTTGATGAAATGGATAAAACGGAGGCGAACAACCATATGAATATGAAGATGGCAGCCATTCTTGTTTTTGTTGATATCTTGTTGGAATTCGGAAGTGATATACTAGTAGAGAAGAATGCATTGCAGTGCAGGTTGGTTCATAGATTTTGGAAAGAACAGATCGCCAATTCGCCACATAATTATTTATTTTTCATGCAAAAAAATGACGAATTGGAAACTGTTTGGGCAGGATATTTATTAGAATGAGCAACGTGAACACTATATGGAAATATATCACTCTTTATATCTATTTCATGGAAAGACCTTGCTCTCTTTAAGGTTTTAATTTCCCGGATTTGCTGGCAAACATAATTAATTGTTGGTAGAAATTAAAAACTGCAAGAATTTGTTGATTTCAAGAAATTACTTTGCCTGTGCTAACGCGACGGTGCACATACACCGTCACAGTTCAAGCGTCATCAATCCATTAGAGCAGACTTGGTCCGTGCAAGGCTTGTTTTCTCAAACTCAAAGACATGTTGATCTTCAGAATGCGTTTGCACATCCTCAAGAAATATAGGAGAAAGCATATTGATAAATCTTGAAGTACAAAGGAGATAAACGGAATTGAATTGGTTCTATCACAGTAATCTGAAATATACAACAGTTTAAGTATGGCATCCAAAACAGTGATGTCTAAATGATACGAGCAGGTTACTTTGTCTAAATAAATCTTATCCATCCGTTTTCATTAATGACCTAATCTCCAACTAAACTCCCTATCAATTTCCACCACCTCTATCAATCAAGATATTGGGATTAAAAATCAAATTAACATCTTAATCTCACCATCAATTCTCTCGTGTAAACTCCCAATCCCCTTCCCACAAGTTGCCAAACAAGTCGTGGAAGTTTAGAGTGAGAGGTGGTAATTGGGAGGGAATTCCTCCTTTGCTTTGCCTAAACAAATCTCAACCATCCATTTTCATTAATGACCTAATCTCCAACTAAACTCCCTACCAATTTCCACCACCCCTACCAAACAAGGTATTGGGATTAAAATTCAAATTCCCATCTTAATCTCACCATCAATTCCCTCATCTAAACTTCCAATCCCCTTCTCTCGAGTTGCCAAACAAGCTATGAAAGGTATAGGGTTCGAGAGAGATGAGTGGCCGAGCGGGGAATACTGGTCCTGGCGATATAGCCGTAGATAAGTGTCGGCAGGGATTGGGCCCACTACCCATAGCTGATGCACATTCAGCACAATAAGGGCATTCACAGTGCGTCACAAAGTTTTGGTGCTCCTCGTATGCCACCTAGACAAGAACAATATTAGCCACATATTCCACAGTGCAAACTCCACAAGACCACAATACAAGTAGCTTATAGTGGGTCCCACCAATATTGCTTTTTCACTTTTCACTTTCCCCTCTCCCCTCTCCTCTCTCTCCCCTCTCTTCCTTTTCCCACCGCAAAGAGCCGGGCGGCAGCTCAAGCGGCGACGGCGCCGGGCGGAGCGGTGGCGGGGCAGTGACGGCGCCGGTCGGAGTAGTGGAGGGCGGCCAGATCCGGCGGCCGCTCACCCCACCACGTCGCCGCTCCTTCTTCCCTGAAAGGACCTTGATGTCACCTAGAGGGGGGGTGAATAGGTGTTCCTAAAAATTATCACAACTTCATAGCATATTAGAATGATGAGAATTTCATGTTCAAATCGAAACTTCTAGTATGGGATTCGAAGTTTCGGTCTCAACTGAAAAGTTCGGCGGATAACTGAATAAAACACTAGCTATGAACTTGTAGCTCAAACAAACAAAATGTAAATGAATCAAAATGTGACAAATAAGGTATCTATGTAATATATTATGCCACCAACAATATTAATTAAGCATGCAAGTAGATCGGGTAAAAACAAGCTCAAGCACAATATGAGATATGGCAAGAATGAGCAAACCAAAGAAAGGAGACACGTTGATTTGTTTCCCGAAGTTCAGATCCACGGATCCTACGTCTCCATTGATCGAGGGGCCACAAGGCCGGGTCTATTTCAACCTTTTCCTCATGAGGTTGCACAAATGCACTCCTCGGTTTCACTTTTGATTTCTTCCCTTGCGGAGGCGAAATCGAAGACTTCACAAACTTTCCGTGGCACACCACAACATTGGGTGCTCACCGGCGACGCCTAGCCGTCTAGGAGACCTTAGTCCCCAAGAGTAACAAACACAATCGAAGATTTGCTTGCTATGAACTCGAGTGCTCAAAGTGTGGAGTGAAACTCACTAGCTCTCAATTTCTCAATCTCTCAATCCAACTCTCTCCCCTTCTCAAATCCCTCTCACAAAGAGGCACCACAAA